>CM019824.1:24167975-24767975 GCA_009763385.1 Coix lacryma-jobi var. lacryma-jobi
TTGAGCTTACTGAAGAGCTCGTCGCAGGTGAGGGTCTCATAGTTCGGCGATTCGATGATTGCCTGAACCTTGGAGTCCCACACCGAACGGTCAAGAGTGTGCAAAAGCTTCAAAGCACGCTCATGATCGTCAAATGGCAACTGCTCTCTGTTAGCCCTCATCCTGTTGACAATCACCTGAAAGCGAGCGAATAAACTTTCTATGCTCTCGCCAGGTTGATGTCTAAAGTTCTCATACTCTCGCTTGAACGACTCGTAGAGTCGGGTTTTGACTTGAGAGGTGCCCTCATGAAAACGCATGAGAGTGTCCCAGATCTCCCGAGCCGTAGCGAGGTGAGAAACACGATCAAACTCACCCATGCTCAAACAAGAGAAAAGAGCATTACGGGCTCGGCTATTGGCATCGTGCTCATCGACCTGCTGTTGAGTCACACGAGCAGCCAAGACCACGTAATCAGGGGAGTTGCAAATATCCCAGATCGAAGCGCCCAAGCTCTGCAAATAGGCCGACATACGTATCTTCCAATACGCATAGTTCGTCCCATCAAAAAACGGCGGTTTGCCCACGCCGCGATCCATGTCGCCTTCGGTGGATCTGGAACCGGCTAAGGTGAAAGATCCTTAACCCGCTCCGATACCAATTGAAGGACCGAGAAGCTAACCGAAAGCGACCAGAGGGGGGGTGAATGGGAGCTTCAAAATTTCCTTACGGAAACTAGATGCCACTGTCCCAAAATCGACCCCAAGAGCGAACCCTAGAGCTTGCTAATGTCCACGACCCTATATGTAGGGTGGATGCTTCCTAGAAGCACAGCGAGACACTAGACAACTCTAGAAAGCCAACGCAAAAGACGGAAATCAATTCCGACAACGAACGAGCGAACCGCGGACGAAACCGTGCGAAACCAGTCGCATCGGACGCTGGCCTGCGTCCGATGCCAGACCACCGGACGCGTCCGATGCAGACTGGGCGTTCTGGAACCTTACTGTTCCACCATCGGACGCTGTGAACAGTGATCACCCAGCGTCCGATGCAAAGACTCCGGCGCGTCCGATGGACAACGGACGCGTCCGATGCCTAGCGTCCGATGCAAACTAAAACGCGGAAACGTGACACGCGTCACCGGAGCGTCCGATGCTAGGAACCCTAGCGTCCGATGCTCCCGTGATAGCGTCCGATGCCCCGAAAACAGCGCTGTTCTTCACGATTCAACCCGATCTCTCCGAATCAATTGCCCTAGGCCTAGGATTCGATTTGAGGAGTCACAAGGATGTTAGTGAGCTATCTCTAAGAGATCATGGCTCGAACCTAACTCCAAATCGGTGAATCAAGAAATTTCGGGGCATGGAGGCAAGAACGCAATCCAAAACTGAAAATCGATCGATCTCCTAGACCGTGAGGTTAGAGTTTAATTCCTTCGGTGGAAAGGAGAGCCTCACGATCTAGAACAACTTGGTTCAAACGGTTTTGCAAAAGATGAACCGAGCAAAGAGATCAAGCGACGGGAAAATCGTGGAGAAAAGGATTCCGCGAAGAACACAAAGAAAACGCGAATCACAGCCACGAACTCGAATTAAGGACGCAAATCAAGCCATCGATCTGTGCTCCAAGTGAGGATACGGCCTCACTTCCTCAAATCAACAGTACACAGAGTGGAGTCTCTCTGCGGATCTCAACTAGCTAGAGCAGGGGATGGGAGAGTGGAAACCCTAGGAATGAAAGCTCTAACTGCGATTGGAATTGAGATGGGGAGGAGGGTGTCTCCCCTAGACTACTTATACTAACCTAGCCTAAGTCTATTTCCTACTCTACCCCTCTCTACTCTAATTACAGAGCGGACCAGCCTAACCCTAAGGCTATTCTAGTCCACCCGCTGGTGGTAGGTAGATCCGACGGCCACGCCCGCACGGTCTTCCGCGTCGCCTCCACGCAACCTTCAGATCGCCGCCACGTGCCGCCACCACTCTGCACCCCCGGTTTTGCGGCCCAAACCGGGAAACCAGCCTTTTCCATCAGCCCCCGGTTTTGAGGCCCAAACCGGGAAACCAGCCTCCAGCCCGAGTTTTGTGGCCCAAACTCGGAAACCCTCAGCGCCCGAGTTTTGAGGCCCAAACTCGGAAACCGGCCCACTCCCAGGTTTTGAGGCTCAACCTGGAAACCCAGCACCCAGGTTTTGAGGCCCAACCTGGAAACCGTCCACCGTTGGTTTTTCCCGGGCTCTACTACCAACAAACCGGCGTCGTAGAGGGGATGCACCGCCTGTGCACCCCTTCCACCGACATGATCGCACTTCTCCGCCTGTCGCTGTCGCAGGCTGCCAGCCACCACAGCTGATCCTCCTCCGGCCTCCAGTCCATCAGTCCAAGTCCACGTCCGCCCTTCACCGTCCGATACATCGGCATGGCACGTCCGCCGCACGGCACGCCCATCCTTCATCGCGCCCGGTCCGTCGGCACGGCACGTCGCAACTTGACCTTCACCCGCCATCGATCACTGTCTCCGTGCTCGACACCTGCACAACACAAGCCAAAGAACATGCGCATCATCTCCACATGACAATCACTCATCACAGAGACTCGGCATACACCCATGTATCCGCACTGAAGAAGTGTATGTCAACAGCCCCCCATTTTGAAAGCCCAAGTTTCCAAACATGGTTTGAACCAGCCCTAGAGCCTGGTAATGTAGGTTGAAAACCTTTTTGCTTGTTAAGGGTTTTAGAATGGGATGTGTGGCAAAACCGCTTTTTCTCCCAAGCAAGGCAAAAAACTCTCTTGGTCAGATTTACTGGAGATATCATTTTCCCGTTGGTTCTTTTCTCATGCTTTGGTTGCCACATTTGCAGATCTTATGACAAGGGAGTTTGAGATGGCATGATGGGCGAGTTGAATTTCTTCTCGGTTACAAATTAAGCAACCGAGAAGGGACGTTTGTGCACCAGGGCAAGTATACCAAGGACTATTGAAGAAGTTCGATATGGGTGAGGCAAGCCTCTTTCACACCATGTCGACCACGACGGCCCTGGATGCGGACGTGGATGGAGAAGCTGTGGACCAGAAGGAGTACTGGAGTATGATCGGGTCAACTGCTGTACCTGACGGTGACATCCCGGACATCCAGTTCGTGTGTTTCTCTGCGCACGCTTTCAGCGTCGCCGCGCACTTCTCACCGTTCGGCGGTCAAGCGCATTATGAGGTACCTTTTTTCACTCCCGAGTTTGGGATTTGGTATTCTGCTTCCTTCACCCTCTCCCTTTGCGGTTATTCTGATGCCGATTTTGCTGGTTGCCGACTGAGCGCAAGTCCACTTCTGGGACTTGTCAGTTTTTAGGTTCTTCTCTTGTATCTTGGTCTTCTCACAAGCAGTCTAGTGTCGCTCAGTCTACCATAGAGGCTGAATATGTTGCTGCGGCTAGCTGCTGTTCTCAGTTGCTCTGGATGATGGCCACTTTGCATGATTTTGGTTTGAGCTTTTCTCGCGTGCCTTTACTTTATGACAGCACGAGTGCTATTAGCGTTGCTAAGAACCCCGTGCTGCATTCTAAGACCAAACACATTGATGTGCGTTTTCATTTTTTGCGAGACCATTATGAGAAGGGTGATATCGACCTTCGCCATGTCGATACTCATCATCATTGGCAGATATTTTTACCAAGCCTTTGGACCAATCAACCTTTAATAGGTTGAGAGGTGAGCTTGGTGTGTGTTTCCCCTTTTAGATGGGGGAAACATTTTTGTTCTTGTATTATAGACTGACTTCTTTTCTTTCGTTTGGTTTTCATCTTTGGTAGTTTTGTCTTTGCATTTCATCATGCATCTTTACTTACTAGCTTCATGTATATAATCTTTAGAATGTGATTGTGCTCTATCTAGTATGCTCCGATGCTATATGATGATACTTGTAGCTTATGCTCTTTCTGATCACTGATACATTTGTGAGCTGAGCTATTTTATGAATGGTGAATATGCTTGATGAACTTAAAATTAGAAATGTTCACCATTGAGATCTGCAACTAGCCTGTGTAGAATGTGTTGAATTCACTTGTGCTTTTCATATATGCTAGGTTGCTATGTCTCTAATTCTGAGTCATTCACTTGCTTGGTATATTCATATTCTGTTTAAAATTGAACCAAGTTTTAAGTGAATTGAAAAGATCGAGATGAGATTGCTTGTTAGCACATCACGGTATCGAGACTGTTTCTCATTGCACATTGAGTTAAACTTGAGCCGTGTAGTGTATGACCGAAACCGACGCTTTAAGCTTCTGATTGCATTTGCACAGGCTTAGCTCGGTTGAAAAGTTAGGCAATGACAAGCTTTCACCTCTCGCAGTCACATGCTGAATTCTGAACTTGTGTATTTCATTCACCGCTGCAACTCCGATTAAAATCTAAAATCACAAGTATATGTTTCATTCTACAGCATGATGATTGAACTTTGCTAGGGGTAGTTCACCTTGTATACATGTTTAGCACTTTTTGACTTCCTGTCTATACATGTTTAGTGCTATTTTGATGGTGATACTTTTTGGCTAAAACTGCTCATTTTGCTCATATGGTCATATTTCGTATTTGGTGATCAGTTTGAGCCTTGCTGGCATTGTATATGTTGCTTAGTCATTGGAGTTACACTTTGTAGAGCATTTTTTCATTCTATTGACGATATTCCTGAAGCTGCTAACTTGCATTTTTGACTCATATGCATTTTGGAAGGGAGAAAATTGCTTGATAGTGCATTATCAACTAAGGGGGAGAAAATGTCAAATCATAAGAGGGAGAAATCATATCATATACAAGTTGTGTGCACTATTGGAGGGGGAGTTTTGCTGGTGGAGTTTTCAATTGGTTCGGAGTTTTTCTGCTAGTTGTGTTGAGCCTCTGTGCCTCTATCTTGAGGGACTAGCAGTTTAGTTGTTTTCGCTTCAGTTGGTATCGAGCTTTCTCGCTAGCGGTGTTGAGCCTGTTCTACCTCTTCTTGAGGGCTAGCTCTATTTTTGCTTGAACTTCAATTGATCTTTCGATTGGTATCGAGCTTTCCTGCTAGCGGTGTTGAGCCTGTTCTACCTTTTCTTAAGGGCTAGCTTTGCTTTGCTTGGTCGTGTCGAGCCGTTGCCCATGTCTTTGGGGACCAAGTTGTCCTGCTCTTTCCACTTGACCTTCTTCGGCTTTGCTATGCTTTTGGGTCATTTGGTCGAGTTCTCTCTCCTTCTTCTTCCTTCTTCTATCTTCCATTATGATTTGTGCTGGTAGTTGACAATACACTCATCAAGGGGGATTGTGGATACATGGGTGTATGTCGAGTCTCGAGTGATGAGTGATTGTCAACGGGTTTGATGCGCATGTTCTTTGGCTTGTGTTGTGCAGGTGTCGAGGACGGAGACAGTGATCGAGGGCAAGGTGAAGGTCATGTAGAGACGTGTCGTGCCGACGGACCGGGAGCGGTGAAGGGCGGACGCGAGGCTTGGACTGAGGGACCAGTGACCTGAGGATCAGCTGTGGTGGCTGACAGCCTGGGACAGCGACGAGCGAAGACTTGCGGGGCACGGTGTTGCTCGGGTCGAGGACCTGGGGACACGTGTTGGTGGATGGGGTGCACGGGTGGTGCATCCCCTCTACGGCGTCGGTTTGATGTTTGAGCCACAGAAAACCATCGGGAGGACGGTTTCCAGGTTTGGGCCACAAAACCTGGGTGCTGCGGGTTTGCCGAGTTTGGGCCACAAAACTCGGGCTGAGGACGGTTTCCAGGTTTGGGCCTCAAAACCTGGGCGCTGACGGGTTTCTGAGTTTGGGCCACAAAACTCAGGCGATGGACGGCTGGTTTCCCGGTTGGGCCTCAAAACTGAGGGTTGGTCGTGAAGGCAGGTTTCCCGGTTTCGGCCACAAAACCAAGGGCGAGGTCCGTGAAAAGGATGAGCAGAGCGGTGGTGGCACGTGGCGGCAATCGGTGAGATTGCGTCGAGGCAATGCTACCAGTTGTGCGGGCGTGGCCGTCGGGTCACCACCTACCACCACGAGTTGGTCCAGAATAACCTTAGGGTTTAGCTGGTTTGCTCTGTAAATAATTAGGGGTAGAGTGGGAATTAGAATTAGGATAAGTAGGGGGAGACACCCATCTCCCAAACTATCTCAGTCATTTGCTATTCTGCACTTAGGGTTTCCTGCTCTCCCAATCCCCTGCTGTAGCTACTGAGATCCGTAGAGAACCATACCTCTGTGTACTTGAGATTTTGAGGAAGTGAGACCGTAATCTCACCATTGTAGCGTGTGGTAGCCACACGGTTGCAAATTCGTGGTTGTGATTCGCGTTTTGGTGTTGTTCTTCGCGGGTTGCTTTCTCAATGATTTTCCCGTGATCGATCTCCTTACTCGTTGCGTCTTTTTCGATTCCGTTTGAACCAAGTTCTTCTAGATCGTGAGGCACTTCTTTCCACCGAAGGAATTCATCTCTAATCTCACGAGCTAGTAGATCGATTGATTTTCGTTTCGAATCGAGTTTTGCTCCCTTTGCCCTGAATTCTTCCAATTCACCGATTTGGAGTTAGGGTCGAGCCATGATCTCTTTGGGACAGCTCACTTACCTCCTTGGAACTCCTCACACCAAGTCTAAGCCTTAGAACTTTTGATTCAGAGGAGATCGGGTTGAATCCACGGAAGAACAGTGCTGTTTTGGGGCAACGGACGCTCGAGTCGGGGGCATCGTACGCTGTGTTCATCACATCGGACGCGTCCGATGCCACGTGTCATCTGACAGCATTTTTAAAGGAGCATCAGACGCAGACCATCGGACGTGCCGGAGGTCGAGCATCAGACGCTAGATTTTCACTGTAGCAGCGTCCTATGTCTATGCAGTAAGGTCCCAGTTCTGTCCATTTTGCATCAGACGCATCTGGTGCTTACGCAACGGATGCTAGGCAGCGTCCGATGCAGGATCTTCTGCACGTTTTCGTCCGCGGTTTGTTCGTCCGTTGTCGGTTTTGGTTTCCGGCTTTTGCGTTGGGTTTCTAGAGTTGAGTAGTGTCTCGCTGTGCTTCTAGGAGGCATCCACCCTACATCTACGGTCGTGGACATTATTCAAGCTCTAGGTTGGCTCTTGAGGTGATTCTTGGGACAGTGGCAACAAGTTTCTAAAAAGAAATTTTGAAGCTCCCATTCACCCCCCCCTCTGGTCGCTTTCTGGTAGCACTTCCGGTCGTTCACCCTTCAATCCAAGTATGCCTCTTTGCTAAAAGTGTATGATGAGTTGAAGTCGGGCTTGACTTGGTGGGTGATTGTAAAGCATGTCCCATTTTGAGGAAGGAGCTTGATGAGGTCAAGGCTAGACCTTCCTTGTTGGGTGCGTGCAAGCTTTGTCTAGGCTTGCGAACTGAGTTGGCAGAGAAGGATGTCAAGCTTGCCAAGCTAGAGAAGGCCAGCTCAGTTAGCACTTGTGCCGCTCGATGTGAGCGATGTGAGGGGATGGAGCTCGAGATTGCCAATAGTCGGCATGACAAGATGCAAACCGAGGAAGAAAACACATACCTTCGGTCCATCTTGAGTTGGGGTGTCATATCATGTAGCGAGCCGCAGTTGGGCATGATGATCAGTTAGTTCAAGAGGGGAACTAGCAGTCCCGGTGTAGGCTTTGCTATAGGTGGGAAGGGCGCTAATTCTTTTGGGAAGATTGGTGAGTGTAGCGGTATGAACCCAAGTGAGAAACCTTTTGCTACTCCCAAACTAACCAAGATCACCCTACCTAAGCCTCCCAACTCCCAAGCCTATTACCAAGAATGGGTCTTTGAAGAACTCTCGAGAGCTCCACCTCAAAAGCAAGTGTGGATTCCAAAACCGAACCATCTTAGAAACCCACTTGACACTGTACCCGACATCTCTAGTGACCCCCTTCCGAGAGGCAAGCAGGCAGCTAGAGTGAACAACCCCTGCAAGAGAGCAAACCAACAACCTAAGAAAGTGGTGAGGTTCCAGTGCGAGTACTGTCACCGTGAGGGTCACTTAGCTAAGTTTTGTTTTTGGAGGAAGAGATGTGCTCGGAGGGAGTTGGAGCTAAACAACCAGGCCATGCACCACCCTTTCCATGGTGTGCATGTTCAGGGTGTTCAGAGGCAGAGGGCTGGAACTAGAGGTGCACCCCCTCAGGTTGCTAGGCCCTAGGCAGCTCGACCACGAGGTGGTCGTGCCCGGTGTGGTTCTGGTCGTGCTTCGTATGGCCGTGAGCCCCGTGTAAGTGGCTTTGCTGCACCGTCCCATAGCGGACCACGTCTTCAGCAGCGTGGTGATCGCTACCCCCAGATGGGACGAGGTATGGTTGGAGGCTTTCCGTTCCTTAGCGGACCACAGTTTCAGTCTTGTGGTGATCGCTATTCCTCCATGGAACGAGGACAGTTTGGTGTTTTTTCCTAACACCTTTTTCTGGGCCAATGACACAACACTGGTATACTTCACAGTTTACTAACCCCAGTGTTGTGTCCTTTGCTCATTCCCTGTCTTTCTATTGATGCGGGACACGGGTGGAGAACATGCGCTTGATGGAACTTGATCTTTTAGATGTGATCAAGTTTTGAATGTTCTATTACTTAGGGTATGAGATAGTTTTTCATATGCTCACTTATATAGCTCTTGCATGTTCCCTTTTTTGTATCATGCTTTTTGTTTTGTCTAGCTTGTGCCACCTTGTATATCTTATGACATGCTAGCTTTGTGTACAGTTGGTGAATTAGCCACTTTTCATGTTAGTGTGTGATTCTCATGAACGTTGTGCCATTTTTTCACCATACTTCTCCATAAGCTTAATTTGTGTAGTGGTATGATGTTCATTATGTATCATTTTCAAGTGCAAGTTTTGCATAGCTACATGTACCCTGTTGACATGTTTGTTTAGTCTGAGCATTAGCCTTTCCACACTTTGTCATGTTACATGCTTTTGGATCCATTGCTATCTTCATCTTACATTGCAGCATGTGTTGAGGTTTAGGCTGTGCTTGGGTTGATCATGTCTCTAGGTTGCATTTTGCTCTGTAGTGCTTTATCCTGTTACATGGTAGTCTTGACTAGTTTGAGTTCAGGTCTTCTTGCGGTATCTTTCTTAGGTAGGCCTCTTTTTTGAGTGTTTACCTAGTGCTTATTATGTGACTAACCATTTGTGGAGACTTTGAAGTCACACTGGACAAGGCAATACCTTGTATTTCTCCTACTTTTGAGTTTGCAGGAGAACAGGAGCTGGGAGAGAACATCTTTGGCTCACGGACCCGATCCCACTTCTTTCATGACTTGGGGTTCCGTTCGAGCAGCATCTCCAGCGAGCACTAGCTGCACCTGAGGGAGCGACAACATCTGGCGAGGGGGAGATGACTTCAGCGAGGCAGGCGCCTCAGAGCTTTCAGCAGTTTACCCCCTCCGTAGATGATCGGTGGCTTTGATCAGCACGAGGAGCAGTCCAGTTTTTTCATGTCTCGTTCTGCTCATTCTGCTTTTGTTGCCCCTTTTGATCCTAGAGGTGTTGGACACATACTTTCTGACTCTATTCAGATTGATGTGGATGATATCATCTTTGGTGGCTCCTCTCACATTCTTATTAGCAAGCTTGCAGATCTTCTGAGCAGGAAAGTGAGATGAGGATTGTGACAGAACCGACCAATTTATAAGAGCACAAGTGCGAAACATCTGTCGGAGCAGTGAATTAGCACACTTGAGCCCATATAAACCCAGTAGTCCGTGAAATCCTGAGGGATTTCAAACCTTTTCAACATCTTAGCCAAGATCGCATGGTCAAGCAAATACAAATCATGTTCACGGAGCTTGCAGCGGAAATAAATTACAATAGGGTTCGCAAATAATAATACAAGTTGATTTACTTTGAAACAACATAGCTTTGAAATGAATACCATAACATAAGTTGAAATACTTTGCTAGCTTTGAGTGACATCCTCCAACAACAGCATAAAGGGAAGAAGTAGGGAACTGCCGAGCCCACCGGCACTGGCCATCACCTTTCGGAGACCTAACCTTCACCTGCAACAAGGTGGGATAAAACCCTGAGTACTCGAATGTACTCAGCTAGACTTACCCGTCCCGTCGAAACCAAAAATAAAGTGACACCAGGAGTATGCAAGGCTGATATAAATAGTGGAGCTGGCTAACTTTAATTGCAAAAGGTGCTCAAGTTGAAGGAGTTCATCATTTAATTATATGAGCAGTCATCTTTTATCTATTCCTTAATTCTAGGTTTTTGCACGCACCTGCACTAGAGGACTCACTTGAATCTAGCAGACAATAATATAATACCATATCAGTTTGCTTTGTCAATATTTTAGTTGAACCATCAATGTCACATGGAGTTGTATCGTGGTGAAGCTCGCCATAGTTTTCCACTAACCGGGGGAGACGGCGACTCGAATCGAATTCCAAAACCAGCTAGTGAAAGACCTTTAATACCAGCCCACACTTTCCCCGTCGGGTCCATGCATTGGGCAACCGCTCGATGCTTGTTCGTGGTGGTAATCGTCGCGGTTCAAGCACGGACCGCCCAATTGGAACCTGGCGATGGCCTCACGCGGCAGATCGCAATTTCCATACTAGAGGGCGCGACACGGGTCGAAACCGGCCCGAACAGCTTCTAACCGGCTTGGGGTCGATGATTACGGCACCGACGTATCCCTAAGTAAAAGGGCGCGTTCAAAAATGAACGAGGGCCAACATCGATACAAACCTACACGATCCAACGGACGGACTGCCCCCAAGTTCCAACTTGGTGCCCTGCCTTCCAGTTGACCGTATTTCATTACTACTCAGATTCTTTTCCACGATAGCAATATAGCCAACCGTGATCCGGTAACTACCCATCAGGGTATTACGGAAACATTCTTAACTACTACTTTTATTAAGCAAGCTAAGCAATTCTACATGGTAACTAATAACAGGATAACAAGGTAAATATTAATCAATAACCAAGAATGGTAATGCAGCAAGTAGGATTCATCCCAACTCCTAAACCTAATGCATCACAATATAAAAGACTCAAGTAATTTTAATTGCAAAAGGTAGGAGGCTTAATATGCTCCGGGGCTTGCCTGGGAACCATCACTAGGTTAGTGTTTGTTAGGTGATACTCGCTTGGCGAGCATCTCCGCTGTAGCACTTGCTTAACTCCGCATCTTCAGGATAATCCCACCAAACACCGTCTTCGGGTTTAGCCTCATCATCACGTCCTTCATGATGTATCTACCGTTACCTAAATGAGATGCGCAATGCAAGCGTATGAATGCAAGGGAAAAGCTTATGAAGCAAACATAAGGCGCATAACAAAACATTACTAATTACTTCACATAAACAATCAGGATAACTACTAAAAGAAGACATAGCTCTAACATCCAACATGTCATGATCACTCCAGCAGGTTATTATTAAAGCAAAGTATGACACATGGTTCAATAGGCATTCGTAGTGTCTAACTATAACAATCAATCAAGACTATATCAGGCATCACAATGGAACACATGTATGCACATATAGCTCCTACATTAGTTAAGCAAGTCAACCATCATTATCTAACATATTATATAATACATAAGGTTAATTAGTTTAATAACATGAAATGCACAATCTGAACATTACCAAGTCATGACATAGCATCAAAGATCACATAATCAACATTAAGCTATAGCAAACAAGTTCGGTTCATTTATACAGTTTGGACAGCAACACACCATGTACTTTAAACAGACATAACTGGAGCTACACATATCCAAACAAGGTGATCCTAGACTTTCTGGAAAGCTAACAATATTAGCTACAACTTTGTTATTTACCACAAGAGCTAATTCAAAGGTTATCTAACCCAAAATAGATAACTATACAGCTCTGTCCAACTGTTGGACAGCAGGACTGACAGAGCTTCAGAGAAGCATAACTCAAGATACAAATACCACATGAACATGCAATTAGACATTATAGAAAGCTTACAGGGTTTCTAAATCTTTATTATTATTATCTCAAGGTGAATCAATCATTAACAAAGTCAACAGCATGATTAGTGCAGCTTTGTCCACACTTGGACAGAACTAGCCACACATCGACAACAGCAACTTAAAACAACCATACCTAAAGATCTATAGCACCTGGGAACTTGCCCCTAGACTTTTTAGAAAGGTTATTAAGTTTTCTACAAATCATCTATAACCATCTTAAGATGATCCACAAATTAACAAGGTCTAATTAGTATAGTTAGGCACCTCTGTCCAGACTTGGACAGATTTAACCATCTACACTAAAACAGCTATAACTCAAGTTATAGAACTCCAACAAACATGATCTAAGACAATTTAGAAATCTTACGAAAAGTACTACAACTCTTATATAAATACCTAAGCATGAATCATAACATAACTAGGTGTAACAAGCCAAACATTCAGATCTGGACAGAATATAGGCAAATCTTGACATTCAATTTACAACAGCCATATCTCTTAAACTATTAAGCTATGGCCATGAAATTTGGTGACAAGCAAGATTAAGATGTTATCTACAACTTTAATATACAACACTTTCACAGCAAACATTATTATCTTAATGAAAACATGCACACATCACAAACTGCACATGCATGATCATATTAACACTATTTATCCTTTGCTAGTATATACATAGCCTATATATATATATATATATATATATTTAGGAGATGTCAAGCATACATGAATCATAGCTCCAACTTTTAGAGATGAATCATGGTATTAGTATGTGAGCAAAGCTTGGAAAGTTATATGCATGCAAGCCATAGTTTGCCAACTATATGTTAAACTAGTTTTCTATTTATAACTAACCATGTGAGAGTAAGTTAAATAAGAAACTTCAGATTTTATATGAACACATGACCATATTAGATATGCATTGGTTACTACAACATATTATCAAGGTCATGGAACCATCTTTTCTATTTTTACACACATGCATGACACATTTAATAATTAAACCTATTTAATCGGTTGAGAGCAAGATTACTTAATAACTTTAAAACTGGTGCACTAAAAATTACCAAATTATTCACAGAGTATCTACATCATGGCAGGAAGCTACCATAAAAATTTCACATCAATGGAGCAACCAAACAGTGGCAACATATTAAACCCTAGATAACAAAGATCTATTTTTCACGCAAAAACTCTCTACTGAAAGCTATCATATTATTACACCCAGCATGTAGATCTACTCAAGAGCTTTCCAAAAGTCCACATTTGCTATTTATATTTTTTTTTTTCTACATTTAGTTATGATTTTCCAAATTTCATCACAAATTTCTGAAAAACAAAGGAAAAGGAAAAACACTTTTGCTTCGGGAACCCTGAGATTTTACCAAATCTCCTTGGCACTGTTCACACTATTCATTCAGCTGAGTCACGAGATCTGCAGAAAACACCCTGGCTTTTCCTCTATTCACGCCCGAGAGGGCTTCTTCCTCCTCCTCGGACGCAGAAGACAGAGAGAGGGAGGCCGCCGGCGTTACTCTGGCCGGCCAGCGGCGGCGGGAGGCCGGCAGACGGTGGCGGAACAGGCACACCGCGAGCCCGGGACCCTCGCGCGCCCAAGGGAGAGGCCGACCACGCCGGCTACTGCCCGAGGGAGCTCCGGCCACGAGAGTAGTGGCCACCGCGCGGCTGCTCCGGCTGCCGGCGGCAGCGTCTCCGGCGAGCGCTGAGGCCGGGAAAGGAGCGGGGGAGGCACGGCGCAAGTAGAGGAAGACGGTGGCAAGGTCAGTGGAGGTTGGGAAGACGCCGGGTGAGAGAACGGCGGTGGCGGCGAGCTTGGCCATGGCGGCCATGGCTTGGTTCGCGACGCATTCGCGTGCGTTTCCGCGCGGTGGAGAGCGAGGGAGAGAGAGAGGAGCAAGGAGGCGAGAGAGGAAGTGTCTGGGAGTGGAGAACAAGGCTTGAGACGTCGCCACTTTGAGCAGGGTGCGCGGCAGAGAGGTGGGGGCGCGTGGAGCTCGGCTGTGTGCATGCGGAGCGCGTGTTTCCTTTGGGCGAAACGTCGAGCACGTGGCGTGCTATGTCTTGCAATTTTGGACGGCCGTTTACGACATCTTCCGGGCATATTCGGGTCTGGCGCTTTTAACCAAAGTTGCAGCTCTCGTGCTGCTCTCCAACTTTCTTAAGGACACTCAGCCATTAGACTTACAGATCAGCGGGTAATTAGCTCCAAGTTGACAGTGTCAAAGAGTTAACTAGGATTTACCTTGCTGCGATTAAATCCAAAATTCGCAGTCCAAACTTGGTCAAATAGAGTGAAAATTTTTGTATGCTCTTCTCCAAAGAATTACCTACAACTCTTATTTTTGGACCAACTTGAGTTGTTTACAAAATTTGGAGAACACGACTTGCCAACGTAGATGACACTGAAATTAGACTTAGCCAAATTTTCCTGTTGAAAAAAAATAGCAGCAGATTCAGACTTTGATCCTCTTTTTGACACAGTTAGAACTGGATTCAGCTTTGGGTCCTTTAACAAAGTTTGTTGTACACGTCATGATCTATAACTTTGCTTAAAGGTCCAACCTCATATCTGGTACAAAACCTGTAGTTTTCTCTTCGGTCAAAGCAACAACTTAATATGACCTTAAATTAGAGGTTTAGGCCATTTGAGGCATTTTCTTGACATTTGCTCAACCCGAACCTTTCATAACTTTTGTTCGTGAGTCCATATAGAGTTGCTTGGGCATAATTGCAAGACTTGATTGAACTCAAATGATCTCCTTTGCTTAATAAGCCATTATAGGTAAAGCTGTGACTCGTCATTTCATGTGACTTTTTGATTCCAAACTTCACGAAACTTTTCTACCAGTCACTATAGATAGGAATGAAGGTGGGTCACATGAAAAATCCATATTTAGAATTAATCTTGAATATTCATAAATTAGCGGTCGTTATTAACTGACACCATTAATCATTTCCCAAATAATTCAAACTGAGGCTTTGTTTTCCGAGGTTGATTCCAAAACCTCTGTCGTCATTGATAATACTATAAATTATTTCTCAATCATTGCCTGATAGAACATGTCTGTGTTAAACTGTCTGCTCGACTGGCGTTAAACACTTGGGGTGTTACAACCCCTCCCCCTTAAAAGAATCTCGTCCCGAGATTCCGGACGAAAGACTTTTCAAGAGAAGAGAAGCATCACTTATCCTTACTAGCTACCAAAAGTTTTAAGGTACTGACTTCCCAGCAGAAAAGAACGGTCTGGAATAGAACAACTTTCAAATCTTTCAAGTCGTCTTCTGCTTGCTCGCTCTTGTTTGAAAAATTTCCTTTGTTGATTCACGTTAATCATTGAGATACACTCAACACATTATTGATAAATCTAACGGAAACCAAATTTGTATATGGTTACTTTTAAGAGAATCCAAGATAATATTGCCAATTTACTGGACCTTCGTCTGGCCGACATAATTACAAAGCAACTTCCTTCGAGACTTGGAGGAACTGGCTGACCAACCCTCTGTATACCATTGGTAAATGTACGTTCTAGCAGATAGCAGTTGATGGAAAGCTACATAGATTCCTATGTGTGCAGTTCTGTTTTTTGAGGACAACACTGTATTATGAGTCTCTTGGGAGAGCGGTGAATGTGATAGCTGACTCAATCCATTCCACTCTTTTGCCGACCCTTCTTTACGGAAAAATCCCTCTCCAAACAACGACAGAAACTTAGGTTGAATTTGATGCAACCTCTTGGGTAAAATATCTACTACCAAATTTTTCTGTCCTACTAAGCAGATCAACATTATTCTTCTTCATGATGTATTTGTAACTCAGTGGAACTGACTTGTCGAACTACCTTGGCCATAGAGTGACTTCCCTAAATTCACTCAGTAATGCAGGGACATAATCCGAAATCTGTTGTTTGACACTTCTATTTGCCATCAATTCGTACTTTTTATGAGTTGATTTTTGTAGAATACCTTAACTGCTCAAGAATAAGCGACTGATTCTGAATGTTCTTTCTAGCCTCACCCAAAACAGTTTAGAATAATCTTTTCATAGTAGCCAAACATATCACCAAGCAGTCCTTATTCCAGGTGTAATTTTTACTGAGTTACTAGGCTGGTGTAGTATCTTGTACTGCCATTGTAATTTCTCGAGATAGAGTTGGTCTGAACACGACAGAAACTAGGATGTACGAGTACCACAAACAACGTTAGTTGGTTCACAGACTTCTGATATAACACTGTTCGGTGAGAAATAGCCTTCATAGCTACCCAAGAGTTATTTCTGAACTCGATATTAGCCTTTCCATGGCCGAAACTAATCAGTTGTCTCTCAACACTAAAAAGCTCTAAGGCTTCAGCTTTACTACAGCAATGTTGAACATCAGGGCGTGCATTTACCACCAATGTCAACACGGAATCAGGCATATCTGGGAGGATTGGGTTGATTATAAGATCATCACGCATAAATTCTTGTTAAGTTCAGATAGAAAACTTTTCGGTTCTCAAGTATCTTATCCAATAACACACCATCTCTGTTACATATCCCATAGCTGGTGCATATCCACCTTAACTATTTTGTGCCACTTCACTGCACTATGACCATATATGTTGTTCGGTCATTGTTGTAGATTAAACAAAGTCCTTTGTCTACCACCTCTTTCAGTTTGTTACTGCTTTCATTACTGATTGATTCTGGAAAAGGTAATCCTCTTTGTCATCTTCAAAAAGAAACACTGCCACATCTGATCTGCCATACAGATTTCTTTGAAGGAATATAGGAGATAACAACGAGAAAGCTTCATGAAAGATAACACATTGGCATTTCCCCTAATGAATCTCGACTAGAAACCACGATACCAGCGCGTGCCGAGCAGCACAACCATGTGCCGCGTATCCACAGGAGGCTCTCGGTTTCGTCGCGGCACACCATTAGTTCTTAACCAAGACATCATTATTGAATTCAAAACCAATGAGAAATCCTACATGACGCAGATAAATCTTGCATGGAGAAGGCGTCACATGCAAGGCACATGCTAGCAAGACAAGGATGATCACAAGGTATGGAAATCATAAAGGAGGTGATTTCCAGGACAGAACACGACACAAGACAACAAAGATACGCCTTGTGCACACAAAGTCATGACAAGCAAAAGATTAGACGAACTTGATTTTACCAAGCAGCATCGAAAGGGCAACCGGGCGGATACAACAAAGATTTGGGCATGGTCTCCATAACTGGGCAAGAAGACAAAGTACGGTCAAAAGGCTGAGGTTAGCAGGAACTTAACTTGGCTGGTTAAACCACAAGGGCCTTCACAAGGGATACAAAACATCCATGGCTTGGAAACACTAAAAAGGGGGCCAAGCTTGGGTCTATAGGTTAGGCAAAGGCATGGCTACACAAACAGCATAGGCATACCATGGTTTGGAACTAGCATTTAGGAAGCTTAACTTGGGCTAGATGGTCTAACCAAGGTCATGGACAGGCATAGGTACAGGTCTTTGGCACAAGCATTCTAAACTATCAAACTAGACACACAAACACAGGCCTTAAGCAACAAAGGTTCTACTCGGGGCATCTCGGAAGGTCGAGAGGGCTTGAGCACGATTCTAGACGAAGGTTGACATACCACTCATGTACTCACTAAGGACAAAGGTTGACTAACCAAAGCATCACTTAGATAACAGAACATCTACACATAGCCTTAACAAGCATTGGAAGACACAACCAACAGCTTAAGCAACCAACACTAATCACCAAGCTCAAACCAACCAAGCATCTATCCAAAGCACACAAACAGACATAGACACACAAAATATGGTGGACAGATGTTGCCATTATATTATTTCCTATTACTAAGTTGGAACATAACTCTTTATCTAAAAGCAAAAACACACCAAGGAAACTAAGGCATAATTGTTTGTTAACTATAAGCAGTTCACAACTTAAAGCTAACAACTCACTTATTTAGCTAATAAACTGACAACAAGCAATAAGCTCATGCTAGTCTACATTCCAAGAAGGAATAAAGAGACACTAGGTAACAACAATTAACAAGACACATACAACCAACTTGATCTGGGGTACGAGCAAGCATAACAACAGTTCGAAAACATTCTATCATGATATAAATGCTAAGATTGCAGCCCACTTAATGGTTTGCAAGTATTTAATTCTTACAAAGCATATGGCTAGTAAAGATCAAACTAGATTAGAGAACAACTATAAGCTTGGTGCACATAAGAACATAATTCTAGGCATAACCATTTATGAAAATAGTTTATATATACATCTTAAACATGTTACAGAGAAGTTCATGATTAGCCCAAATTAAATTCCTTATATAACTTAGCAAGGTGAAACAGAGAGCGATCCAATCTATACCCAGAGAACTCTGGAAGATTAGAGCAGCTCACTCCTGCTTTTAGTAGGCTACTACAAGCATTTTTAATATTTTGAAGTAAGTAAAACAACCTACACAAGTCTAGCAAGTAATCATGCTTAGAACAACTTAAACAGGTTAATCTATTTAAAGTTGTCTAACATCAAGTTTTATTTTTTTCTTGCAATAACATGAGACTAGAAAGCTATGAAAATTAGTTGCATAAACTCTTAATTCATATAACTCTAGTTTTCATCATTGCAAGGAAAGTAAGCATGAAAAGGATTACATTTTTACAACATGGAAAAGCAATTAAACAACATGTTTAGTACATTTCCTTGCTAAAGTATGTTAACACAAGCTAACAAAGCTAGAATTGTAACCTTTGGGCAAACTTAGCTTCATTATCACATTTAACAAGTTTAGGAAGCAATTAGCAACCCAAACAAAACTGCATACAAATAGTTTCAAACAACAAGTTTTGTTGTTTCCTTAGGTGAAGCATTTCGAGACAAAACTAACTCAAAACATTGAATTACAAACTTTAGCATAGTTTTGCTATACAAGCAGAACACACTACACCAGTCATTTGGTTACAACAAGACACTTCAACATAGGGAAGACTTAGTCATTAGAAACTTTTTGCTTAACTACCTTGCTAGCATACATCATATAAAGCAAGACAATCACGACATGATAAACTAACAGGGTTATCTAGGCAACATCAGATAGGGTACTTACTTCTAGCCTATAACAAGCAATCACTTGTTTAACTAACATGGAAGCATTCCTATAAACATCGCACACTAGCAAACATCATGAACAAGACCACATTATATCTAGCTCAGGTCAACACACCACATCAAACAACTAATTGCTTCTCACATTTCTCATGCAATCTATCACATCACATTGAAGCACTAGTTCACACAACTTCACCATTACAGGAATAAAGGTGGGAGAAGCATTTCTATGCACAAACAACCATTCATATTTTACCATTATATTAGTCACATTTGACAACAAGTTGTTTCTTAATAGAACAAGGGTGAGAGAAGCATGTTCATGAGGAAAGCACAAACAGATGCATGCTCGTCCTTTACGTCCTTACAAATTGCCAGCCTGAGGCGGCAATCACGTTCTAGGTCAGTGGCATAACGCACTCTCGTTATAATAGTCGTCAACTATGCATACGCATTCGAGGTTAGCGTACCTGCAGAAAATCTCATTTCAGCCCATTCCCACAACATATATAAATACATTGCAGGAATTTAAATCTAGATACTATCTTAGGTGCATACCCGTTATACCGTAAGTAGTATATGCCCCCATCAGAATAGTATTACTCCCGCAATTAAATACCTTCACCCGCATTCGTGTGCTTATGAGTACAGGTTCCAGTACCAAACTAGCTCTTCCCTAGACCAACGGTTGTTTGGTCATGCTCTCACAACTCACACTTACCTGAGCGTAGGTGCGACGTTGCATAAAATAAATTCATCTACCCCACATATATGAGTACATCATATGTGAGGGCTACCTCCAACATTAGACCACAGGTAGCATAGTGCGGTCATCTGTATGTACCTTTTGAGTCGACGTGTCGTTGCAAGAAAGTAAAACCCCCAAAGTTAGTATTACTTAACTAAGCCACCTGAAAGTCCTAATTGGGCATACTGGAGGTTGTCGCTAGCATATAGTTTATAAATTAGGTTTTGACAAACTTGCCTACTAGCTAAAAGTTTTTAGATAAAATAGGCTTTTCAAAACCAAAACTTTGTTTTAAACATGCACATGACAGTATTATGCTTAACCTTGCTCCGATACCAGCTGTGACAGAACCGACCAATTTATAAGAGCACAAGTGCGAAAACATCTGTCGAGCAGTGAATTAGCACACTTGAGCCCATATAAACCCAGTAGTCCGTGAAATCCTGAGGGATTTCAAACCTTTTCAAACATCTTAGCCAAGGATCGCATGGTCAAGCAACAATAAAAATCATGTTCACGGAGCTTGGCAGCGGAAATAAATTACAATAGGGTTCGCAAATAATAATACAAGTTGATTTACTTTGAAACAACATAGCTTGAAATGATACCATAACATAAGTTGAAATACTTTGCTAGCTTTGAGTGACATCCTCAACAACAGCATAAAGGGAAGAAGTGGGGAACTGCCGAGCCCACCGCACTGGCCATCACCTTTCGGCAGACCTAACCTTCACCTGCAACAAGGTTGGATAAAACCCTGAGTACTCGAATGTACTCAGCTAGACTTACCCGTCGGAAACCAAAATAAAGTGACACAAGGAGTATGCAAGGCTGATATAAATAGTGGAGCTGGCTAACTTTATTTGCAAAGGTGGTCAAGTTGAAGGAGTTCATCATTTAATTATGAGCAGTCATCTTTTATCCTATTCCTTAATTCTAGGTTTTTGCACCTGCACTAGAGGACTCACTTGAATCTAGCAGACATAATATAATACCATATCAGGTTTGCTTTGTCAATATTTTAGTTGAACCATCAATGTCACATGGAGTTGTATCGTGGTGAAGCTCGCCATAGTTTCCTAACCTAACCGGGGGAGACGGCGACTCGAATCGAATTCCAAACCAGCTGGTGAAAGCCTTTAATACCAGCCCACACTTTCCCCGTCGGGTCCATGCATTGGGCAACCGCTCGATGCTTGTTCGTGGTGGTAATCGTCGCGGTTCAAGCACGGACCGCCCAATTGGAACCTGGCGATGGCCTCACGCGCAGATCGCAATTTCCATACTAGAGGGCGCGACACGGGTCCGAAACCGGCCCGAACAGCTTCTAACCGGCTTTGGGGTCGATGATTACGGCACCGACCGTATCCCTAAGTAAAAGGGCGCGTTCAAAATGAACGAGGGCCAACATCGATACAAACCTACACGATCCAACGGACGGACTGCCCCAAGTTCCAACTTGGTGCCCTGCCTTCCAGTTGACTATTTCATTACTACTCAGATTCTTCCACGATAGCAAATATAGCCAACCGTGATCCGGTAACTACCCATCAGGGTATACGGAAACATTCTTAACTACTACTTTTATTAAGCAAGCTAAGCAATTCTACATGGTAACTAAATAACAGGATAACAAGGTAAATATTAATCAATAACCAAGAATGGTAATGCAGCAAGTAGGATTCATCCCAACTCCTAAACCTAATGCATCACAATATAAAAGGACTCAAGTAATTTTAATTGCAAAAGGTAGGAGGCTTAATATGCTCCGGGCTTGCCTGGAACCATCACTAGGTTAGTGTTTTGTTAGGTGATACTCGCTTGGCGAGCATCTCCGCTGTAGCACTTGCTTAACTCGCGCATCTTCAGGATAATCCACCAAACACCGTCTTCGGGTTAGCCTCATCATCACGTCCTTCATGATGTATCTACCGTTCCTAAATGAGATGCGCAATGCAAGCGTATGAATGCAAGGGAAAAGCTTATGAAGCAAACATAAGGCGCATAACAAAACATACTAATTACTACTTCACATAAACATCAGGATAACTACTAAAAGAAGACATAGCTCTAACATCCACATGTCATGATCACTCCAGCAGGTTATTATTAAGCAAAGTATGACACAGATGGTTCATAGGCATTCGTAGTGTCTACACTATAACATCAATCAAGACTATATCAGGCATCACAATGGAACACATGTATGCACATATAGCTCCTACATTAGTTAAGCAATCAACCATCATTATCTAACATATTTATATAATACATAAGGTTATTAGTTTAATAACATGAAATGCACAATCTGAACATTACCAAGTCATGACATAGCATCAAAGATCACATAATCAACATTAAGCTATAGCAAACAAGTTCGGTTCATTTATACAGTTTGGACAGGCACACACCATGTACTTTAAATACAGACATAACTGGAGCTACATATATCCAAACAAGGTGATCCTAGACTTTCTGGAAAGCTAACAATATTAGCTACAACTTTGTTATTTACCACAAGAGCTAATTCAAAGGTTATCTAACCCAAAAATAGTATACTATACAGCGCTGTCCAACTGTTGGACACAGGGACTGACAGAGCTTCAGAGAAGCATAACTCAAGATACAAATACCACATGAACATGCAATTAGACATTATAGAAAGCTTACAGGGTTATCTAAATCTTTCTTATTATTATCTCAAGGTGAATCAATCATTAACAAAGTCAAACAGCATGATTAGTGCAGCTTTGTCCACACTTGGACAGAACTAGCCACACATCGACAACAGCAACTTAAAACAACCATACCTAAAGATCTATAGCACCTGGGAACTTGCCCCTAGACTTTTTAGAAAGGTTATTAAGTTTTCTACACAATCATCTATAACCATCTTAAGATGATCCACAAATTAACAAGGTCTAATTAGTATAGTTAGGCACCTCTGTCCAGACTTGGACAGATTTACCCATCTACACTAAAACAGCTATAACTCAAGTTATAGAACTCCAACAAACATGATCTAAGACAATTTAGAAAGCTTATGAAAAGTACTACAACTCTTATATAAATACCTAAGCATGAATCATAACATAACTAGGTGTAACAAGCCAAACATTCAGATCTGGACAGAATATAGGCAAATCTTGACATTCAATTTACAACAGCCATATCTCTTAAACTATTAAGCCTATGGCCATGAAATTTGGTGACAAGCAAGATTAAGATGTTATCTACAACTTTATATACAACACTTTCACAGCAAACATTATTATCTTAATGAAAACATGCACACATCACAAACTGCACATGCATGATCATATTAACACTATTTATCCTTTGCTAGTATATACATAGCCTATATATATATATATATATATATTTTAGAAGATGTCAAGCATACATGAATCATAGCTCCAACTTTTAGAGATGAATCATGGTATTAGTATGTGAGCAAAGCTTGGAAAGTTATATGCATGCAAGCCATAGTTTGCCAACTATATGTTAAACTAGTTTCTATTTATAACTAACCATGTGAGAGTAAGTTAAATAAGAAACTTCAGATTTTATATGAACACATGACCATATTAGATATGCATTGGTTACTACAACATATTATCAAGGTCATGGAACCATCTTTTCCATTTTTACACACATGCATGACACATTTAATAATTAAACCTATTTAATCGGTTGAGAGCAAGATTACTTAATAACTTTAAAACTGGTGCACTAAAAATTACCAAATTATTACATAGTATCTACATCATGGCAGGAAGCTACCATAAAATTTCACATCAAATGGAGCAACCAAACAGTGGCAACATATTAAACCCTAGATAACAAAGATCTATTTTTCACGCAAAAACTCTCTACTGGAAGCTATCATATTATTACACCAGCATGTAGATCTACTCAAGAGCTTTCCAAAAAGTCCACATTTGCTATTTTATGATTTTTCTACATTTAGTTATGATTTTCCAAATTTCATCACAAATTTCTGAAAAACAAAAGGAAAAGGAAAAACACTTTTGCTTCGGGAACCCTGAGATTTTACCAAATCTCCTTGGCACTGTTCACACTATTCAGCTGAGTCACGAGATCTGCAGAAAACACCCTGGCTTTTCCTCTATTCACGCCCGAGAGGGCTTCTTCCTCCTCCTGGACGCAGAAGACAGAGAGAGGGAGGCCGCCGGCGTTACTCTGGCCGGCCAGCCGGCGGGAGGGCCGGCAGACGGTGGCGGAACAGGCACACCGCGAGCCCGGGACCCTCGCGCGCCCAAGGGAGAGGCCGACCACGCCGGCTACTGCCCGAGGGAGCTCCGGCCACGAGAGTAGTGGCCACCGCGGCGGCTGCTCCGGCGGCAGCGTTCTCCGGCGAGCGCTGAGGCCGGGAAGGAGCGGGGGAGGCACGGCGCAAGTAGAGGAAGACGGTGGCAAGGTCAGTGGAGGTTGGGAAGACGCCGGGTGAGAGAACGGCGGTGGCGGCGAGCTTGGCCATGGCGGCCATGGCTTGGTTCGCGACGCATTCGCGTGCGTTCCGCGCGGTGGAGAGCGAGGGAGAGAGAGAGGGAGCAAGGAGGCGAGAGAGGAAGTGTCTGGGAGTGGAGAACAAGGCTTGAGACGTCGCCACTTTGAGCAGGGTGCGCGGCAGAAGAGGGTGGGCGCGTGGAGCTCGGCTGTGTGCATGCGGAGCGCGTGTTTCCTTTGGGGCGAAACGTCGAGCACGTGGCGTGCTATGTCTTGCAATTTTGGACGGCCGTTTACGGCATCTTCCGGGCATATTCGGGTCTGGCGCTTTTAACCAAAGTTGCAGCTCTCGTGCTGCTCTCCAACTTTCCTTAAGGACACTCAGCCATTAGACTTACAGATCAGCGGGTAATTAGCTCCCAAGTTGACAGTGTCAAAGAGTTAACTAGGATTTACTTTGCTGCGATTAAATCCAAAATTCGCAGTCCAAACTTGGTCAAATAGAGTGCAAATTTTTGTATGCTCTTCTCCAAAGGATTACCTACAACTCTTATTTTTGGACCAACTTGAGTTGTTTAACAAAATTGGAGAACACGACTTGCCAACGTAGATGACACTGAAATTAGACTTAGCCAAATTTTCCTGTTGAAAAAAAATAGCAGCAGATTCAGACTTTGATCCTCTTTTTGACACAGTTAGAACTGGATTCAGCTTTGGGTCCTTTAACAAAGTTTGTTGTACACGTCATGATCTATAACTTTGCTTAAAGGTCCAACCTCATATCTGGTACAAAACCTGTAGTTTCTCTTCGGTCAAAGCAACAACTTAATATGACCTTAATTAGAGGTTTAGGCCATTTGAGGCATTTTCTTGACATTTGCTCAACCCGAACCTTTCATAACTTTTGTTCGTGAGTCCATATAGAGTTGCTTGGGCATAATTGCAAGACTTGATTGAACTCAAATGATCTCCTTTGCTTAATAAGCCATTATAGGTAAAGCTGTGACTCGTCATTTCATGTGACTTTTTGATTCCAAACTTCACGAAACTTTTCTACCAGTCACTATAGATAGGAATGAAGGTGGGTCACATGAAAAATCCATATTTAGAATTAATCTTGAATATTCATAAATTAGCGGTCGTTATTAACTGACACCATTAATCATTTCCCAAATAATTCAAACTGAGGCTTTGTTTCCGAGGTTGATTCCAAAACCTCTGTCGTCATTGATAATACTATAAATTATTTCTCAATCATCGCCTGATAGAACATGTCTGTGTTAAACTGTCTGCTCGACTGGCGTTAAACACTTGGGGTGTTACAAGGATGATGGGTGAGTCATGGGCGAGGCCAAGCATCTCACAATGCCCATGGCGATAGCGATTGCGATGGACGCAGACGAGGACGGAGAGCCCGTGGACCAGAAGGAGTACTGTAGCATGATCGGCTCTCTCCTGTACTTGACGGCGACGAGGCCAGACATACACTTCGCAGTGTGTCTGTGCGCTCGCTTTCAGGCGTCCCCTCGGACATCTCACAAGCAGGTGATCAAGCGCATAATGAGATACCTCCGATACACTCCGATGAGTTCGGGCTTTGGTACTCTTCCTCTTCGACCCTCTCGCTTTGTGGTTATTCCGATGCGGATTTTGCCAGCTGTAGGCTTGAGCGTAAGTCTACTTCTGGGACTTGTTAGTTTCTTGGCTCTTCTCTTGTGTCTTGATCCTCTCGCAAGCAGTCTAGCGTAGCCCAGTCTACCACCGAGGCCGAGTATGTTGCTGCCACGTCTTGTTGCTCGCAGCTATTGTGGATGGTTGCTACTTTGCGTGATTTTGGTCTAGATTTTGCAAGGGTCCCTTTGCTTTATGATAGCACAAGAGCCATTAGTGTTGCAAAGAACCCTCCAAGACCAAATACATCGATGTTTGCTTTCACTTTCTTTGTGATCACTACGAGAAAGGCGACATCGACTTGTAGCATGTAGACACCCACAACCAGCTTGCAGACATTTTCACCAAGCCTTTAGACCAATCAACTTTTGCTAGGTTGAGAGGTGAGATTGGTGTGTTCTTCCGTTTTTAGTTGAGGGGAGCTTTGACTGATGTACATATTGCTCTAATAGCATTATGATTAGGTTTGCTTTTGTTTGGCTTAGTGTCTCATAGTTGCATTTGCATGCATAGCATCATGTACTTTAGTGTATTTTCGAGCTTTGTGTCAATAGTAATGAGAATGAAACTATGCTCTTTTTGATATGCCTTGTTAGTACATGATGATGCTTGTAGCTTAGGCTCTTGTTGATCACTTGATACATGTTATGAGCTAAGCTATTTTTGCACATGGTGAACTTGATTAATCAACTATGAAACCTATAATTTGTTCACCATTGAAATTGGCAACTAGCATGGGTAGGATGTGTTGAGATCACTTGAGTTATCTTCTGTATGCTAGGTTGCTATGTCTCTTGCACTGAGTCATTCATTTCCTTGGATTGATCATTATGAACTTGTGCTTAAAATTTGATCCAAGTTTAGTGGAATGAAAAGATCGAGATTGGATTGCATTTGTCAGCACATCACTATATCGAGACTGCTTCTCATTGCACATTTGAGTTGAACTGGAGCAGTGTAGTGTAAGACCGAAACCGGTGTTTTAAGCTTCCGATTGCATTTCTTGCATAGGCTTCGCCCGGTTAGAAAGTTAGGCAATGACAATGCTTTCAACCTCTCACAATCACATGCTTTACATTTGAACATGTGTTAATCCGCTGCAATCTCTGATAAAAATTTGATAATAACACAAGTTGATGCTTCTTTCTATGGCATGATGATTGAACTTTGCTAGGGGTAGTTCACCTTTGATACTTAAGTTAGCACTTGTGGATTTCATGTCTATTCATGCTTAGTGTTATTGTTGGCGTAAAAATCTGACCGAATGGACCAACACACTCGACCATGTTCCTCAGAGGCGGTGAAGAGCAAGGTCTTGACCTCCTGGACCTTCAAGGGATGGCGGTGCCAAATCTTAGTGAGAGCGACTTCGGGGCGTACCAGTCAATTTGACCTGCAATTGACAAGGACAAGAGAAAAACATTAAATCATGGAACCTACCGGTTTGATGCCAGATAATTCTAAATTATGTGGCTCTGATATAGCCATTGTCACAGGATATTGACTACAAAGTCAACTCCCAGGAAAGATTAAAGCATTGACAATATTTGAAGCAAAATGGCTATCGTATATATAAAGAAAGCATTTAGAACAAGAACAGCCAAAAAGCTTAAACATGTGAGTAAAGTAAAGATCTATGTGTACGTTTAAACAACATAAAACCAATAAATCGACTAATTGCATAGGCAGTTCTATTCGTTAACAGTGGGGTGTTTCCATGCAGCCATAATAACAAATAGATCGATAAAGTAACTTGAACATCAACAGTGGGGTGTCTCCATACAGCCATAATGATGACCAAGCTAAATCACGTCCAATACAACGAGCAGATCAATTAGTTTTAGACCGCTTAAAAGTACACATTATGAAGAAAGCATAACTGGATCGGCTATTTTAGCTGATACAGGGTCCATGAAGCACGAACAAGATCTATCCGTCAAAACCACGGTTTGTTCAAGATCGAGCAAGTTTAACCTACCATGCGTATCAGTGGGGTTCGAAAATACAGCCGTAATAAACATGCCAGATGAAGGACCGGAAGTGCTACCAGAAAGCGACCAGAGGGGGGTGAATGGGAGCTTCAAATTTCTTTTTAGAAACTTGTTGCCACTGTCCCGAGAATCAACCCAAGAGCAAACCCTAGAGCTTGCAAGTGTCCACGACCCTAGAGGTAGGGTGGGTGCTTCCAAGAAGCACAGCGAGACACTACACAACTCTAGAAACCCAACGCAAAAGTCGAAAGTCAAAACCGACAACGGATGAACGAACCACAGATGAAACAGTGCTGAAACACCTGCATCAGAAGCTGGCTAGCATCCAATGGCCAGGCACCGGATGCTTCTGATGGAAAATGAACAGAACTGGAACCTTACTGCATAGACATCGGAAGCTGCTACAGTGAAACCCTAGCGTCCGATGCTAGACCTCCGGCGCGTCCGATGACAACGGATGCACCGATGGTCAGCGTCTGATGCTCCTTTAAAAACACTGCCAGATGACACGTGGCATCGGATGCGTCTGATGTGAAGAACACAACATCCGATGCTCACGACTCCAGCATCCGATGGTCCCGAAACAACACTGTTCTTCCACGAAAATCACCCGATCTCCTCCGAATCAAAAGCACTAAGGCTTAGACTTGGTATGAGGAGTTCCAAGGAGGTTAGTGAGCTATCCCAAAGGGATCATGGCTCAAACCTAACTCCAAATCGGTGAATTGGAAGAATTCGAGAAAAGGGGAGCAAAAACCGATCCAAAACAAAAAATCAACCGATCTACTAGCTCGTGAAGTTAGAGGCAAATTCCTTCGGTGGAAAGAAGTGCCTCATGATCTAGAACAACTTGATTCAAACGGATTTGCAAAAGACCCACCAAGTAGAGAGATCGATCAACGGGAAAATCGTGGAGAAAAGCAACCCGCGAAGAACAATACCAAAACGCGAATCACAACCACAAAATTGCAACCGTGTGACTACCACACGCTACAATAGTGAGATTACGATCTCACTTCCTCAAAATCTCCAGTACACAGAGGTATGGTTCTTTGCGGATCTCAGTAGCTACAGCAGGGGATTGGGAGAGCAGGAAAACCCTAGGAGCAAAGAGCAAATGACTGAAAGAGTACTGAGATAGTTTGGGAGGTGGGTGTCTCCCCTACTTATCCTAATTTTAATTCCCACTCTACCCTAGTTATTTACAGAGCGAACCAGCCAAACCCTAAGGCTATCCTGGACCAACTCGAAGATAGTGGTGATCCAACGGCCACGCCCGCACAACTGGTAGCGTTGCCTCGACGCAACCTCACCGATTGCCGCCACGTGCCGCCACCGCTCTGCTTGTCTTTTCTCGACCTCGCCCCCGGTTTTGAGGCCGAAACCGGGAAACCTGTCTTCACGACCAACCACCGGTTTTGAGGCCCAAACCGGGAAACCAGCCGTCCGTCGCCTGAGTTTTGTGGCCCAAACTCAGAAACCCGCCGCCCAGGTTTTCAGGCCCAAACCTGGAAACTGTCCTCAGCCGAGTTTTGTGGCCCAAACTCGGCAAACTCGTAGCACCCAGGTTTTGTGGCCCAAACCTGGAAAACGTCCACCCGATGGTTTTTCTCTGGCTCAACCATCAAACCGACACTGTAGAGGGGATGCACCGCCCGTGCACCCCGTCCACCGACACGTGTCCCCAGGTCCTCGACCCGAGCAACACCGTGTCCCGCAAGTCTCCGCTTGTCACTGTCCCAGGCTGTCAGCCACCACAGCTGATCCTCAGGCCACCGGTCCCTCAGTCTAAGCCTCACGTCCGCCCTTCACCGCTCCCGGTCCATCGGCACGGCACGTCTCTACTTGACCTTCACCTTGCCTTTGATCACTATCTCCGTGCTCGACACCTGCACAACACAAGCCAAAGAACATGCGCATCAAACCCATTGACAATCACTCATCACTCGAGACTCGACATACACTCATGTATCTGCACCAGATCAAATCAACCAGTTTCTTAGATCAAACCACGATTTCATCGGATATCTCGAACGCACAACATGTAACAATCAAGATTGACAAAATAGTCGATGAGAAGCTTAGATCGACTATCTTCCTTGGTGTAAGCGTGTGAAGCCTATGGATAGCCGAAACTAAACAGCTTTTAAGCTTAAGCTAGTTTGTCAATCTTGATTGGGCAAGATATTGTTTAAATCTAAAGAAAAACATTAAAGCATAAACAACATCGATAACTTAATGAATCTATTAGCTTGCCAAAACTAATAGAGCCGATAACTAGTCAAGATCGACTAAAGCAAGAGATTGATCAGAGTCAAGACAGTCTCACAAAAGACGAACTTAAACCGATAACTAACCCATGTCATAGCTAAACAAGAGTTTGGTCGATGCCAAATATAGCCTTATTGAACGATAACACGAGCCATTGGTGAAAACTTACAAGCAAACCGGAGGTCGGTCTGAGCCGATGAAGCCCTGCCTGATTGAAGATTCCGCCGGGTTCTACCTTACTCCTACTCCTAGGGTTTTGGCCGGTGGCCGGTTTGTTGATTGATTTGTGATTGTCTTTACAAAATCGGGTTTCTAGCTATTTATAACCCGGTAGACTCCTATTCTATTACGACTAGGATACATATTAATAAAATGACGATTCGGACTTGAACTCCTTGGCCAAGCCCGACACGTCTTCAAAGCCCATCATACCCGGTCCATATAATTTCTTCTGGTCGCGTCTGGATCCATGTAGGCTTCTTTTATTTTCTGGCCGATTCTTTTTCTAACAAATCAGCCATTTGTGCTTACAAAACACAAATTCCTTCCGATCCAAAATCTGGTGTAAATAGTTATTTAAGTGGTGAACTTCTTTTCAAATGGCTTAAAACTGCTCAAATGCTTAATTGTTCATATTTTATATTCATTTGATCAGTTTGAGCCTTTGCTATTACTTTTTTACATTGCTCCACTTTCAGGGCAGCACCCACGAGAGCATCTTTTCACTCTGATTACTATACACTTGAAGCTTGCATTGTGCATTTCATGCATATGTAGCTTTAGGCTCCGATGCCTTTTTATTCACCCCCTCTCTGGTCTTTTGGTATCTTTTAGCTCCAATACACTCCCATGTGCATTTGGTTGATGACTTAATTTGTGCATGTGTCAACAAGGGGAGAATAGAGCACAAACACCTCCCTTCGTATGAACAAGGGGAGAAATGTTGGCACTAGAGGCACTTTGCACATTTCTTGCAACAAGGGGGAGACTTGTAGCAAGGGGGAGAAGCATTTGTCAAGGGCGAGAATGTCTTTCTCATTTGATGTCGAGAGAGTTTCATAATTGGTGTCGAGCTTTTGTATAGTCTTTGAGTCTAGGCTTACATTCAGGGGGAGTTACACCTTTTCTGCTGCTTGCTAGTCGTGTTGAGCCGTTTTGCCTCTTTCTTGAGGGACTAGCAGTTTTTGGTGCTTTGAGCTTTGAGCTAGTGGTGTTTAGTCTGTTCTACCTCTTCTTGAGGACTAGGTTTGTTTGACTTGGTTGCATCGAGCCGTTACCCATGTTTTTGGGGACCAAGTCTTTGCTCTTTTGATTGAGTTTTGCTCTTGTGTAGGAGTTGTGCTCTGACCTTTTGCTTGGTTGCGTCGAGTCGTTGCCCATGTCTTTGGGGACCAAGCTTTGCTTATTCCAAATCGCCCTCTTCGACTTTTTGCTGGCTTTTCGGGCATTTGAATGAGCACTCTTCTTTTCTTTCTTTCTCTTCTATTTCTCTTGATTTAGTGTTTGTGTGTTGTGTTGACAATACACTCATCAAGGAGGAGATTGTGAACACAAGGTTGATATGTGCCCTTGTGGTTCGTCCTTGTGATGAGTGATTGGTCAACAGGCTCACGTGTTGGCATGAGTGGGCGACATGTCTCCTGTCTGTGTTGATGTGCAAGTGTGGAGCTCGGAGGCAATGGTTGATAGCAAGGTGAAGGTCAAGTAGAGACATGCCATGCCGACGGACCGGGAGCGGTGAAGGGTGGACGTGAGGCTTGGACTGAGGGACCAGGAGGCCGAAGGACCAGTTACGGTAGCTGGCACGTGGCATCGGCAAGCAAGAGTACATGGGGATGTCGGCAGCATCGGTCAAGTCAAGACGGAAGGCGATGACGTCGTGGCACCTGGTGGAGGCTGGACACAGGCTTGCATGGGGCAAGTGCCGTCGGTCGAGTCAGGGAGGAAGGCATAGACGTCGTGCTTGGTGGAGGCTGGACATGCGTCGACATCGGTGTCGGCAACGGGGCGTGAGACCCACGCTCCGTCTACGGCGCGGGTTTGGTGGTAGAGCCTCGAAAACCCATCGGCGACGGTTTCCAAGTTTAGGCCTCAAAACCTGGACAGGCCAGTTTCTGAGTTTGGACCTCAAAACTCAGGCAGGACGGTTTACGGGTTTGGGCCTCAAAACCCGGGTGATAGTTCCGAGGTGGAACGGGGCGACACGTGGCGACATCGAGAAGCTCGCGTCGAGGCGAAGCGTTCTCATGAGAAGGCCCGTAGCCGTCGGATTAGCATATTCGGTGTATTCTCTAGAGTTGGACTAAAATGCCCTCAATCTAGTTAATTCGCTCTTGTATCAGTAGGGGTAGTTTGGAGCTAGAGAAATATCCTAGGCTATAAATAAGGGATGACTCCCTCATCCCACCTGGTCACTCTAGTCAGGCTTTTATTTCCTCCTTGCTAGGATTTTCCAGTCTGTAGTCTGTTGTAGTGTCCCGCAGTTGAATCTTTCATCTGTGTACTGTAAATCCAGAAAAAGTGACCGTAACTACCTTGTCTCCTCTGGCTTTCATCTGCCGGAGTTTCGATCTGCTGTGTTCAGTCCGCGTGATTTTCGCAGCTATTTTTTGGGAGTTTTTGTTCGTCGATTCTGGAGCGTTTTGGTTCGTTTCTTTTTGCGTTGATTCGTGCTATGACAAGTGATGAAGCTATTCCTTGATTGAATCGATCCAATTCCACTCGAGCACGGAGAAATCAACGATTTTATTTTCGGGCAGTTTTTGGTGTTCTTGGACGTGATATGAAATTTCCGGAGTTTAGGTCAATTCCAAGCAATGATTTTCGGGGAGTAGGTCGTAGACATGCCATAGATTGCCCGAGTTTTTTTGGGATTTTTTTCATGGTTGTTTGGTCGAGTTTCATTTTTGTTATGATGACCTTTTTTCTGCTCGAGTTCATCTTCTCTGTTCTGTTTCGCTGGGGCTACTGGAGCTTCGCGTTAGGCACTCCAGGTTGGTGTCGGAGGCAACGGTGCAGACCGCCTTGGTGCGCTCAGCCCTGCACTGTAGCCTTGCAGTCCAAGGCCGACAGAGCTCGGAACCCGTGCATGCTTTCTTCTACTGGTCCGCTCCCTCTTTCTGTTAGCTGCTCTGTTCTTGCTGTTCATAATTTTTGTTTGCTCTCTGTTTGCTCTCTGCCACAGCAACACAGCACCTGATGTTCCCCTCCTGTAGCCACGTTCAGGTGCACAAGGTGAACAAGCCATCAAGGAGCAAGTGTAGCATCAGCAAGCTGCTTGGTTCGGTCGACTGATTGCTGCTACAGTGCGCGTGATTCTGGTAGTGGCCCCTTAGTTGCTTTGCTAAGGGTACCCCCGTTTTCTGGTACCCGACAATACCCAAGTTAACTGGTGACGGGAGTACCTAGATAAAATCCTTTGAGCTTGTTGTGGTATCCCGCTGTGTTCTTAGGGAACATCCACTCACTCGTTAGGTCGAGGACATCACGGTGTTTGCTGTACGGGTTTCGCGGTGATTTTGGACAGCAACCGAAATTATTCGTGAAAAAATTTACGGCTCCCATTCAACCCCCTCTAGTCGCCGTTTTCGGTCCTTCAAAGAAACTCCGGAGTAATAGCTGTGACTTGTATATAAACAGACAAAAACCTGTCAGATCCATTGTTCAAGTTGTGAATGAGTGTAACTTGAGGTTATCGGCAGAAGTTCAACTTAACGGTCTCTGCTAAAAAACTAGTATATCAAACAGTAGCTGGAACAGAAAAATCTCTAAATGAGCATTTGAGATCTTATCGGGATTGTTAGAATTTTATATGGGCTTGGCCCAATAACAAATTCTAAAATTCCTAACAAATCTCAAAGGCTCATTCATGTGTGTAAAGAGGGAAAGTGAAACTCTTTAGTCTCACCTTGCTAGTGGAAGAGGAGGGAGACTTGCTTAAATATGAGAGTCCTCCCCACTTCCTCAAGTCTAGCGTGAGGAGGAGAAAGAGAAGCCCTCACGTGCGCGCTCGCTCGCCTCGCCTCGCCTTGCCGGGCCGGGTGGGGAGGGCGGGGCGACTGGCACGGGTGCGCGGCACCTGCGTGAATGGTCCGCCGAAATCCGGCTCCTTGCCTTGCGGGAGTGCGGTCTCCTTTTGCAGTTTTAATTTTTGGTTTCTTAGGATTCAAGTTGCAGAGTCCTGAACGGTTACAAGTTTAGAGTCCTAAAATGATTTAGATCGTAATGACGACACGAGGTTAGTTGAACAGGACTATATAAGCAGCCTATCGGTCGCGCCAAAATGTATCTCGGTATCTCTCGAGCTAGGGTTTTGCCTCATCTCACTTTTGCACTGTCGTCTAATCTTCTCCAGTCCGTTTGCTTGCGTGCACCAGCAACCAGACGAGCAGGTCACCGGAACCCTCGTCTTTGCGATCCTGCGGGAGAGGACGAATATGGTTTTTGGGAAGCGCTCGTCGCGCGACTGCTCTTGTCTTCCACAACGGGTAGTCTATCGTCCAAGTCAGGTAGCGCTATGTCAAGGCGTATTCATCGTTAACTGCTTCTAGCTCTTCCTCCACCACTCATCGACGATCTGCCAGCACCGTCTCCACCACCATCTTCTCCGTCAACAGAAAGGTACACTACTCGTGATCCAATATCTTGGTTTAAACAGTTCAATCTATCTGGTGTACGAGCTATGCTTACACCAGATCTAATCTCTTTATTCATACTGTTCAATCTATCTGGTGTACGAACTATACTTACACCAAATCTAATATCTTTGTTCTTGCTGTTTAATCTAATTGGTGTACGAGCTATGCTTACACCAGTTATCATATTTGAGATCATGTTATGTCTTTTTTATTATGCTAGTAAACAATACAATCTGAAATATCTAGATGATCAATTTAGCATGATTTATACTCTGATTTTAATCTGGAAATTGCCTAATTACTTAACAATCCAAAAGCCTTATTCGTCGCGCTGACCACGGTCACAACCGTCAGCGACACCTCCTTCCCCTACCTCCCATCGTGTTCGGCTTGGACACCTCCGGAGAATATGCGCGACCAGGGACGAAGCAGTAAAAAATTTAGGAAGGGCTGAACAAAAGTCCTACAATGACTTAGCTGTACTATGACCCCTCACAATAGACAACTATATAATATTTTGAAGTAGTCCTGCAACGACTTAGTTCTACTATGGCCTAAATAGTCATCTTTCACGTTCAGAAAATCTCAGCCCCTCCTTTCTTATACATCTACGGCTGAAATTGCAAGCAGGGACTATATGGGGCTTCACTATCTCGGTCACGGTAGGGGGCCTCGAGCCCCTCCCGCCCCACCACTGCCTCCGTGCCTGTGCGCGGCAGTCCCGTTTACCAAGTTATCTCATCTAAAGCTTGCCATGGCAGAGACAGTCATGAACTCATGGCATCCTTGTCATACGCAGCCATGGGATCCTTACTGCTGCAACCATGGCCTCCTGGTCACTCGCAGCCACCACGCCATTATCCTTCCGCTTCAACTGCCACCCTTTCCCTCCCGCCCCACTTGCATCTATGCACGGCCGCAGATGCCTCCCCCTTTGCATCGACATCTACCTGGATGCGGTGCCTTACCGCGATGAAGGGTCTTGGGCTCTTGGCAGTCGCTGCGCTTGCCGTTAGTAGTGGTGATGGATCCTGCAGTTGCGTCCAGGCGACGACGGGAGCGGACACAGGCGTGGTACTGAAGGTCGGCACTGCCGGCCCCAAAGAAGGAAGAGCGCAACCGAAGGTGAAGGTTCTCGCATGCCCAAACTGAATCGCGCGTGCGTGCACGGGATCCGTGCACCCTCTAGTTGGTGAATCGACCGTACAACGGTGCTCAAGCTGTCGACTCGGCCTCGGGCCACGAGCTCTACCCGTCGCCTCAAGGGACGACGATGGCTTCGCTCTTGGCATTGGTGGGGTTTTTTCTACAAAATTAGCATGATACAGATGGGGTCAAGAGACCTGTTGTACGTGCCCTTAGCGCCATGAACGGATCGTGGATAAGGATGGCTGAACCAAACAACATTGAATGCATCTTGGCCCCTAGTGGGTTTCGGTGATTGGATGAAACACAAGATTACTGTGACTAACGTGTGTTTTGCAGAAACATGGATGAGTTAGGTCACGGTAATGGCGACGATACGGGCATATGGAGTTCATATCCCCTGGCGATGGAAATTGTTTCAGTTTTCAAAGGACAGACGACGAAGACAGTGGTAGGCTAGGCTAAGTGTCGCATGGTGTTGGAGGACACTTAGGTAGTCTTAGGTCTTTGTTTTTCCTTTGGCCGTACTATAAAGGGGAGCGTGAATCAGTAGCTTGACCTAGATGAGTCTATTGAGGTAGGTGTGGTGCACTTGTTATTTCATAGCCCTAGGTAGCTCAGAGAGGTGCCTTATGTCGAGAGGAACAAAAGTCGTTTAGGCCGCGTCACGATCCGAGTTCGTTTTGGCCTTGTAAGGGGCATCGGATGCTGGCCTTATGGGCATCGGAGGCTCCGATGGTCACCCCGACTAGGGTTTAGTCTGGTGCGTGGCATCAGAGGCTCCGATGTTGCCACATCGGACGCTCCCGTGTCACTGTTCACTTGCGAGTGAACTGTAGGAGGCAACGGACGCTGGCATCGGATGCTGAGGGCCAGCATCCGATGGCCATGCAGAGAGGTTCCAGAGAGGTCAAAATGGCATCGGATGCGTCCGATGCAGGGGCATCGGACGCTGCCCAGCGTCCGATGCTCCTTTAAACAGTCTGACAGGTTGTACAGTCGACTGTTGTCGAGGTCATCGGCGCCTCCGATGCCCCCGCAGAAACCCTGTCTTGTGCTGTTTTTGGATGGCCGGTTGGGGGAGTATATATACTCCACCTCCTCATCCATTTGAGTGTTCTTGCCACTTTCCTTTGCTAAGAGACACCTTGTGAGTGTGAGAAAGAGCAAGAGCCCTAGTGAGGTTGAGAGATTTGCTAATTGAGAGAATTAGTGACCTTTTAGTGAGAATTGAGTAGCAAGTGTGCATCCATCCATCTCTTTGGCCTTGTGTTGGTCAAGTGAGAGTTCTAGCTTATTACTCTTGGTGATCGGCATCACCTAGACGGCTTGGTGGCGATCGGAGAGATTGGTGATCATCCGGAGGCTTTGTGGATGACCCAAGTCATGTTGTGACCGGTAGCGAGCGATTCACCGAGCCGGAGTGGTGAAGAATCAGCTCGTAGTGAGCACTTGATCCTTGCGCGGATCAAGGGGGAGCAATACCCTTGCGCGGGTGCTCCAACGAGGACTAGGGGGTGTGCCGACACCTCGATACCTCGGCAAAAAGAGTCGTGTCATCTCTACTCTCTTTACTTTACTTCGCATTTACCTTTGAGCAATTCAATTTTGCATTTACTTGTTGTTATTTCATAAGTTGATTTGCCATGCTAGAGTAGAAATGGTTTAGCGATAGTCTTTTGTGCGGTTGATTCTAGTCAAACACTCTTCTAGGCACTATGGGGTTAATTGGGGCTTAATAGGTTTTAATTCTTGCAAGAAGTTTTAGAAACGCCCAATTCACCCCCCCTCTTCTTGGGCATCTTGATCCTTTCAATTGGTATCAGAGCCTCGTGCTCTCGATTTAGGCTTAACCGCCTAGAGTTAAGATGTCCGGAGGTGATGGACCACCGCCCATGTTTGAGGGAGATGACTTTCCATATTGGAAACCGTATGGAGTCGTACCTAGAAGCGGTAGATGTTAAATGCCGCCAAGCCACAATCATCGGCTTTCCCAAGCCTAAGGAGGGTACAAGCTTAACCCCTCATGAGGAAGAAAATGAGAAGTGGAATGCAAAGGCCAAAAACATCATCTTTAGAGGCATTTGCAAAGATGTGTTTAACCGTGTCCGGAACCACAAGGATGCCCATGAATTATGGGATAACATTTGTGCGCTCCATGAGGGAACCAAGAGTGAGCGTGAGGAGCGTTACCATTTGGTTATGCAAAAGTTGAATTCTTTTGAAATGCTTGCTCATGAAAATGCCAATGAAATATACTCACGCTTGAATGTTCTTGTAGAGGAGCTTAATGGTCTTGGCCTCACACAAATGCAACCATCCGATGTTGCGAGGAAGATTTTATGTGTCCTTCCCATTGACAAGTATGGACACATTGTGACGGTGCTACATCAAGGTGATCTTTCCACATCTACACCAACACAAGTCTTGGGGAAGATCAATGCTCATGAGATGTACATGCACATCACACCAAGTGGTGGCTCTTCCATCGATAAGAAGAAAGACTTGGCCTTCAAAGCAAGCCATGACAAGAAGGGCAAGTCCAAGGCTATTGAGGTGCATCATGAGAGCACAAGCGATGATGAAGATGATTCAAACATTGCTCTCATGGTGCGGAAGACCACCAAGATGTTGAAGAAGCTTCACAAGAATGGAGTCAACTTTGACTCAAGAAAGAAGAAGTTCTTCACTAGTAGCAAGAGAAGGCCAATCTCCGAAATGGATTGCTACAATTGTGGAGATCTTGGCCATCTTGCTCATCAATGCCCCAAGCCCAAGAAAGAGAGCTACAAGAACAAGAACAAGGGCAAGAAGTATGACTCATCTAGCGAAGATGAGAAGAAGAATGAGAAGCCCTACAAGAAGGATGGCAAGAAGAAGAAGCAATTCCACAAGAAAGGTGGCAATGCTTACATTGTTGGTGATTGGCTCACCGACATTGACTCCTCCGGTGGCTCATCAAATGAAGATAGTGATGATGAGAAGGAGAAGGTGGCCGCTCTAGTCATTGGATCCTCTACACCACCACCACCACCACCGCACCATCATCCTCTACACACCTATGCCTCATGGCAAATGGTGACCGGAAGGTACATAGAGATGACTCTAGTGATGATGATAGTGATGGAGAGTTTCAAGCTCCTTCTTATGATGAACTTGTTGAATTGCTAAACAACTATACTAAAATCATAAGAAAGACTAGAGCTAAAAATGAAAGGCTTGTTCATGATAATGAGGCTCTTGTTGAAAAATATGACAATGTTATGCATGCTAGTGATGAGTTGAAAAATGAACTTGCTACTATGTCATCTTCCATCAAGGAGCTCAAGTCCTAACAAAGAGCTCAAAGCTAAAAATGAAAAACTTGATAAGATGCATAGTGATCTTTCCACTAGTCATACTTTGCTCAAAGAACAATATACTCAAGTGAAAGTAGATTATGATACCCTCACCATTGCTTATGATATGCTTTCACATGAGACACATGATGCCCCTAACCTTGTTGTTAAGTGTGACATAGCAACATCTTGTGAGGACTTGGTTAGTGAGCATGATGAGCAAAGAGCTAGTGGCAAGGGCAAGAAAGTGGTTGAGGCCGATCACTATGATGATTATGTCAAGATCAAGAGTGAGAATGCAAAGCTCAAGGTTGATCTAGAGAAGCTTACAACCACCAAGCAAGTTATCATTCAAACTCATGATGATGACTATAGCATGACACTTGAGCTAGACATGCTAAAAGAAGAGAACAAGAGATTGAAGATGGAGAGAGATTACAAGATGACACCATCTCAATTGCAACTCCAACAAGAGAATAACAAGCTCAAGAAGGAGAAAGAGCACCTCACCACCGGTTTGAGGAACTTCACCAAGGGCCAATGTCTTAAAAGTGAGCTTCTCATGAACACCATCATGAAGAAAAATAGAAATGGCATTGGCTTTCTTGAAGAAAAGATGAAGCAACGCAAGAGCATCACAAAGCCAAAGAAGAAGAAGATTGGAAGATGCTATGAGTGTGGAAAAGAAGGACACTTTGCTCATGATTGTGAAGAGTCAAAACCCAAACCCTCTTGCCCAAGCATGCTAGGCCCTTTGCTTTCAATGCTCACTACATGCTTACCAGTGGATCTCATTGGGTGATTGATAGTGGTTGCACACAACATATGACTGGTGATCCCCGGATGTTCACCTCACTAGAAGAGAATGTCGATGACCAAGAAAAGATAACATTTGGTGACAACTCAAAGGGCAATGTCAAGGGATTGGGCAGTGGCTATTTCAAATGATCACACCATCTCCAATGTGCTTCTTATTGCATCCTTGAGCTTCAACTTGCTATCCGTTGGGCAACTATGTGATCTTGGCTTTCAATGTTTGTTCACCGACAAAGAAGTGGTTGTGACCAAGAAAGATAATACACAAGTGATGTTCAAAGGTTTTAGATACAACAATCTCTACTTAGTGGATTTCTCCTCCGAAGATGCCAACTTGAAGACATGTTTGTTCACTAAGCAATCACTTGGTTGGCTATGGCATAGAAGATTGGCTCATGTGGGAATGAACACTCTCAACAAGCTATTGAAGAAGGATTTGGTTAGAGGCTTGAAGGATGTCAAATTTGAGAAGGACAAATTATGTAGTGCATGTCAAGCCGGCAAGCAAGTTGCAAACACTCATCCAACCAAAGCCTTTGTGTCAACATCAAGAGAGTTGGAACTACTTCACATGGATCTATTTGGGCCAACAACTATGCTAGTTTTGGGTGGAAATCATCTATTGCCTAATAGTGATTGTTGATGACTATTCAAGATACACTTGGGTATTCTTTCTTCATGACAAATCCGAAGCAACCCCTTCATTCAAGAAGTTTGCCAAGAGAGCCCAAAATGAATTTGACATGAAGATCAAGAAAATTAGAAGTGACAACGGAAAAGAGTTTGACAACACCCACATTGAAGAATATTGTGATGAAGTTGGGATCAAGCATGAAGTCTCCGCAACCTACACACCACAACAAAATGGGGTAGTTGAGAGGAAGAACCGGACACTAATCACCCTAGCAAGGACAATGTTAGATGAGTACTCTACACCGGAAAGATTTTGGGCGGAAGCAATCAACACCGCTTGCTATGCATCAAACCGGTTGTTCCCCCATCGTCTCCTTGGCAAGACCCCCTATGAGCTACTCAACAACAAGAAGCCGGATGTATCTTTCTTTAGAGTGTTTGGGTGCAAATGCTACATCTACAAGAAGCGCCAACACCTAGGGAAGTTTCAACGCCGATGTGATATTGGTTTTTTGTTGGTTACTCATTGAAGTCCAAAGCATATCGAGTATTCAACCATGCCACCGGGATGGTAGAAGAAACATATGATGTGGAATTCAATGAATCTAATGGCTCTCAAGGAGAGCATGAAAATCTGATGATGTAGGTGATGAACCATTGAGGGAAGCAATGAAGAACATGCCGGTTGGAGCCATCAAGCCTAAGGATGGTGATGATGATGTACAAGTCATTGAAAAGTCATCCTCATCCAATGTACCACAAGATGATGACAAAGATGGGAGGGATCCAAATGAAGACACTCATGTTTCCCATGATCAAATGGTGGTACAAGCTCAAGATGTTGATGCTCCACAAGCGGCCCCTCAAGTGGTTGATCGAAGGACTACTCCTCTACTACAAGCCCATCCTCAAGATCTCATCATAGGGAGTCCGACAAGGGGTGTAATGACTCGCTCTCAAAAACTTGCTTTATTTATGGAACATCACTCCTTTGTTTTTCTTGTTGAGCCTATTATTGTAGATGAAGCTCTAGGTGATCCGGATTGGGTGAATGCCATGCATGAAGAACTAAACAACTTCACCCGCAACCAAGTTTGGACACTAGAGGAGCGACCAAAAGGCGCAAGAGTCATTGGAACAAAATGGGTGTTTAGAAACAAGCAAGATGATCAAGGCAAGGTTGTTAGAAACAAGGCAAGGCTAGTGGCAAAGGGGTTCTCTCAAGTCGAAGGATTGGATTTGGGAGAGACCTTTGCACCGGTTGCAAGACTCGAAGCCATTCGTATCCTCCTCGCATATGCATCACATCATGACATTAAGTTATATCAAATGGATGTGAAAAGTGCATTTTTAAATGGCTTCATAAATGAACTAGTCTATGTTGATCAACCTCCCGGGTTTGAAGACCCTAGATATCCTAATCATGTTTATAGGTTGTCCAAGGCGCTATATGGGCTCAAGCAAGCCCCTAGAGCGCGGTACGAGCGCCTCTAGGACTTCCTCATTGAAAAGGGCTTCACCATTGGGAAGGTCGACACCACACTATTCACCAAGAAGCTTGATGGAGAGATCTTCATTTGTCAAGTCTACGTTGATGATATCGTCTCGGGTCAACAAATGAAGCCTATTGCAAGGAATTTGGTGACTTGATGTCGAAGGAGTTCAAAATGTCCATGATTGGCGAGCTCACATTCTTCCTAGGCTTCCAAGTCAAGCAATTGAAGTAGGGGACTTTTATATCTCAAGAGAAGTACACAAAGACCTCCTCAAGCGCTTCAACATGGATGATTGCAAGCCTATCAAGACTCCAATGCCAACAAATGAACATCTGACCTAGATGTAGGAGGTAACCCGGTGATCAAATCTACGTTCTATGATGTAGCTGTTATATGACCGCATAGGCCAACTCATGAGTGTGTAGCCTAAATCTACAATACCGTACCCGAATTACCCGGACCCGATTCGAACTCGAGGTACCCGATCAACTTCGATACTGATTTGATACCCGAAATTAGTTTGGTAATTGGTAATATCCCCCGGTACCCGAACTGCCGAATCAGTGTATTTTGTCTTGATTTCATGTGTTAGCAATGAATTTATCGAGCTCTCTGTTTGAACAAGTGACATGTCATCCTAGTGTTAGAATTCTATCAAGTGTTGCTGATTATGTAGAATCCTAAAAGAATGCCTATGATTCGGGTAAACCTAATACCCGAACCGAACCCGAAATCGGTACCCAGTTGGTAGTGTTTTTCAGGACTTGGTAGCAATTTTCATTACCCGAACTATTACCCGAATAGACCCGCAACGGGTAACCCGAACGCCCAGGTTAAGTGTGTGCATGTGTGCTCGCTTTCAAGCCGATCCTAGGGAATCACATCTCATAGCGGTGAAGAGATCCTTAGGTACCTAAAGCACACCCAAGCATTGGCCTTTGGTATCCCAAAGGAGCTAACTTCCAACTCGTTGGGTATTCCGATTCGGATACGCGGGTTGCAAAATTGATAGAAATAGCACACCGGAGGGTGCCATTTGGGAGATCACTAGTGTCATGGAGTTCGAGGAAGCAAAATAGTGTGGCCTTGTCTACCGCCGAGGCGGAATACATAGCCGCGGGTGCTTGTTGTGCACAAATTCTTTACATGAAACAAACCCTTTTAGACTATGGTGTAGTTCTTGAAAGGGTACCTTTGTTGTGTGACAATGAGAGCACGGTTAAGCTTGCTAAAAACCCGGTTCAACACTCTCGCACAAAGCACATAGATATTCGCCATCACTTTCTTAGAGACCATGTTTCCAAGAAAGACATATCCTTAGAGGGAGTTAGAACCGAAGATCAATTGGCGGATATCTTCACAAAACCCCTAGATGAAAACACCCTTTGTAGATTGCGAAGTGAGCTCAATGTGCTTGATCTAAGTAACTTTGTCAAAAGGTGAAAGGGGGTTGTCTTTGCATTGCATTGTATAATATGCCATGTTTAAATTATGCTATGCATATAGGCTTGTCAGACGTGGTTAAGATAACCGCCTTAAAAAGCGTGTGAAGAAGCTTACCCATGAGCAAACTTGACAAGCAACCTAGATTCAAATTCCGTATTGCATTGCATATGCATGTGTGTTGCTTTGTCGTTTCTCTTCAGTTAAGTTTTGAGCAACCGGTGTGTTCGTCCACCGCTAGGGGGAGCATTTGAGGCTCCTAATGGTTGTGTCCCCTAGTTTTGGTGGCCTCATGTTGTCTCCTCAGGGTTTATCGCTTATTTTCCATAAAAATGGTAAGTAGCCTATGGCAACATATTTCTAAAATCGAGGGTTTATGCGAGGATGCTCATACTAGGTTCCAACTGGTGTTATTTGCTCTTATTTGAGTTGGAACTTGGTTAGGAGAGGGAGCCGCAACGAAGATCTTCGGAACTGCTCTACATGCTGCATCGGAAGCAGCATCAGATGCTACATCGAAAGCTGGCCCAGCCTCCGATGCCTGCACTGTAGACAGCCCCGGCTGGTACAGTGTTTTGTTAGCATTCGATGTGTCTCCACCGGAGCCTCCGATGCTCCATCAGATGCTGCCCAGCGTCCGATGTCGAGGCAAAGGATGCTTCCGATATGATTTTGGTCGTTCTTGAGCTCTCTGGACAGGCATCAGAGCGTCCGATGTGAATCCATCGGCGCTTTCGATGCCCCTTTAAGCGGCACAATAAGCCCCACTCTGCTCCGCCGCGCACGCAGCCGCGCGCCCCCACCGCAGATCGCCTGCGTGCGCTCGTCGCTGTCGGAGCTCACCTGGGCCGCACCCCCCTTGCCGGAGTTTCCCCTCGCCGGAGCTGCCCATCTCTGCCTCGCCGGTGCAGTCCTCCCCGTCCCCGTGCTCGTTTCCTACTCCGGTGAACTCTTCTCCGGCCGGCCGACCCCTTCAGTAAGCACCATCACCCGCTGCATTAACCCTGTCCATAAGGTGCTCGATAGAATGCCCCACAGGCTATTCACCTTGTTTCTGACCCCGTTTTCACTCCAATCCCTTGCAGTCCCCTTTGGTGTGGTCCGTGGGTGCCCGAACGTCGACTCTCATCTCTTCTAGCGTTTGGTTCGTCGGATCATCAGGTAGCGAAGCCCCGTTCTTTTCTTATCTATATGCTTTGCTTCCGATAGGTTTCTCGTCTCTAGAATATATGCCTCCTATATAAATGTCCTATCCATTCTTTGCAGCGAGTCAGTGGTCGTGTCAGCTCGTCAGTTGTCAGTGATAGATAACCCGGGGCCAAGCCCGCGGGTACGGATCGAGGCCAAGCCTCGCGAGTGACAGCGGCAGTTGATCAATGATAGGGGGAGTCTTTGGTCCGTAAGTTGGTCAGCGGGTTTCTTGTCAGCTGTTTGCCAGGGGTTTCAGTTCAGTGCTTCTTTCACCGGCAGTTGGTTTCCCGTTCTTGTCAGCCATGCCGCGCCGCAAGAACGTCAGTGGCGGCCCAGGGGACTCACCTCCGCGTCCCCCCCTTCTGGTCAGAGACCTGGGAAGGGGAAGCTCATAGTGCGCCGCAAGCGCACTCGTCAGGAGCGCGAGGCAGTTCAGGCCCCGGCAGTGGCAGACGCCGCAGAGCATGCAGAGAGCGCGGTGGCAGTACTGGCGGACTCAGGATCCAGGACCAGTTGTCCCCAGAGCAGAGGCATGCAATTAAGGAGGTTGAGAGGTTCCACCACTCACCGACTGGCACGCTTGAAGGACCGAAAATGCTAAAGCAAGGCGACCAGAGGGGGGGGTGAATGGGAGCCTAAATTTCTTCTCAGAAATTACGTCCTCTGTCCCAACAAAATCAACCCCCAAAAGCTTCAAACTCAAACGCAATGCCCACGACCCTAGAAAGAGGGTGGATGATCCCTAGGATCACAGCGAGGCACCACACAAGGGAGCAAACCAAAACTCCCAAAACTCCAAGTCAAGTTCGGCCGCAAAAACCGACTCCCGAACGTAGATAGAGGGCTACGTCGGGATTCCTCCAAATACCTATGCTAACACGTAGCAAAGATAGTTAGAGAGGTTCCTAGGTGAACTCTAGGAGCAAACGAGAAGTCCGGAAACGAAGCGGAAAAGCCGGGAGAGCAAAAGCACTAAAACTCAACCTACAGCCGATTCGCGGACTATCCGGGGCTGGTGCCGCACTGTGCGCCAGGGGCGGCCTGTCCGCGAAACCCTGGCGGACTGTCCGCCGGCTACGAAGCAAAAACAACAACACTGCTGCAAAGTCCCTGCGCGACTCGCGGACTGTCCGCGCCTTATACGGCGGACTGTCCGCCGGTCAAAATGACCGTGAGCAGTGCGCGCTGCGCTGTTCTGGTCTGGCCAAAGCCCGATGGCCGGACAGTCCACCACCAAACGGCGGACAGTCCGCCACTGCCCAGAAAGTGCAAAAACTGCACGGGACAAAACCAAAATCGATTGGATCTTCACCAAATCGAACGGGGCTGCAACCAAACTTCTCCCAAGTGTTCTTCTACGTGTTGGGAAGCTAATCCTAGGATATCATCGCTTCAACCCAACTAAACCATGAGAAATCCGAAGAACACTAGAAAAGGGGAAGAATGAAGAACAAAAACGATTTCGACCCGATCTACTTGTTCGTGAGGGTAGAGATGAATTCCTCCGGTGGAAATGTTCTCCTCACTTCAAAGAACAAGTTGATTCAAACGGAATCGCAAAAGACGCATCGTAGAGGGAGATCGAGTGAGGGGAAAAACGTGGAGAAAAGAAGAACGCGAAGAACAAATTCAAAACGCGAATTCAACCACGAGTTTGATCCTTGGATTCAGAGGAATGGATGATTGATTAAGCACTCGGTGTCGGGCTACAAGCCACTCCTAGCAACACAAAGCTTGGATGGCGAAAAGCTCAAGAACAAGAGCCAACTCTCCCTAACCCTAGCCTTCTCTCACAGGAACAAAATGAGAGAGACACCGTCCAAGGATCCGTCTGCCCTAGCAGCCCCCTCATATATATAGGCGCATGTCGAAGACCAAAACGCCCTTACATTAAGCACTCAACCCAAATACCACCCAGGGGTAAAACTGTCCAACCCTAGCCTTTTTCATCCGACGGCCACGCCCGCACATCCGGTAGCTTCGCCTCGACGCGACCTCCCTGATGCCGCCACGTGCCGTCATGTCGACCACCGCGCCTTCCTTGTGGATAGCTTCGCCGCCGCGCCAGCCTCTCCACGCCGCCACGCGTCGACCGTCCTTTTGGACCATCCCCAGTTTTGAGGCCCAAACTGGTAAACCCGCCAGCCCAGGTTTTGAGGCCCAAACCTGGCAAACCGGCCACCCCGAGTTTTGAGGCCCAAACTCGGAAACCGGACACCCCAGGTTTTGAGGTCCAAACCTGGAAACCGTCGATGGTAGCTTTTTGAGGCTCAGCTATCGAACCCGCACCGTAGACGGGATGTGGTTCGCACACCCCGACCACCGGCACCGATGCCGATGCATGTCCAGCCTCCACGCCGGGCACAACGCCTTCGCCTTCCTTCTTGACTCGGCCGACGGCACTCGCGCTGCACGCAAGCCCGTGTCCGACCTCCCGCCAAGTGCCACGATGCCATCGTCTTCCTCCCGACTCGGCCGATGCATCGCACATCCCCATGTGCTCTTGCTCGCCGATGCCACGTGCCAGCTACCACAGCTGGTCCTCTGGCCCTCCGGTCCGTCGGTCCAAGCCTCACGTCCGCCCTTCACCGCTCTGGGTACATCGGCATGGCACGTCCGCGCACGGCACGCCCATCCTTCACCGCTCCCGGTCCGTCGGCACGACACGTCTCTACTTGACCTTCACCTCGCCATAGACCACTGTATCCGAGCTCCACACCTGCACATCAACACAGCCAAGAGACACATGTTGCACACACACGCACACCAACCCGGTAAACACACACAACTCAACGCCACCAGTTAGTCATAAACATTAAGCGCATAGCATATAATGACTCAACCGGGAAAAGCCTCAAACCTTCCTCATCAAAGTCAATCATTCATCATATATATTCTCAATCTCCCCCTTGATGAATGCATTGACTAAAAATAAAACCACAAAGGAAGGGTTTGAAGGCAAGCCTCATTCAAGTGCCCAAAAGCCAAGTAAAAGCAAACACAAGGCCACTTGATATGAGGAAGGATCATGAAAACTCCAAATAAAAACTCTCGGTCCCAAAGGAAATGGGAAAAGCGGGCAAAGCCTCCACACAACCAAAGAGTCAAGGGAAAACAAGAGTTTTCATGAATCCCAAAAGGCACTCAAAAACCAATCTCAAAATAAATTTGTCAAACAATCATCACAAAAGAAACCCACAAAAGAAACCAAGGTACTTATCCACTTGGGTTTCGAAATTTAAGGTACTTAACCACTTGGGTTTGAAAATTTCTCCCCTTGATGATTGAGTTGACAAAAAACTAGGCACAAGAGATGGTTTGAGATACCAAAACCGAAAACTTGGTCCCCAAAGACATGGGCAATGGCTCAACGCAACCAAGCAAAGGATCGGAGCAAAAACTCAACAAAGAGCAAAACTCGATCACATAGAGCAAAAGACTTGGTTCCCAAAGGCATGGGCAACGGCTCGACACAACCAAGTCAAAAATGAGCTAGCCCTCAAGAAGAGGCATAAAAAGGCTCAACACCACTAGCTCAAGGCTCGATACCAATTGAGGCTGAAACAATGCATAAGAATGCAAAACTGCTAGTCCCTCAAGATAGAGGCACAGAGGCTCAACACAACTAGCAGACTCGATACCAATCACAAACAGCCAAAAATTGGTGAAAACAGCTAGTTCCTCAAGACAGAGGCAAAGTGGCTCGACACAACTAGCTGAAGTCTCCAAACCAATCAAAAATACCAAGCAAAAACTACTAGTCCCTCAAGACAGAGGCAAAAATGGCTCAACACGACTAGCAGGCTCGATACCGACTGAGAAAACACAAAGAGAAGCTCAAAATCAAATAGAGCATAAACATTCGGAGCACACGGAGAAGCTGCAAAACAAAACAACTCCCCCTGAAAGCAAGCCTATACACAAAGACTATGCAACAAAGCTCATGACACCAAATACACTCCATAAAAAGATGGATACCAATTGAAACACATAAAAGAGCTATACCAATTGAAGAAGGACATAAAAGAGCTAAACTCCCCCTAGCTCAAAGCTCCCCAAAATGCAAGACTCTCCCCTTTTGTGCCAACACATAAACTCCCCCTTGCAAATAGCTTCTCCCCCTTGACAAAAGGGAACATGCTGAGGGGTGTAGACATATTTCCACAAAGTTGACACAAACACAAGACAAGTCATCAACCAAAAGCATATGGGGGTCAGTGAACAGCACTGAAAGTGACCACAAAGAGTATCGGAGCTGGGGGTATGTACACTAAGCTAAAAATGCATGATATGCACAATGCAACAGCTTCAAGTGTATAGCAATCAGAATGAAAAGATGCTCAATAGGGTGCTGCCCTGAAGGTATAGCAATCAATACAAATGCTAGCAAAGGCTCAAACTGATCAAATGAATACGAAATATGAACAATTAAGCATATGAGCAGTTTTAAGCCATTTGAAAAGGAGTTCACCACTAAAATAGCACTTAGCATGAATAGACAGGAAATCAAACAAGTGCTAACTCAAGTATAAAAGGTGAACTACCCCTAGCAAAGTTCAATCATCATGCCATAGAATGAAGCATAAACTTGTGTTGTCTTTTTTTCAAATTTTATCGGAGATTGCAGCGGTATTAACACAAGTTCAAATTAAAGCATGTGATTGCGAGAGGTTGAAAGCATGGTCATTGCCTAACTTTTCAACCGGGCTAAGCTTATGCAAGAAAAGCAATCAGAAGCTTAAAGCACTGGTTTCGGTCTTACACTACACGGCTCAAGTTTAACTCAAATGTGCAATGAGAAACAGTCTCGATACCGTGAGGTGCTGACACATGCAATCCCATCTCGATCTTTTCAATTCACTAAACTTGGATCAAATTTTAAGCACAATGTACATATGAACAATCCAAGCAAGTGAATGACTCAGTGCAAGAGACATAGCAACCTAGCATACAAAAGATAGCATAAGTGATCTCAACACATCCTACCCATGCTAGTTGCCACTCTCAATGGTGAACAAATTAAAGGTTTCACAGTTGATTAATCAAGTTCACCATTTGCAAAAATAGCTTAGCTCATAACATGTATCAAGTGATCAAAAACAGCCTAAGCTACAAACATCATCATGTATAAACAGGGCATACCAAAAAGAGCATAATCTCATTCTCATTGCTCTAAACATGAAGCTCTAAAATGCACTAATATACATGATGAAATGCACGCAAAAGCTAGTCTATCAAAAACAAAGCAAAAACTAGCCTAAAGAGAAAAACCCAAAACAAAAGGGTATCGGAGAAGACCAACTAATATACAACAAGCAAAATGCTTCCCCAACTAAAAGGGAAACACACCGAACTCACAAGAAAGACCCAAGAAACGCTCAAGCGAACAGCCAGCAAAAATCCATATCGGAAAGACCACACGGCTGAAAGAGGTCGAAGAAGAAGAGTACCAAAATCTGAACTCAGAAGTGTGTCGGAGGTGCCTCATGAAGTGCATGACCTCCTGCTGGTGTGATACCGAGAGGGACGCCTGAATCCACTAAAACCGGGGCGCCTGTCACGCCGAAGTCGTCTCCCCCACGCCTGATGTTGTCGCTCCCACAGGTGCAGCTAGTGCTCGCTGAAGAGCTGCTCAAACGGAACCCCAAGTCGTTGAAGAAGTGGGATCGGGTCCGTGAGCCGAAATGCTCTCTCCAGGCTCCTGTTCTCCTGCACACTCAAAAGCAGAAGAAAGCACAAGGCATTGTCTCATCTAGTGTGACCTCAAGGTCTCCACGAAAACGGTTAGTCACATAATAAGCATAAGGTGAACTCTCAACAAAAAGAGATCTACCTATGAATGATACCGCAAGGAGATCTGAACTCAACCTAGTCAAGACTACCATGCAACAGGATAAAGCACTGTATAGCAAACTGCAGCCTAGAGACATGATCAACCCAAACACAACCTAAACCTCAACACATGCTACAATGCAAGATAATGATAGCAATAGATCCAAAAGCATGTAACATGATAAAATTGTGGAAAGACTAGTGCTCAACCTAATCATATCAACAGGATACATGTAGCTAACCAAAACTAGCACCTGAAAAGTGATACCTAATGAACATCATACCTCTACAAGTAAAGCTCATGGAGAAGTATGGTAAAGCATGGCATAATGTTCATGAGGATCACAGACTAGCATGAAAAGTGGAATAACCACCAAAACTGTACACAAGACTTAGCATGACATGATATACAAGATAGCACATGCTAGACTAAAACAAAACATGATACAAAGAAAAATGTACACGTAAGAACTATACAAGTGAGCACATGATAGTCCATCTCATACCACAAGAAATAGAACATGAATGTACAAGGTATGAGTGTATAAGAAGGCTCACCAGAGTAACAAAAACCTCTTTGGAGGCAAATCTAAGCGGGATGCAGAGAACCATCAAAACTTGATCATATCTAAAAGATCAAGCTCCATCAGGCGCATGTTCTCCACCCCGTGTCCTCATATCTACACACAAGAGGACAAAGTAACCCGAGTCTTGGATCCCGAAGGGTTAGCAAGCATGTACTTGGGAATCCAGGACTTGGTCACAAATCTCAACTTATCATGTGGGTTAGCATGATGCAAATGTCGGTTCAAATGCAATTTGAAACACCCTTGGAAGCATTCCTCAAAAGGACAACTCGAGGAGAAGAACGAGTCGTACCACGGGAAAAGAGGCAAACATCTTCCAAGGTTTTTGTAGAAAAACCAATAGAAGCACCATGAAAAACATGACGTGGACCAAGAGAAGAAGCACTAGAAGCATGTCCACGACAATGACCTATCCCAATAGAAAAGGAGTCATAAAACCCATCAACAAAGAGGGGCTTCTTACTAGGAACACAAGCGTTCATGCCATGAGAAGGGCTATGAACCACCAACTTCCTAGAAGAGCGAGCTTGGCGCAAGCGTTTGGCACGCCGATAGCAAAAGCTTTCTTGATGCCCATCTTTGTCACAAAAAGAGCAATGGTACAAAGGCCTATTGGAAGGCACACCATTCTCCGACAAGTGAGAAGTCCCTTGGGACTTAGAACAAGAAGCATCAACATTCAACTTGGTGCCAACACTAGGAGCACACGTGCCATGGGAAAGGCTACGCGGCTTCCTAAAAGCCTTAGCTCAAATACGTCGCTCATGTTTGACACGGCGAAAACAAAAATCAAATGAATGTTCATCCTTCTTACAAAAAGTGCAATGGAAAATCGGATTGGGAGCACGAGTCCCAAAAATGTGAGAAGCACCCTTGTCATGAGAAGTCCCTTGGACATCATTCAAAGAAACAGCAAGGTTGGGAGTAGCTATGAAAGAGCTATCCGAAACCTTGGCACTAGTGCTAAGGTCAAAAGACTCACGCGCAACATAAGAACTCAACTCCGGTTGCAAAGATGCAGACTTATAACTATCAACATCGGAGTTGGAAGAATTGCGTGACTCAAAAGACTTAGCACAAAGACTCTTGCATCTTTTGGCTAAAACCTCATTTTCAAACATGAGGCGATCACAAGTACCACAAGGAGTGTTCCTCAAATTTTCCATCTCCTTTTCAATGCACTCGGCATATGTGGTACGCAAGAGCTCAATCTCTTTCTCAAGATCATTGTGCTCAACCAACTTGGCGCTCATCATCACACGCTTGTTTCAAAGCCAAAACTTCTTTTTCTAAATCAGTGCAAGATGTGCAAATGAAATCGGTGGAAGAAACATCACCATTCACATCAAGCAAAGAATCATGAATAGTATTAGAAGCATGGCAAGCATCTTTATTCAAAGAGCACAAGCTACAAGGCCTAGAATTTATTTCAACAATTTCAGCCCTAGCATGCTCAAGTTCATCTACACATGTGATGTGAGTCAATCTTAGTTCATCAATTTCAGTACACAAAGACTCACAATAAACACATGGTAACAAAGCATTTGACTTAAGCAAGGCTAATTCAGTTTTAGCACAATCGAGGTCCTTGCGCAAGTCAATGCAAACTAAACATGGTTTGGAAGCATTTGAATTCAACAATTCATTCTCAGATTTTAAGCTAGCAAGAGAAAAGCCTAGCTCATCATTCTTCCTAACCATGTCATTACAAGAGGTGCAAGGCAAAGAGGCACTAGACTTCAACCTAGCAATGGAGCATTTTAATTTTTCAACCTTTCTACGCAAGGTATCACAAAGCTCATCATTCCTAGAGCAAGCCTCATATAGGTTGTGCAAGGTCACAAGACCACGAGCAAGTGTACCTCTCTTGGCCTTGCCAAGTTGACAAAGGAGATCCTCTGGTGAAAGGTCGTCATGTCGTAGAAGGTTCAGCAGATCGTTCACCTCGCGATCCCTCTCATCAACTGCACTCCTCCTTCTTCCCAAGATGTCGTCCATGGAACCGTTCAAGCTGAAAGACAAAGACATGCTTGAAGAAGAACTTGGTGCACTTTCTAAAAGCACCGTTAGTGTTAGCAAGATAAAAGCTCAAACACCGGCAAACCATGTCGGAAGCAAAACCACTCTAAAAGGTCGCCTTCGCGGATCCGAAACCGGTTAAGGTAGAGAGATCCTTAACTGGCTCTGATACCAATTGAAGGACCGAAAATGCTAAAGCAAGGCAACCAGAGGGGGGTGAATGGGAGCCTAAAATTTCTTCTCAGAAATTACGGCCTCTATCCCAACAAAATCAACACCCAAAAGCTTCGGACTCAAACGCGATGCCCATGACCCTAGAAAGAGGGTGGATGATCCCTAGGATCACAGCGAGGCACCACACAAGGGAGCAAACCAAAACTCCCAAAACTCCAAGTCAAGTTCGGCCCCAAAAACCGACTCCCGAACGTAGATAGAGGGCTACATCGGGATTCCTCCAAATACCTATGCTAACACGTAGCAAAGATAGTTAGAGAGGTTCCTAGGTGAACTCTAGGAGCAAACGAGAAGTCCAGAAACGAAGCGGAAAAGCCGGGAGAGCAAAAGCACTAAAACTCAACCTACAGCCGATTCGCGGACTGTCCGGGCTGCTGGTGCCGAACTGTCCGGGCTGCTGGTTGAAGGACCGAGAAGCACTCAGAAAGCGACCAGGGGGGGGTGAATGGGAGCTTCAAATTTTCCTTTCGGAAACTAGTAGCCACTGTCCCGAGAATCACCCCAAACGACAAACCTTAGAGCTTGCTAGTGTCCACGACCCTAGATGTAGGGTGGATGCTTCCAAGAAGCACAGCGGGACACTACACAACTCTAGAAACCCAACGCAAAAGACGGAAACCAAATCTGACAAAGAACGAACGAATCGCGAACGAAAAACGCGCTGAGACAACACTGACCGGACTCACCCTGCGTCCGGTCAACAGACACCGGACGCGTCCGGTCAGCCAAAGACGGATTTCGGTGCTCTCTGTGTTGGACCGGACTCACCAGAGTCGAGCGTCCGGTCAGTTCACAGTGCGTCCGGTCACACAAGCCAAAACACGTGAACAGTAAAACCGGAGCGTCCGGTCAGGTGCAAACACCAGCGTCCAGTCAAGTCAGAAAAGTGATGCGCGATATTCAACCACCGGACGCGTCCGGTCAACACGAGGACAGCGTCCGGTCACCCCGACAGCACCCTATTCGTCCACCGATTCAACTCGATCTTACCCAAAACAAATCCTCTAGGGATCAAACTTGGTGAGAGGAGTCACAAAGAGTATAGTGAGCTATCTCTAAGAGATCATGGCTCGAACCTATCTCCAAATCGATGGATCGAAGAATTTCGGGGGAAGGGAGAAAACTTGGCCCGAAACAAAAATCGATCGATCTCCTAGACCGTGAGGTTAGAGATTAATTCCTTCGGTGGAAAGAAGTGCCTCACGATCTAGAACAACTTGGTTCAAGTGGATTTGCAAAAGATGAACCGAGCAAAGAGATCAAGCGACGGGAAGAACGTGGAAAAAAAGGATTCCGCGAAGAACACGAACAAAAACGCGAATCACAACCACGAATCTGCAACCGTGGCGCAAAACACACGCTACAACCGTGAGGATACGGCCTCACTTCCTCGGAATCAACAGTACACAGAGGCAAGTCTCTCCGCGGATCTCAGCTAGCTACAGCAGGGGATTAGGAGAGCAGGAAACCCTAAGTGTGAAATAGCAAATGACTGAGATAGGTGGGAGGAGGGTGTCTCCCGACTACTTATCCTACTACTAGCCTAAGTCTATTTCCTACTCTACCCCTCTCTATTCTAATTACAGAGCGAACCAGCTAAACCCTAGGGTTATTCTGGACCAACTCGGTGGTAGGTGTATCCGACGACGCCACGCCCGCAAACCGAAGCGTTGCCTCGACGCAACCTCCCGATTGCCGCCACGTGTCATCCTCGCTCTGCACCCCCGGTTTTGTGGCCCAAACCGGGAAACCAGCCTTTTCCAGCCAAACCCCGGTTTTGAGGCCCAAACCGGGAAACCAGCCCACCAGCATCTGAGTTTTGAGGCCAAACTCAGCAAACCTCAGAGCCCAGGTTTTGAGGCCCAAACCTGGAAACCGTCCTCAGCCCGAGTTTTGTGGCCAAACTCAGAAACCCTCAGCCCGAGTTTTGTGGCCAAACTCGGAAACCGTCCACGCCCAGGTTTTGAGGCCCAAACCTGGAAACCGTCCATCCGATGGTTTTTCTCTGGCTCTACCACCAAACCGACGTCGTAGATGGGATGCACCTCCCGTGCACCCCGTCCACCGACACGTGTCCCCGAGTCCACAACTCAGGCAACACATGACCGCACTTCTTCACTTGTCGTCGTCACAGGCTGCCAGCCACCACAGCTGATCCTCGGGCCTCTGGTCCCTCAGTCCAAGCCTCACGTCCGCCCTTCGCCACTCTCGGTCCATCGGCACGGCACGTCTCTACTTGACCTTCACCTCGCCTTCGATCACTGCATCCGTGCTCGACACCTGCACAACACAAGCCAAAGAACATGCGCATCATCCCAGTTGACAATCACTCATCACTCAGAGACCCATACACCCATGTATCCGCAATCTCCGCCTTGATGAGTGCATTGTCAACTACTCACACAAATCATAATGAAAAGAGAATAAGAAGAAGGAAGAAGGAAGAAGAGAGAACTCAACCAAATGACCCAAAAGCATAGCAAAGCCGAAGAAGGTCAAGTGGAAAGAGCGAAAGAACTTGGTCCCCAAAGACATGGGCAACGGCTCGACGCAACCAAGCAAAGCAAAGCTAGCCCTCAAGAAGAGGTAGAACAGGCTCAACCCCGCTAGCAAAACTCAATCGGAAAATCGAAGCAAAATGCTAGTCCCTCAAGATAGAGGCACAGGGGCTCAACACAACTAGCAAAGAAGAAAGCTCGATACCAATGACTTACGGCCAACAAAAAGCAGCAAGCTCCTCCTCGAATAGTGCATACAACCAGGAAAAATACTCCCCCTTAGGTCCAACTTGGGAATAACACAAAGATTTGAAAATTTTCCCTCAAACTCCCCCTTAGTTGAACATCCAGGAAACATATGATTTGCAAACTCTCCCCTTAGTTGAAAATGCACTAATCAAGTAAAAGACTCTCCCCATCAGAAAAGGTACCAACAAAAGTGCTAACAAGGGAGGTTCTCCCCCTTCCAACATGCATATGAGTCAAAATGCAAGTTAGCAGCTTCAGGCATATATTCAGGAGAATACAAAGATGCTCTAAACAGTATAACTCCAACGACTCAACAACAGCATACAAGCTCAGCAAAGGCTCAAACTGATCACCAGATGCGAAATATGAACATGTGAGCAAAAGGAGCAGTTTTGAGTCAAAAGATATTCACCATCAAAATAGCACTAGCAAGGTATAAATAGGAGTCTGAACAAGTGCTAAACATGTATACAAGGGGAACTACCCCTAGCAAAGTTCAATCATCATGCTTAAGAATGAAACATACACTTGTGAATTCAAATTCAGATCGGAGTTGCAGCGGTGAAATTTCACAAGTTCAATTAAAAGCATGTGATTGCGAGAGGTTGAAAGCTTGTCATTGCCTAACTTTTCAACCGAGCGAAGCCTATGCCGAAGCAATCAGAAGCTTAAAGCTACGGTTTCGGTCATACACTACACGGCTCAAGTTTAACTCAAAGTGCAATGAGAAACCGTCTCGATACCGTGATGTGTTGACAAGCAATTCCATCTCGATCTTTTTAATTCACTAAAACTTGGTTCAAATTTTAAACATGATATGAACAGACCAAGCAAGTGAATGACTCAGAACTAGAGACATAGCAACCTAGCATATATGAAAAGCACGAGTAAACTCAACACATCCTACACATGCTAGTTGCATATCTCAATGGTGAACATTTTCAGATTTTAAGTTACTAAACAAGTTCACCATTTCAAAAACAGCTCAGCTCATAGCATGTACTAGTGATCAGAAGGAGCATAAGCTACGAGCATCATCATAAGCATCGGAGCATACCACATAGAGCATAGTTACATTCTAGTGATTATAAACATGAAGCTCAGAATGCAAATGCGTATGCTGAAGTGCAAAAGAAAAGAAAGAGTCAGTCTATTATACAAGAACCAAAATGTTTCCCCCAACTAAAAGGGGAAACACACACCAAGCTCACCCCTCAACCGATTAAAGGTTGATTCGTCTAAAGGCTTGGTGAAAATATGAGCCACTTGAATGATGAGTATCGACATGGCGAAGGTCGATATCACCCTTCTCCTGGTGGTCTCGCAGAAAATGAAAGCGCACATCAATGTGTTTGGTCTTCGAGTGAAGCACGGGGTTCTTAGCAACGCTAATGGCACTCGTGCTGTCACAAAGCAAAGGCACGCGAGAAAAGCTCAGACCAAAATCACGCAAAGTGGCCATCATCCAGAGCAACTGGGAACAGCAGCTAGCCGTAGCAACATACTCAGCCTCCGTGGTAGACTGGGCGACACTAGACTGCTTGCGAGAAGACCACGAAACAAGAGAAGAACCAATAAACTGGCAAGTCCCAGAAGTGGACTTGCGCTCAATACGGCAACCAGCAAAATCGGCATCCGAATAACCGCAAAGGGAGAGGGTGGAGGAAGCAGAATACCAAATCCCAAACTCAGGTGTGAAACGAAGGTACCTGAAAATCCGCTTCACCGCCTGACGGTGAGAAGTGCGTGGCGACGCCTGAAAGCGCGCCACACAGACACACGCGAACTGGATGTCCGGGCGTGTCGCCGTCAGGTAGAGGAGCGAACCGATCATGCTTCGGTACTCCTTCTGGTCCACTGCTTCTCCATCCTTGTCCGCATCCAGGGTAGTCGTCGTCGACATGGGTGTTGGAAGAGGCTTGGCCTCACCCATATCGAACCGCTTCAGCAAGTCCTTGGTGTACTTGCCCTGGTGCACGAACGTCCCTTCCCGGGATTGCTTGATTTGCAACCGAGGAAAAACGTCAGCTCGCCCATCATGCTCATCTCGAACTCCCTGCTCACAGTATCTGCAAACTTGGCAACCAAAGCGTGAGAAGAACCACCGAAAATGATATCATCCACGTAAATCTGGACCAAGAGAGTGTCTTTGCCTTGCTTGAGGAGAAAAAGCGTTTTATCAACACATCCATTTTAAAACCTTTAGCAAGCAAAAAGGTTTTCAACCTATCATACCAGGCTCTAGGGGCTTGTTTCAAACCATATAAAGCTTGGTGGTTTGAAAACATGGTTTGGAAACTTGGGATTTTCAAAACCGGGGGGTTGCTCAACATAACCCTTCTTTTTATGTAGCCGTTTAAGAAGGCACTCTTGACATCCATTTGAAAAAGTTTGAAACCTTTGGATGCAGCAAAAGCCAAGAGTATCCTAATTGCCTCCAAATGAGCTACAGGAGCAAACGTCTCCTCATAGTCTATCCCCTCCTTCTGACTGTAACCCTTCGCTACAAGCCTGGCTTGTTTCTAACAACGTGGCATCCTCTCCTTGCTTGTTTTTGAAAACCCATTTTGTCCCAATAGGCTTACACTCAGGAGGAGGTGGAACTAGAACCCAACCCGATTTCGCTCAAAATTTTCTAACTCCTCAAGCATGGCATGACCCAATCCCCTCAAAGGATCCGTCAAAGCGTCCAACATCTCGGGGCTCAAAATCAGCAACAAATGCAGAATGAGCAAAGTGAGAAATGTGTTGTGACCTGGACGAGTGACACGTTCGTCAATGCTGCCGATCATCTGCTGAGGCGGGTGCTGGCGCTGAATATGTCGTGGCGCCTCCCTTGCCGAAGTGGCCTCCCCCTCAACAGCAGCTGTTGCCTCCCGGGTACAAATGGTACCGCTCGGGGTGGCGGATCCCACGACCCCAGGAAGAAGAGGTGTCAGGGCCGGGAGTCATCGTAGAGGCCGCTCTTTGCGGCACAGCAGGTGGAGGGGGTGCTGGATCATCCATACCTTCAGCACCCTCGTCCTCGTCATCAAAAAGAGGCTCACCAACTCATGATCACCTGCACGCTCAAAACGAGAAGAAGGACAAACCATGGTCTCATCGAAGGTGACATCTGATGTCTCCATGACTCGGTTAGTATCAAGGTTAAGTACACGATATGCGCGAGTGTGAGTGCCATAACCCAAAAATACTCGTCAGAATGAACGAGACTCAAATTTGTCCAAGTTGCCCTTTTTGAGTATAAAACAATGGCAACCAAAAACTCGAAAATAACTCACCTTGGGTAGTTTTCCAAAACGCAACTCATAAGAGGTCTTTTTCAAGAAAGCTCGGAGAAAAATGCGATTGGAAATGTAGCATGCAGTGCTAATAGCTTCGGCCCAATATCGCCTAGGAGTCCTATGCTCATCGAGCATCGTCCTGGCCATCTCTACAAGGGTCCGATTCTTCCTCTCTACAACACCATTTTGTGGCGGTGTGTAGGGGGAAGAAAACTGATGCTCTAAACCCAAAGAGTTACAAAACTTCTCAAAATCCGAATTTTTAAATTCGGAACCATTATCACTCCGAATTGCTCGCATCGAGTTCAAAGGGAACTCGTTCTGAAGACGCAAAATCAGATTGCGAGCAAAGGAGAAAGTCTCGGTCTTCTCAGCTAAAAAGAAGACCCACGAATATCTCAAAAAGTCATCAACAACAACAAGCACATACCACTTCCCCCCAACCGAGCTTACCCGAGCCGGACCAACAAGGTCCATGTGCAAAAGCTCTCCAGGGCGCTTGGTCATGACCTGAGTCACTGGATGGTGGGGAGCGGCAACCATCTTCCCTCGTGTCTACAAGAGTGGCAAACAGATCCTTCTCCATATGCAACTTGGGCAATCCTCGGATTAGGCCAAGTGAACTAAGCCTTGCAAGCAAGTCGAAGCTCAAATGTCCAAGTCTCCTATGCCACTTCCAAAGATCAGAGGAGGAAGGTCCAGCCACAAGACAACGAGAAGTGCCAAAAGACTCCGAGAAATTCGCACGAAAGACTTTTCCAAAGGGTGAAATCAAACACACAAGATTGCCTTGAGGATCCAAAATACGACTGAGATTCGGTTTAAAATGAATCTCATAGTCGTCGTCAAAGAGTTGCGAAACAGAAAGAAGATTAAAATGCAAGTTAGAAACAAGAGCAACATCGCGCAACACAAAGTGCTCATTAACTCGCACAGACCCGCGAGACAATACCTTACCTTTGCTATTGTCGTCGAAGGTTATGTACTCCTTTCCGGCAATAGGACTAAGGCTGGAGAACCACTTGGCGTTTCCGGTCATGTGCCTCGAGCAACCGGAATCCACCAACCAAATGTCCTCCAACCGTTTTACCTACATCAATAAAAAGACATAGGGTGAGCATACGGTCCAACACTAGGGTTAGTGAAGTAAGGGGAATACCAGTGTTGGGCCGGCTGCTCAAAAGACGGTTAGCAGAAAAACCATTCCTAGCACGTCTACGAGAGGAGCGATCACCGCATAGAGGAAAACGTGGTCCGCTAAGGGAGGAGCGTCCATCACGATACTCAAAACGTGGTGGGGGAAAACGCTCAACTACAAAACCTCCGCCACGGGGTCCATAGCCTACAACTGCAGGCTCCCGTCGGGCACGCTCTCTACGAGGCCTAGGCCTAGCAACTTGAGGCACTGTGCCTCTAGGCCTAGCATCTCTCCTCGGAGCTCTCTGCTGCCTAGGCCTGGGAACTTGAGGTTCTGGACCTCTGGGCCTAGCAGCACGTCTCGGTGCTATCCTCTGAACATTCGGCGCATGTACATCATGGAAAGGATGGTACATGTCCGGGTTGTTCATCTCCCTAGCACGGCATGCCTCTCTCTTACGCCGAAAACAGAACTCACTTAAGTGACCATCTCTCCCACAGAAGTCACAATGGTACCTCACCGCACGCAAAGGGGGTTGTTGGTACACATGGTTGTGGGTGGTTATGGTTCACTTTGCCTTTCTGTGGCAACTCCTCCTGGATAGGTGGCATAGTATCAAGCTTGTTTTTCAGGTGGTTAGGTTTGGGATGCCATACTTGGTTCTTGGGTGGAGCTCTCGGGGGTTCCTCAAACACCCCATCCTTGGTGTTAGGCTTGAGAGGCTCTTTGGGTGGAAGCTTGGTTAGTTTGAGAGTAGTGGTGGAGTTGGGTTTCTCACTCGGATTCAGACCACTCGACTCTCCAATCTTCCCAAAAGCAGAAAGATCAACACCCTGAGCAAAGCCTACACCTGGACCTCCAGCAGCTCGCTTGAATTGGGAGATCATCATCCCGAGCTGTGGCTCACTACAAGACACCCATGACAAGATGGTCCGAAGGTATGTGTTTTCCTCCTCGGTTTGCATCTTGTCATGCTTCACATTGGCTATCTCCATCTCCAAACCCTCACAGAGAGCACACCTAGCCAAACAAGTGCTACCTGAGTTGGCCTCTTCAAGAGACACAATCTTGGCATTCTTCTCTGCCAACTCAGATTGCAAGACAGGACAAGTCTTGCATGCACCCAACAGAGAAGGTCTAGCCTTCAGCTCATCCACCTCTCCTACCAACGCAGCATACTTACCTCTCAAAGTGAGAAGGTCAGTCATGTGCGTGGTGCACATCTCACACTCAACCTCCTCCGACACGACCACGGTGGACTTGGCAAACTCAAGCTCCCTCACCATGTCCTCCCACTTCTGCCTAAACTCCTTACGCTCTCTAGCGGCACGCCTAAGCAACTTGTCCTGACTAAGGAGTGCGGCAGTAAGCTTCTCGACCTCAGCAGAAAGCTCGTCGTGGGTGAGAGATACCTGGGAGGTGTCGTCGTCGTCGTTCCGAGGGGAGTGCTCCAGCTTGCCGTCGACCTCATCACCAAGCGCCATGGTGCAGAAGCCGTCGTCGTCGGCGAAGAAGCAGAGACCGTTCAGCTTGTCCTCGATCCTCTTCTTCTTCTCGAACTCGTCATCGCTTGAGCAAGCGGAGTCGTCATCCGAGCCGTCGACGTCGCTGAGCGTGACGAAGAACGCACGCTGCTCAGCCTGGGCCTTCGCCAAGTACTTCTTCTTGATGTACTCCTTGTCGAAGTCGCCCCTCTGCTTGTGCCTCGAGGGGACGTACTTCTCCTTGTGCTTGCCGGAGTCGTACTTGTGCCCATGATCGCCCTTCCCCGAATGCTTGTTCTTCTTGGGGCAGTTGGCGATGAAGTGGTCGGGGTCGCCGCACTCGTAGCATCCTGAGCGTCCTCCTCCGCGGCGACGGTTCATGCGATTGTTGTGAAACCGCGAGAACCGGTTGGCTAGCATTGCCAACTCGTCATCCCCCAACGACTCAAGTTGGTCCTCTGTGACAGAAAAGAGACGAAAGAGCAAAACCTCCAGAGGGGTTAGAAGAGCCAGAAACCAAAGCCATAGTCGGGCCAGAAGGATTCTCATAAGAAGCCCTCGACATGGCGTCAATCTCACTAGACTTGAGCTTACTAAAGAGCTCGTCGCAGGTGAGGGTCTCATAGTTAGACGATTCGATGATCGCCTGGACCTTTGAGTCCCACACTGACCGATCATGAGTGTGCAAAAGCTTCAAAGCCCTCTCATGATCGTCAAAAGGCAACAGCTCCTTGTTCGCTCTCATCTTGTTGACAATGACCTGAAAGCGAGCGAATAAACTCTCTATGCTCTCGCCAGGCATGTGTCGAAAGTTCTCGTACTCCCGCTTGTGCGACTCGTAGAGACGAGATTTGACTTGAGAAGTTCCCTCATGGAAACGCATGAGGGTAGCCCATATCTCACGAGCCGTGGGGAGGTGAGAAACTTGATCAAACTCAGACATGCTCAAACAGGAGAAAAGAGCGTTACGTGCTCGGCTATTGGCATCGTGCTCATCTATCTGAAGCTGAGTAACACGAGCAGCCAAGACAACGTAATCATCCCTGTTGCAAATCTCCCAAACAGAAGAGCCCATGCTCTGAAGATAGGCCGACATGCGTATCTTCCAATACGCATAGTTCGTCCCATCAAAGAACGACGGTTTGCCCACGCCACGATCCATGTCGCCTTCTGTGGATCTGGAACCGGCTAAGGTGGAAGATCCTTAACCCGCTCTGATACCAATTGAAGGACCGAGAAGCACTCAGAAAGCGACCAGAGGGGGGGTGAATGGGAGCTTCAAATTTTCCTTTCGGAAACTAGTAGCCACTGTCCCGAGATCACCACCCCAATGACAACCTTAGAGCTTGCTAGTGTCCACGACCCTAGATGTAGGGTGGATGCTTCCAAGAAGCACAGCGGGACACTACACAACTCTAGAAACCCAACGCAAAAGACGGAAACCAAATCCGACAAAGAACGAACGAATCGCGAACGAAAACGCGCTGAGACAACACTGACCGGACTCACCCTGCGTCCGGTCAACAGACACCGGACGCGTCCGGTCAGCCAAAGACGGATTTCGGTGCTCTCTGTGTTGGACCGGACTCACCAGAATCGAGCGTCCGGTCAGTTCACAGTGCGTCCGGTCACACAAGCCAAAACACGTGAACAGTAAAACCGGAGCGTCCGGTCAGGTGCAAACACCAGCGTCCGGTCAAGTCAGAAAAGCGCTGCGCGATATTCAACCACCGGACGCGTCCGGTCAACACGAGGACAGCGTCCGGTCACCCCAACAGCACCCTATTCATCCACCGATTCAACTCGATCTTACCCAAAACAAATCCTCTAGGGATCAAACTTGGTGAGAGGAGTCACAAAGAGTATAGTGAGCTATCTCTAAGAGATCATGGCTCGAACCTATCTCCAAATCGATGGATCGAAGAATTTCGGGGGAAGGGAGAAAACTTGGCCCGAAACAAAAATCGATCGATCTCCTAGACCGTGAGGTTAGAGATTAATTCCTTCGGTGGAAAGAAGTGCCTCACGATCTAGAACAACTTGGTTCAAGTGGATTTGCAAAAGATGAACCGAGCAAAGAGATCAAGCGACGGGAAGAACGTGGAAAAAAAGATTCCGCGAAGAACACGAACAAAAACGCGAATCACAACCACGAATCTGCAACCGTAGCGCAAAACACACGCTACGACCGTGAGGATACGGCCTCACTTCCTTGGAATCAACAGTACACAGAGGCAAGTCTCTCCGCGGATCTCAGCTAGCTACAGCAGGGGATCAGGAGAGCAGGAAACCCTAAGTGTGAAATAGCAAATGACTGAGATAGGTGGGAGGAGGGTGTCTCCCGACTACTTATCCTACTACTAGCCTAAGTCTATTTCCTACTCTACCCCTCTCTATTCTAATTACAGAGCGAACCAGCTAAACCCTAGGGTTATTCTAGACCAACTCGGTGGTAGGTGTATCCGACGGCCACGCCCGCACAAACCGAAGCGTTGCCTCGACGCAACCTCCCGATTGCCGCCACGTGCCGCCCTCGCTCTGCACCCCCGTTTTGTGGCCCAAACCGGAAAACCAGCGCTTTCCTTTCAGCCACCCCCGGTTTTGAGGCCCAAACCGGGAAACCAGCCCACCAGCATCTGAGTTTTGAGGCCAAACTCAGCAAACCCTCAGAGCCAGGTTTTGAGGCCCAAACCTGGAAACCGTCCCCAGCCCGAGTTTTGTGCCCAACTCGGAAACCCTCAGCCCGAGTTTTGTGGCCAAACTCGGAAACCGTCCACGCCCAGGTTTTGAAGCCCAAACCTGGAAACTGTCCATCCGATGGTTTTTCTCTGGCTCTACCACCAAACCGACGTCGTAGATGGGATGCACCTCCCGTGCACCCCATCCACCGACACGTGTCCCCGAGTCCACAACTCAGGCAACACATGACCGCACTTCTTCACTTGTCGTCGTCACAGGCTGCCAGCCACCACAGCTGATCCTCGGCCTCTGGTCCCTCAGTCCAAGCCTCACGTCCGCCCTTCGCCACTCTCGGTCCATCGGCACGGCACGTCTCTACTTGACCTTCACCTCGCCTTCGATCACTGCATCCGTGCTCGACACCTGCACAACACAAGCCAAAGAACATGCGCATCATCCCAGTTGACAATCACTCATCACTCAGAGACCCGACATACATCCATGTATCCGCACTGGTGCCGGACTGTCCGCGCCAGGGGCGGACTGTCCGTGAAACCCTGGTGGACTGTCCGCCGGCTACGAAGCAAAAACAGCAACACTGCTGCAAAGTCCCTGCGCGACTCGCGGACTGTCCGCGCCTTATACGGCGGACTGTCCGCCGGTCAAAATGACCGCGTAGGTGCGACGTTGCATAAAATAAATTCAACTACCCCACATATATGAGTACATCATATGTGAGGACTACCTCCAACATTAGACCACAGGGTAGCATAGTGCGGTCATCTATACGTACCTTTTGAGTCGACGTGTCGTTGCAAGAAAGTAAACCCCCCAAGTTAGTATTACTTAACTAAGCCACCTGAAAGTCCTAATTGGGCATAACTGGAGGTTGTCGCTAGCACATTCTTTTACAAATTAGGTTTTGACAAACTTGCCTACTAGCTAAAGGTTTTTAGATAAAATAGGCTTTTCAAAAACTAAAAAAAAATGTTTTGAAACCATGTACATGACTATATTATGCCTAACCTTGCTTTGATACCAGCTGTGACAGAACCGACCAATTTATAAGAGCACAAGTGCGAAAACCTCTGCCGAAGCAGCTGAATTAGCACACTTGAGCCCATATAAACCCGGTAGTCCATGAAATCCTGATGGATTTCAAACTTTTCCAATATCTCAGGCAAGATCGCATGGTCAAGCAAATACAGATCATGTTCATGGAGCTTTGCAGCGGAAATAAAATACAATAGAGTTCACAAATAATATTACAAGTTGATTTACTTTGAAACAACATAGCTTTGGAATGAATACTATAATATAAGTTGAAATACTTTGCTAGCTTGAGTGACATCCTCCAACAACAGCATAAAGAGAAGAAATAGGGAACTGCCGAGCCCACCGGCACTGGCCATAACCTTTCGGCAGATCTGACCTTCACCTGCAACAAGGTGGGATAAACCCTGAGTACTCGAATGTACTCAGCTAGACTTACCCGTCGGAAACCAAAAATAAAGAGACACCAAGGAGTATGCAAGGCTGATATAAATAGTGGAGCTGGCTAACTTTATTTGCAAAAGGAGCTTGAGATAAAGGGTTCATCATTTAATTATATGAGCAATTATTTTTTATCCTATTCCTTAAACTCTAGGTTTTGCACCTGTACTAGAGCACTCACTTGAATCTAGCAAACAAATACATAATACCATATCAGGTTTGCTTATCAATATTTTAGTTGAACCATTAAATGTCACATGGAGTTGTATCGTGGTGAAGCTCGCCATAGTTTCCCACTAACCGGGGGAGACGGCGACTCGAATCGAATTTCAAATTAGCTGGTGAAAAACCTTTAATACCAAGCCACATTTTCCCCATCGGGTCCATGCATTGGGTAACCGCTCGATGCTTGTTCGTGGTAGTAATCGTCGCGGTTCAAGCACGGACCACCCAATTAGAACTATACGATGGCCATTCCGAGGCAGATCGTGTTTCCATACTAGAGGGTGCGACACGGGTTGAAACCAGCCCGAACAGCGTCTAACCGGCTTTGGGGTCGATGATTACAGCACCGACATATCCCTAAGTAAAAGGGCGCGTTCAAAAATGAACGAGGGCCAACATCGATACAAACCTACACAATCCAACGGACGGACTGCCCCAAGTTTCCAAACTTGTGCTTTGCCTTCCAGTTGACCGTATTTCATTACTACTCAGGTTCTTTTTCCACGATAGCAAATATAGCCAATCGTGATCCGGTAAATACCCATCAGGGGTATTACGGAAACATCCTTAACTACTACTTTTATTAAGCAGGCTAAGCAATTCTACATATAAATAAGTAACAGGATGACAAGGTAGGAGTAAACAATAATCAAGGAAGGGCAATGCAGCAATTTAGGATTCAATCAACTCCTATACCTAATGCATCACAATATAAAATACTCAAGTAAATTAATTATAAAAGCTGGGAGACTTAAAATGCTTCGGGGCTTGCCTGGGAACCAACACTAGGTTAGTGTTTGTTAGGTGATACTCGCTTGGCGAGCATCTCCGCTGTAGCACTTGCTCAACTCCGCATCTTCGGGATAATCCACCGAACACCGTCTTCGGGTTTAGCTACATCATCACGTCCTTCACTTGACGTTCACCATCTATCGCACCTAAGATGGGATGCACAATGCATATGTATGAATGCATAGAAATAATACATAAAATACGTAGCACAAGCAACAACTAGAAATTACTTGGCATAAGTACTATTATCAAGCATTCATCATGGTTTCACATAAGCAATCGGGATAACTTAGCACACCTCTAAGCACATTACACAAACAAGTAATAGAACACAAACACAAACTCTGAATGATAGGATAGCAGTCCACTCTTTTAATCATAACTCATGCTACAGACCTCCAAACAAAGTGAACAAAGACTTTCTGGAAAGCTAACAAGATTATATACAACTTTGTTATTTACCACAAGAGCTAATTCAAAGGTTATCTAACTCAAAAATAGATAACTATGCAGCTCTGTCCAACTGTTGGACAGCAGGACTGACAGAGCTTCAGAGAAGCATAACTCAAGATATAAACATCACATGAACATGCAATTAGACCTTATAGAAAGATTACAAGGTTATCTAAATCTTTATTATTATTATCTCAAGGTGAATCAATCATTAACAAAGTCAAACAACATGATTAGTGCAGCTTTGCCCACACTTGGACAGAACTAGCCACACATCAACAACAGTAACTTAAAACAACCATAACTAAAGATCTATAGTACCTGGGAACTTGCCCCTAGACTTTTTAGAAAGGTTATTAAGTTGTCTACAAATCATCTATAATCATCTTAAGATGATTCACAAATTAACAAGGTCTAATTAGTATAATTAGGCACCTCTGTCTAGACTTGGACAGATTTACCCATCTACACTAAAACAGCTATAACTCAAGTTATAGAACTCCAACAAACATGATCTAAGACAATTTAGAAATCTTATGAAAAGTAATACAACTTTTCTATAAACACCTAAGCATGAATCATAACATAACTAGGTGTAACAAGCCAAACATTCAGATCTGGACAGAATGTAGGCAAAGCTTGACATTCAATTTGCAACAGCCATATCTCTTAAATTATTAAGCCTATGGCCATGCAATTTGGTGACAAGCAAGATTAAGATGTCATCTACAACTTTCATATACAACACTTTCACAGCAAACATTATTATCTTAATGAAAACATGCACACAACATAAACTGCACATGCATGATCATATTAACAATATTTATCCTTCGCTAGCATATATATAGCCTATAAATATATTTAGGAGATGTCAAGCACACATGAATCATAGATCCAACTTTAGAGATGAATCATAGTATTAGTATGTGAGCAAAGCTTGGAAAGTTACATGCATACAAGCCATAGTTTGCCAACTATATGTTAAACTAGTTTCTATTTATAATTAACCATGTGAGAGTAAGTTAAATAAGAAACTTCAGATTTTATATGAACACATGACCATATTAGACTTGCAATGGTTACTACAACATATTAGCAAGGTCATGGAATCATCTTTTCCATTTTTTACACACATGCATGACACATTTAATAATTAAACCTATTTAATCGGTTGAGAGCAAGATTACTTAATAACTCTAAAACTGTAAACCAAAAATTACCAAATTATTCACAGAGTATCTACATCATGTCAGGAAGCTATCATAAAAATTTCTCATCAAAAGGAGCAACCAAACAGTGGCAACATATTAAACCCTATATAGCAAAGATCTATTTTTCACGCAAAAACTCTCTACTGGAAGCTATCATATTAATGCACCAGCATGTAGATCTGCTCAAGAGCTTTCCAAAAAGTCCCCATTTGCTATTTTACGATTTTCCTACAATTAGTTATGATTTTCCAAAGTTCATCACAGATTTCTGAAAAACAAAAGGAAAAAGAAAAGCACTTTTGCTTCGGGAACCCTGAGATTTCACCAAATCTTCTTGGCACTGTTCATACTATTCAACTGAGTCACGAGATCTGCAGAAAACACCCTGGATTTTCCTCTATTCACGCCCGAGAGGGCTTCTTCCTCCTCCTGTACGCACAAAACAGAGAGAGGGAGGCCGCCGGCGGCACTCCGGCCGGCCAGCGGCGGCGGAAGGTCGGAAGACGGCGGCGGAGCAAGCCCACCGCGAGCCCGGGACCCTCCCGTGCCCAAGGGAGAGGCCGACCAGGCCATCCGCTGCCCGCGGCGCTCCGGCCACAAGAGGAGTGGCCGCCGCGGCGACAGCTCCGGCGGCGGCGTCCTCCGGCGAGCGTTGAGGCCGAGAAAGGAGCGGGAGAGGCACGGCGCAAGTAGAGGAAGACGGTGGCAAGGTCATCGGAGGTTGGGGAGACGCCGGGTGAGAGAACGGCGGTGGCGGCGAGCTTGGCCATGGCGGCCATGGCGGCGGCGAGCTAGAGCGCGAGCTAGGGAGAGGAAGTTGGGTCGGGGTGAGAGCGAATGGAATAGAGAGCGCTCCGGGTGGCCGCGACCTCACCCTAACGACAAAGAGAGCGCAGGGAGGCGAGGACAGGCGGCAACAATGGAGGGGCGAGCTCTGGTGCATGGACTACACGTCGCCATTTCATCGAACACGTGGTACGCAGCACTGTGCAATCTTGGACGCCACGAAACGGCATCTTTCGGGCATATTCGAACCTGGCGCCTGTAAGCAAAGTTGTAGCACTGGTGCTGCTCTTCAAACTTCATTAAGGACTCACAGCCATTACGGTTACAGAGCAGCAGGTAATTAGCTCCAAAGATGACAGTGTCAGCAACTTAATGACGGACGACCTTGCTGCGATTAAACCCAAAAATCATAATCCAAACTTCGTCAAATCGAGTGCAACTTTTTGTATGCTCTTCTCCAAAGGATTACCTACAACTCTTATTTTTGGACCACTTGAGTTGTTTAACAAAATTTGGAGAACGCGGCTTGCCAACGTCATTGACACTGCATTTCAGACTTAGCCAATATTTTTCATGTTGAAAATAGCAGCAGATTCAGACTTTGATCCTCTTTTTGACATGGTTAGAAATGGATTCAGCTTTGGGTCCTTTAACAAAGTTTGCTGTACACGTCATGATCTATAACTTTGCTTAAAGGTCAAATCTCAGAATATGAATAGAAGCTGCACTTTCATATTGGTCAAAGCAGCAAGTTGATATGACCTTAATTTAGAGGTTTAGGCCATTTGAGGCATTTTCTTGACATTTGCTCAACACAAACCTTTCATAACTTTTGTTCGTGAGTTCATATAGAGTTGATTGGGCATAATTGCAAGACTTAATAGAACTCAATGATCTCCTTCGCTTAATAAGCCATTATAGGTAAAGCTGTGACTCGTCATTTCATGTGACTTTTTGATTTCAAACTTCGCGAAACTTTTCCACCAAACACTATAGATATGAACTGAGGTGGGACACCTGAAAAATTAATGTTTAGCAGATATGTTGAATATTCTAGAATTGGGCAATCACCATTAACTTGCTCTGTTAATTATTTCTCGAATGATTCAAACTGGGTTCGGTCTCTGAGGTTGATCCCAAAACATCTGTCACCACTGACAATATTATAAATTATCTCTCGATCATCACCTGATAGAACATGTCTGTGTTAAACTGTCTGCTTGACTGGCGTCAAACACCTGGGGTGCTACATTCGCGATCCCCGCGGGGCGAGCACAATTCCCCTCACAAAGCCTTCTCCGGAGCCACGCACAATCTTCTTGCGGGCTTCACGACGGAGACACAATCACCAAGCCATCTAGGAGGTGGCAACCTCCAAGAGTAACAAGCACCACCGGCTTGCAACACGATCACCTAGTGCCACTCGAAGCAATCTCTCAATGCAACGCACTAGCGATCACTCACTCCCTATCGATTCGCACACTAGCAAGCACAAGCGAGTTAGAGGGCTCCCAAGCACATCCACACAAGCCACAAAGGCTCTAGAGTGCTCAACCACCAGCCCAAGGCCGGTTACCAACGCTATTTATAGCCCCAAGGGCTAACTAGCCGTTGTCCCTTCACTGGGCAAACTGCGCCACCATCGGACGCTCCGGATCGGGACCATCGGACGCTGAGGCCAGCGTCCGATGCTTGGATGCTCGCCACGTGTCCCCCACGAATAACTTCGGCCGAGCGATCCCAACGGCTATATCACTTCCCACGCCAGTTAAAGTGGCATCGGACGTGCCGATGCCTAGCATCGGACGCTCCGATGCCTCTGCTCAAATCTGCGCAGAAACGCCCTTACATCGGACGCGCCGGACCCCTAGCATCGGACGCTAAGGGCCAGCGTCCGATGTCTATGCAGAGAGCTCCCCGAGAGCTCCATTCTACATCGGACGCGTCAGATGGATCCACATCGGACGCGTCAGATGGATCCACATCGGACGCTAGTGTGCGTCCGATGCTCCCAGCACAGAAAGCTCACGCCACGTCATTGCCATCGGACGCTCGGACCAGCGTCCGATGCTCCCACTGCAACAGACTGAAACTAGGGTTTCCCATCGGACGCTCGGCCTAGCGTCCGATGCCCCTCGGACCAGCGTCCGATGCTCCCAGAGCACTACACTTCACCTCCGAAAACCGCTGAATCCTGCCTCGCAAGCTCGGCAGGAGGGAGAGGGACTATACACTAGTTTCTCCCACTTCTCCACACCTCCTTCAGCACGACTTCTTTTCAAACAACTTCTCCTTTGCAAATGTGCCAACACCACCAAGTGTACAACATCATGTGTATGTGTGTTAGCATTTTCATAATCATTTTTCAAAGGATTTTCACTTGCGCTCACAACGCCACTTGATCCTAGTAACATTGCAATGTTAGATCGCTCAAGTGGCACTAGATGACTGATATGCAAATAAGTTTGCTCCTCTTGATAGTACGGCCATCTATCCTAAACCCGGTCATTAACTTCTCTACACACCTATGACCGGTGAAATGAAATGCCCTACAAATATACCTTTGCCTTGCGCATTCCATTCCATCTCCTCCGGTGTTGATGCAACACATGCACCAACCTATATCAAATGATATGATCCACTTCATATCATCACATGGCCTCCATGGTCCATCGATCTTGACCTCACTTGCTCTTCACCATTGCTTCGGTCCTTCGGCGCCAAGTCTTTGCTCAAGCCTCCCGACACTCGGTACCAACGGCTTCAAAGCCTCCAACTTGCCCTTCACCTTCGCAACCGGTCCATCAAGCCAAGTCTTGCCTTGATCTTCACCATCTTAGCCACATGACCACATGTCATGTCACATATGCAATAAGCTCATTCTTCATCACATGCATGAGCATTGCAACATTCTTCAAGCCATTTCACCTCTATGGCATATGTTGCTCATACATGATCACCTGTGGACTTATCACCTGTGTATCTCACATAAACACCATTAGTCCACCTAAAGTTGTCACTCAATTACCAAAACCAAACTAGGACCTTTCAATCTCCCCCTTTTGGTAATTGATGACAACTCTATAAAGATATGGAAATTAAGCTTATTCCAAGCTAGCACTTTACAAGAATGTAAATTGCTAACTTGGTTTGGATTCTATGTTACTTATCCAACATTAAGACCATATGAGAAGATTTGGATAAGCACCATACAACCCGACTTTGTAGTGTTAACTCCCCCTACAAGTGTGCTCAAATGGTTTGGTTTCAAGTTTGCACACATGCATGAATATGAAATTTGTGGAAGTGTTAGCACTACTAAGTGATGCTAAGGTATACAAGATAGAATTGTACCTTTGAAGCGTGTATACCACATTTGAGTTCATCCTTAGCATCGACCTTGCTAGAGACAAGTGAAACTAGATACCACATGAGATCAACATTATAATCAAGGTTCTGGTTACCACTTGTTACACTAAGACTAACCTTTAAATACCAAATAAAGGAAAACAATCATCATCCAAGTCTTAGCTCTAGCAAATATTGCATACAAGCATAGAATTTAGAACATATGCAATGCAAGCAAGCAAATGTAATGCACAGCCAAATGCATCAAACATGTATTCATGAGCTTGCTCCCCCTACTTGTGTGCTCTCTTTATTCAAGAATTTTGATCCTTTCCTTTGCATTATCCAATCTTGCTCCCTCTTGATCCATGTCCATCTTGTTTTCTCCCCCTTTGTCCTTGACATATCTTTACCATATCTCCCCCTATCATATCATATATTTGGAACTTTCTCCCCCTTTGTCATCAATGACCATAAAAGGTATGCTCTTTTCATACAAAGGGTGACACTAGGGTAGATGGTTGACACTTGAGTCTTGATTTTTGATGGACACCACCATATGTGTTGGAATGACACCATGTGCAGGATCTTTGACCTTGATACCAATAGGTGGGGCGTCGTTTCTTATGTAGCATGGGTCATTCACTTGATAAACTTGAGCTCTTGTTGGTGAGGGATGGTTTGCTTGATTTGATCACTTAAATTAAGTTGAGGATCACTTGAAGTCTTGTAGGATACTACTTGTGAGCTCGATCTAGACACCACTTGGTAAATATCACTTGAAAGATCATATACCATTTTGAATAGATACCATGTGAAGAAATGATGAGTCTAGATACCACTTGAATGATAGTTTAAACTTGATATCCATTTGCATTATTGTCTTCTTCTTGAACTCTTTGCCATGAGCCTCTCATTTGTGACTTGAACTATTAAACTTGCACAAGATATCTAACTCGGTTTGCTCTAGAGTAAGCTTCTTCACACATCTTTCAATGGTTATCTTACTCACGTTGAATTTGACACTTGAATGCTCATCTTCTAGATCAAGTACTTGGGTTCACTAGCTCATTAACAAATCCATATACTAACCACTAGATCATATAATCAAACAAGCAATAGTGGTAGGCTATGAATTTAAACTTTTCATTTGTTATGCATGATCCTATTAAGCATGTATTATATGCACTTAACCGCATACTAGTAAGGGATGAAATGATCATGCACATTACAATGATACCTTTGCTATCTTGGAGTAGAGGATAGTCATTTTGATTCCAATTTAGCTCCAAATAGCAATGTGAAGTCCATGGTGAAGACCAATAGATACCAATTGATAGAACAAATCTTCACCCATATGATCAAGTGCACTAGCTCAATGTTGTGGTTGGCTTGCTTATTCATTTGAACATAGCTTTCATATATGAATACCACTTGAGTTGCCATGATTTGCTCTCTTTTGGGTGTTGCTTGCTCTCTAGATCAACCCTTTTGATTTCTTCAACTAAGCATCTCCAATCATACTTTAGATCACCACTTTCCATGTTAGCCTTCCAAGCCTCGCTTGGTTAACCTACCAAAGGCAGCAAGCCCCTACGAAAGGGAGAAGTGACCTCTCTCCAAAGAATCATCCTTGATACTCACTTGAATTGACCTTGTTTGATTGATCCTTTTGAACTCTTCTTGAAATGTGACTTTGAATCCATTTTTGAGTCCTTTTCTTTCTTCCAAATGATCTTCAATTTGATACTAGAATTTGATCTTTATCTTCATCTTGATGTTGGTCTTGATCTTCAACTTGAGTACCAAATGTGTGTCAAAACCTAGTTATTTGAACCGGACCGGACCAGCGGTCGGACTGCTAAAAGACCGAACCAGAGCCTATACCGGTCTGGTTCACTTAAAAGACCGTCCCTATAATCGAACCGGTAAAAACCGGTTGAACCGGCCGGTTTTTCGTGGAACCGGTGAACCGGCCGGTTCCATGTGAACCGCCTCGGTCTGCATAATAGGCGTGCGCACCTCCATTCCTGCTGTGTAGTCGTGCAGCCGGTGGAGTGCATGCGCGTGGCATTGATGAGCCTGTCTGGCACCTCCTCACGTTTTGGTGGACTGCATGGCTGCATGCACATGCATCGGTTTTTTTACAACATTTTTTTGTCAACATGCACATGTATCGATTGGCGCGCTGGCTGCTCTACTCACGTTTGGAGTTTGAACGTTTGCATGTACGTACGTAGTATGTTAAATTTTGTTGAGTAAAATCCATCACCGGTCCCTGAACTTGTGTCGTTGTGTCATCCCGGTCCCTAAACTCGCAAATCGATCATCTACGTCCTCAAACTTGTTTGGTTGTGTCATCCCGGTCCCTAAACTTATAAATCGCTCATTTAGGTCCTCAAACTTAGTCAGTTGTGTCATCCTGGTCCCTAAACTTTGTTTTGAGTCTCATCTAGATCTAAACATGACAATTTGAAAATTTTATATCAACAAATATTCATAACTCGAAAACTTTCATACAAACTCGAAAAAGACAAACTTTATATCCAAATTATAGCCCTCGATGTGATCTACAACTTTGTAGTTGAAAAGTTTTTGATTTAAAACTGTTTAGGGTCCCAAAATATTCTTGTATGTTTAGATTTTGAAATTTAAAATTAAAAATTAATTTTTTTGGATAATAAATAACTTTAAATAAAAAAAGTTTATCTACAACGTTGTAGATTGCATTGAGAACTATAACTTTTATATAGATCATATCAATATTCAAGATTGTTTGATAATTTTAAATTTTAAATTTCAAAATCTATAAACATACAACAATATTTTGGGACCCTAAACAGTTTTAAATCAAAAAAAATTCAACTACAAAGTTGTAGATCACATCGAGGACTATAATTTTGATATAAAGTTTGTCTTTGTTCGAGTTTGTATGAAAAAGTTATGAATTATTTGTTGATATAAGATTTTTAAATTGCCATATTTAGATCTAGATGAGACTCAAAATAAAGTTTAGGGACCAAGATGACACAACTGTCTAAGTTTGAGGACCTAAACAAGCGATTTGTAAGTTTATAGACCGAGATGACACAACCGAACAAGTTTAGGGACCGGGATAACACAACCGAACAAGTTTGAGGACCTAGATGATCGATTTGCGAGTTTAGGGACCGGGATGACACAACGACACAAGTTTAGAGACCGGTGATGGACTTTACTCAATTTTGTTTGTGCTGACATCTTTCTAAATTTTAAAATTTTAAAACTTTTTAAAATGAGCTCTAAATTAGATGAATAATATATCTATTTTGATTGGCAAAACGAGATCTTTGCAATCATGCATTCCATTTTAGCATTTGACATTGTTTTGCAATGATGAATTTTCCAATTACTATTCTAGTCATTCTGTTTTAAATTATCACAACAAAATTGATCACGTGCTTCACGTTTTAAATTTAAAAACATGTCATTCTGTATATATCTACATATGTACAAATCTTATGGTTGTACAATTAAATTGTGTTATTTATCATCTGTTAATTATTAATTATATCATATATATATATATACCGACTCAATATATTTGTGACCGGTTCGATTTAACCGGTCCAAAATAATTGAACCGGCGGTCCAATCGGTTCTAAACGGTTGGACCTGTGAACTGATGAACCGACGACCTCGCCGGTTCGATCTCCGGTCCGGTCCTTATAACTCCTCAATCAAATGAACTTGGACTCATCTTTGTCATGCTTCTAGCTCATTTCAAAACCAAACATAGGTCCCTCAACCACTTATAAACATGATTCCAACTTGAGGGTCTTTCAATCAAAGTGACTTGAGATCTATCCAATAATTGTCACTTTTTCTGGCAGATTCTGTCCTTCTCAAAGAAATATGCATATCTCCCAAAATATAAGTCCAATGACTATAAATTTGGTGGAGATGTGCTTCAATAAGTGTTCTAGCAGCCATAAAGATTTGAGCTTTATTGGCTTTCTAGATTAGTACCAGATTTCAATTCTTTCTGTAGTACTACATGCTGAAAACTACTGCACAATAGTTGACAAGATCCACTCCAAAACCAAAGCATCACTTATTCAATTATCATGAATTTTGCACAGAAACTAATACCATAAGTGTAGAGAATATGTACCAAATTTCAAGCCAATACAAATAGATTTGATCACTCAAACATGGCTATCTTCTCAGCTCACTCAGATTTTGCAATATTGAACAACTTTGAGCAATTGAGCTATACTCTACCAATTTGAATCAAACTTGAGCTAACTTGTTTGAATACTCTCACAAGACATATACCCATTCAAATCACTTACTAAAAGAAGTCTCATGAACATATCCATTCAAACTAAATCAATTTGATCACTTAGGCATTAAATCCATTCAATCATCTTATACCAAGCAACATATGCATATATGTCCAATTCAATCATCTCATATGCATCTAAAAGAACATGATAAACTAGAGATATACCTTAGTATCTCATGATCATCCAAATAGCAAGCTTCTACTCAATTCGATTGCAAGCCTTCAAATAATTCCAATCAACCACCACAACTTGATCTTTTGCACTTGTATGTTATAGCACTTGGACTTCACTTCACTTGTCTTGACATTGCGATGAGAATAGCAATAAGCTTCATTACTTGACTCAATCACATGATGAATAATATAAAGTCAATTGAATCAAGTCTCCAATGCCATGGTACCTACAACATTCATCCCCTTTTTGATGGTACCCAAACTTGTTTGGGTCCTCTCAAGTTATGTGCAACATACTTTGGCATAGCCTTAGTATGAGTAGCAGCATGAGTTGCAATAGTAGCCTTAGAGGTACCATTTTCATTCTTCCTAAGCATAGAATCATTAGCAATTGAAATAGTCTTAGGAATGTTACCTAGGGGACATGAATTTGTCATGTGTCCCCTTTCCCGGCATGAGTAGCAAACTCTCTTTGATTGAGCATTTTCTTCCTTGCTCATGTGTTGCTTCTCATTGCCTTGCCTCTCATGAGTTGCTTGAGCCTTCTTCTCAAGCTTGTTAGGACACTTCGAGGCAAAGTGTCCCATATCATCACATTTGTAGCACTTGATGTGAGCTGAATCTTTCCTCTTTTCTTCATTCTTGCTCATCATCATCTTGGCATCTTGGATATGAATTGGATGTCTTGCTCTTCCGCCCCTTCTTGTTTTCTTCTTCTTCATCAAGTCGCCATCATGATGGTTGTTCTTGATTTGAACTTGGGGCTTCTTTTCTTGCTCAACTTGTGGCTTTGGTTGAGGCTCATCTTGTTGCTTCACCAATTGCTTGGTTGGGCACATAGAGGTGAGATGTCCTCTAGTGCGGCACTTGAAGCATTTGACATGCTTGAGCCTCTCTTCTTCCTTCTTCAATTTGAGCTTCTTCTTGTTGGGGCAAGCATTTGCAAGATTTCCATCTCATGGCACCGATAGCACATGAAATGAGATAGCTTCTCTTGTTCTTGCTTCTTCATCTCTCTTTCATACTTCTTATTTCCCCATCTCTTGCCTTTGATCTTGCTCTTGTTGAAGCCAATGCCACTCTTGTCACCATAGCTCTTTTGATTCTTCAACATGTGCTCAAAGGTGACTTTGGAGTTGTAGCACCTCTCTAACTTGTTGCTCAAATTCTTCACTTCACTTTTGAGCTCATTGTTCTCCTTCAAAATGTTAGTCTCACAAGACATAGAAGTAGAACAAGCATCTATATGTGAAGAACATGGCATAGCTAATAAATCATCACAAGAGGTGGATACATTCTTCTTGCCTACATCACATGCGTTAGCAACATTTTGCAATAGATCATTTGACCCATGCGATGAGCTCTCACTAGTTTTAGTTTCTTTATTGGAAAGCTTGTTAGTGAGAAAACATGGTCTTGTACCAAGTTATCATGAGCAACACATAGTTCCTCATGAGTCAATTTTAGCGCCTCATGTGAACAAGTACTAACATAAAGTAGATGCTTCACTTGTTCACATGTGTTCTTTAGAAATGAGTTTTCTTTTTCCAATTTTGCATTTTTAGACATCTCATTTTCTAAAGTAATGGTCATGCTAGCATATCTACTCAAGAGCTCCTCATATGCATTAAGATCAATCACATTAGCTTTGCAAACCTTAGTGTCACCGTGTGACATGAAGCAATGTGATGTAGTGATTGGAGAGCTCGAAGAAGTATCACTCTCATAGCCGAAGCATGAACCATCATCATCAAGTGTGCTTGGAATATCATTATCACTTGCATCACTTGAACTTGAGGTGGAGCAATCTTCCACAATCACAGAGTTGTGGTCTTGCTCAACCACCTCATGTGCCATCTCTATGTGATCCTCCTCCTTGAATTTGCCATCATCCCAAATGGAGAAATCACCATAGAGATGTTTGAGTGTCGTCCACATATCATGGGCACTCGCCGAAGTCATTACCCTGCCAAATATCTCATCTTGCAAAGCATTTGTTAGAAAACATTGGGCTTGTGCATCGAGTGTTAGGCAATCCTCTTGCGCTTGGGTTAGATTACTCTCATCCAAGGCATGAGTAAAACCAACAACAACGATCCACCAAAAACTTTGAACCAAAAGCATGGAAATGATCAAGCATATGAAGTTTCCACCGTGCATAGTGTGTGCCATCAAAAATATGTGTGTCACACTCAACATCTAGCCAACTAGTCGCCATCCTCTCGGGTCGGTGAAGACCACAAATGAGAGACCTAGCTCTGATACTGTTGGCGCAAAAAGTGGCGCTCTGCGCCAAGCACACGGCAAGCAGGAGAAGCTGGCTTCAATCGTGGCCCGGGTGCTCAGAAGTCCGGTGCGTGCCAGTCAGTTTGACCTGCAACTAACAAGGGAGATAAACTGTTAAATACAAAGCTGGAACGTGCCGGGTATGACCAGACAGTTCCAAGATGTACGGCCCTGAAGCCACTTGCGACGACATATAGCTATGAAAGCTATCTGCCAACAGGTTTAAAGATTATTCGGCAATATGAACAGAGTCACATGAATAACAGGTTGCCGAACACGTTTGCATGAGAATCGTACTCGCATGACGTATTATATATAAGTTAAAACTTAACCAATCTCGATTGTACAACCGAGTTGGGGTCCATGGAGATTGAACATACAAGCTAAGCATGACTAAGCTAATCTAAAGCCTGCGCCTGCCGCACGACACCTAGCCTTGTCATAGATCAAACACGCTTAACATGCATGAACCCTCACCACGTGGCAACCCAGATACGATCCAATTCGGCTATTACGAACAATAGATCTACCGCATAACAGACTTTCCAATAATAAACGTGAAATAGAGCAGATCTATAAAGATGGAGCCGAACCGGACGGTATCTAGATTGGGCAAAAGTGTTATGATAAGATAAACGTAACAAAACATATAACACAAGGTAACTTAATGAATCTATCAGATTGCCAAATCTAACAGAGCCGATAACTATCTTTACTCATGTCTCAATCCGCCGCACGATACAAGACATAAACAAAGACCTCCCGTCATAAGCTTAAATCCGCCGCACGATACTAAGCTTAACGTACGAGACTACTTGCACCATATCTAAATCCGCCGCACGATACTAGACATGATAGCAAGGTTGCCGGAACTTACGGAGGTCGACGGATCGATGGTCCCTCTCGAAGAACACGACGACACGACTTGGACTCGAAGACGGCACGGGGCCGGGGTTGGTTGTATTGATTGTGAACAGCTCTTTACAATAGCCGAGGGCTTATATTTATACCCGTGGGCTGATAACTCTCGACTAACCGACGTACGGGACTTGTCCAACAATAGCAACTAAATACAGGGAATATTAAAATACATAGACTCTAATTTTCCTTATTTCTAGAGTCTTGGCGTTGAAAGTCTTTCGGCCGACGTATCTCTTCTTCGTTCTGACTTGACCGGCAATGCTCCGCGGTATATAAATCAGACACGTATATGGACATGATATCTGGCCAACCATATATATACGGACATGACATATATGCTTGTTGTTTCTATCGTGATATGCATTTGGACATCCTTGCTTATTCCAAATAAAATAGCTCCCTTTTCTTTTATGCACATCCTTCATCGCTTAGCGGCATATATCCATATATCAACCGAACAGGAATAAATATGGTCAATCTCCCGAATTCATGCTGAGTATAATAATCCTTCCCTTCTCTAATTCTTTCTTGATGTATATACATGCACGGTAGTTCAATTGAAGCTCCAGACCAGGTGGTGACGTCCTTCACCTTGCACGTGAGACTTGCCATATATTAATTAAACCGAACAACCAACCATGAAGTCTGATGATCATGTGCATATGCATATATCTCCTTTATAATCTTCTAGCTTTCCTCGTCTCTCGCAAAGAGGCCTCAAGCCCTTTTTCCTCAAAATAATATTATCTGGCCGATATGCTGGTACCCATTGATTAGGAGATTTCCTTGCTCTTGACGTATATCTCGCGACTCCTTGCCGAATAGCTACTCCTTGCCGAATATCATACAAGCTTCCTTATTCGGCAACGATGATGAGTATATTTTTTCTGGTCTTCAACTTAATATTGTTCAAATCATCGGCTTTCTTCCGTAGATCTCTTCTAGCAATATAATTACCAAATTCTGGTGTTAACACAGGCCCCCCTAGTTCGGAGTATGAATTCTCATGCTTCGAACTATTTCAATCTGATAGTCTTCGTCAAAGAGCCGAGAAACTCACCAGCAACAATAACGTGATATCACCATATTTTCACAACCCTATAAAACAATAAATCTCCAATACACGTGGAAATAGGTTAATAGCAAATGCATATGTGTATAAATATAATAGTTTCTCATTTTGATGTTGATCAGAAGATGCTGCAATGCCAATTATATCTCAAGAGTATCACATTGATAACTAAGATTTCTCTTAAATTTGAATAAAATGGTATTCTAGCTATCCTTCTTTCTTTTCAACTATGGGGCTTTTAGTTTTGACCAAGTCTATTAGTAAATTATAAAACAAAACAAAAACAGAATTGCTCATCCTTTATTCCTCGAACACTCTTCTCCTGGAGTTTTTATTTTCTTCTCGGTTTCGGCGAACACTTGTTCGTCATTTTTATTTCCGAGTACGAAAGATATCACACAATATTGCAAAGTCAAAAATCTAGACTATAAGGAGATACAAGTCATAAACTTAGATCAAGAGGTGCGAGTAAATATTTTATTTTCTACATATCATTCTCTCTAGTCATTTTAAAATACATGAGGCTACTGGACCTTTGGTCATCTTTTATTTTATTTGGCGATCACGTGACCGTCAATTTTTTTTCTAACTCAGTTCTGGCGGATACGTGTCCGTCGTTTTTATTTCTGAGCTTTTCCCTTTTTTAGAGCAAAAATAGCCTCATATACTTTAATCAAAGAAAGAATGTACACACAAAATATTATTAATTATATTGCAAATCTTGATCTTGGGAATATGACTATAATCTCACTAGAAGTCACAATAGTTTGACAAAGCCCAATATGACACTTAAGCAAATTTTATTTTATGAACTCTCCAGAATTAAAGTACGTCTCAGAATAATGTCATAGCAAATTCTATTTCCACTCGTATTTTACAATCACTTTTAGACAAAGTTTAAACTTTATGCAACCCACAAGTTTCAAAGATTTCTAGATAAACATTATACCACTAAACCCAAATTTAGAGAAATCAAAGCTATAAATTAGACACGGGTGAAACATAAAACAGAGCATCTATTTATCATTTCAACAACGGATAAACTAAAAATATTTATATCACATATTTATAGAGCAGAATTATTCACACGTAACAGGAAAAGCGAGGAATAAAGAATTATATTCAAGCATGTACCTCTTTCTGCTTCTCCATATTGGGTCGACGAATATCCTAATGATTTCTTTATTTTGAGGTCGGCCGTTAGAACCCGAGGCTTTTAGTTTGAGAATACTGACGAATTTTCTTCCGGTCAATCAAATAGGCTCATCTTATAAAATACTTCATCCAGTTTGATACCTTAGCCCTTGACCACCTCAGCGTAGCAACAACATAGTCGATGCCCATGAATCAGATAAATTTTGTAGCGGATATCAACTGGTCCCTCAAAATAATTAATCCCGTCAGCCTGGCTTGCTCCAATCTGATGTAGTAATGTTGCTGGTAACAGCCTGGATATATGTATAGTCGAACCAATCTAATGCTACTGAAGCAATCTGAATTTGCGCTTGATTTCAGACTATCAATCTGCTTCAGCCGATTGAGATGACATCTTGGAACAGTAAATACAATCGGTTGTTGACATATCTTATCTTATAACTCGAGTCTTTTGCTGAATAGCTGATTCCACCTTAACAGTCATCCCATGTAGATTAGTCTTGGCACTTGCACTTGCATGGACTGGGCACAATCCTGCTGATGGTGAAGCCGATCGATCCACTTTGTTGCATGCTACCGTATCTATCAGCTGATACGTCTCAACTTGATTTCGTCAGGCTACTCGAAAAGTGATAGGCCCCCCGGGCGTAGTCATGGTGGCGCGAATAATGGCTCTCTGGGATCCTTCTTGCTCTCATCGGGGATATCACTGTCAAATAAGTCACTTTGGTCAAAAATATTTGAGCCGACTGCACACCTGAACCCCTCATGCAAATGGTCGGCCGTTGTAACTCGAGGATCTGTGTCCTCCTGTAGAGATACGGACGCTTCGCTATTAGCCGATTAGAAGCTGACCTCCCGAGCATCGGCTCTTTCCTTGCCTATTGGCCACATATGACAAGCCAGTAATAGCAGAAGCATGGTTGCTTCACGTTATTTGCATGAGACTAACTGAAAACAGCATCATGCATATGAAATCCTTTTCTACATATATTGGCTATGGCGACGATCTTTCCTATACGCCCTCCCTTGATAGCCAAACATGCAAAGTATTTCATTTTTATACCTCATGGATTTCTCGCACCAATTTTTGATTGCTCCACCTAACCGACCCATTCAGTTCTATCGGTCTTTATTGGCTTCATATAATCAGCGGCTTACTTCTGAAGAAATCTCATTGATGTATCAGGAATAATATCTGGCCATCCATTTATTTTAGCCGATTAGAAGCTGGCCCCCAATCTTTATATTATAATCAGCCAGATAATAATCATGAGTATGACCTCTTTCTCTTTGACGTGGCTTCATAGGTAAAGGTGCTCGGTGCCAAAGCTATTTATGGATGGATCAGAACGCTCCGCGCGCCTATTTGATGATCAGCTTTCATCTTCTGTGACTGCTAGATACTCTATTATTTGCTCTCTGTTGGATGTTGACGCACAGACAAGAATCAATGAAGGAGCAGCCGACAGAAGGAGCATACGTCTGTAGCCATCAGGTAACTAGGACGGTGACGTGTTTGATCTCTCTAAACCGATGGCTGATAATACTTCTGACTATATGAGCACGGCTGATGCAGAATCATCCGGCTGTCTTGAATATAACTGGCCGTTGGCTAGCCAACAATTCTCCAGCTGATTCTTGAAGCACTTATTGGAAAAGAACCTAGCTCCATGAATATCTAATGATGAATATATGTAGCAGACCAACAATATGTAGGCTACTATTAGCCGATCGATCTCCATCGGCTGTCAGGTTGTTAACTTCTTTTTGTGTTTCCGACACAACCTTCCATGATGCACTTCTCTTTCTACCGGCAGATCGTAAATAGTTGAAGTGCTGACATTAGCTGGTTATTCTTCAGATCACCTTTGTAAGGGCTGCCCAGATGACAGTTGTAGATTTCCATTGCTGATATTTTCCAAGCTGATATCCTCTTCCAACAACCGAGTCTTCTTCTTCCTGTATCTTTGCATCAGTCAACAAATTTAGCCGATTGTGGTCGCATCTATTTTACATAGCCGATCGTGCGCTCCCTATGTGTCCAAACTCTGTACGTCGCACACGATCGGCAGCCCTACCTGAGTCAGTCATATCGCTTTTGATAACCAGATGGCTCCATTACCCGATGCATCAACTGGATCGGAAACTAAACTGGCTCCCCGGCTGATCTCTGTATACCTTGAAGTTGATAGAGATAATGAACGGATGGGCCTCTGTCCACCTTGTCAATCAAACTATCCATCGACAGTTTTGTAGAGTAGTAAATATGTATTCTTGCAGGTAGCTAGCCATTCGCCGGTCACCCATTCCTCGCTCAACTGGAGTGTGCGTCGAATGGTCTCTGTGCTATCGTGCTTGGTCAACGTATTCATCAATTAGCACGTGAATCTTCTTCTCAGCGTTCTCGACATCTCCGCCGAGCATAATGGCTTGGTAGAAAACATTGAGCCGATTATACCTGCCAACTATTTTCAGCAAACGATCAGCTGTTTCAGATCAAGTAGCCTACTCTGATTCAAACCTCATACAGTCATATATTGAAGGCCGACGAACCCTGAGTTGTATCACTGAATTCATAGTAATTCATTCTGTTCCGAATTTCAGCAAAACACTTTCCTTTGTCTGAATACTTAGACCGAACAATTAAGGGTCTTCCTACTCGGTCATTCACAAGAATTTCAGAGACAACCCTTTCTTAATCAATAAAATGCGATCTCATAAAAGATCCATCAGCTTAAGGCCCACTCGTCGTCGGCTGACAGAATACCTTGATCTTGATGGCGGTGAAGGACCAGCTATTAAGGGGCACGGTTCTTACTTTCTTGGTTTATTAGCCTTGCATCTGCACTTCAGATAATTCAACTACTCCATTCATCTAATCAATTAAGAATTGCTTCTTGGCTACTGATTCCTTGTTGACAGCCAAGTTTGATCACAGTACGCATACTCATGCATATTCCATAATTATCTGCTGCATGGATCATCTTGCAGTATGCATACGTATATATCTTCTATAATTATCTAGCCGATCCTCCTTTTGTTGTAAAACCAATATTAAGCATGAAAGAAGATCAGCTTGCTAAACCTCGTTGACACGTGCTGCGGCATCCAAAGCCCACACGCTTTCTGTCCGTATTTTGCCGATTCCATGCTGGATGTTAATACAACCATCCCATAAGCCGAATCGGCAATTATTCCACCATGATCAGGAAGCTAGTAAAATAATTATAAAGGCTCTGACTTCCAATCAAAGGATTGTGGTCCCACCGGGCGTGCCAAAAAGTGTGTTGGCGCAAAAAGTGGCGCTCTGCGCCAAGCACACGGCAAGCCGGAGAAGCTGGCTTCAATCGTGGCCCGGGTGCTCAGAAGTCCGGTGCGTGCCAGTCAGTTTGACCTGCAACTAACAAGGGAGATAAACTGTTAAATACAAAGCTGGAACGTGCCGGGTATGACCAGACAGTTCCAAGATGTACGGCCCTGAAGCCACTTGCGACGACATATAGCTATGAAAGCTATCTGCCACAGGTTTAAAGATTATTCGGCAATATGAACAGAGTCACATGAATAACAGGTTGCCGAACACGTTTGCATGAGAATCGTACTCGCATGACGTATTATATATAAGTTAAAACTTAACCAATCTCGATTGTACAACCGAGTTGGGGTCCATGGAGATTGAACATACAAGCTAAGCATGACTAAGCTAATCTAAAGCCTGCGCCTGCCGCACGACACCTAGCCTTGTCATAGATCAAACACGCTTAACATGCATGAACCCTCACCACGTGGCAACCCAGATACGATCCAATTCGGCTATTACGAACAATAGATCTACCGCATAACAGACTTTCCAATAATAAACGTGAAGCAGAGCAGATCTATAAAGATGGAGCCGAACCGGACGGTATCTAGATTGGGCAAAAGTGTTATGATAAGATAAACGTAACAAAACATATAACACAAGGTAACTTAATGAATCTATCAGATTGCCAAATCTAACAGAGCCGATAACTATCTTTACTCATGTCTCAATCCGCCGCACGATACAAGACATAAACAAAGACCTCCCGTCATAAGCTTAAATCCGCCGCACGATACTAAGCTTAACGTACGAGACTACTTGCACCATATCTAAATCCGCCGCACGATACTAGACATGATAGCAAGGTTGCCGGAACTTACGGAGGTCGACGGATCGATGGCCCCTCTCGAAGAACACGACGACACGACTTGGACTCGAAGACGGCACGGGGCCGGGGTTGGTTGTATTGATTGTGAACAGCTCTTTACAATAGCCGAGGGCTTATATTTATACCGTGGGCTGATAACTCTCGACTAACCGACGTACGGGACTTGTCCAACAATAGCAACTAAATACAGGGAATATTAAAATACATAGACTCTATTTTCCTTATTTCTAGAGTCTTGGCGTTGAAAGTCTTTCGGCCGACGTATCTCTTCTTCTTCGTTCTGACTGACCGCAATGCTCCGCGGTATATAAGTCAGACACGTATATGGACATGAATATCTGGCCAACCATATATATACGGACATGACATATATGCTTGTTGTTTTCTATCGTGATATGCATCTGGACATCCTTGCTTATTCCAAATAAAATAGCTCCCTTTTCTTTTATGCATCCTTCATCGCTCAGCGGCATATATCCATATATCAACCGAACAGGAATAAATATGGTCATCTCCCGAATTCATGCTGAGTATAATAATCCTTCCCTTCCTAATTCTTTCTTGATGTATATACATGCACGGTAGTTCAATTGAAGCTCCAGACCAGGTGGTGACGTCCTTCACCTTGCACGTGAGACTTGCCATATATTAATTAAACCGAACAGCCAACCATGAAGTCTGATGATTATGTGCATATGCATATATCTCCTTTATAATCTTCTAGCTTTCCTCGTCTCTCGCAAAGAGGCCTCAAGCCCTTTTTCCTCAAAATAATATTATCTGGCCGATATGTTGGTACCCATTGATTAGGAGATTTCCTTGCTCTTGACGTATATCTCGCGACTCCTTGCCGAATAGCTACTCCTTGCCGAATATCATACAAGCTTCCTTATTCGGCAACGATGATGAGTATATTTTTCCGTTCTTCAACTTAATATTGTTCAAATCATCGGCTTTCTTCCGTAGATCTCTTCTAGCAATATAATTACAAATTCTGGTGTTAACAGAACAGGCGTATGTTTACACAATGGATACTTTATTTCATTATTAATCTTTCCAAGTATACACTTGAGACAGTTCTAATACCCCTTTTCACTTGTCTCGGTAAGTTTCAATTCCTAGACGAATGACACTTCACGATAACAACTTAATGTAATTTATGGCAATGACTACTTTTCCAATAGTAGGTTAACACCATTTGCCAGCTAGCAAGGTGTCACCCACATACAAGTTTAGGAAAATGAATTTCCTATTCTTGAACTTTGCACAATGTCATTGTCCTTTCTCATTCTCATTAAAACCCAAACTTTCTAATCGGATGTGGCATCAAATTTTGAATACCACTCTATAGATGTTGGTTCTAATCTTAAATAGATTTCTTCAGGTGGCATCCTAAACATTCTTTTCCTTCACGACAAAACCGTTAGGTTGTGCCATGTAAACTTTTCATACAAATTCCCATTATCTATTGATGTAACTTTAAACATTATGTGCCATTAACACTAGTTAAAGTGTTTTCTTTCCTTGTGTGAATCCTTTCACCATAATGTTTTTATGTTCCCTCCGGAGCCACATTGCATCTTGTAGACCCATTACAGTCTACTGTTTTGGCTCTTTTAGGAATAACTTCTCATCATTTATTCTTTGAGACCTTTTAGGTCCAAAATGGCACTCTTTTACATGGTTGTTGTTGCTCTTTCATTGCCAAGAGGCAATTGATACTTTAGGCTCTTGTATTACAAGATCCTTGTTTACATTATTCATCTTTCTAGAAGAGCTAACAATAGGTGTTGTATAGGCATACAACATCAACCAGAATGACTGTTCTTGAGTCATTGGAGTGGGCACGCAGTCCCACTTATCTTCAAGTCTTAGATCTCTACATACCATGCTCCCCCAGATTATCCCATCTTTCACAAAGATGGTGCTTCTCAAATTCTTGTTTGGGTTTAGTCTGTCAAAAATCATATGGTGCTTTAAGCACCGCTCGTCCAGTACAAATACGGGCTCATTATGCTATCCTCCTATCATAACCATAGAGGTATAGGAATTTAGCTACTTTTCTAGCTATTTCTTTCTTTGCTTAGGGGTATCGTTATTATGATCGTTGTACTCCCTCAACGGTCACATTCATCTTTTATAGATCACACTCTTGCCTTAATGCATCATGCATTGCATTTCGAGGCACAGGGAAATGGAGAATATCTCTTTTAGTCTTTATCTTTCTTAGTTAAGTATCTCACCATTCTCCCCCTCGAAATATGGCACAAACTTTACTGCTTATAATTTCAAAACTATTCTAAACTTTTGTGAACGAGGAGACATCTACAATTTGCTTTATTCACATGACCTTGTCATGCAAATAAAGTCATCTTTTGATTCTTATGGGAGTGTATTTTCCTCATTCCACTTTAAGAACTTAACAAAGTCCTTACTTAACTTTAGTTTTGCAAGTCATGCTTGCATGCTATCTTTATCTGGGATTGCTCCCCTCATGGCCTTAGCCCATGACCATGTCATGGTCAACACTGTGATAGCATAAAGGCTACCCAAACTTTTCATTCTTTCTCCCACTCTGGGATATACTTTAGGCACATGAGCCATCACAAACTTTTCCCGCCATGCGGGACAATTTCCCATCAGGGACATTAAAGCCAGAATTGGCTTTCACATTTCATCATCAAATTCAGAAATAAATCCGAATATTCTGTAACATACACATTTAATCCAACATTGGTCAAATTAAATATCCATATTTATTAATACAACTTGTCATAATGACTGAAACTTAAACAAATTCTTCTTCATAGAGAGTACATAAAAACACATTTCATGTACTAAAATCTTACTTTGGACCAATGTCCCTGAATTATTTTCCTTTTTCAAGCCATTCTCTAAAGAGAACATATCACTTTATGCAAAAACTTTCACTTTCCATCTTCTGAGTCACAGTACCCAGCTCTTTTCTTTCTGGAAAATTGATGATCAACGATAATCACACAACAATGAGCATAAATAACCCTACGTTGGTCTGGTTAAAGCATGCACATTAAACTTTAAAACTTGCAGTTCTATTCTATATTCACCGTTGGGCAGAAAATAGAAAAACAAAATATATTCTATTTACATTAATTCCACATCTCCGTTGGGCAAAATAGAATTAACGTATGCAATCTCAATTAACTTAATGATAATCAACATCATTGCAGCGGAATACTTTTCACTTTATCAGGGACATTTCTTGATTCTTATATGGTCTCTGGAAAATGGTCACGTTGACGCAAATTTACCAGAGATTCAACTTTACATTTAAATTTATATAATATTGTTATCGTCAACGTTGGTTAGAAAATAACAATATCATAATTCAATTTAAACATGTGACTATTCCTCTAATTAAAATTTTCCGTTGGTTCCAATTTAATTAGAAGATAATCAATGTCAACTTTGCAGCGGAAACGTGAATAAAACTCTTAAAATAACTGATTATTCCTAGTCAGAAGATCATCTTTTTCTCTATAAACAAATTGTCCGATGGCTCAAAATTTAAGTAGAATTGAAAACAAAAACAAGTACATAAATCATGCTTACTGCACAAAGAATGAAAGAAACATGTTGTTCTATCTCTTTTACTGTGCATTCGGCCCGACTGAATCGCCAAACAGGGCTCTGTCCTCGTGGCCCAGCCGCCAGCGGCGCCATAGGCATGCGCGCTAGCGCGCACGCCCCTTCCCGCGCGCGGCCAGGCCACACCTGGGCCTGGGACGGCAATCCGGCCTCCCCCTTGGGCCATAAGAGGCCCGATGCTCTCAGCCGTCCATCGCATCGGACGGCTGCGCGTGGATGACGGGGAGACAAAACCCCTTCGGGTCGGCGCTCCCCAAACCCTAGCGCAGTCTCTTCTCCACGTTGCCTTCGAGTGCCCGGCAACGGTGGCGGCCACAGTGGCGTCGATGCCGGTAGTGTAGACCGCCACCGGAGCAACTCCGGTCGGCTCCCCTTCTTCTTTGTCTTTCTCTTTCCTTCCCTTTTCTCTCTCTCCACGCCGCGTGAGTGAACGACGGCGAGGGACGCTGGTCGGAGGCAACCGGAGCCGGAAGGGAAAGGTGGCGTCGCCGCAGGCCCTCTCGCCGGCGTGTGCGCTCCCCGGAAGGGTGAGCGCGCCGCCGTCAAGCGCCCCGTGTCGGCGTCTAGATCCGCACCTCCTTTTCCCGCACGCCGGTGAAGCGGCGGCGCGGGTCTCTCTCGCACGACGACGGATGACGGCGGTAGAGAAGCCAAAACCAAGGTAGGTCCTCCTTTGTTGTCCCAACCTTCGTCCTTCTTCTATGGTTAAGGTTAGGGTTTTGGATCTCGTATGCTCACCACATGGAAGCAGTCATGTCTTTTGGTGGTAGCGGCGGGAACACCCGCATGTCCGCTGGCCCGTGTCAGGTTAGGGTGACGGACCCTTCGCCTAAGTCCGCGCCGGCGAGCCCACGGTCGGTCGGACTCCACTCTACTGAAGGACCAGATTAGCGACCAGAGGGGGGTGAATGGGAGCCTCAAATTCAACTGTGAATGGATGCCCTTGCTCTCCCAGAAAATCACCCCAGAAGCAAAGACTCGAGACGACCGGAGAGTTCACGACCTACGAGTAGGTGGATACCCTAGGAGATGTCCTAGTGGTACAGCGGAACCCCTAGAGAAACCCCAAAAGCAACTGCCAAAGTCCCAGACAAAACTACAAAGTCTGTAGGTTCGCGGACTGTCCGGGGTCAGGGTCCCGGACTGTCCGCTGAACGCTGGACTGTCCGCCACTAGAAGTCCGGACTGTCCGCCGGCAAAGACCAGAAACAGAACTGTTCTGAACAGATTCTGGATGACTCCCGGACTGTCCGCGGTTTGCACACCGGACAGTCCGCGGTACACGTGAACAGTGACTGTCAAGCGTCCGATGCTGACCGTGTGCAGCGTCCGATGTGACACCGGACTGTCTGCGGGGTCACTGGCAGACTGTCCGCCGGTCACGAGACCAAGAACAGTGTTGCCCTGGGCTGTTCTGAACTGATCAAGTCCCGATACCCGGACTGTCCGCCGCTGGGGGCGCGGACTGTCCGCGGATGAACAGAAAACACAAAAACGCTCGGGCGACAAAGAGCAAATTTGATCGGAACTTCACCAAACCAAAATGGACTTCGATCAAACTCCTTCCAGGGTGTTCCTCTACATGTTAGGGTGCTAATCATAAGAAATCATCGCACCAATCCAAGTTAATTGAGAGAAATCCAAGGATCACCGGAAAGGGGGAAAGAGGAAGAACGAACACGAAATCGACCCGATCTATGGATTCGTGAGGTTATAGGAGAAATCCTTCGGTGGAAAGAAGGGGCTCACGACCAAGAACAAATTGATTCAAGTGGAATCGAAAATCATCTCACGGAGAGAGGAGAACGAGGCAAATCTCCAGGAGATGAAAAACCAAAACGTGAAGAACACAAAACACAAGACACAGTTCGATTCGATTTCCGCTAAAATTCCTCCACACGAGGAAACAATGAGAATACGGTCTCGTTTCCTTAAGTTCCCAAAACACAGAGACAAGATTGAGTCTTCCCTGCAGATCGCTAGCAGCGAGGTATGATTAGAACCTAAGCGAGGGCTAGAGAGAGAGAGCTCAGGAACAAATGACTGCTAGGATAGAGAGAGAGAGAGGGGTGCCTCCCTTATTTATAGCCTAATACAATAATCCCCTTCTACTCCTAGTACAAGAGCGAAGCGGCCAACCCTAGGGGTATCCCGGTCCAACTCTGCTTGATGACGATCTGACGGCCACGCGCCCATCTCATCCTTAGCTTCGCCTCGACGCAAGCCTCAGGATGCCACCACGTGTCGTCCTATCGACCGCCGCGCCTACTCGCGGATAGTTGTGCCGCCGCGCCAGCCTCTCCACGCCGCCACGCGTCGACCGTCCTTTTTGCGGACCTTCCCCCCGGTTTTGAGGCCGAAACCGGGAAACCTGGGCCTTTCCCCGGTTTTGAGGCTGAAACCGGGAAACCTGTCCTTAGGCTGAGTTTTGTGGCCCAAACTCAGAAACCGCGCACCCAGGTTTTGAGGCCCAAACCTGGAAACCGTCCTCGCCGAGTTTTGAGGCCCAAACTCGGAAACCATCGAGGGTAGCTTTTAGAGGCTCAGCTACCGAACCCGTGCCGTAGACGGGATGTGGTTCGCACACCCCGAGTTCCAGCACCGATGCCGGAGCAATGTCCAGCCTCCACGCCAGGCACAGTGCATTCGCCATCCTTCTCGGCCTCCCGCCAAGTGTCATGACGCCATCACCTTCCTCCCGACTCGGTCGATGCACCGCACATCCCATGTGCTCTTGCTTGTCGACGTCACGTGCCCAGCTACCACAGCTGGTCCTCAGGTCTCCTGGTCCATCGGTCCAAGCTCCACGTCCGCCCTTCACGCTCCTGGTCCGTCGGCACGGCACGTCCCTACTTGACCTTCTCCTCACCTTCGACCACTGCCTGAGCTCCACACCTGCACATCAACACAGCCAAGAGACATGTTGCCCGTTGATCGATCACTCATCACTCAGGAAGGGAACCACAAGGGCACATATCAACCTTGTGTTCTCAATCTCCCCCTTGATGAGTGCATCATCAACTCATAGTAACCGTAACCAAAATAGAATAAAAGCATAATTAGATAGAAGGAGAAAACTCACTCGAGATGTCCAAAAGCCAGAGGAAAGGCCGAAGAAGAACAACTTGAGATAAGCAAAGCTTGGTCCCCAAAGACATGGGCAATGGTTCGACACAACCAAGCAGAGGATCAGAGCAACAACTCATCAGAGAGCAAAACTCGATCAAATCAGAGCACAAGACTTTGTTCCCAAAGACATGGGCAACGGCTTGACGCAACCAAGTCAAAAGCAAGCTAGTCCTAAGAAGAGGCAGAAAAGAGCTCAACACCACTAGCTGAAAACTCAACACCAAACGAAGACTGCATAAGAAGCAGCTACTGCTAGTCCCTCAAGATAGAGGCACAGAGGCTCAACACCAACCAGCAGTAAGCCCGATACCAATCAAGAACCATCAAAACATGGTGAAGATAGCTAGTCCCTTAAGACAGAGGCACAGAGGCTCGACGCAACTAGCTAAAGATCGATATCAATAAAAACTAACTCGGAGCATGCAGAAAACTCCCCCTCACTCAAAGAACTCCCCCTCAGCAAGTGAAGCATAAATTGCAAGTTGTCACCACAGAAAGACTAAAAAATCTCATCATTGGAAACATTTCCCCCTTGGGGACAAATTGCAATCAAAAGAGAGGGAAAAGGACTCCAATAAGTGAACGAAGCTAGGTCATGCCTATCGGAGTCAAGCAAATGAATATGAGTAAAAGGTGCAAGTTAGCAGCTTCATGTATATACTCGAAAGAGTGAAAGAATGCTCTAAAGAGTGCTGATCCGACTACAAAGCAACAAGCAAAAATGCTAGCAAAGGCTCAAACTGATCACTGAATACAAGATATGAATGCATAAGCCAAGTGAGCAGTTTTAAGCCGTTCAGAAAGTAGTTTCACCATCAAAATAGCACTAAACATGTATAGACAGGAAGTCAAACAAGTGCTAATCATGTATGCAAGGTGAACTACCCCTAGCACAGTTCAATCATTCATGTTATAGAATGAAACATAGACTTGTGTTTTCAGATTTCATCGGAGAATTTGCAGCGGTTATTAACACAAGTTTAAATTCAGCATGTGATTGCGAGAGGTTGAAAGCTTGTCATTGTCTAACTTTTCAACTGAGCTAAGCCTATTCATATGCAATCGGAAGCTTAAAGCATCGGTTCGGTCTTACACTACACGGCTCAAGTTTAACTCAAGGTGCTATGAGAAACAGTCTCAAAACCGTGTTGTGTTGACAGGACAATCCCATCTCGATCTTTTTTAATTCACTAATACTTGGTTCATTTTAAACAGAATATGAGCAATCCAAGCAAGTGAAAGACTCAGAACTAGAGACATAGCAACCTAGCATATATGAAATAGCTCAAGTGACCTCAACAATCCTACACATGCTAGTTGCCGACCTCAATGGTGAACATGTATCAAATTTTAAGTTCATTAAGCATGTTCATCGTTCTGAAAAAATAGCTTAGCTCACAAATGTAGCAGTGATCAAGGAGAGCCTAAGCTACAACATCATCATGTATTATCGAAGCATACACTACTCAGAGCATGAATTCATTCTAAGGAATATAGACATGAAGCTTGAAAGGTGTAAGATGAATGCATGATGAAGTCAGAATCGGAGCCAAAACAAAAATCAGAAAAGACTCAAGACCCAAAAACAAAAAGGATCAGAAAGTCAGTCTATTGTACAACAAGCAAAATGCTTCCCCCATCTAAAAGGGGAAACACACACAAGCTCACCTCTCAACCGAGCAAAAGTTGAGAGATCCAAGGGCTTGGTGAAAATATCCGCAACCTGGTTATGGGTGTCTACATGCCTAAGATCAATGTCGCCTTTCTCATAGTGATCACGAATAAAGTGAAAGTGAACATCTATGTGTTTGCTCTTGGAGTGAAGAACAGGGTTCTTTGCTACACTAATGGCAGAAGTGTTGTCGCAAAGCAAAGGAACCCGACTGAAATCTAGACCAAAATCATGCAATGTAGCAACTGTTGGTAGTTCTTAGCTTCACTAAAGATAGTGCTAGGCAACTATCCCCGGTAACGGCCCAGGAATGCTTGTTGGCACTTGTTAACGTTGTTACTAGGAGTAGACTATGGAGTCTATCCCTGGCAACAAGCGTCAGAAGTGCTTGAAGCAAGACTGGTCACTATACCAAAAGGAGTGGAGCTAAAGCAGTTGTCTACTAATGCCAAGCGGAGTTGTCAATCCCGACACTAGTAGGAGCTAGCTAGAGAGAATGCAATCTACCAGGAGGAGATTCTGCAAGCGCACAGAACTATCGGTTGTAGCACTTCGCCTGGGAGTACCAGGTGTTGATTTATTTGATCCCAAGGGAGGCGAGGGTGGTGGATGAGTTGAGTCAAGGAGGGGATGAGAGTCGAAGAAATAGAGAAAAGAGAAAAGGGGAGAAGAAAGGCTAGAAAGAATGTATGGGTGGCTAGGTAAGGATGAAGTGGATGGCTTAGGTAAGGTGGATGGATAGGTAGATAAAGGGGTTAGGATAACTAAAGGTAACTAGGATAACTAAGGATAACTAGGTAACTAACCTGGGTAACCACTAAGCAAGATAACTACAAAGCAAGATAGTTACGAAGCAGGGCAGGCAAAAGACAATAAGCAGCTAAGTTAAGTATAGTTTTAATCCTATCTTGTCAAGTATCGAGGCGTACTAGCCTTTACCACTTACTTAGGTTGAACGCTAGCACAACGAGCCTACTGTTAAACTGGGCCAACTACGTGGTGGAATTCAAGGCGCACAGGGCTGTCACCACCTGCTTGCTACCACAGCTATCGGGGGTCCAGCCGTATCTGAAGGTAAGTCTATAACTAAGCACCACGCTTAACTATATTCTAACTATCTCTATCCTAGCTCTGAATAGAGACACCCTTGCGGACGTCAGAGCAAACACTTGACTTAATAAGATAAACACTAAACTAACTAAGCAACCTATTGGCAAAGATCAAACACTAAGCTCACTAGAGATTAACTACTATGGCTAAGTGAATTGAACTGTAGGATAGCTAGGCACTCAAGCAATCAATCAAGTATAGCACTCAATACTGATAAGTAGAGTAAAGTAATTTGAAATGATAAAATAGAATAAAGTAAAGTGCTTGAGTAACAAGAGCAATACCTGAACTGGAGATGAAGGAAGACTCTTCCCAGCTCCAGAGACGATCACTCGCACGCCTCTACTCTTGAGCTAAGCCTTGAGCAGCGCTACCGCGAGGGCAAGGTGCCTTGCTGAACTAGCTACCTACTTGCCTAAGCTCTCTCAGCTTCTAACCTACTCTCACTTCTCTTGCTTGGTGTTGCTTTGCTTGGAATGGTATGAATGGAGAGGTGCCTCCAGGGGGGTATTTATAGCTTGAGAAGTAAGGGGGTACTTATAGTGGGCAGCCACCCGACCTAGGGTTAGGTCAGGTGGCGGGCGCCACTCCCCACTGGCGGCCGCCAGTCCACATGCCGTTGGATGCACCGCCTCTGCATCAACGGCATCCAGGAGGATGTCCGAGGCGGTTTGGAGGTCGGGTGCATGTCTGAGTAACCGCCCACCGGCCTTGATCCGCGCCACTTCATCCTGAGTCGTCCGATGCCACTTGACCTAGTGACCAAGGGCCAAGATTAGGCCCTAGGGAGGTCACTCGGATCGGTGACGTGGCAGGGGTGAAGATGGGCCAACCCAAGTGGCGGGCGCCCACTTGGTGCTGGCGGGTGCACCTAGGGGTGGCGGGCGCCACCCCTCTTAGGCCCATTTGGGGCCTGTTGAGTGGGCTCGTCTCCTGGTGGGTCAAAATGTCCAAATTTGGCTCAAATCCCGCATTCAAATAGAATTCTATGGACATGTGGAATTCGGTTAGTTTGAAACCTATTTGACTACATTTCATGCCTTTTTGGTGGATTTTAGGGTAAAATGTTGACGATTAAACAGGGTTTAAGGACCGTCAACAAGCTCCCCCAAGCTAACCCTTGCTCGTCCTCGAGCAACAATGCGGTTCAAGCATTAAGCATGAGATAGGTAGCAAAATAAGATGTCTGCAAGTGCATATTGTATAGTAAGAAATAACTTAGCATATATCATGAATCATAGCAATGTGGGGCTTATAGCTTTTCACTTCAAACATGCAAGAGTGAAATAAAGCAATAGATAGGAACTTTTATCTTGCTTAGGTTTGACTAGGATTTTGTCCTGGAGGTTTTTCAAGGTTTTCAAAAGATAACAACTTGCTTAAGTTCTCCTAGATCTCTCAATCACTCAATGGTGTTTAAATCCTCACTTAGGCCAAAATGTAGCCTTTCCTACTTCTAAAGAATGATATGTGGAGTTATAGGTAGGCTAAGAACCATGAGCAAATTGCATGATGTTTATTGCTAAGCTAGACACTCAGATCATAAGGAGCAGCAAATCATAAAAATTGATCAAGATGTGCATGTGTGGTTATGTGGAAGTGTCTAGAGGGATATTTCATAATCCTTCCTAGTCGATTCCTGGGGTCTAGAGCTAATGATAATTCTCTCTCTCTCTCTTTTTTTTGGATAAAAAGTGAGTATACAAAAGATGTCTCTCACATTTTCTTAGGACATAGTCCTCCTTTGAGCTACTTTGCTCACTTTTTTTCAGGACATAGTCCTTTCTTGAGCTACTTTGCTCATTTTTTTTCTCTCTCTCTTTTAGCTCTAGATTTCCCAGGTTATCTATAGGAAAGGATTTCTGAAATGAAAAAGGGGGAAGAGGGAGAAATTCTTATTCCCAGTGTAGGAGTAAACATAAGGCTAGCAATGGGATGTTGGGCAGGGTATTGCATATCTCTGGTGTAGAGAATAAGCAATTTATTTGGTGGTTGCAAACTTCCAGAGTGGATAGTAAGCAATATGGTGGGTGTACGTGTATCTTAATTCAAAAGATATGATAAGCTTCTCTACTAAGATCTATGAGGTCTAACAAAGCTCAACACAAACAAAGCTCTATGTGGTTTTGACTAATGACTAGCAATATTTGGCTGGTGGTGGGATGGGATAAAATCTAGGAGGCACTTTTAGCAAGGTTTTCATAATTTTTAAAAGAAATCCTCCAGATTGGGTCCTAATTTCACCTTAACAAGTTTAAAGAATTACTCCATTTCTTACTAACTTTACTCACTAAGCATGATTTCAGTTTTAAGCATGTGCAACCCACAAAAGCTACAACTTAGATAATACCAGTTATTCAAACCATAGCAATAGCATTTGCATGACATATTTGAAATCTTATTCAGGTTTTCAACGTGTTTTAAGCAGATTTTATCAATATTATTCATGGAATGGATACTTAGGCAAGCATGTGACATTCAAAAAGATATAGAATTTAAGAACTAAATGTAAAGGGTAGGCTTGAGACATACCTTATTGGAGCGGGAGTCCCCCAAGCTGGCTTCTTGCTTGGTGAAAGGCCTTCTTCTCTCTCAGTCGGAGCTCTTGTTCTCATTTTTATTAAAAGGGAAACTATCTAATGTTGTGAAAAGGGAAACTATCCTATGATATATACCTATGCATATAACTAATGATAACTGATATTTGTTGACGCTAGTTATCTATTAAAATGAAAGGATAAATAAATATAAAAAGGGCATGAATCCAATCACCAATAAAGGTTTAGGGTTTCAACTGACAATATTCCACGAGTTTTGGTGAGTTATGATTCTGCAGGGACTAAACCAGGAAACCAACGCTGATTGCTTTCCCTAGAAGGAAACCGCCGGGAGATAACGCAACCGGCACGTCAGGGATATTCCAGAAGGTTCTAGAGGACACCAAAGGACATCACGAGGCGGGGGCACCGCGAGAGGCCGCCAGGTGGGACCGTCGGTCCCACCCTATGACCGACCGGTCGTCCCCTCGGCCCGCTGGGTTCCGTCCTCTGCAAGCTATCTCCACCGACCTCCAGGATGCATCTCGACCGTACCTCAAGTCGGTTTGATCCAAGGGCCACGGTTCATCGCCCAGGGCTATATAAGCAGCGCCAGACCCCCCTCTCCAGGCATCTCCCTCTTCATTATTCATCTCCACATCAGAAATTAGGGTTCCATGTAGAAGTAGAGGTCCCTCTAGATGAATCTCTTCTAGTTCATCTAGATTAGATCTAGTTCATCTAGTTGTAATCAAGAGTTAGCTTCAAGTAGAAGACTAGATATCCCTCAAGAAGGATTAGAACCTAGTCTTATTTTAGAACTAGAAGAGGAGGAGAGAGAGAAAGAGATCAAGAGGAAGCTCCGGCTATCGGATCAACTTCTTCATCTTGTACCTGTGGATTCAAGTTCTTCATCGACTTGCTTCAACGATTGTTTCAGTAATCAACATTTATATTTAAGTTTGAGCTATTTTTCTTATTATTCTTAAGGTTTGTGACTCTCTTTTGAGTACTTTAATTCTAGTCATTCTAGAGTTAGAGTAGTTGGAAAGTGTAAGCGTGGTGCTTAGACTTGATAGCTCATCATAAATGCCTCCTATAACACCGGTAACAGTGGTAGTTCGCAAGGGTGACTCTTATAGCCTTGTTGATTCTTCTATAGTCCACTACCCGTGTGTAGGCCCGGTAGGATTATACATTTGCATAAAGAATCATACTCTGTTGTGACCTTTTATGGCAACTTCCCATTAAGATAATAGACATATCACTCTTAAGTTGGATTTAGATAACCTTAGTGATCCCCTCTATACTTTTAGCTTCTCCGTCCTTGTTAGTTACTCAGGGGTTATACACTTAAGACTCCACGCTATCCGTTCCCTTGGGTTCGATATTAAAACTGGGTTACTCTGGTGAAGTGCTACATCGGTAGATTTATCTGTGCGCTTGCGGATAAAGTAGAGTGTGTGTTAATTTATACCAACAAGCATTTTTGGCGCCGTTGCCGGGGAACGGGAGATCATCTTACGTCTTAAGTATAACTTGTAATCATACTTTTATCTTTTTCCTTTTTGTCCCAGTCTTTTCATTATCTTTGTTTTCATTCATATGAATGTTTGTTTTGAATTCCACTCTTATCCATCACTACCCCATGAGCAAGCTATAACTAGTAGAATCCTTATACCCATCATAATACCTAGTTATGAGCTATCTCTACCATTCTGCTGCACTGTCCTTGTAATGAGCATAGAAATATAATTATCAAAATATTCCTTCGGGTATTCTTGTCACTAACTTTCCAGGTCTGGAGCAGAAAAGAACGAAGGAACAAACAAATACAAGGTATGTCCCACCAATCATCATGCAACATTGAATTATAGGCTTTCTAAGAATATTTCTTGCCATGTTGCTATATTGTTTGCCCCTACCTTTAGGATATGCTCATATACTAATCATATTCTTTCAACACCATCTGAATAAATCTCTACAATGATTTCATGTTATCTTTATTTGCTATAGTATATTCTTTGGTTTTGAAGTATTATCATACACCTTTTAAATTAGGCATGGAGCTTAGTTTAACTGTTTTCATGAATTAAAGTAAGACATGGTGTCTGGTTTGATTCTTGAGCTAAAAGGTGTGCTGATTTTACCTCTAAAGGCTTTTAAATTAAGTTTGGTGCTTAGGTAAAATGCCTTCCTAAATCAAATTAGACGTGGTGTCTAGGTTGATTTTCTGAGCTGATAGTATGCTATAGTAGATATTGGATATTTTGTTGGACTAACCCCTGTAGGAAACTTTCAATATCAATTTGGGAAAGTCCTGAGATGAACTCACACTGGAGATGAAGCAAGGCGTACAATGAACTTCAACAACTTTGCACAAATGAAGACTCAGCTCATTCATCATGGATGAAAGAACTGTGAGTATCAAAGTTTATTTATTTTGTCTTCTACTGCAAGTTATCTTTTGCCTTGAATCATGTTAAAGTGCAGCCAACACATGAAATACTAGTCTATGCTAAAATAATCCTAAAAACATCTTTTTATTAGCATAGATGCAAAATACATATGTGATGGACACAACCCATGCTTCAAATTCTTGCAATCCTTCGGGTATATGTCCACTAACATTACGCAGGAGAGAGATTTTGTTCATCCATGGTTTGGTCTGAACATTGAAGATCCAAAACTCAAACCATAAACACACAAACCTACTCTCAGATCACAAATGGTGTTAGCCTAGCTTTGAGTCTTGCTTGGGCACTGACGACAAACAGGATGCAACTTACCTCGTATGAGACAACTTATGCCTGCAATCATCATTGTCCAAGACATCAAGACAAGAAGTCAGAAGTTATCCTCTTTTCTAATCAAGAGCTAGCTTGGGAGACAAGATGGTACCACTACAACAATAGCAAGATCTACAAGTCAAACACATGAACACATTGTTTGGAGTCCATCTACATCACAAGCCAGCCTGGGAGAGACAATTATGTTGTCTAGATGTGTTTCACAATCAAAGGGAGAAAGGAGAAACCCAACTTCAAACATATTGATCTCCTACTCACCACTTTGATCAATACAAACCACTAGATGTTGTCCCAGTCAAGAAAAAGAATATGATCCACCACTCATACTTGGAAGATCGTTCTTGAACGCCATCAATGTTATCATCTATGTCGGACCTGGAGAAGTCAACTCTTAGATCTTTTGCTGATTCTTCAACAACTACATCACTTATGAGCAACCAAAGAGAACCAAGAGAAGACCTCGAAGGGAGAACCAACTGCCAAGAATTGAGGAGGGCATCATGGAGGATGAGCCACTGCACCACAAGAGTTAGAAGATGGAGGAGAGATAGTACCTGAGCCAGCAAATCAAGAAGAACAGCCGATAAGATCTCCATCATTTAGACACTGTTGAGAGGACAAGTCTCAATTGAGACATTACAAGACAAAAGACTCTCATGGAGGCACTCGAGTAGCAGCTCTAAATTCAAGTCTCTTGCCAACTAATGATTAAATGAAAACAAGAAAGGTTGACAAGATAAGAATGCGGAACTGTCCTACATCCTCATAGTACAGAATTAATACAAGAAAGACAGAGGATCCTAGAAGGCATACTCGAGGACAATGCGCCTTCACTGATAATTCGACACAAGAGAAGGAAGATCGATACCTATAAAGATGATTCCACTGTGATCTTCCTCCTCTCAATCACACTGTGAGACAAACAAGAGAAGACAAGCCAGCTAGACAAGAGAAGCTTTCACAAGGTGTTCAGCACAATCACTTTCCAATGACAAGTAACATTTCAAGGTAAGTGACCATCACTTTAAAAGATTCTTCTTGATTCTAGTATGAACATAAATAAAGAACTAAAATGTTTAAGTTGCATCTCACTTGATCCAACCTAATCAACTCACATGTTCAGTCCTTTGATCTTTGTTCATAGCTTTACTCTCTTGAATCTTATTGTCTTAACTAAATGAGCCAAATGTTGTGCATCTAATCTTTGGAAGATGATATATCTCAATTATGAAAAGATTAACACTTTATGCATAGATTATCCTTCCTCGGGTAAGTAATTTGATCTATTAAATATTTTAGATGCTACTTTTATGCTCATCCTTTGATCCTATCACTCATGCTAAGAATGAATAGAACACATAAACAAAAGTTTATCTTGTGCAATGTGCCTAAGGATAGAGAGGAATAAAACAAAACTTTTGGTTCTGTTGGTGTTTTTCCACCAATAGAGCCCATACACTTGATCTCTACCTTGTCTTATGAGCAGACACACTCTTGAGCAAAACCTGGAAAAGTCACTCTCAATTCTATAGATGAAGGTCCTAGATCTACAAGAACATGCACACTGAGCAAGTGCTGCCAGCGTCCACAATTAACGCTTCACTTCAAACTGCTGGACAAAACGAAGAACAAGAGTGACACCATACCAAGAGGCATAAACAAGAGGAATGATGGAAGACGTCATAGTCAAAATTAGAGGTCATAAAGTCCCACAGACTCCTTGATCCTCAACATGAGAAGACGATGATGTCCAACTCATCTAGGAAGACCATTCCTCTACGCTACAAGTACATCATCTACAAGAGGAATCCATTTTCACTTTCCTGGAGAAAGGCACGATGCAACTTCATCAATTACATACCCAATGAAGCACCCAAGAAGAACAGAGTGAAAGACGCTACTCTCAACGCCAAGGAAGACAAACTATCAAGAATAGAGGGTCAATCATGACGAAGAAGCTATCGCCACTGTCCTAGAAAAGAAGAAGAACAAGAGAAACCTCAAGACAGTGAACACAAGAAGTGAAGACTCAGACCAAGAAAGTATGGGAGAAAATGTCTGCACCTAAGAGGTACAAGCAATTACAACTTTCCAAACGTCTCACATACCTTGGGAGGTCTGAACCAAGAAATGTCTGGTTCGTCGGACCTAAATTCCGAACCTTCGCCAAAAGGTAAAATGGTAGTTATCTTTACTTGGTTGCATATTTCTCATATTTATTCTTAGTCATTTATTGCATCATCATATTTAATCATTGCATCATCATTTTTAATTCACAAACATTTTAATTTTTGCATTGCATTAGAAAAGAAATAAAAATATTGCATTTGTTACCATACATAAACCATGAAGCCCCATGTGAGATAATTCTATGGTGTGTTAAAACCCATAGGAATGTTCACCGTGGTGGCATAAAAATGTATAATAATAATGATAATACTCTATATGCATACATTATCCTGTTGTATTTTCTCTTGCATCATAAAAATATAAAAAATAAAATATTGAGAAGAGATCTTACTAAAATTCTAGACAGTTAAGGCTTGAGTGGCAACCATTAATGCTAATCTGTTCCACAAGTTTTGTTGTCTATTTGAGTTTTCACAGGATTTAAAAGGCCAAGAAAAGCTGACAACCAAGTGAATGCTCCATCCACTGTTGGGAGCAGTGTCTCACAAACATCAACATCAATCAAAGCTCTGATAGAGGAGGACATATCCCTGCCAGTCTACTACATTGCAAGAGTCGAACGACTACGTCAACATTCAGCTTGGGGGAAGGCACCCCCATGTATCCCCGTAAGTATCATTATCCTCTTAAGTTTTTCATTCTATAAGAACAAATTCAAAACACCAAAAATATGTGGGCACATGAAGGCTCACCCAAAAAAGAAAAGACACAAAATATGTGGGCACATGAGGCTCACCATTATTAAAGACACAAAATATCTGGGCACATGAAGGCTCAACGCTATTAAGGGAACCAGCTTGGGGGAGACGCACCCCGTTATCTTCGCGATCCAGGTATGTCTTTATTGTTACTACTACTACTATTAATAGCTTTTATCTTAAAGTGTGTTAGATTAAATAAAATGTGTTGTCTAGTTTGTTTAAGAAGTCGATGAACCAAAGAAGAACCTGCTCTCTCTAATCTTTTGCATGGAAATGATGAATAGTTGCTCTATCTAATTTCTTTCAAGTACCTAGCCTTCAAAGCAGGAGTTTCCTAATTAATAATGATTGCCTTAAATAAAATTAAATACATGGTTGGCAAATACTTGATCTAAGGTCTAGGTAATTGGGATATGACATGTGATGATCTGAGCTGCTATTATCTTGTTCTAAACAACACTAAAGTTCCGGAGATTTCTAAACATAAACATGACTAATAACTGCATTGAGTTAAATTAAGCTTTGTGACCCTGTGAGTAGTTTATATCATGCCATTGAATTGATCACTTCACATTTCATCTGTCTTCGCATAAATGCTCATAATTATTTGTTGCTATACTCTCTGAAGTTTGTTGGAAGCATGTGGCTATAAAAAAGAAAAAAAAGAGAAAAAAAGATCCAAGGAAATAAAAAGGGACAAGTGTCCGAAACCTCAAAAAGATAGATCCCGAGGAAATAAAAGGGACAAGTGTCCGGAACCTCGAAGGAAAAAAAAATGTCAAAGAAAATGGGCACGTGCCCAATAGTAGAATTAGCCTGATAGCCATATGTCTCTGATAGACAGAAGAGAGTAATATATTCAAAAGAGCATCCGACTCCATTTTTCCATACACATGCACTTCTTGATTCAATGGTTGGTTGACTTTCTCTTTGGATCCATTGTTTAATTTGACAACATATGTATTAATGCTTTTGAAAATTAATTAAAACTCCGGGATAAAAGTGAAGTAAAAGAACTAGAGACATAGTGCTTGATTTGATCGTTCAATCTCTCAATTATTCAAGATCTAAGGTAAGAGTAAAAACCCCATGGAGAATAACATGATATGTTTTTGGAGAATTTTGTTTAACGGCAGGTATGCTTGTTGGAAGTGAAGATATTGTAGCAACTCCTGATCCATTATTATGTTTTGGTTTTGCTAAGGGACTAGCAAAGGGTAAGCTTGGGGGAGTTGTTGACGCTAGTAATCTATTAAATGAAAGGATAAATAAATATAAAAAGGGCATGAATCCAATCACCAATAAAGGTTTAGGGTTTCAACTGACAATATTCCACGAGTTTTGGTGAGTTATGATTCTGCAGGGACTAACCAGGAAACCAACACTGATTGCTTCCCCTAGAAGGAAACCGTCGGGAGATAACGCAACCGCACGTCAGGGATATTCCAGAAGGTTCTAGAGGACACCAAAGGACATCACGAGGCGGGGCACCGCGAGAGGCCGCCAGGTGGGACCGGTCGGTCCCACCCTATGACCGACCAGTCGCCCCTGGGCCCGCTGGGTTTCGTCCTCTGCAAGCTATCTCCACCGATCTCCAGGATGCATCTCGACCGTACCTCAAGTTGGTTTGATCCAAGGGCCACGGTTCATCGCCCAGGGCTATATAAGCAGACCCAGACCCCCCTCTCCAGGCATCTCCCTCTTCATTATTCATCTCCACATCAGAAATTAGGGTTCCAATGTAGAAGTAGAGGTCCCTCTAGATGAATCTCTTCTAGTTCATCTAGAATTAGATCTAGTTCATCTAGTTGTAATCAAGAGTTAGCTTTCAAGTAGAAGACTAGATACCCCTCAAGAAGGATTAGAACCTAGTATATTTTAGAACTAGAAGAGAGAGAGAGAGAGGAAGAGATCAAGAGGAAGCTCCGGCCTGTCAGATCAACTTCTTCATCTTGTACCTGTGGATTCAAGTTCTTCATCGACTTGCTTCAACGATTGTTTCGGTAATCAACATTTATATTTAAGTTTGAGCTATTGCTCTTATTATTCTTAAGGTTTGTGACTCTCTTTTGAGTACTTTAATTCTAGTCATTCTAGAGTTAGAGTAGTTGGAAAGTGTAAGCGTGGTGCTTAGACTTGATAGCTCATCATAATGCCTCCTATAACACCGGTAACAGTGGTAGTTCGCAAGGGTGACTCTTATAGCCTTGTTGATTCTTCTATAGTCCACTACCCGTGTGTAGGCCTGGTAGGATTATACATTTGCATAAAAGAATCATACTCTGTTGTGACCTTTTATGGCAACTTCCCCATTAAGAATAATAGACATATCACTCTTAAGTTGGATTTAGATAACCTTAGTGATCCCTTCTATACTTTTAGCTTCTCCGTCCTTGTTAGTTACTCAGGGGTTATACACTTAAGACTCCACGCTATCCGTTCCCTTGGGTTTGATATTAAAACTGGGTTACTCTGGTGATGTGCTACATCGGTAGATGTTATCTGTGCGCTTGCGGATAAAGTAGAGTGTGCGTTAATTTATACCAACAATTTTTTTTAGTTGCATGCATGGCATATGTTATTTATTCAAAAAGGGAAATAAAAATTAAAATAAAACCATACCTTAGGTCCATGGAGTTTCATCCTTATCGGGTGGATCTTCTTCCTTGGGCACTTCTTCTCTTAGTACTCCATCTGGTTCTTCTTCTTTTGGCAAATCTCCCTTGTTATGTGAATCACACAACTTAGTAGGAGGTGGTTCTTTCTTTCTGTTCCACCTTGTTCCTGGGCGCCTCTTCTTGGTACGAGCGGGCTTTGCTACCTGCATGTTAGCGGCATATGCGGGACCTCGGGAGAGGGAAAATATTTCCTTCCTCCCTCCTAATGTCATTTGAATTTTACCACTCCCGACATATATGCAAGCATTAACAGTATTCAAGAAGGGTCTACCCAAAATTAAAGGCACATCTTCCCTATTTCCCATATCTAGTATTATGAAATGAGCAGGGACATAGGAGCCTCTAATATGAACAGGTAAATCATTTACTATTCCTTCTACATAGCAAATGGATTGATCAGCTAGCACAACATAGGCAGATGTGGATGACATGGGTGGAAAGGATGAGTTTTCATAAAAATCTTTAGATAAAATGTTCACACTCGATCCTAAATCACACATGGCATTTTTAAAGACTTCACCAAAGATTGAGCATCTAATTATGGGACTACCAGGATCACCCTTTTTAACAGTCATGGTTTGATCTTCATAATAGTTAAAATATTTTATTTCAACCATATTAGCAGTTTCCATGTCAGGTTTAGCAGGATTTTACCAGATTCAAAAGATGGTATGATAGCAGCAAGCTGAGCTAATTGGGTTTCTAACATCTTATTAAAGCTAAGTTGATTTTCAGAGCAGATGAGAAATCTTCCAATTTAGCATTTATTTTCTCAAGAATTTTATCATTCGCCATTAATCTTTCTTTCAAGAAATCAGTAGTTTTACCTTGTGAGTAAACTAAATTTTTCAAGAATGAGAGACTATCAGAATTATGAAAATTAGAGCGGGGGAATGAATTGTTACCTTGAGAATTGGAGTGCTGATTCCATCCTTGATTTGGTTGACGGAAACCATTGCTGTTGTTGATGAAGTTCAAATCTTCATGTAGCTCGGGGCAGTAGTTCCCAGAATGTCCGGTTTCTCCACAGACTTCACAAGTCATGTAGGATTCCAGAGATTGGACACTCTCTTGTTGGTTCATCTTCTCACAGCTGTCCAGCTTCTTTGGCAGCAGGTCCATCTTGGCCACGATCATGTCGGCTTCCTTAAGGGAATGCATACCTCGCTTACGGGGCTGCAGCCTCTCGTCATTCCATCCTTGGTTTGACACCATCTTCTCTATGAGAGCCTTAGCATCTGCAATATTCAAAGAAAAGAATGCACCGCCGGCGGCGGCATCCAAATGGCTTCTAGAGAGAGGGGTTAGGCCATGGTAGAAGTTCTGGATCAATAGCCAGTCCTCCATACCATGGTGCGGACAGGCAGCGACATACTCTTGCAACCTCTCCCAAGCCTCGGGAATAGATTCCTTGGCTTGTTGCGTAAAGCTGGAGATTCTGTTGCGAAGAGCATTCGTCTTGCCCATAGGAAAGAACTTAGCGAGAAAAGCATTGGAACACTTGTCCCATGTGTCTACAGCGTTGTGATCAGTATAGAACCATTGCTTCGCCTTCCCTAGCAAAGAGAAAGGAAAGAGACGAAGACGAATGGCTTCTTGGGTTATCCCCTTAATGGTGAAGGTGCCGCAAATCTCCAAAAATTGTTGGAGGTGAGCATTGGCATCCTCATGAGCCTTGCCACAGAACGGGCTAGCTTGGACCATCGTGATCAGAGCCGGTTTCAACTCGAAATTGAGGTTGGCATCGATCACGTCTGGTCCCGTCACTACATTAGCGGCAGAAGGAGCAGAAAATTCACGAATGGCTTTGTTGGCCATCGTGAAGATAGAACGAGATAAGAAAGGAAGAAGTTGAAGAAGATGAAGGAAAAAGATAAGAAGAACTAAGGAAAGAAAGAATGGGGTAGGATGGGATTCGCTAAGCGGGAGCTTAAGCGAAGATAAATTCAACATGGACTCAACCGATACACTGATTGCCTTCCCCGGCAACGGCGCCAGAAATGCTTGTTGGTAGTTATCAGCTTCACTAAAGATAGTGCTAGGCAACTATCCCCGGTAACGGCCCAGGAATGCTTGTTGGCACTTGCTAACGTTGTTACTAGGAGTAGACTATGGAGTCTATCCCTGGCAACGGCGTCAGAAGTGCTTGAAGCAAGACTGGTCACTATACCTAAAGGAGTGGAGCTAAAGCAGTTGTCTACTAATGCCAAGCGGGGTTGTGAATCCCGACACTAGTAGGAGCTAGCTAGAGAGAATGCAATCTACCAGGAGGAGATTCTGCAAGCGCACAGAACTATCGGTTGTAGCACTTCGCCTGGGAGTACCAGGTGTCGATTTATTTGATCCCAAGGGAAGGCTAGGGTGGTGGATGAGTTGAGTCAAGGAGGGGATGAGAGTCGAAGAAATAGAGAAAAGAGAAAAGGGGAGAAGAAAGGCTAGAAAGAATGTATGGGTGGCTAGGTAAGGATGAAGTGTGAAGGACCGAGAATGCTACCAGAAAGCGACCAGAGGGGGGTGAATGGGAGCTTAAAATTCTTTTCAAAACTAATAGCCTCTGTCCCAGAGAATCAACCCCAAGAGCAAAACCGATGCGCGTGATGTCCACGACCCAAGAGAATGGGTGGATGTTCCCTAGGAACACAGCGGGACACCACAAAACTTCCTCACCCAAGTTCACGCAAGTCAACTGGTGACAGGATGGGCTTTGGATAACCTCAACCTCCCCCGAACAACGCGAGGGGGATTCAGGCTATTTTGCAAAGTGGGAAGTCCGATTTCTGTAGAGCACGAGGTCAGAAATCCAACGCAAAAACCCAAAATCAAATCCGAAGTCACACGAGCAAACTGCGGACGAAACAGTGCTGAAGACACAGCATCGGACGCTGGCCTGCGTCCGATGGTCAGGCACCGGACGCGTCCGATGCAAAACACACTGTTCTGGAACCTTACTGCATAGCCATCGGACGCTGGCTACAGTAAACCCTCAGCGTCCGATGCTCAACCCTCGGATGCGTCCGATGGACAACAGAGCGTCCGATGCCCTGCGTCCGATGCCCAGTCAAAAACACCAGACTGACACGTGTCACCGGAGCGTCCGATGCTCCCGTGACGAGCGTCCGATGCCCCCGATAACAGCACAGTTCTTCAGCGATTCAACCCGATCTCCTCCGAATCAAAAGCTCTAGGGCTAGGATTCGATCTGAGAGGTCACAAGGATGTTAGTGAGCTACCCCTAAGAGATCATGGCTTGAACCTAACTCCAAATCGGTGAATCGAAAGATTTCGGGGTAAAAGAGCAAGAACGTGATCCGAAACGAAAATCGCTCGATCTCCTAGACCGTGAGGTTAGAGGTGGATTCCTTCAGTGGAAAGAAGTGCCTCACGATCTAGAACAACTTGGTTCAAATAGATTTGCAAAAGATAAACCGAGCAAAGAGATCAAGCGACGGGAAAATCGTGAAGAAAAGGATTCCGCGAAGAACACGAACAAAACGCGAATCACACCCACGAATCTGCAACCGTGTGGCTACACACGCTACAACATTGAGATTACGGTCTCACTTCCTCAAAATCTCATGAACACAGAGGTATTGTTCTCTACTCTGTGGATCTCAGGTTCGCTACAGCAGGGGAGTGGGAGAGCAGGAAGCCCTAGCTATGAAGGAGCAAATGACTGAGATAGAAGGGGAGGAGGGTGTCTCCCTCTACTTATCCTAATTCTAGCCTAAGTCTAATTCCTACTCCACCCCTCCCTATTCTAATTACAGAGCGAACCAGCTAAACCCTAGGGTTATTCTGGACCAACTCAGGTGGTAGGTGTATCCGACGGCCACGCCCGCACAACTCGTTAGCGTTGCCTCGACGCAACCTCCCGATTGCCGCCACGTGCCGCCCTCGCTCTGCACCCCCGGTTTTGTGGCCCAAATCGGGAAACCAGCCTTTTCAGCCAACCCCCGGTTTTGAGGCCCAAACCGGGAAACCAGCCTCCAAGTCTATCGCCTGAGTTTTGTGGCCCAAACTCAGAAACCCGTAGCGCCCAGGTTTTGAGGCCCAAACCTGGAAACCGTCCTCAGCCCGAGTTTTGTGGCCCAAACTCGGAAACCCGCCGCACGCCCAGGTTTTGTGGCTCAACCTAGAAACCGAGCACCCGAGTTTTGTGGCCCAAACTCGGAAACCGTCCACCCGGTGGTTTTTCTGTGGCTCAACCACCAAACCGGAACTGAAGAGGGATGCACCGCCCGTGCACCCCGTCCACCGACACGTGTCCCCAGGTCCTCGACCCAGGCAACACCATGCCCTGCAAGTCTCCGCTCGTCGCTGTCCTAGGCTGTCAGCCACCACAGCTGATCCTCAGGCACTCTGGTCCCTCAGTCCAAGCCTCACGTCCGCCCTTCACCGCTCCCGGTCCATCGGCACGGCACGTCTCTACTTGACCTTCACCTTGCCCTCGATCACTGTCTCCGTGCTCGACACCTGCACAACACAAGCCAAAGAACCTGCGATCAAACCCGTTGACAATCACTCATCACTCAGAGACTTGGCATACACCCATGTATCTGCAATCTCCCCCTTGATGAGTGCATTGTCAACTACTCACACAAATCATAATGAAAGAAGAAGGAAGGAAGAAGGAGAAGAGAGAACCCGACCAAATGACCCAAAAGCATAGCAAAGCCGAAGAAGGTCAAGTGGAAGAAGCGAAACAACTTTTGGTCCCCAAAGACATGGGCAACGGCTCAACGCAACCAAGCAAAGTAAAACTAGCCCTCAAGAAGAGGTAGAACAGGCTCAACACCGCTAGCAAATACCAATTGAAAGCTTCAGAAACGGAGCTCGAGACCAATTGAACCAAAATGAGAAATCGAAGCAAATGCTAGTTCCTCAAGATAGAGGCACAGGGGCTCAACACAACTAGCACAGAAAGCTTGATACAAAAGCACGCTCCAAACCATTGAAATCAAAATCGAAGTCAAATGCCCTGAAAAACAGTGTTTGCTAGTCCCTCAAGATAGAGGCGAAGGCTCAACACAACTAGCAAAACTTCCCTTCGAAAAGTGCAAAGCAACCAGAAAAGCTCCCCCTTAGTTGAACACCCGGGAAGTACAAGATTTGCAATAATTCTCCCCCTTGGTCAACCATCCGGAGCACATGATTTGTCAATATTCTCCCCCTTAGTTGAAAATGCACTTATCAAGAAAAGGCATGATGGAGCAAAGATCTTCCCCTTCCAAAATGCATATGTGTCAAAATGCAAGTTAGGAGCTTCAGGCTTATATTCAAAAGAGTGTAAAGTTGCTCTAAACAGTATATCTCTAATGACACAAATAAACACTCAAATAGCAAAGGCTCAAACTGATCACCGAATACGAAATATGAACATATGAGCAAAGTGAGCAGTTTTGAGTCAAAAGATAGTCACCATCAAAATAGCACTACACATGTATAGACAGGAATCCAACCAAGTGCTAAACATGTATACAAGGTGAACTACTCCTAGCAAGGTTCAATCATCATGCTGAAGAATGAAACATACACTTGTGATTTCAAATTTAAATCGGAGTTGCAGCGGTGAAATTTCACAAGTTCAAATATTAGCATGTGATTGCGAGAGGTTGAAAACTTGTCATTGCCTAACTTTTCAACCGAGCGAAGCCTATGCCGAAGCAATCAGAAGCTTAAAACTGCGGTTTCGGTCATACACTACACGGCTCAAGTTTAACTCAAAGTGCAATGAGAAACAGTCACGATACCGTGATGTGTTGACAAGCAATCCCATCTCGATCTTTTCACTTCACTAAAACTTGGTTCAAAATTTTAAATAGGATATGAACAGACCAAGCAAATGAATGACTCAGAACTAGAGACATAGCAACCTAGCATACATGAAAAGCACGAATAGATTTAGCACATCCTACACATGCTAGTTGCATATCTCAATGGTGAACATTTTCAGATTTTATTACATTAGGCAAAATTCACCATTCCAAAATAGCTCAGCTCACAACATGTACTAGTGATCAAGAAGAGCATAAGCTACAAGTATCATCATAAGCATCGGAGCATACTACAAAGAGCATAAATACATTCTAGTGATTATAACATGAAGCTCAGAATGTAAATGCGTATGCTAAAATGCAAAAGAAAGAAAACAAACGAAAAGAGTTAGTGTGTCATATAAGAACCAAAATGTTTCCCCCATCTAAAAGGGGAAACATACACCAAGCTCACCCCTCAACCGATTAAAGGTTGATTCATCTAAAGGCTTGGTGAAAATATCAGCCAGTTGATGATGAGTATCGACATGGCGAAGGTCGATATCACCCTTCTCCTGGTGGTCTCGCAAAAAATGAAAGCGCACATCAATGTGTTTGGTCTTGAGTGGAGCACGGGGTTCTTAGCAACGCTAATAGCACTCGTGCTGTCACAAAGCAAAGGTACGCGAGAAAAGCTCAGACCAAAATCACACAAAGTGGCCATCATCCAAAGCAACTGGGAACAGCAGCTAGCCGCAGCAACATATTTAGCTTCTGTGGTAGACTGAGCGACACTAGACTGCTTGCGAGAAGACCACGATACAAGAGAAGAACCAATAAACTGGCAAGTCCCAGAAGTGGACTTGCGCTCAATACGGCAACCAGCAAAATCGGCATCCGAATAACCGCAAAGGGAGAGGGTGGAGGAAGCAGAATACCAAATCCCGAACTCAGGTGTGAAACGAAGGTACCTGAAAATGCACTTCACCGCCTGACGGTGAGAAGTGCGCGGCGACGCCTAAAAGCGCGCACACAGACACACCGCGAACTGGATGTCCGGGCGTGTCGTCGTTAGGTAGAGAGCGACCCGATCATGCTTCGGTACTCCTTCTGGTCCACTGCTTCTCCATCCTTGTCCGCATCCAGGGCAGTCGTTGTCGACATGGGTGTTGGAAGAGGCTTGGCCTCACCCATATCGAACCGCTTCAGCAAGTCCTTGGTGTACTTGCCCTGGTGCACAAACGTCCCCTCTCGGGATTGCTTAATTTGCAACCCGAGAAAGAATGTCAACTCGCCCATCATGCTCATCTCGAACTCCCTGCTCATAGTATCTGCAAACTTGGCAACCAAGGCATGAGAAGAACCACCAAAAATGATATCATCCACGTAAATCTGGACCAAGAGTGTGTCTTTGCCTTGCCTGAGGAGAAAGAGCATTTTATCTACACATCCCATTTTGAAACCCTTAGCTAGCAAAAAGGTCTTCAACCTATCATACTAGGCTCTAGGGGCTTGTTTCAAACCATATAAAGCTTTGTGGAGTTTAAAAACGTGGTTTGGAAATTTGGGATTTTCAAAACCGGGGGGTTGCTCAACATATACTTCTTCTTCTATGTAGCCGTTTAAGAAGGCACTCTTGACATCCATTTGAAAAAGTTTGAAACCTTTGGATGCAGCAAAAGCCAAGAGTATCCTAATAGCCTCCAAACGTGCTACAGGAGCAAAAGTCTCCTCATAGTCTATCCCCTCCTTCTGACTATAACCCTTTGCTACAAGTCTGGCCTTGTTTCTAACAACGTGGCCATCCTCTCCTTGCTTGTTTTTGAAAACCCATTTTGTCCCAATAGGCTTACAGTCTGGAGGAGGTGGAACTAGAACCAAACCCGATTTCGCTCAAAATTCTCTAACTCCTCATGCATGGCATTGACCCAATCCGGATCCGTCAAAGCGTGTCCAACATCTCGGGGCTCAAAATTAGCAACAAAAGCAGAGTGAGCGAAATGAGAGATGTGCTGTGACCTGGACCGAGTGACCCGCTCATCAATGCCGATCATCTGCTGGGGGGGTGTTGGCGCTGGATGTGTCATGGGCGCCTCCCGAGAAGAAGTAGCCTCCCCTCAACAGCAGCTGGTGCCTCCCTGGTACAAAAGGTACCGATCGGGGTGGCGGATCCCACGGCCCCCAGAAGAAGACGTGTCGGGACCATGAGTCATCGTAGAAGCCGCTCCTTGCGGCACAACAGGTGGAGGGGGTGCTGGTATCATCCATACCTTCAGCACCCTTGTCCTCGTCATCAAAAAGAGGCTCACCAACCTCATGATCACCTGCACGCTCAAAACGAGAAGAAGGACATACAAGAGTCTCGTCGAAGGTGACATCTGATGTCTCCATGACTCGGTTAGTATCAAGGTTAAGTACACGATATGCTCTAGTGTGAGTGCCATAACCCAAAAATACCCCGTCAGAAGAGCGAGACTCAAATTTGTCCAGGTTGCCTTTCTTCAATATAAAACAGTGGCAACCGAAGACTCTAAAATAACTCACCTTGGGCTGTCTACCAAAACGCAACTCATAAGAAGTCTTTTTCAAGAACGATCTCAGAAAAATGCGATTTGAAATGTAGCATGCAGTGTTTATAGCTTCGGCCCAATATCGCCTAGGAGTCCTATGCTCATCGAGCATCGTCCTGGCCATCTCAACAAGGGTCCGATTTTTCCTCTCTACAACACCATTTTGAGGCGGTGTGTAGGGGGAAGAAAACTGATGCTCCAAACCCAAGCGGTCACAAAACTTCTCAAAATCTGAATTCTTGAATTCGGAACCATTATCACTCTAATAGCTCGCATCGAGTTCAAAGGGAACTCGTTCTGAAGACGCAAAATCAGATTGCGAGCAAAGGAGAAAGTCTCAGTCTTCTCAGTCAAAAAGAAGACCCACGAATATCTCGAAAAATCGTCGACAACAACCAAGACATACCACTTCCCCCAACTGCTCACCCGAGCCGGACCAACAAGGTCCATGTGTAAAAGCTCTCCAGGTGCGAGGTCATGACCTGAGTCACAGGATGGTGGGGCAGCGGCAACCATCTTTCCATGTCTACAAGAATGGCAAACAAGATCCTTCTCCATCGACAACTTGGGCAATCCTCGGATTAGGCCAAGTGAGCTAAGCCTTGCAAGCAAGTCGAAGCTCAAGTGTCCGTCTCCTTATGCCACTTCCAAAGATCAGAGGAGGAAGGACCAGCCACAAGACAGCGGGAAATACCAAACGACTCTGAGAAATTCGCTTGAAAGACTTTCCCAAAGGGCGAAATCAAAAACAAATTGCCCTGAGGATCTAAAATGCGACTGAGATTCGGTTTAAAACGAATCTCATAGTCATCATCAAAAGTTGCGAAACAGAAAGAAGGTTAAAATGCAGGTTAGAAACAAGAGCAACATCGCGCAACACAAAGTGCTCATTACCCGCACCGACCCGCGAGACAACACCTTACCTTTACTATTGTCGCCGAAGGTGATAAACTCCTTTCCGGCAACAGGGCTAAGGCTGGAGAACCACTTGGCGTTTCCGGTCATGTGTCTCGAGCAACCGGAATCCACCACCAAATGTCCTCCACCGTTTTACCTACATCAATAGAAAGACATAGGGTGAGCATACGGTCCAACACTGGGGTTAGTGAAGTAGGAAGAATACCAGTGTTGGGCCGCTGCTCAAAAGAACGATTAGTGTAAAAACCATTCCTAGCCTGACTACGGGGAGCGATCACCACGTACAGGAAATGTGGTCCGCTAAGGAAGAGCGTCCATCGCAATAGTCAAAACGCGGTGGAGGGAAATGCTCAACAAAGCCTCCGCCACGGGGTCCGTATCCTGCAAAGTCAGGACCCGTCGGGCAACTCCTCCCTGACGCCTAGGACCTTGAGGTGCTGCACCTCTAGGCCTAGCAGCTCTCCTCGGAGCTCTCCTCTGAACATTCGGCACATGTACATCATGGAAAGGATGGGCACATGTCCGGATTGTTCATCTCCCTGGCGCGGCGCTCCTCTCTCTTGCGCCGATAGCAAAACTCACCCAAGTGACCGTCTCTCCCACAGTACTCACAATGGTACCTCACCGCACGCAAAGGGGGTTGTTGGTACTCACGGTTGTGGGTAAAGTTCACACTTTGCCCTTCTGTGGCAAGCACTCCTCCTGGATAGGTGGCATTGTATCCAGCTTGTTCTTGAGGTGGTTGGGTTTGGGATGCCACACTTGGTTCTTGGGTGGAGCTCTCGGAGGTTCCTCAACCACTCCGTCCTTGGTGATAGGCTTGACAGGCTCTTTGGGTGGAAGCTTGGTAAGTTTGGGAGTAGTAGTGGAGTTAGGCTTCTCACATGGGTTCAGCCACTCGACTCTCCAATCTTCCCAAAAGCTAAACATCATCAACCCCGGAGCAAAACCTACACCTGGACCTCCAGCAGCTCGCTTGAATTGGGAGATCATCATCCCGAGCTGCGGCTCACCGCAAGACACCCATGACAGGCGGTCCGAAGGTATGTGTTTTCTTCCTCGGCTTGCATCTTCATGCTTGACATTCGCGATCTCCATCTCCAAACCCTCGCACAAAACACACCTCATGACACAAGTGCTATCCGAGCTGGCCTTCTCAAGACTCAATCTTGGCATTCTTCTCTGCCAACTCGGATTGCAAGCCAGGACAAATCCTGCACGCACCCAACAGCTGGGGCCTAGCCCGGAGCTCATCCACCTCTCCTACCAAAGCAGCATACTTACCTCTCAAAGTGAGAAGGTCAGTCATGTGCTTGGTGCACATCTCGCACTCACTTTCCTCCGACACGACCATGGTGGATTTAGCAAACTCCAACTCCTTCACCGTGTCCTCCCACTTCTGCCTAAACTCCTTGCGCTCTCTAGCGGCACGCCTAAGCAGCTTATCCTGACTAAGCAAGGCGGCAGTAAGCTTCTCAACCTCAGCAGAACTCGTCATGGGTGAGAGATACCTGAGAGGTGTCATCGTCGTCGTCGCGAGGGGTGTGCTCCAGCTTGCCGTCGACCTCGTCACCAAGCGCCATGGTGCAGAAGCCTTCGTCGTCGGCGAAGAAGCAAAGTCCGTTCAGCTCGTCCTCGATCTTCTTCTTCTTCCCGGACTCGTCATCGCTTGAGCAAGCGGAGTCATCATCCGAGCTGTCGACGTCGCTGAGCGTGGCGAAGAACGCATGCTGCTCAGCCTGGGCCTTCTCCAAGTACTTCTTCTTCTGTTGTACTCTTTGTCGAAGCCGCCCCTCCGCTTGTGCCTTGGGGGGACGTGCTTGTCCTTGCGCTTGGAGTCGTACTTGTGCCCTTGGTAGCCCTCCCCCGAATGCTTGTTCTTCTTGGGGCAGTTGGCGATGAAGTGGTCGGGGTCGCCGCACTCGAAACAGCCTGAGCGTCCTTCTCCGCGGCAACGGTTCATGCGGTTGTTGTGGAACCGCGAGAACCGGTTGGCAAGCAAAGCAACTCGTCATCCCCCAAAGACTCCAGCTGATCTTCTGTGACAGAAAAGAGAGACGACAGAGCAAGCCACCAGAGGGGTTAGCAGAAGAGCCAGAAACCAAAGCCATAGTCGGGCCAGAAGGATTCTCATAAGAAGCCCTCGACATGGCGTCAATCTCACTAGACTTGAGCTTACTGAAGAGCTCGTCGCAAGCGAGGGTCTCATAGTTAGACGATTCGATGATCGCCTGGACCTTGAGTCCCACACCGACCGATCGAGAGTATGCAAAAGCTTCAAAGCCCTCTCATGATCGTCGAAAGGCAACAGCTCCTTGTTAGCTCGCATCTTGTTGACAATCACCTGAAAGCGAGCGAATAAACTCTCTCTATGCTCTCGCCAGGCTGATGTCGAAAGTTCTCATACTCCCGCTTATGCGACTCGTAGAGACGGGATTTGACTTGAGTGGTGCCTTCATGAAAGCGCATGAGGGTAGTCCAAATCTCACGAGCCGTGGGGAGATGAGAAACGCGATCAAACTCAGACATGCTCAGACAGGAGAAACAAGGCGTTACGCACTCGGCTATTTGCATCGTGCTCATCGATCTGGAGCTGAGTGACATGAGCAGCCAAGACAACATAATCGGCCTTGTTGCAAATCTCCCAAACAGAAGAGCCCATGCTCTGGAGATAGGCCGACATGCGTATCTTCCAATACGCATAGTTCGTCCCATCAAAGAACGGCGATTTGCCCACGCCGCGATCCATGTCGCCTTCTGTGGATCTGGAACCGGCTAAGGTGGAAGATCCTTAACCCCTCCAATACCAATTGAAGGACCGAGAATGCTACCAGAAAGCGACCAGAGGGGGTGAATGGAAGCTTAAAATTCTTTTCAGAAACTAATAGCCTCTGTCCCAGAGAATCAACCCCAAGAGCAAAACCGATGCGCGTGATGTCCACGACCCAAGAGAATGGGTGGATGTTCCCTAGGAACACAGCGGGACACCACAAAAACTTCCTCACCCAAGTTCACGCAAGTCAACTGGTTATAGGATGGGCTTTGGGTAACCTCAACCTCCCCCGAACAACGCGAGGGGATTCAGGCTATTTTGCAAAGTGGGAAGTCCAATTTCTGTAGAGCACGAGGTCAGAAATCCAACGCAAAAACCCAAATCAAATCCGAAGTCACACGAGCAAACGCGGACGAAACAGTGCTGAAGACACAGCATCGGACGCTGGCTTGCGTCCGATGGCCAGGCACCGAACGCGTCCGATGCCAAACGCACTGTTCTGGAACCTTACTGCATAGCCATCGGACGCTGGCTACAGTAACCCTCAGCGTCCGATGCTCAACCCTCGGACGCGTCCGATGGACAACGGAGCGTCCGATGGTCAGGGTCTGGAGCGTCCGATGCCCTACGTCCGATGCCCACTCAAAACACCAGACTGACACGTGTCACCGGAGCGTCTGATGCTCCCGTGACGAGCGTCGATGCCCCCGATAACAGCACAGTTCTTCAGCGATTCAACCCGATCTCCTCCGAATCAAAAGCTCTAGGGCTAGGATTCGATCTGAGAGTCACAAGGATGTTAGTGAGCTACCCCTAAGAGATCATGGCTCGAACCTAACTCCAAATCGGTGAATCGAAAGATTTCGGGTAAAGAGCAAGAACGTGATCCGAAACGAAAATCGCTCGATCTCCTAGATCGTGAGGTTAGAGGTGGATTCCTTCGGTGGAAAGAAGTGCCTCACGATCTAGAACAACTTGGTTCAAACAGATTGAAAAGATAACCAGCAAAGAGATCAAGCGACGGGAAAATCGTGAAGAAAAGGTTCCACGAAGAACACGAACAAAACGCGAATCACACCCACGAATCTGCAACCGTGTGGCTACACACACGCTACAACATGAGATTACGGTCTCACTTCCTCAAAATCTCATGACACAGAGGTATTGTTCTCTACTTTGTGGATCTCAGGTTCCTACAGCAGGAGTGGGAGAGCAGGAAACCCTAGCTATGAAAGAGCAAATGACTGAGATAGAAGGGGAGGAGGGTGTCTCCCTCTACTTATCCTAATTCTAGCCTAAGTCTAATTCCTACTCTAGCCCTCTCTATTCTAATTACAGAGCGAACCAGCTAAACCCTAGGGTTATTCTGGACCAACTCAGTGGTAGGTGTATCCGACGGCCACGCCCGCACAACTCGTTAGCGTTGCCTCGACGCAACCTCCCGATCGCCGCCACGTGCCGCCCTCGCTCTGCACCCCGGTTTTGTGGCCCAAACCGGGAAACCAGCCTTTTCCAGCCAACCCCCGGTTTTGAGGCCCAAACCGGGAAACCAGCCTCCAAGTCTATCGCCTGAGTTTTGTGGCCCAAACTCAGAAACCCGTAGCGCCCAGTTTTGAGGCCCAAACCTGGAAACCGTCCTCAGCCCGAGTTTTGTGGCCAAACTCGGAAACCCGCCCGCCGCCCAGGTTTTGTGGCTCATCCTGGAAACCGAGCACCCGAGTTTTGTAGGCCAAACTCGGAAACCGTCCACCCGTTGGTTTTTCTGTGGCTCAACCACCAAACCGGAACTGAAGAGGGGATGCACCGCCCGTGCACCCCGTCCACCGACACGTGTCCCCAGGTCCTCGACCCAGGCAACACCATGCCCCGCAAGTCTCCGCTCGTCGCTGTCCCAGGCTGTCAGCCACCACAGCTGATCCTCAGGCAACTCTAGTCCCTCAGTCCAAGCCTCACGTCCGCCCTTCACCGCTCCCCGTCCTCGGCCGGCACGTCTCTTACTTGACCTTCATCTCCGACCTTGCCCTCGATCACTGTCTCCGTGCTCGACACCTGCACAACACAAGCCAAAGAACCTGCGATCAAACCCGTTGACAATCACTCATCACTCATAGACTTGGCATACACCCTAATACCGTCACCGCCATTGCTAACCAAGACCGAGCACCAAAGCTCTGCTCTCTGGCCACCCCGCGCCTCTCTATGCTCTCTGTGGGTGTCGCGAGGACAAGCCGCGCCCACACCTTAACCGGCAGCTCGGTACGTGGCCCGTGGCCACAGACACCCTCCGGCCTCGTCCGGAGCTCCATCCGCACTCTCCCACCGCCGGCCGTGGTGCTTCCTTCTCCGGCCTCCATCAGCGACGGGAACGTCTCCGTCAGACCCATGGTGAGCTCCCCGATCGTTTTTTCCCCTTTCCCGTAGCCTCTAGTGCCCTGTAGACCCGAGCCGAGCCATCCCAACCATGGCGCCGCCGTCTGCCGTCGTGCACCGCCGCGCCCAGCTCGCCGGCCGGCAGACATTAGCCTCCCCTCTCTTCCTAGCCGTCCGTTCCGTGGCGGATGGCCAGGATTAGAGTCCCATCTCCAACCGGTATGAGCCCAGTCTATGGATCGGTGGACTTGGTCCATCGTTTCCCTCCCTCCGTCCACCGCACACGTGGCAAACCCAGCCAATCAGCGTCCACGCAGGGCCACATGGCGAGCACGTCAGCGCCTGCCCGCACCTGCCGACCGGTGCTGGCCCTTTTGCGCAAAAACCTTGAACTTCCTCGAAATCAACCCGCAGTCCGTTTGTCCTGTACACTGAGTCTCAGGGCGTTTTCGATCTAGCCCCTGGGGAATCGCCAAATTGACGCCCAGTCCTGACGCCTTTTCTTTTTCATATTTATTACGAAAATGAGTTCAACTAATTTACAGATTTGCCATCCATCTTCAAATGCCCATAACTTGTTCGTTTTAACTCCGTTTCGACCCGTTCAACTTGCGTTAGATTCATAATTTTGTTCTCTACACTGTAGATCTGTTAGTTTACTGTTTCTGTACTGTTTGTTGTACTGTTATTTTATTTTACTTTGTATGTGTCATGTATGTTGATTGGGCCAGAGTGTGCGGAGTACGAGGACGCTCCAGACCCTTCTTGTGATCCTGCAGTTTCGACCCAGCCGAAGGCAAGTGTCCTTGCACATATTGCTCCTGTATTTATTTTATTTTGAGTTAGAGTAGTTAGATCCAGTAGTTGCATGCAGCAGTCTTAAATTGAATCCCATGATATGGTTTACTAGCACTTGATTATATTTTTTCCTTGACACCTGGTTTGGGATGGATTGGGTAGAAGTCTATGCTTAGCCCTGCAGTCATGGTTGGGATGGGATGGTTAATATTAATTATGATTAATGATCTATGGAACATGTGGACTGGTAATGAGTAGCATGGTGAGTAGGTAAATCCGGCAGGATGGACCGTATTGGTGGTTTTGTGTCGTGGACTCGGCAGCTGGTTTTGGTTTTTTGGTTCTGGGCTTGTGCTAGATTATCCTGCCTGGATCCCTAGGACCCGGTTCTCGAAGCATGTAACCCGGCTTAACAGCGCAACCATGAGGTTTGGAATGGGACGGACCTGGCTAAGTAATTAGTTTCCTCCAAGTTGAGGGTCTACACGGGGTCGGATTTGTGGCACAAGAGGGGGCTTCTGCAGTGGTGTGTATATCCACTGTTAGCGGTGAAACCTTAGTGAACGTGTAGAACGGACTTGGAGGAGGCTTTGTAAAGCCTTGTAGTGCGACCCTGCTGTGCACCTTGGCAGTGTTTAGCGTGACGGGGAACGCATGACTTATGGGTAACGATGTGCAACCTCTGCAGAGTGTAAAACTGATATATCAGCCGTGCTCACGGTTACGAGCGGCTTGGACTTCTTCGAGATTAGCTGGTGGTTTTGTTCTAGTTCGTTAGAGAAGCCTTATGTGGTTATTAGTCTCATATGACATGGGTACAGAGGCTTCTTCTACGCGGGTTACTGCTTGGTACGGGAGTGACTCCCAGGCTCGGGCGCAGACCTGGTGTTATTACGGAAGGTAGCTTTCTATGTCGTGACGTATGGAACTAATACACATAGGACTCCTTGTAACGACCTAGTTCGGGTCATCTGATGGTCTTCAGGTGTGGTTTGCCTGATGGACTTCAGGTGTGGGTTCGCTTGGTGTGACTCCAAGTGTGGTTGCTCGGTGTGACTCCAAGTGTTGGTTGCTCGGTGCGACTCCGAGTGTGGTTTGCTCGGTGCGACTCCGAGTGTGGTTATTGTTACAGACGGAGACTGTGGTTATAACCTAGTAAATAGGTGCATAGGAAATAGGATCTAATAGGATGTGTTGCTTTAGGCGCTTGAGTCAAACAGAGTCAGCCTACCTTTGTTAATAGCCTCATAAGCATATATTTCCTACACTTGCGGAGTACATTTCGATGTACTCACCCTTCCTCTTTGAACCCCCTGCTACCCCACCCAGACACAGGAGTCTACGACGTGGAGCAGGAGTACCCAGAAGACGGTGGATTCGATCCCGACGACTTGTACTAGGATGGCGCAGCCCCCGGTCGACCTTCCTGTGGAGATGGCGTCCAGTTTCTGCGAGTCTACATTAGAGTTAGACTGAGAGTCAGTACTTTTCTTTTGGACCCGAGGGTCATTTTTGTAATAAGTTTGATATTATTAATAAAGCATTGTTTTGATATTGACTATGATATGGATATATGTATGAAAATTGATCCTGGCATACATATATTGTGCTCCAATTTTGTTCTTAAAATTGGGGTGTCACAGCGGGCGCCACTCCCCACTGGCGGCTGCCAGTCCACATGCCGTTGGATGCATCGCCTCTGCATCAACGGCATCCAGGAGGTTGTCCGAGGCAGTTTGGAGGCCGGGTGCATGTCTGACTAACCGCCCACCGGCCTTGATCCGCGCCACTTCATCCTGAGTCGTCCGATGCCACTTGACCTAGTGACCAAGGGCCAAGATTAGGCCCTAGGGAGGTCACACGGATCGGTGACGTGGAGGGGGTGAAGATGGGCCAACCCAAGTGGCGGGCGCCACTTGGTGCTGGCGGGCGCCACCTAGGGGTGGCGGGCGCCACCCCTCTTAGGCCCATTTGGGCCCTGTTGAGTGGGCTCGTCTCCTGGTGGGTCAAAATGTCCAAATTTGGCTCAAATCCTGCATTCAAATAGAATTCTATGGACATGTGGAATTCGGTTAGTTTGAAACCTATTTGACTACATTTCATGCCTTTTTGGTTGATTTTAGGGTAAAATGTTGACGGTAAAACAGGGGTTTAAGGACCGTCAACAGCAACCATCCATAAAAGCTGTGAAGCACAAGAAGCAGCGGCGCAACATACTCGGCTTCAGTAGTAGACTGGGCTACGTTCGACTGTTTACGAGAAGACCACGAAACCAAAGAAGAGCCAAGAAACTGACAAGTCCCAGAAGTAGACTTGCGCTCAAGCCGACAACCGGCAAAATCCGCATCGGAATAACCACAAAGCGAGAGGGTCGAAGAAGAAGAGTACCAAAGCCCGAACTCAGGAGTGTATCGGAGGTACCTCATGATGCGCTTGACTGCTTGCTTGTGAAGTCCGAGGGGATGCCTGAAAATGAGCGCACAGACACACAGAAAACTGTATATCCGGCCTCATCGCCGTCAGGTACAGAAGCGATCCAATCATACTTCTGTATTCCTTCTGATCAACCGGCTCTCCGTCTTCGTCCGCGTCCATCGCCGCAGTCATCGGCATGGGCGTCGTAAGAGGCTTGGCCTCGCTGTGTCGAATTTCTTCAGGATATCCTTCGTGTATTTTCCTTGATGCACAAACGTCCCATCTCGGGTTTGCTTAATTTGCAACCCGAGGAAGAAAGTCAACTCGCCCATCATACTCATCTCGAACTCCCTGCTCATAGTATCTGCAAACTTGGTAACAAGCGCATGAGAAGAGCCACCAAGATGATGTCATCCACGTAAATCTGGACTAACAAGGTATTGTTGCCTTGCTTGAGGAGAAACAAAGCTCTATCGACCCGTCCCATTTTAAAACCCTTGGAGAGTAAAAAGGTTTTCAGACGATCATACCACGCTCTCGGGGCTTGTTTCAACCATACAATGCTTTCGAAAGTTTATAAACATGGTTTGGAAACTTGGGATTCTCAAAGCCAGGGGGTTGCCTAACATAAACCTCTTCCTCTATATACCCATTCAAGAAGGCACTCTTGACATCCATCTGGTAAAGCTTAAAACCCTTTGAAACAGCAAAGGCTAGAAGGATTCTAATGGCTTCTAAACGGGCTACAGGGGCAAAGGTTTCCTCATAGTCTATTCCCTCTTTCTGGCAAAAACCCTGGGCTACTAGTCTAGCCTTGTTCCTCACTACCATCCCCTCCCTCACCCTCTTTGTTCTTGAAACCCACTTGGTACCTATAGGGTGGCATTCTGGTGGAGGTGGATCTAGGGTTCAAACTTGGTTTCGCTCAAAGTTTTCTAGCTCCTCATGCATGGCATTGACCCAGTTAGGATCAGAAAGTGCGTGTCCAACATCTTTGGGCTCAAAAGAAGCAACGAATGCAGAATGAGCAAAGTGAGAGATTTCATATGCTCGCGACCGCGTGACTCGCTGGTCGATGCCGCCGATTATCTGCCGCGGGGGTGAACTTGCTGAACGCTTTGGGGCGCTTGCCTCGCCGAAGTCGCCTCCCCTCGCCAGATGCAGTCGCTCCCTCAGGTGCAGTAGGTGCTCGCTGGAGAGGTGGCTCTAGAGGACCCCCAAGAAGAAGATGTCGTGGGATCGGGTCCTCGAGCTGAAGTAGACGTCGCAGGGTCAACGGGGGCAGCCAGTGGTGGCTCGGGATCACCCCAATCGGCATTCTCCTGCTCCTCCTCCACAAAGATGGTCTCTCCCAGCTCCTGTTCTCCAGCAACATCAAAAGCAGAAGAAACACAAGGCATAGTCTCGTCGAATGTGACCTCGCAGGTCTCCACTATTCGGTTAGTTTCAAGGTTAAGAACTCGATGAGCACGTGAATAAGAAGCATAACCAAGAAAGACACCATCAGCAGAGCGAGATTCAAATTTGTCCAAATTTCCTTGCTTCAGGATAAAGCACTTGCACCCAAACACTCGAAAATGAGACACCTTGGGTACCCGTCCAAAACGCAACTCATAAGAAGTCTTTTTCATGAAAGCTCGAAGAAAGATGCGATTTGAAACATGGCAAGCGGTGTTGATCGCCTCGGCCCAAAACACCTAGGAGTCCTATGCTCATCGAGCATCGTCCTGGCCATCTCAACAAGGGTCCGGTTCTTGCGCTCAACAACACCGTTCTGCTGAGGGACATAAGGAGAAGAAAACTGATGCTCGATTCCATTAGAAGAACAGAAAGAGGCAAACTGAGAGTTATCAAACTCAGTACCATTATCACTACGAATAGCTCTAATGGTGTCAGGAGGAAACTCAGTTTTCAACCTCAAGATCAAATCACGAGCAAAAGGAAAGCTTCATCCTTACCCTCCATGAAAAACACCCAAGAGTACCTCGAAAAAATCATCAACGATCACTAGAACGTACCACTTCCCCCACCCGCTGAGCAAACCCGAGCTGGACCAACTGTGTCCATGTGAAAGAGCTCGCCGGGTCGCTTGGTCATCACCTGATTAACAGGTGGGTGGGAAGCAGCAACTATCTTCCCGTGACAACAAGGATGGCAAACAAGGTCCTTCTGAAACTTAAGCTTGGGCAATCCTTGGATTAGGCCAAGTGAGCTAAGTCTTGCAAGCAAGTCAAAACTCAAGTGACCGAGCCTCCTATGCCACTTCCACAAATTAGAAGAAGGACCAACCATCAAACATCTAGCAGAGCCAAAAGAATGAGAAAAATCGGCTCTGAAAACACGACCAAAAGGAACGATCCGACAAACAAGATCTCCCCTAGGATCTAAAACACGACTCAGACCCTTCTTAAAACGCACTTCACAATCATCCTCAAGAAGTTGCGAAACAGAAAGCAAATTGTAATGCAAGTTCGAAACCAAAGCAACATCCTTAAGAACAAAGTTCTCATTGAGCCGAATAGCTCCATGAGAAACAACCTTACCTCTACTATTATATCCCCGAAAGTGATATACTCCTTGTGCATCACGGGGCTAAGGCTGGAGAACCATTCCTTCTTTCCGGTCATATGGCGCGAACACCCGGAATCCATGAGCCACATGTTCTCCAACCGAAGTTCCTGCATCAATAGAAAGGCAGGAAGTGAGCATATGGCACAACACTGGGGTTAGTATACTGAGAAGGATACCAGTGCTGTGTCATAGGCCCAGAAAAAGTGTTAGTAGCAACACCAAGTTGTCCTCGTCCCATGGGTGGATAGCGATCACCACCGACCTGAAAGGGTGGTCCGCTATGGAACGGAAAACCTCCAAACTGACCTACTTGTCCCATTTGAGCAAAGCGATCACCACTATACTGAAAAGGTGGTCCGCTATGGGACTGAGCAGCAAAGCCTCTTACACCCGCTCTCACAGTCGTATTGAGGACGACCGGAACCGCGACGAGCACGACCACCACCCCGTGGTCTAACTGCCTGGGGCCTAGCAACCTGAGGAGGTACACCTCCAGGTCTAGCGCCCTGCCTCTGAACTTCCCGACCTTGCACACCATGGAGAGGGTGGTGCCTGGCCTGGTTGTTCAGCTCCAACTCCTTCTGTAACACCCCGTGTTTTTAAATAATTAAAATTAATTAGATTTTAATAAGAAAATGGCCAAAACCCTAGATGGAGGAAAAATCTAACCAGATGGTTGTTGCATTCATGCCGTTGCACGGTTTTATTGGGTGGAAAAGAAAATTTATTAAACCCGAATAGGGCGAATCGGATTTATTCTATTTAGAAAGCAAATAAAGGATTTATGAAAATTTTACAAATTTAAACTCAAGTTTTTCTTTTCGAAACCTAGGGAAAATAATTCTAAAATATTTCAAAGTGGTTTGTTTCAAACTAAATTGAATTTGGTTTCAAATGAGTTTATAAAAGTTTGCAAAAGAATTTGGAAAAGAAAACAAAAAGGAAAAAAAAGGGCAAAGGACCTAACCCACCTCAATCCCAGCCCAACCGGCCCTCTCTCTCCCCTTCGCGCGTGGCCGCCCCACTTTCGGCCCAGCCGCGTGCTCCCTCCCTCCCCTCACCGCGCTGGCCGTTCCCCCTTTCCGCTTGGGCCGACCTCCGCCCAACTCCCGCACAGCCGCAGCGCCGGCGTCCTCCCTCCCTTGCTCAGCCGCTGACAGGCGGGACCCGCAGGTCAGATCCCTCCCCAACCTCTCCCCGCCCTTCGCGCGACGCAGCAGCCTCACCCCTCCGCCCGCACCGATCGATCTGCTAAAACCCCCACCTGTCTATCCAACCCTCCCCACACCCTATAAACCCTACCCCGACGACCCTGCGCCGCCACCGCAAGGACCCCTCGCCCCTCCATCTAGGATCTCCAGAGCCCGCCGCCGCCCCCTCACCATTGTAGAGCTCTGCCGAGCTCTCTGCCGCACCAAGAAGGCCTCCGTGAACCCTCTCCGACCTCCCGTGAGGCTGCCGAAGCGTACCGCGTCCAGGAGACCCATCTTCGGAGTGCGCCCGAGTCGGGAAGCCACCCCTCGACCTCGCCGGAGACTCAGGAGGCGGGGATCTGCACTGCTCCGTCGACCGCCACCTGCGAGCTCGGATAGGCGTCACCGACCCCTCCATCAAGCTCGTGGTGAGCTCCCCTATCTCCTAGACCCTTTTATTTAATCTCTACCGAACCCTAGCGGATTTCCGAGCGAACTCCGGCGAGCTCCCTGTGGCGCCGCCGCGTAGAGCCCCTGCGCCGCCGCGTCTAGCCTCACCGGCGCCGCCAGCACCCCCACTCCTCTATCCGGTGCCGTCCGATCTCCTCTGAATGGCCCAGATTAGATCCTAACTCGAACCGGTATGCACCAGGTGCATAGCACCATGGACCCAGTCCACACAAGCCGCGTCAGCTGGTTCACCGGCCGCGTGGCGCACCGCTCCAATCCACGGGCGACACATGGCGCACACACCAGCCGACCGCCCCCGATCTAATCCTAGCCTCGGGCGAGTCGGAAAGAGGAAGGCCGAGGCTAACCCAGCGCTAGCCTCGGGCGAGTCGGAAAGAGGAAGGCCGAGGCTAACCCAGCGCTAGCCTCGGGCGAGTCGGAAAGAGGAAGGCCGAGGCTAACCCCAGCGCTAGCCTCGGGCGAGACGGAGAAGAGCCCGCTGGCCTCGGCACGAAGCGGAGAAAGGGGGACGCTGTCACCTGGGGTCTGGTTATCTGTGGCCGTAGGCTATCGCCAGATCGACGGCCGAGAGCCGCCGGTACCCCTTCGCCGCTTGTTTTGCTAAAGAGACCCTCCATTTGTTTTGAATCAACCCGCCGTCCATCTTCATTATTCATTGAGTCACGGAAAACTCTCACCCTAGCCCCTGATCTTCTCGGTAAATAAGGACAAGTCCAGCCGCTTTTCCTTTTCTGTTTTATTTATTTAAATATACGAAAATGAGTTTGACTTATTCACAGAATTGCCATCCAACTTCAAATGCTTATAACTTTTGCGTTTTAACTCCGATTCGACCCATTCAACTTGCGTTAGATTCATAATTTCGTTCTCTACGCAGTAGAACTATTTGTTTACTGTTTTCATACTATTTGCTGTACTGTTATTTATTTTGCTTGTATGTGCCATGTATGTTGCTTGGGCCAGAGAGTGCGGAGTACGAGGACGCTCCAGACCATCCTTGTGACCCAGTTGATTCGACCCAGTCCGAAGGCAAGTGTCCTTGAACATCTTGCACCTATTTCTTTACTTTTGGTACTAAAGTAGTTAGATCTTGTAGATGCATGCTTGTCATTAATTTGAATCCTACACTATGGTTTACTAGATCTTGCTCTATTATCCTTGTCGCTTGTTTGGGATGTTTCGGGTAGGTTTTTGCTTAGCCCTGCAGTCAAGTTTGGGTTGGGAGGTAAATATAATTAATCCTGATTAATGAACTATGAAACGATGTGGGCATGGTAACTTTTGTAGAAACATGGTTTAGGTAAATCCGGCAGGATGGAACCGTATTGGTGGTTTTGTGCCGTGGGACTCGGCAGCTGCTTTTGGTTTTTGGTTCGGGGCTCGTGCTAGACATATCCTGCCTGGATCCCTAGGACCCGGTTCTCGAAGCCTGTACCCGGCTTGACAGCGCAACCATGAGATCTGGATGGGCTGGACCTGGCTAATTAATTAGTATCCTCTAAGTTATGCTACACGGGGTTTGTTTAGTGGCTCAAGAGGGGTCCCTTGGGGTCGTTGACTTATGGACAGGGGAGAAACCTTAGAGTACGTGTAACACAGACTTGGAGGGATTTTGTAAAGGCCTTGCAGTGCAACCTGCTATGCACCTTGGCAGTGTTTAGCGTGACGGGATCTGCACGACTCATGGGTAACGATGTGCAACCTCTGCAGAGTGTAAAACTGGTATACCAGCCGTGCTCACGGTCACGAGCGGGCTTGGACTTCTTTGAGATTAGTTGTTTACTGGTTACTAGTTCGGGTCATCTGATGGACTTCAGGTGCGGTTGCCTGATGGACTTCAGGTGTGGGTACTTGGTGCGACTCCAAGTGCGGTTGCTTGGTGTGACTCCAAGTGTTGGTCTTGCTCGGTGCGACTCCGAGTGTTGTTACTTTACTACAGAGTCTGTCTATAACCTAGTAAATAGGTGCATAGGATTAATAGGATTAATAGGATGTGTCGCTTTAGGCGCTTGAGTCAAACAAAGTCAGCCTACCTTTGTTAATAGCCTCATAAGCATATATTTCCTACACTTGCGGAGTACATTTCGATGTACTCACCCTCCTCTTTGTCCCCCTGCTACCCCACCCAGACGCTGGCGATTACGGAGACGCTGGTGGCTACGTTCACGAGGAGCCAGAGTATCCAGAGGACGGTTGTTGACCGTAGGACGCTACCCTAGTCAGTCGTCGAGTTTATAAAACTATTTTTTAAAGTCTCACCCTATTTTCCCACTTCTGTAGACCCTTTCTCTGCTGAAAATTCAAACTTTGTTTCAAAGTAGGTCCTCCAAACTCGTAAGAAGCCCTCCATAATTATGTGATCTCGTAGGTCGTTGATTGACATGTACTTGTGCACATGTTTTGATTTGGTTCTTTGTAATGATTGTTGGTGTGTTGTGATCGTCAGGTTTGCAACGACATCATTTGTCAAAAGTTTTATTAATAAAATCAACTAACTCGGGGTCTTTCTCTCTCCCATCTCAACCCTCTATTCACCCATACCAGCTGATGGATCTACATCAATGGAAGACTGCAACTTGAGCGACGAGGCTTATCGACTCTTTCAGATAACACCTTACCGAGGCAAGAAGGACAAGTATCGAAAGTATGTTGCGAACTCTTCTCGTTTTAGAGCTACACCTCAAGCACAAGTCCAGAAGCCCCCTGAGGTTCCACCTGCAAACTCAAGTGAAGCTCCTCAAGCTCCACCAGAAGACAATCAAGTGATATCCACCAGAAGATGTCAAGACAAAAGGACTATGTTTTTACTGCAAGCAAGCTGGACACTTCATCAGCAAATGCCCGAAGAAGCGTGAGGATCGCAAAGGTCGAGCCAAGAGAAAAGCTCTAGGACAACACCTCGAAACCAAAGATGCCAATCGGGTGATGAACAAGAAAAATGCAAAACGCCAAAAGTTCCATGGTATGTCCCACGAGTTTCCCGCCCACCTTTCTTTCTAGCCTGAATCTCGGGACGAGATTCCAGTTAAGGGGGGTAGTTTGTAACACCCCGTGTTTTTAAATAATTAAAATTAATTAGATTTTAATAAGAAAATGGCCAAAACCCTAGATGGAGGAAAAATCTAACCAGATGGTTGTTGCATTCATGCCGTTGCACGGTTTTATTGGGTGGAAAAGAAAATTTATTAAACCCGAATAGGGCGAATCGGATTTATTCTATTTAGAAAGCAAATAAAGGATTTATGAAAATTTTACAAATTTAAACTCAAGTTTTCTTTTCGAACCTAGGGAAAATAATTCTAAAATATTTCAAAGTGGTTTGTTTCAAACTAAATTGAATTTGGTTTCAAATGAGTTTATAAAAGTTTGCAAAAGAATTTGGAAAAGAAAACAAAAAGGAAAAAAAAGGGCAAAGGACCTAACCCACCTCAATCCCAGCCCAGCCCAACCGCCCTCTCTCTCCCCTTCGCGCGTGGCCGCCCCACTTTCGGCCCAGCCGCGTGCTCCCTCCCTCCCCTCACCGCGCTGGCCGTTCCCCCTTTCCGCTTGGGCCGACCTCCGGCCCAACTCCCCGCACAGCCGCAGCGCCGGCGTCCCTCCCTCCCTTGCTCAGCCGCTGACAGGCGGGACCCGCAGGTCAGATCCCTCCCCAACCTCTCCCCGCCCTTCGCGCGACGCAGCAGCCTCACCCCTCCGCCCGCACCGATCGATCTGCTAAAACCCCCACCTGTCTATCCAACCCTCCCACACCCTATAAACCCTACCTACCGACCCTGCCGCCGCCACCGCAAGGACCCCTCGCCCCTCCATCTAGGATCTCCAGAGCCCGCCGCCGCCCTCACCATTGTAGAGCTCTGCCGAGCTCTCTGCCGCACCAAGAAGGCCTCCGTGAACCCCTCTCCGACCTCCCGTGAGGCTGCCGAAGCGTACCGCGTCCAGGAGACCCATCTTCGGAGTGCGCCCGAGTCGGGAAGCCACCCCTCGACCTCGCCGGAGACTCAGGAGGCGGGATCTGCATGCTCTCGCGTCGCCGGCCACCTGCGAGCTCGGATAGGCGTCACCGACCCCTCCATCAAGCTCGTGGTGAGCTCCCCTATCTCCTAGACCCTTTTATTTAATCTCTACCGAACCCTAGCGGATTTCCGAGCGAACTCCGGCGAGCTCCCTGTGGCGCCGCCGCGTAGAGCCCCTGCGCCGCCGCGTCTAGCCTCACCGGCGCCGCCAGCACCCCCACTCCTCTATCCGGTGCCGTCCGATCTCCTCTGAATGGCCCAGATTAGATCCTAACTCGAACCGGTATGCACCAGGTGCATAGCACCATGGACCCAGTCCACACAAGCCGCGTCAGCTGGTTCACCGGCCGCGTGGCGCACCGCTCCAATCCACGGGCGACACATGGCGCACACACCAGCCGACCGCCCCCGATCTAATCCTAGCCTCGGGCGAGTCGGAAAGAGGAAGGCCGAGGCTAACCCAGCGCTAGCCTCGGGCGAGTCGGAAAGAGGAAGGCCGAGGCTAACCCAGCGCTAGCCTCGGGCGAGTCGGAAAGAGGAAGGCCGAGGCTAACCCAGCGCTAGCCTCGGGCGAGACGGAGAAGAGCCCGCTGGCCTCGGCACGAAGCGGAGAAAGGGGACGCTGTCACCTGGGGTCTGGTTATCTGTGGCCGTAGGCTATCGCCAGATCGACGGCCGAGAGCCGCCGGTACCACCCCTTCGCCGCTTGTTTTGCTAAAGAGACCCTCCATTTGTTTTGAATCAACCCGCCGTCCATCTTCATTATTCATTGAGTCACGGAAAACTCTCACCCTAGCCCCTGATCTTCTCGGTAAATAAGGACAAGTCCAGCCGCTTTTCCTTTTCTGTTTTATTTATTTAAAATACGAAAATGAGTTTGACTTATTCACAGAATTGCCATCCAACTTCAAATGCTTATAACTTTTGCGTTTTATTAACTCCGATTCGACCCATTCAACTTGCGTTAGATTCATAATTTCGTTCTCTACGCAGTAGAACTATTTGTTTACTGTTTTCATACTATTTGCTGTACTGTTATTTATTTGCTTGTATGTGCCATGTATGTTGCTTGGGCCAGAGAGTGCGGAGTACGAGGACGCTCCAGACCATCCTTGTGACCCAGTTGATTCGACCCAGTCCGAAGGCAAGTGTCCTTGAACATCTTGCACCTATTTCTTTTTACTTTTGGTACTAAAGTAGTTAGATCTTGTAGATGCATGCTTGTCATTAATTTGAATCCTACACTATGGTTTACTAGATCTTGCTCTATTATCCTTGTCGCTTGTTTGGGATGTTTCGGGTAGGTGTTTTGCTTAGCCCTGCAGTCAAGTTTGGGTTGGGAGGTAAATATAATTAATCCTGATTAATGAACTATGAAACGATGTGGGCATGGTAACTTTTGTAGAAACATGGTTTAGGTAAATCCGGCAGGATGGAACCGTATTGGTGGTTTTGTGCCGTGGGACTCGGCAGCTGCTTTTGGTTTTTGGTTCGGGGCTCGTGCTAGACATATCCTGCCTGGATCCCTAGGACCCGGTTCTCGAAGCCTGTAACCCGGCTTGACAGCGCAACCATGAGATCTGGATGGGCTGGACCTGGCTAATTAATTAGTATCCTCTAAGTTATGCTACACGGGGTTTGTTTAGTGGCTCAAGAGGGGTCCCTTGGGGTCGTGTTGACTTATGGACAGGGGAGAAACCTTAGAGTACGTGTAACACAGACTTGGAGGGATTTTGTAAAGGCCTTGCAGTGCAACCTGCTATGCACCTTGGCAGTGTTTAGCGTGACGGGATCTGCACGACTCATGGGTAACGATGTGCAACCTCTGCAGAGTGTAAAACTGGTATACCAGCCGTGCTCACGGTCACGAGCGGGCTTGGACTTCTTTGCGATTAGTTGTTTACTGGTTACTAGTTCGGGTCATCTGATGGACTTCAGGTGCGGTTGCCTGATGGACTTCAGGTGTGGGTACTTGGTGCGACTCCAAGTGCGGTTGCTTGGTGTGACTCCAAGTGTTGGTCTTGCTCGGTGCGACTCCGAGTGTTGTTACTTTACTACAGAGTCTGTCTATAACCTAGTAAATAGGTGCATAGGATTAATAGGATTAATAGGATGTGTCGCTTTAGGCGCTTGAGTCAAACAAAGTCAGCCTACCTTTGTTAATAGCCTCATAAGCATATATTTCCTACACTTGCGGAGTACATTTCGATGTACTCACCCTCCTCTTTGTCCCCCTGCTACCCCACCCAGACGCTGGCGATTACGGAGACGCTGGTGGCTACGTTCACGAGGAGCCAGAGTATCCAGAGGACGGTGGCTTCGACCCTGACGACCTGTACTAGGATGGCGCTACCCCCGGTTGACCTTCCTGTGGAGATGGAGTCCAGACTTCCGCGACTACTTCAGAGTCTTCATTAGAGTCCGTTATCATGAGAGTCTGTACCCTTTTTATTTCAGACCCGAGGGTCATTTATGTAATAAAGTTCGTTATTATTAATAAAGCATTGTTTTGATATTTACTATGATGTGGATATATGTATGAATTGATCCTGGCATACATATATTGTGCTCCAATTTTGTTCTAAAATTGGGGTGTCACACCTTCCTAGCGTCTCTCTTCCTCCGAAAGCAAAACTCAGCTAGGTGACCCTCACGATGACAGTACTCGCACTCAAACCTCACCACTCTCTTGGGTTGTTGGTTCCTAAAGTTGCGAGGGTTTTTCACACTGGCTGGCTGCTTGCCTCTCGGAAGGAGATCACTGGAGACGTCAGGAAGGGTATCAAGTGTGTTCCTAAGATGGTTAGTTTGGGAATCCACACTTGCTTGCGAGGTGGAGCCTTGGGAGGTTCATCAAAGATACCATCCTTGGTGATAGGCTTGGGAGGCTCAGGTGGGGTGATCTTGGTAAGCTTAGGGATAGCGGATGGCTTCTCACTCGGGTTCACTCCGCTAAACTCACCGATCTTGCCAAAGATACTAGCGCCCTTCCCACCTGAAGCAAAGCCTACTCCCGAGCAATCAGTTCCCCTCTTGAACTGACTGATCATCATGCCCAACTGTGGCTCACTGCATGACACCCAACTCAGAATGGACCGAAGGTATGTGTTTTCCTCCTCGGTTTGCATCCTGTCATGCCGACGGTTGGCAATCTCAAGCTCCATCCCCACGCATCGCTCACATGGAGCGGACAAGGTGCTAACTGAGCTGGCCTTCATGGCTTCAGCAAGCTTGGCACTAACTCTTCTGCCAACTCAGTTCGCAAGCTAGGACAGGACTTGCATGCACCCAACAAAGAAGGCCTTGCCTTCACTTCCTCCAGCTCCTTCTTCACGGAGGGACACTCTTTGCAATCACCCACCAAGTCTAGCCTACTCTTCACCTCATCATACACCTCAATCAAAGAGGCATACTTGGTTTGTAGGGTGGCAAAGTTAGTCATATGCATCGTGCACTCCTCACACTCCTCCACGTCGGTCACCTTCACCTCGGACCTAGTAAACTCAAGCGCCTCATTCATCTTAGCCTTAAACTCGTTGCGCTCTCAAATAGCTCGCTTGAGTTGCTTGTCCTGACCGAGGACTATGTCGATAAGAGAATCGCGCTCACCGGTAAGACGATCGACAAGTGAAGAGTTTGATACCTCGGAAGCATCGTCGTCGTCGTCGTCGTTGGTGTCGGTGTCCTTTGCCTGGCACTTGGAGTCCTCTTCGTCCAGGGCCATGGTGCATAAGCCCTTGGAGGAGTGGCCGAAGAAGTAGAGTCTGTTGAAGCGTTCTTCTGTCTTGTGCTCGGACCATCGTCGCTGGAGTCACCGTCGGAGGTCTTTTTGCCGTCGCTGATGGCGGCGAGGAAAGCACGCCGACCGGCGTCGAAAGCCTTCTCCATGTCTTCTCGGCGATAGCTGCCCTTCTTCTTCTTCCCGGCCTTGTTCTCCGGCTTGCCGTTGCGCCTGGAGTTGCGGTTCTTCCGGGGAAGCTCTTGTCATTCTTGGGGTAGTTCGCCATGAAGTGGTCTAGATCACCACACTTGTAGCAGCCCTCGCGTGCGCCACCACGCCGGCGATTCAGGCGGTTGTTATGAAACCGCGAGAACCGAGTGATGACGAGGGCGAGCTCGTCGTCTCCAAACGCCTCCAACTGCTCCTCAGTAACTGTAAGCAAAGAAGACAAAGAAAACAGAGGACGTGGAGCGTCAGCAGAGAAGATCGATCCTCCTGTGCCTGAGACCAAAGCCATGGTATGTGAAGATGGGTTCTTCAGCTTGGCCTGAGTCAAGTGATCGATCTCGGTGGACTTGAGCTTGCTGAACAGCTCGTCCACGGTGAGGGTGTCATAAGATGGAGACTCTATGATGCTCGACACCTTCACCTCCCATACCCTCCGATCCAGGGCGTATAGCAACTTGAGAGCCCTCTCATGATCGTCATAGGGTAGGTTAGCCCGATTTGCATGCATCTTGTTCACAATCGTTTGGAAACGAGCGAACATGGCGTCAATCGTTTCTCCCTCCAACTGAACAAAGTTCTCGTACTCTCGCTTGTAGGTCTCGAAGAGTCTGGTCTTGACCTGAGCGGTCCCCTCGTGATAGCTCTGAAGCTTCACCCAGATCTCCCGTGTCGTCTCAAGCTCAGAGACACGCTCGAACTCAGGAAGGGAGATGCTGGCCAAAAGAGCATTACGAGCCTTGGAGTTGGCCTCGTGCTGGTCAATCTGGATCTGACCCACACGAGCCGCAAGGACTACGTACTCAGCATTCTCGCATATTTCCAGACAGAAGATCCGATGCTGTTGAGATAAGCACGCATCCGAATCTTCCAATATGGATAGTTCGTCCCATCGAAATAGGGAGCCTTGCCGTTCCCTCGATCCATGTCACCCTTAGGATTCGGAACCGATTAAGGTAGAGAAGATCCTTAACCGGCTCCGATACCAATTGAAGGACCGGATTAGCGACCAGACGGGGGTGAATGGGAGCCTCAAATTCAACTCGTGAATAGGATGGCCCTTGTCCCAGAAAATCACCCCAGAAGCAAAGACTCGAGACGACCGGAGAGTTCCGACCTACGAGTAGGTGGATACCCTAGGAGATGTCCTAGTGGTACAGCGGAACCCCCGGAGAAACCCCAAAAGCAACTGCCAAAGTCCCAGAGCAAAACTGCAAAGTCTGCAGGTTCGCGGACTGTCCGGGGTCAGGGTCCCGGACTGTCCGCTGAACGCCGGACTGTCCGCCACTAGAAGTCCGGACTGTTCACCGGCAAAAGACCAGAAATAGAACTGTTCTGAACAGATTCGGAGATGACTCGGACTGTCCGCGGTTTGCACACCGGATCGTCCGCGGTACACGTGAACAGTGACTGTCAAGCGCCCAATGCTGACCCTGTGCAGCGTCCGATGAGACCCCGGACTGTCCGCGGGTCACTAGCGGACTGTCCGCCGGTCACGAGACCGAGAACAGTGACGCCCTGCGCTGTTCTGACCTGATCAAGTCCCGATCCCCGGACTGTCCGTCGCTGGGGGCGCGGATTGTCCGCGGATGAACAGAAAACGCAAAAACGCTCGGGACAAAGAGCAAATTCGATTGAAACTTCACCAAACCAAAATGGACTTTGATCAAACTCCTTCCAGGTGTTCCTCTACGTTTTAGGGTGCTAATCCTAAGAAATCATCGCACCAATCCAAGTTAATCGAGAGAAATCCAAGGATCACCGGAAGGGGAAAAGAGGAAGAACGAACACGAAATCGACCCGATCTATGGATTCGTGAGGTTATAGGAGAAATCCTTCGGTGGAAAGAAGGGGCTCACGACCAAGACAAATTGATTCAAGTGGAATCGAAAATCATCTCACGGAGAGGGAGAACGAGGCAAATCTCCGAGAGATGAAAAACCAAAACGTGAAGAACACAAAACACAAGACACGGTTCGTTCGATTTCGGCCGAAATTCCTCCACACGAGGAGACAACGAGAATACGGTCTCGTTTCCTTAAGTTCCCAAAACACAGAGACAAGATTGAGTCTTCCCTACGGATCGCTAGCAGCGAGGTATGATTACCTAAGCGAGGGCTAGAGAGAGATAGTTCAGGAAAAAGGACTGCTAGGATAGAGAGAGGAGGGTGCCTCCCTTATTTATAGCCTAATACAATAATCCTCTTCTACTCCTATACAAGAGCGAAGCGGCCAACCCTAGGGGTATCCCGTCCAACTCTGCTTTATGACGATCCGACGGCCACACGCCCATCTCATCCTTAGCTTCGCCTCGACGCAAACCTCACGATGCCGCCACGTGCCGTCCTGTCGACCGCCGCGCCTACCTCGGGATAGTTGCGCCGCCGCGCCAGCCTCTCCACGCTGCCAGCGCCACTCGTCGACCGTCCTTTTGCGGACCTTCCCCCCGGTTTTTGAGGCCGAAACCGGGAACCTGGGCCTTCCCCCGGTTTGAGGCTGAAACCGGGAAACTTGTCCTCAAGCTGAGTTTTGTGGCCCAAACTCAGAAACCCGCGCACCCAAGTTTTGAGGCCAAACCTGGAAAACCGTCCTCGCCGAGTTTTGAGACCCAAACCGGAAACCGGCCACCCCGAGTTTTGAGGCCCAAACTCAGAAACCGTCGAGGGTAGCTTTTAGAGGCTCAGCTACCGAACCCGTGCCGTAAACGGGATGTGGTTCGCACACACCGAGTTCCAGCACTGATGTCGGAGCATGTCCAGCCTCCACGCCATGCACAGTGCATTCGCCATCCTTCTCGGCCTCCCGCCAAGTGTCACGACGCCACCCACCTTCCTCCTGACTCGGCCTTGCACCGCACATCCCCATGTTCTCTTGCTTGTCGACGCCACGTGCCAGCTACCACAGCTGGTCCTCAGGTCTCCCGGTCCATCGGTCCAAGCTCCATGTCCGCCCTTCACCGCTCTCGGTCCGTCGGCACGGCACGTCCCTACTTGACCTTCTCCTCACCTTCGACCACTGCCCGAGCTCCACACCTGCACATCAACACAGCCAAGAGACATGTTGCCCGTTGATCGATCACTCATCACTCAGGAAGGGAACCATAAGGGCACATATCAACCTTGTGTTCTCATCTACCCTTCTCTTTCTTCTTTGATTTGGGGTTCGGATCCAATCCTCCCCACTCTCTGTCTTTCTTTCCGCACGCTGGCGAGCGGCTGCGTGCGGTCGATCTAGGGTTTCCCCTGTCCAGCCGGATCAAAAACCGTCTGTTTCTTCTTATCTTTCTTCCCCGAACTAGATCCACAGCTAGTACGGCTCTGATACCATTGTTAGATTCTAGGGATCGACTAGGTGTAGATCTAGATGGGGTACACTCCGATCCGGGTAAGAAACAGGGTGTGGTTCATCCTAGATGAACCACTGGAGAGGAACAGATAGATGGGGAGATATTCATACCTCCCGAAATAGCCTCTGCTAGTTCGTCGACGGAGTCTTGCGCTAGGGCAAGCGACGGGTGATGCAGCAGGGTCGGCGTGGACGCTGGTGGTGCTTCCCGCCGCTGGCAGTGCCACCCTCGGGATCGGATTAGGGTTAGGACGGTGGGACTGTAGCAGCGGCTGTCAACCTCGTTTATAGAGCCCTGCCCCCACCTCCTCTTATAGGCACTGTGCGACGGGGCCCACCAGCCTGCTAATGGGCTGGGCATCCCCGATCGGGATGCAACTGGTGGAGATCAATCCAACAGAAGCTTCTTTTTCAGCTCTCAGCCTCTTAGTTCATTTCAGAAAATCACTTCATAAAATCAGAAAGAATTACTTATTATTGAAAATTACGTTTAACAATTAGGGAGTGATTCTCTCTAAGAATCCGCTCCGTGAAGCACTACCAAACGGCCCCATAGATTCCAAACCAGGTGAAAGGTTGTTTCAGGTGTCGTTTCGAACACCGCGTAGCCCATGCACCCGCTCATGTAGATCCGTGGGGGCGGTGCTGGTTGATGGCACGCGACACGAGCAGAGTGCTGAGCGACTGCGACGGCGCGGCTCCAGCCTGCAGCACCGTCCCTCTCGAATTGGGGTCGTCGACGCCTGACCACCCTCTTCGCCTGACGCCATTGTCAGGCTCACGCACGAAGAGACAAGAGACTATAGAGATGTTGGCATATACTCTCTCCGTTCATAAAAAACATGTAATTATGAGATCCATGTCAGTCAAATTGATTCAAATTTGACTAAAGTTATAATAAATTATTAGTATTTAGTCATTAAATAAAGTTTATTATGAAAATATTTTTATTTACTAATTTAATGGTATATTTTTTGTAGTACTTTTTTATATAACTTCGATCAAAATTCGAATTATTTGACTTCTTGATAAGCGAGAATTGTATGTTTTTTTTTTTTACAAAAGGAGTACTACTAGCTCATCTCGGTTCTCGTGCTGGCAAAAAAAAAATGCTTGCTGGCTTAGGTTAACCAATCTGGCTCGCCCAGCCTGGCAAGGCTACCTTGCCCAACGAGATGAGGCAAGGCAAGCCAGCAACGAATCCAAACGTGCCACGCACGGATCTAGACGGTCCGGAGTGTTTTCCAGCTCTCCCACGGTCCGAAATGTTTCTTCGGCCTCGGTACATGCGTAGGTTTAGATGCTTGGAATTGAATTCACTTTATAAATCATAATTTAGATACATATTAATTAAGCTAATATGGTTATATATAGATTATATTTGTATATTATTGTTGCTTATACGAGAGGAATACTCATATATCGTATTTTATCGTAGAAGAGTAAGTTGAAAGTTGTAAAGTAGAAATATAGTAGGGTGATGTATGGAATCTATTTTCCTCTACGACCCTATTAGAAAGTGGTGAAATGTCAAATTCTAAGACAAATAGGCTACTTTATTGAGTGAATTCTAATTCCATCAAAATGAAGGGATCTAAAACGGGCCCTAAGAGAAATGGTTTCATTTTTTTCCCTCGATAAATAGATGCCACAAACAAATTGCGTACATGACAATATAATAGTACCTATAAACTACCATTATTTCTACATTAGAAGTGCCCTAACAATGACCAATGTATAAATTAATAGATACTAATTTATTATATGCATATATCAAAGACAAACAAATAAATAAATAGTTAATGCATAGCATACATCAATTCTAAACTCCAATCTCATAATATATAATCAAGCCTAATTGTGGTCCCCTCTCCACCACATGGACTAAACAAACTAGGCGCTGTTTAGTTCCTCCATTTCCCAAAATTTTCCATCACATCAATGTTAGGACACATGCATAGAGCACTAAATATAGGTAAAAAAATAACTAATTGTACTTTTAGTATGTACATGTCGAGACAAATCTTTAGAGTCTACGTAGTCCATATTTAGACAAAGTTTATCAAATAACAACGAAAATACTACAGGAAAAATTTTGACATGCATCGATCATATTAGCCTTTAGTTTAAAATAATCAAAGGAGGACATGCACATTGATAATGCAACGACCACTACTCAATAGCAATCCACGAACATAACACATAATTTAGGAAACCAATAATCTTATAATGCATCGCAAGCAAGTCCTTAGTAAACGTCCTATGGAAAAGCAAAAGAATTTCAGGAGTTTGATTGACATAACAAATTGTTTTGACGCTAAAGATTCAACATGTTCCCCAATGTTAAGCACTGTTTTTTCTCTTACCCTCCATGATACTGTCATGATGATCATCGTTCTCGTGACGAACAAATAACAGGCAAAAAATCGCTGGGCTGAGCATGTGCCTCGGCAAGGGCCCTACTTGATGTACTGGGAGACCCACTTGAAACCATCGCCGTAGCCCATCTTGCGAACAAACACTGCACATGAAAACCTCAAGTGGCCGGACATTGGAGTCACCAAGGTTGACCTTGCCCTTCCCAGTTGTGAAGTTGCTAAGGCCTAGGTGAACCGTAGCTCCTCTTCAGAGGCAGCATATGGTATATCAATCTTGTTGCCAAGGATGGAAATGAACATTGGCCAAGGAATCATCAGACAGGAGAGCATCGAGCTCCTTCTTTGATTCAGCAAATCGCTCCTTATCATACGCATCTACTCTACCAATGTATACTACACAGCATCAACCTGTTGACCAGGATACTACAGCATCAACCTGTTGAAAAGAAAAAATCAGGCAGAGATGAAAACATGTTTCTGATAGAATATAAGCAGACGCATAAGCAAAAATATTAGCTTATATTGCGCTGCAAACAAAGGTAGAACACAGGAAACGAATCACAACTGTCTGGAACTAATTATTGCTTCACAAATTTGGTACAACAAAAAGGATACCACAATGTGCAAAGTCGAGAGGAAATAATGGTAATATCATCATATAAAATGAAACATCACATAGCAAAATACATATTTAGACCAATGTTAAATGTTAAATATAAATCATGCAAACAAACTTTGGGTGCCTCTTGAGAAATGAGGAGAAATGAGGCAATGAAAGGAACAAAACACCATGCATTCCAAGTGAGATAATAAAGATGCAGTATTGTTACAGGATAGAGCAATATATATGGTAATGCATTACAATACGACAGGTAACATGATAGTCAATATCAAATGGCTAAAACGTCTGAAGTGCACCTTAAAAGCTTGACTACACAAAAGAAATACTTTATGAAGTGCCCAATGACTTGTGCCAGAAACAGTGTGAAGATGAAGAATGCAACTTTGACGTTGTTAATTGAAAAACATTTATCAATTGAATTTTTGAAAGTTACTGTAAAAAAGGTGACACAAGTAGCATGGCATAAGCATATGTGTAATTCTAAAGAACACATGCCACAAATGTTAACATAATATATATACAACGAGAAAAATGTATGGCAGACGTACAAATTTATTGTGTGTATCGAAATTAAACTGAGTATATGAAGCAACTGATGCAGTTGCCTCCCGAAGCGCATACTGACGACAAAGAAACATACAGCAACATGCACCTTTAGGACCTGGGGAATTCTGTGTTTATATGCTATGATCTTAACCTACATCACAAACTTGTCAAAATTTTATACTCAATTTCACGTCGTCTCCTCAGAGCACCTAAAGAACCAGACCTGACCAGGGAATTTAATTGCATCAATTTCTCAAAATAGCAGAATCAGAATTCCAAACAAGATTCAAAAACGTCAAATCAACAATTTCTGGCGTCCCTTCAACGTCGCTAAAAAGGAGGACGACCTATCACGGATCGAAATTCGAAACACACTTTTTTCAATCAAGGGCCCGAAATGACCAACATAGCGCGCAAGGCGTAGATCTGACGAGACGGCCTTGTATTAAAAGAAGGATAAATGGAGCTCGACCTTGCGTAGTAATCCTTCCAGACGCGGCGCGCGATCTGGTGGCCGCCGAGGTCGAAGGCGCCTTGAACTTGATCTTGCCGATGCTGAGCTCCTCCGACGTCGGGTGCTGCGTCGGCTGGTGCTGCACCAACCGCTGCGACAATGGAGACAAGCACGGATCAGGCAGTCCAGGGAAGCAAGAAATGGACAGGACCCGATCGGGGGCGATCAGATCTAGGATACCGGAAGCAGACGGGGGACGGTGACGTACCTCGTCCTTGAGCATGTGGAGCAGCGTGGTCTTGCCGGCGTTGTCAAGGCCAAGGAAGAGGATCTTGGCCTCCTTCTGCCACAGGCCGAGGGAGGCCAGCACCCCGTAGAACCAGTCCCACAGGAACATCTCCCCCTCCGGCCCTGCTGCGCCTTCCTCCTAGAGCCTCTCTACGCTGCTTTCTCGCGCCTCCCAAGAGAGCAGCGGCAGAGATCACCGGGTTGGGGGTTGGTGGTGGGAGACGAAACCAAGGAGAGGGGACGCGGATGTGTGTGGATCTGAATCTCCTCCTGCCTCTTTGTGTTGGCGCTGGTGAAGGAAGGGGGGGCGTCGTTAGGACAATTGATGCTGGTGCAGGCAGTGGGGGTGGGGGCTGGGGAAGCTGCGTGCTGCATGTGGACCCGCATCCCGCCTAATTTCCATCGACTACCCTCCCCGGAGCTAAAAAAATATGATGATAAGGAGCCACTGATCTTGTGCATCTATTGCCAAACAATGGCCGTTCAAAGATTTCATAGACCTATTCATCATCTATCATCAAAAAACATCGGTTTATGCTAGTTACCACCGATTATTTCACCAAGTAGTCTAAAACAGTACCTCTCAAAAATATAACACATGTGGAGGTAATTTAATTCAAACCGAACACATTATCATAGTTCAGCATTCCTCAACATTAACTTCGATCAAGGGTTTCTTTCATATCATCACAAGTCCAAGATTTTGCTGAATTATAAAAAATAAAGGTTTCAACTCATTCATATTATGCCCAAACCAATGGATAAGTCGGAGTCTACAAATAAAATATTGATCAAACCCTCATCAAGAAGAAGATTGAAGATAATCCTAGAAGATGGCATGAGGTATTGTCCGAGGCTCTTGGACGCATAGGATCTCAAGGAACGGTGCAACCAAAGTAACTCCATATGAGCTTGTATATGGACAAGAGGTCGTTTACCTGTAGAGGTAAATTTGGACGCCTTGAGATTAGCTAAGCAAAATGATTTATCGGTGATTGATTTCCACAATTTAATAATGGACAATATTAACGAGGACGCCGATAAGAGATTAGAAGCATTGGGGGCTATTGAGGGATACAAGCTACGAGTGGCAAGAGCGTATAACAAGAAGGCCGAGTTAAAAAGCTTTCAAATTGGTGATCTAGTGTGGAGCGTATAACAAGAAGGCCGAGTTAAAAAGCTTTCAAATTGGTGATCTAGTGTGGAAGGTGATCCTCCTGATTGGCTCGAAAGATAATAAGTTTGGAAAATGGTCTCTAAGTTGGGAAAGTCCTTTCAAAATTGTGAGAGTGGTTCCTAGAAATTCATATTTGCTAGAGTCATTGCAAGGTACTTTGCTACCTCGCACTCTCAATAACAAATATTTGAAGAAGTTTTCCAAGCGTGTGGCAAGAATCTTAAACGCATATGACCGATACTTACTTATCGCTCTTAGATTAAATATAAATATATGGCCGATAAATTGTTATCGCCCTTAGAACGAAATAAATATGGCTGATGGATGTGTTGACATCGTCCTTAGTCTTCATAAAAGAAAATATATTTTTAGCATGCAAGCTTTGCTAAAAATCAGAAGGACATGTGTTAATGGTCAAATTTGGCATCGTCTGTGTCTAACAAATTTGTCAAGAAATTTATTTGGACCGGTATTTGGAGTCGTTGTTATCTCAAACATGTGTTGAGGCATTGTTAAGCCTTGCGTCAGAATTATCTGGGTCTTTGGAAGAATGTCTACCTTGTCCAGGGGCTTAGAGCAGGTATTATAAAGGGCTGTTAGAAGGCTGTGCTGATGTGGAACAGAAAAAAAAAAAGAGAGAAGAGAGGTGAGTTGTAAGATTGCAGCCAGTTAAAGACATAAGAACCAAGAAATTTATGAGAGAGTGAGGTAGAGTGTAAGAGAGTCAACCACTGTATGATTTGGCTGAGAGGTGGGCTGCAAGGGTTCATAGAGCCAGCTGAAAGTTGTATTATTAGTTTTGCTCTTAGGCCAATTTGTGTGGATTTTCGGCTTCTGATAGTGCTTTTCCAAAGGCAATGACAATTACGTTGCTATATAAGTGGAGAGCATGCACTGCAATATCGTATACAGTAAGGACTCCAATTAAATTACATGCACAAAACAATTAAGAAGAGAAGGGGAGAGTCCGGTTGGAGTATGAAGGGATTTTCAGTTCAAGTACGTGGAAAGTTTGGAATTTTCTGTAGTGTAGGGTACCTAAAATTTTACGTGTCCCATCACATGTTTCAATATTCTTTTAGTCTATTAAAATAATCAATAAGAAAACAAATTACATATTCTGCCTGGAAACCATGAAATAAATTTATTAAGACTAATTAATTAATCCGTCATTAGCACATATTTACTATAGTACAACGTTGTCAAAACATAAATTTATTAGGCTTAAAAATTGTCTCGCAAATTACACTATGTATTTTTTTTAGACTATATGTAGTACTTTTATACATATATCTAAATATTTGATGTTATGGGTGAAAAGTTTTTTCTGTAGAAACTAAACAAGATCTAATTGGAAAGTAATTTGAGTCGGATTAGAGTATAGGTGAATTACGTTTGCATTGATCTTGGAAAGTAATTTGAGTCGGATTAGAGTATAGGTGAATTACGTTTGCATTGATCTTGATCGACCGAATCTTACACCTAAAAAGATCCGGATGTTATCGTCACCGCTAAACTATTCCGTCCGCCCGGTTCCTAATCGTCCGGCTCCGGTATGTGTCGCGCCGCGCGGTTTCCTTCCCCTCCCACCTCCTCAGTCATAGCGCGGAAAATTGAATCTCAGATCGACCGAGGAAGAGGAGGTCGCCTACTCCACTCCGTCGCCCATGCCCACGGCTCGGCCCGACTGCCTCCGCTCGCCCTCGCCATGCCGGCTCCGCCTAGCGCGTGAATTTAGGCCTGCCAAACCCCCAGGCCAAGGTGAGCCCCTCCCTCTCTAGCTCTCTCTCCCCCTCACTATTTTCCCCTCTCCTATATCTGTGGCGTCCTCCAAGAAGCGCCAGGTAAAGCCGGGGTGGAGGTGATTAATCGACCGGCATCTCCCGGAGGTACTTAGTGGCTCCATGGAGGGATCCAGGATGGTGCGGCCAGATCTGGTGGCAGTCGCGTTAGTAGGACACGTGGGGTCGCGAGCATGCCGCACCTCTCGAGCGGGCGCATTGCACGTGTTGCATCCATGCTAACGCACACTGAGCTGATGGTGGAGGTGCACACCAGAGGTTTGGTGATTGATGTGTTTTGCTTCTGCTGTGTAGGAATCAGCGGAAGGGCAGAGCGGAGGACGCAAGGCGGGACCAAGCAACAATAACTGGCCTGGAGGTGAGCAATGTACGTATGTGTATTTCTCTGCATGCATGGAAATATTCTGGTCCTTGAATTTGCATTAGAATACTTCTTGCCCTTCGATCATCTGGTGCTCAATAGCGAGTGCAGCAAGTGCTCTGCTCCTGTTCTGTGCAATGTACGAGAGGGAATTATGGGAAAAATCTTTTGGGGAATGTAGGAGAGGAATTTATTGAAAAAAATTCTTCTTCAGGTGCTTCAAGGGAAGACGTCTGGGATGCTTCAAAGTAGTACCAATTGTTTTGCATGCTACTAGGCCTAAGACGCTTCTATGCTGGGTTCTTGTAGACCCATTTAAAAAACATAGGTTGATTAGATCTAACTATTGCACTATATTCTTCTATAACAAATATTCTTCGCCACATTTCAATTATTGTATTCATGCGAGTTAATCCTTTTTGTTGGTTTAATATGCTTGGCCATTATCACAGTTGCTTCCATCGCAATGTCAACCATCCAGACTTCAGCGAAGAGCCAACTTTCAGTTAGATACATAGACTTTCAGCATATATCAGTACAGGTATTCAATATTCATTACTATAAAATATTGTATTTTAATACATATACTTTTGATAAATTCTTTCCTGATGTGATTGCATTGTCTATCAGCTATGCAATTGATGTAGGAATGACAGTATTTTTACCTGGACCCCGCTGGTACTCTCAACGAGCAGAGAGTACTCGGGCATATCTTGAAGCTCAATAGTGTCCTTTCGGAGACAATGAGGTCAGTTGACATGGGTTCTCTATATATTTTTTATTTACTATATTCAACTGATCTCTATACAGGAATAATTAACTGACCTTAATACTCAAATCCAGCACAAAAGATCTCTTGTAGTCATTCATTACAAGAGATGATTGTCTAAATAGGCTAAGTGATCTATAGATGATTATGTTTTGTTGTCTCTATATTCCTGTTGGCAAAACTTGAATATTTCTTTGTCTTTTTCTTTTTGTTTGTTTTAGAAAGCAATGGAATATTGTGACTATATAGTTAATTCATAAGAATTTGTTTGTTTTGCAAGTCATGTTGAGGTAGCATCAGATTTATTGGTTAGTTAAAAAATGTGTGTTGGTAGCTCTATGACCAGCAATTGGGTTCCTCTTGGATGAGAAAATTTTGATGCCATAATGCATGATCCTAGCATGTCCAAGCCACATGACTCTTGGCGTTGCATATAATGTGGACTCTGCATAAATAGTTGTTGATTTTAATGATTTATTCTTCAGTAAGTTGTACATTTCAATCGTGACCCTTGCAGCAGTCAACATAAGTAATAGATAGGTGTTAAAAGAACAATGTAAAGTTTGCTGCATATGACATTTTAAGGCAAGATTTAGAGACAGTTTTATAGTTTGCCTATTTAAATAACAGTTTAGTATTTGTTAGTTCTTTCTCATTTCTTACTAGGATAAAGCATTTTATCTTGTCTTCTAATTTCTATCTATTCTCTCTTTTTAGGTAACCTGAATTTGGATGAAAGACGTTGGGATTGTATGTTCTATGGAAGTGGGATTAGTATATGTTCTTGCATATTTTAATTCACGCTAGGATTAGAAGTTCTATATAAATAGGATCAGTATATGTTCTTACATATTTCAATTAATTGATTTTTGCATTTAGGAAAGAAGCTGACGGCATATGGCATTTTGAGATAATAGTTAGGTTGTATATGTGCCATGTGCTATACAGAGCGATTGGTGTTGTGCCGAACCAATGATGCTTCTGAACGAGGGCACCCTGAAGGTAATTTTCTTCACCAACAACAAGCCAACTCGCTGACCTACCCAATGTGAACAAGCTGAACATGACGCTGTAATTGCAAAGTGCTATTTATTTAGTCATCTTGTTACTTAATCACATCCGTATCATCTTTGTACATGGTTACCATGATCAAATTTACATGAAAAAACTTCTCTATATACATGTACAATCATATTGGAATATCTTTGTATCAGATAACAAAATTATACATGCTTAATTATGCTATGAATTCAACCATGGATGGTGCCTTTCGTGTCTTTATACAAATAACAAATAAACTTATTTGTTTGATGTAAAGATAAAAGATAAAAGGCATCAATCACCATCAAAAGGACCACCACAGATTTTAATGAAGTGTTTTTTATTGAGTAACACCATCATCTAAATATTATACGAGTATCCCGTTGCAACGCACGGGTACTTATCTTATACCTAAAAAGATCCAGATGTTATTGTCACCGCTAAACTATTCCGTCTGCCCAAGTTGTCCTAATCGTCGACTCCGGTATCTGTCGCGCCGCGCGGTTTCCTTCCCCTCCCACCTCCTCAGTCAAAGCGCGAAAACTGAATCTCAAATCGACCGAGGAAGAGGAGGTCGCCTACTCCACTCTTCGCTCATGCCCACGGCTCCCCGGCTCTGCCGTCCTCCCGCTCGCTCGCCATGCCGGCTCCGCCCAGCGCGTGAATTTAGGCGTGCCAAACACCCAGTCCAAGGTGAGCCTGCGGATACATGGGCGTATGCCGAGTCTCGAGTGATGAGTGATTGTCAACAGGTTTGATGCGCATGTTCTTTGGCCTATGTTGTGCAGGTGTCGAGCACGGATACAGTGATCGAAGGCAAGGTGAAGGTCAAGTAGAGACGTGTCGTGCCGATGGACCGGGAGCGATGAAGGGCGGACGTGAGGCTTGGACTGAGGGACCGGTGGCCTGAGGATCAGCTGTGGTGGCTGACAGCCTGGGACAGCGACGAGCGGAGACTTGCGGGGCACAGTGTTACTCGGGTCAAGGACCTGGGGACATGTGTCGGTGGACGGGGTGCACGGGCGGTGCATCCCCTCTACGGCTCGGTTTGGTGGTTGAGCCACAGAAAAACCACCGGCGGACGGTTTCCAGGTTTGGGCCACAAAACCTGGGTGCTGCGGGTTTGCCGAGTTTGGGCCACAAAACTCGGGCTGAGGTCGGTTTCTAGGTCTGGGCATCAACACCTGGGCGCTGGCAGGTTTCTGAGTTTGGGCCACAAAACTCAGGCGATGGAAGACTGGTTTCCCGGTTTGGGCCTCAAAACCGGGGGTTGGTCGTAAAGACAGGTTTCCCGGTTTCGGCCATAAAATCGGGGGCGAGGTCCGGAAAAGGACGAGCAGAGTGGTGGGCACGTGGCGGCAATCGGTGAGGTTGCGTCGAGGCAACGCTACCAGTTGTGCGGGCGTAGCCGTCGGATCAGCATCCACTTCGAGTTGGTCCAGAATAACCCTAGGGTTTAGCTGGTTCGCTCTGTAATTAGCTGTAAGGGTAGAAGGGGAATAAATGTATTAGGCTATATAAGGAGAGGCCTCCCCTCTCTCCAAACTATCTCAGCCATTTGCTATTTTCACTTAGGTTTTCCTGCTCTCCCATATCCCTGCTGTAGCAACTGAGATCCGCAGAGACGGTGAACAATACCTCTGTGTATTTGCTTTTTGAGGAAACGAGACCGTAATCTCGTTGTCTCCTCGTGGGGACGAATTTCGGCTGGCAATTCGTGGTCGTGATTCGCGTTTTGGTGTTGTTCTTCGCGGGTTGCTTTTCTCCACGATTTTCCCGGTGATCGTTCTCCTTACTCGATGCGTCTCTTTCGATTCCGTTTGAACTGAGTTGTTCTAGATCGTGAGGCACTTCTTTCCACTGAAGGAATTCACCTCTAACCTCACGGGCTAGTAGATCGGTCGATTTTCATTTCGAATCGAGTTTTGTTCCTTTGCCCCGAATTCTTCCGATTCACCGATTTGAAGTTAAGTTCGAGCCATGATCTCCTTAGGATAGCTCACTAACCTCCTTGGAACTCCTCATACCAAGTCTAAGCCTTAAAGCTTTTGATTCGTATGAGATCGAGTTGAATCCGCGGAAGAACTGTGCTGTTTCGGGGGCATCGGACGCTCGGGTCGGGGGCATCGGACGATGAGTTCGTCACATCGGACGCTCAGTCGCCACGTGTCACCTGACAGCATTTTTGAAGGAGCATCGGACGCTGACCATCGGACGCTCCGTTGCCATCAGACGCGTCCGAGGGGTGAGCATCGGACGCTAGGTCTTCACTGTAGCCAGCGTCCGATGACCATGCAGTAAGGTCCCAGACTTGCTCATTTTGCATCGGACGCGTCCGTTGCTTGGACATCGGACGTAGGCCAGCGTCCGATGTAGTGAGGTTTGCACTGTTTTGTCCGCAGTTTGCTCGTACGACTTCGGATTTGGTTTTGGGTTTTTGGGTTGAGTTTCTAGAGTCATGTAGTGTCCCGCTGTGCTTCTTGGAAGCATCCACCCTACATCTAGGGTCGTGGACTCTATCGAGCTCTGGATTTGCTCTTGGGTTGATTCTCGGGACAGTGGCGACAAGTTTCAGAAAAGAAATTTGAGGCTCCCATTCACCCCCCCCCTCTGGTCGCTTTCTGGTATCACTTTCGGTCCTTCAATTGGTATCGGAGCGGGTTAAGGATCTTCCACCTTAGCCGGTTCCAGATCCATAGAAGGCGACATGGATCACGGCGTGGGCAAACCGCCGTTCTTTGATGGGACGAACTATGCGTATTGAAAGATACACATGTTGGCCTATCTTCAGAGTTTGGGTGCTTCCATCTGGGATATTTGCAACTCTGCAGATTACGTGGTCTTGGCTGCTCATGCTACTCAGCATCAGATCGATGAGCATGATGCCAATAGTCGAGCCCGTAATGCTCTTTTCTCGTGTTTGAGCATGACAGAGTTTGATCGCGTTTCTCACCTCGCTACGGCTCGGGAGATTTGTCTACCCTCATGCGTTTCCATGAGGGAATCACTCAAGTCAAAACCCATCTCTACGAGTCACACAAGCGAGAGTATGAGAACTTTCGACACATGTCTGGCGAGAGCATAGAGAGTTTATTCGCTCGCTTTCAGGTGATTGTCAACAGGATGAGGGCTAACAAGGAGTTGTTGCCTTTCGACGATCATGAGAGGGCTTTGAAGCTTTTACACACTCTCGATCGGTCAGTGTGGGATTCCAAGGTTCAGGCGATCATCGAATCGCCTAAATATGAGACCCTCACGTGCGATGAGCTCTTTAGTAAGCTCAAGTCGAGTGAGATTGACGCCATGGTGAGGGCTTCTTATGAAAATCCTTCTGGCCCATCGATGGCGTTGCTTTCTAGCTCTTCTGCTAACCCCTCTGGAGGATTTGCACTTTCTTCTCTTCTTTCCGTCACAGAGGAGCAGCTGGAGTTCATGGGGGATGACGAGTTGGCTTTGCTCGCCAACCGGTTCTCGCGGTTCCACAACAACCGCATGAACCGTCGTCGCGAAGGAGGACGCTCTGGATGTTGCGAGTGCGGCGACCCCGACCACTTCATCGCCAATTGTCCCAAGAAGAACAAGCAAGCATTTGGGAAGGGCGATCATGGGCACAAGTATGACTTCGACAAGCGCAAGGAGAAGTACGTCCCCGCGAAGCACAAGCGGAAGGGCGGCTTCAACAAGGAATACATCAAGAAGAAGTACTTGGAGAAAGCCCAGACTGAGCAGCGGCTTTCTTTCTTCGCCATGCTCAGCGACGTCGACGACTCGGATGACGACTCTGCTTCCTCAAGCAACGACGAGTCCGAGAAAAAGAAGAAGATCGAGGACAAGCTGAACGGCCTCTGCTTCTTCGCCGACAACGAGGTCTTCTGCACCATGGCCCTCGGCAAGGAGGTCGACAGCCAGCTGGAGGACACCCCTCGGAACGACGACGACGACGACGACACCTCCCAGGTATCTCAGACCCCTGACGAGCTTTCTGCTGAGGTCAAAAAACTTACTGCCACCCTTCTCAGTCAAGATAAGTTGCTTAGGCGTGCTGCTAGAGAGAGGAAGGAGTTTAGGCAGAAGTGGGAGGATACGGTGAAGGAGCTTGAGTCTGTCAAGTCCACCGTTGTTGTCATTGAGGAGGATGAGTGTGAGATGTGTTCCAGGCACATGACTGACCTTCTCACTTTGAGGGGGAAGTATGTTGCCTTGGTTGGAGAGGTGGATGAGCTTAGGGCTAGATCCTCAGTGCTTGGTGCGTGCAAGTCCTGTGCAGGCTTGCAATCCGAGTTGGCAGAGAAGAATGCCAAGATTGTGTCTCTTGAGAAGGCCAGCTCGGATAGCACTTGTGTGACTAGGTGTGCTTTGTGTGAGGGCTTGGAGATGGAGATAGCCAATATGAAGCAGACAAGATGCAAACCGAGGAAGAAAACACATACCTTCGGACCATCTTGTCATGGGTGTCTTGTGGTGAGCCGCAACTTGGGATGATGATAGCCCAATTCAAGCGTGTTGCGGAGGTCCAGGAGTAGGCTTCGCTCAAGGTGTTGAGTGTGCTTCCTCTTTTGGTAAGATTGGAGAGTCGAGTGGTTTGAACCCGAGTGAGAAGCCCAACTCCACCACTACTCCCAAGCTGACCAAGATTCCACCCAAAGAGCCTTCAAGCCTAACACTGAGGATGGGGTGTTTGTTGAAACTCCGAAAGCTCCACCCAAGAAACAGACATGGCATCCTAAGCCAACCACCTGAAAAACAAGTTGGACACCATGCCACCTATCCAAGAGGAGTTATGCCACAACAGGGCAAAGTGATCCACACCCACTACCGTGAGTACCAACAACCCCCTATGAGAGCGGTGAGGTACCATTGTGAGCACTGTGGGAGAGATGGACACTTGAGGGTTTTGCTTCAGGCGCAAGAGAGAGGAGCGTCGTGCCAGAGTGAGATGAACAATGCGGACATGTACCATCCTTTCCATGATGTACATGTGCCGAATGTTCAGAGGCCGCTAGGCCTAGAGGTACAGTGCCTCAAGGTCCTAGGCCACAGAGAGGTGTTGCCCGGCGAGATCCTGTTTTTGCAGGATATGGACCCCGTGGCGGTGGCTTTGTTGAGCGATTCCCTCCACCGCGTTTTGAGTATCGCGATGGACGCTCTTTCCCTTAGCAGACCACGTTTTCCTGTGCGTGGTGATCGCTTTCCCATAGGCGTGCTAGGAATGGTTTTTCTATTAACCGTTCTTTTGAGCAGCCGGCCCAACACTGGTATAATTCCCATTTTACTACCCCAATGTTGGACCGTATGCTCACCCTATGTATTTTTATTGATGTAGGTAAAACGATTGGAGGACATTTGGTTGGTGGATTCCGGTTGCTCGAGGCACATGACCAGAAACGCCAAGTGGTTCTCCAGTCTTAGTCCTATTGCCGGAAAGGAGTTTATCACCTTCGGCGACAATAGCAAAGGTAAGGTGTTGTCTCGAGGGTCTGTGCGAGTTAATGAGCACTTTGTGTTGCGTGATGTTGCTCTTGTTTCTAACTTGCACTTTAACCTTCTTTCTGTTTCGCAACTCTTTGATGATGACTATGAGATTCGTTTTAAACTGCATCTCAGTCGTATTTTGGATCCTCAAGGCAATCTTGTATGTTTGATTTCGCCCTTTGGGAAAGTATTTCGTGCGAATTTCTCGAAGTCTTTGGTATTCTCGTTGTCTTTGGCTGGTCCTTCCTCCTCTGATCTTTGGAAGCGGCATAGGAGACTTGGACACCTGAGCTTCGACTTGCTTGCAAGGCTTAGTTCACTTGGCTTAATCCGAGGATTGCCTAAGTTATCCACGGAGAAGGATCTTGTTTGCCATTCTTGTAGACATGGGAAGATGGTTGCCGCTCCCCACCATCCAGTGACTCAGGTCATGACTAAGCGCCCTGGAGAGCTTTTGCACATGGACCTTGTTGGTCCGGCTCGGGTGAGCTCAGTTGGGGGGAAGTGGTACGTGCTTGTTGTTGTTGACAATTTTTCGAGATATGGTTTTTTAGCTGAGAAAACCGAGACTTTCTCTTTGCTGAGATTCGTCTTCAGAATGAGTTCTATCTCTTTTGCTTGCTTCTTTCTTCGATTTCTCTTGATCTTCTGTACTTGAGTGATAATGGTTCCGAGTTTAAAAACTCATATTTTGAAAGTTTTGTAACTCTTTGGGTTTGGAGCATCAGTTTTCTTCCTCCTACACACCGCCACAAAATGGTGTTGTAGAGAGGAAGATTGGACTCTTGTAGAGATGGCCAGACGATGCTCGATGAGCATAGGACTCCTAGACGATACTGGGCCGAAGCTATGAACACTGCATGCTATATTTCCAATCGCATTTTTCTCCGAGCTTTCTTGAAAAAGACGTCTTATGAGTTGCGTTTTGGAAAATAGCCCAAGGTGAGTTATTTTAGAGTTTTTGGTTGCCACTGTTTTGTACTTAAGAAAGGCAACATGGACAAATTTGAGTCTCGCTCTTCTGACGGTGTATTTTTGGGTTATGGCACTCATACTCGCGCATATCGTGTACTTAACCTTAATACTAACCGAGTCATGGAGACATCCGATGTCACCTTCGACGAGACCATGGTTTGTCCTTCTTCTCGTTTTGAGCGTGCAAGTGATCACGAGGTTGGTGAGCCTCTTTTTGATGACGAGGACGAGGGTGCTGAAGGGATGGACGATCCAGCACCACCTCCACCTGCTGTGCCGCAAGCATCGGCTTCTACTACGACGACTCATGGCCCCAACCCCTCTTCGTCGACTACTTGGGGGCCGTGGGATCCGCCACCTCGTGTTGTACCTTTTGTACCCGAGGAGGCACCAGTTGCTGTTGAGGGGGAGATTTCTTCAGCTCGGGAGGCACCACGACACATTCAGCGCCAACACCCGCCTCAATAGATGATCGGCGACATCGACGAACGTGTCACTTGGTCAAGGTCACAACAAATTTCTCACTTTGCTCATTCTGCATTTGTTGCTGATTTTGAACCCCGAGATGTTGGACATGCTTTATCTGATCCTGATTGGGTTAATGTCATGCATGGGGAGTTAGAAAACTTTGAAAGAAATTGGGTTTGGGTTTTGGTTCCACCTCCTCCTGAGTGTCACCCTATTGGTACAAAATGGGTCTTCAAAACAAACAAGGGAGGATGGCCACATTGTGAGAAACAAGGCCAGACTTGTAGCCCAGGGGTATAGTCAGAAGGAGGGGATAGACTATGAGGAGACTTTTGCTCATGTAGCTCGTTTGGAGGCAATTAGGATACTCTTGGCTTTTGCTGCATCCAAAGGGTTTAAACTTTTTCAAATGGATGTCAAGAGTGCCTTCTTAAACGGGTACATAGAAGAAGAGGTGTATGTGAAACAACCCCCCGGTTTTGAAAATCCCAAGTTTCCAAACCATGTTTTTAAACTTCACAGACTTTATATGGTTTGAAACAAGCCCCTAGAGCCTGGTATGATAGGTTGAAAACCTTTTTGCTTGCTAAGGGTTTTAAAATGGGATGTGTAGATAAAACGCTCTTTCTCCTCAAGCAAGGCAATGACACTCTCTTGGTCCAGATTTACGTGGATGATATCATTTTCGGTGGTTCTTCTCACGCTTTGGTTGCCAAGTTTGCAGATCTTATGAGCAGGGAGTTTGAGATGAGCATGATGGACGAGTTGACGTTTTTCCTCGGGTTGCAAATCAAGCAATCCCGAGAGGGAACATTTGTGCACCAGGTTAAGTATACCAAGGACATTCTGAAGAAGTTCGATATGGGTGAGGTCAAGCCTCTTCCAACACCCATGTCGACCACAACGGCCCTGGATGCAGACAAGGATGGAGAAGCTGTGGACCAGAAGGAGTACCGGAGTATGATCGGATCGCTGCTGTACCTGACGGCGACACACCCGGACATCCAGTTCGCGGTGTGTCTTTGCGCACGATTTCAGTCGTCGTCGTGCACGTCTCACCGTCAGTCAGTCAAGCGCATTATGAGGTACTTATGCTTCACTCCAGAGTTTGGGATTTGGTACTCTGCTTCCTCCACCCTCTCCCTTTGCGGTTATTCTGATGCCGATTTTGCTGGTTGCCGACTTGATCGCAAGTCACTTCTGGGACTTGTCAGTTTATTGGTTCTTCTCTTGTATCTTGGTCTTCTCGCAAGCAGTCTAGTGTCGCCCAGTCTACCACAGAGGCTGAGTATGTTGCTGCGGCTAGCTGCGGTTACTAGTTGCTTTGGATGATGGCCACTTTGCGTGATTTTAGTCTAAGCTTTTCTCGCGTTCCTTTGCTTTGTGACAACATGAGTGCTATTAGCGTTGCTAAGAACCCCGTGCTGCATTCTAAGACCAAACACATTGATGTGCGCTTTCATTTTCTGCGAGACCACTATGAGAAGGGTGATATCAACCTTCACCATGTCGATACTCATCATCAATTGGCAGATATTTTTACTAAGCCTTTGGACCAATCAACTTTTGCTAGGTTGAGGGATGAGCTTGGTGTGTGTTTCTCCTTTTAGATGAGGGAAACATTTTGGATATTGTATCATAGACTGACTCTTTTTCTTTCGCTTTGTTTTCATCTTTGGTAGGATAGTCTTTGCATTTCATCATGCATCGTTACTTTCTAAGCTTCATGTATATAATCTTTAGAATGTGATTATGCTCTATCTAGTATGCTCCGATGCTATATGATGATACTTGTAGCTTATGCTCCTTCTGATCACTGATACATGTTATGAGTTGAGCTATTTTATGAATGGTGAACCTGCTTAATGAACATAAAACTTGAAATTGTTCACCATTGAGATATGCAACTAGCATGTGTAGAATGTGTTGAGTTCACTTGTGCTATTCATATATGCTAGGTTGCTATGTCTCCAGTTCTGAGTCTTTCACTTGCTTGGTATGTTCATATTCTATCATAAAATTGAACCAAGTTAAGTGAATTGGAAAGATCGAGATGGGATTGCTTGTCAACACAACACGGTATCAAGACTGTTTCTCACTGCACTTTGAGTTAAACTTGAGACGTGTCGTGTATGACCGAAACCGACGCTTTAAGCTTCTAATTGCATATGCATAGGCTTAGCCCGGTTGAAAAGATAGGCAATGACAAGCTTTCAACCTCTCGTAATCACATGCTGAATTTTGAACTTGTGTAATTTCACCGCTGCAACTCCGATTAAGATTTGAAATCACAAGTATATGTTTCATTCTGCAGCATGATGATTGAACTTTGCTAGAGGTAGTTCACCTTGTATACATGTTTAGCACTTGTTTGACTTCCTGTCTATACATGTGTAGTGCTATTTTTGTGGTGAACATCCTTTTCAGAATGGTCAAAACTGCTCACTTTGCTCATATGTTCATATTTCGTATTTGGTGATCAATTTGAGCCTTTGCTGGCATGTATGCTTATTGTTGAGTCATTGGAGTTACACTTTGTAGAGCATCTTTCCATCCATTGACTATATTCCTGAAGCTGCTAACTTGCATTTTTGACTCATGCATTTGGAAGAAAGAATTTTGCCTGATAGTGCATTATCAACTAAGGGGGAGAATTTTTGTCAAATCATAAGGGGGAGAAATCATTAGTGTGTGCACTATTGGAGGGGAGTTTGCTCGCTTTGTTTGATGAATTTTCAATTGGTTTAGAGCATTTTTGGTAGCTAGTTGTGTTGAGCCTCTGCCTCTTTCTTGAGGGACTAGCAACTTTGCCTATATGCTCTTCACTTGGTATAGAGCTCTTCTGCTTTTCAGTTAGCATTTCTTCAGTTGATATCAAGTTTTCTCGCTAACGGTGTTGAGCCTGTTCTACCTCTTCTTGAGGGCTAGCTTTACTTTGCTTGGTTGCGTCGAGCCGTTGCCCATGTCTTTGGGGACCAAGTTGTCTTCTCTTTCCACTTGACCTTCTTCGGCTTTGCTATGCTTTTGGGTCATCTGGTCGAGTTATCTCCTTTCCTTCTTTTTCCTTCTTCTATTCCATTATGATTTGTGTTGGTAGTTGACAATGCACTCATGAAGGGGAGATTGTGGATACACGGGTGTATGCCGAGTCTCGAGTGATGAGTGATTGTCAATAGGGTTGATGCGCATGTTCTTTGGCTTGTGTTGTGCAGGTGTCGAGCACGAATATAGTGATCGAAGGCAAGGTGAAGGTCAAGTAGAGACGTGCCGTGCCGATGGACCGAGAGCGGTGAAGGGCGGACGTGAGGCTTGGACTGAGGGACCGGTGGCCTGAGGATCAACTGTGGTGGCTGACAGCCTAGGACAACGACGAGCGGACACTTGCGGGGCACAGTGTTGCTCGGGTCGGACCTAGGGACATGTGTCGGTGGACGAGGTGCGCGGGCGGGCGTGCATCCCCTCTACGGCTCAGTTTGGTGGTTGAGCCACAGAAAAACCACCGGCGGACGGTTTCCAGGTTTCGGCCACAAAACCTGGGTGCTGCGGGTTTGCCGAGTTTGGGCCACAAAACTCGGGCTGAGGTCGGTTTCCAGGTTTGGGCCTCAAACCTGGGCGCTGGCGGGTTTCTGAGTTTGGGCCTCAAAACCGGGGTTGGTCGTAAAGACAGGTTTCCCGTTTCGGCCATAAAATCGGGGCGAGGTCCGGGAAAACGACGAGCAGAGCGGTGGCGGCACGTGGTGGCAATCGGTGAGGTTGCGTCAAGGCAACACTACCAGTTGTGCGGGCGTGGCCGTCGGATCAGCATCCACTTCGAGTTGGTCCAGAATAACCCTAGGGTTTAGCTGGTTCGCTCTATAATTAGCTGTAAAGGTAGAAGGGGAATAAATGTATTAGGCTATATAAGGAGAGGCCTCCCTCCCTCCAAACTATCTCAGCCATTTGCTATTTTCACTTAGGTTTTCCTGCTCTCCCATATCCCTGTTGTAGCAACTGAGATCCGCAGAGACGGTGAACAATACCTCTGTGTATTTTCTTTTGAGAAACGAGACCGTAATCTCGTTGTCTCCTCGTGGGGACGAATTTCGGCTGACAATTCGTGGTTGTGATTCGTGTTTTGGTGTTGTTCTTCGCGGGTTGCTTTTCTCCATGATTTTCCCGTGATCGTCTCCTTACTCGATGCATCTCTTTCGATTCCATTTGAACTGAGTTGTTCTAGATCGTGAGGCACTTCTTTCCACCGAAGGAATTCACCTCTAACCTCACGGGCTAGTAGATCGGTCGATTTTCGTTTCGAATCGAGTTTTGTTCCTTTTGCCCCGAATTCTTCCGATTCACCGATTTGGAGTTAAGTTCGAGCCATGATCTCCTTGGGATAGCTCACTAACCTCCTTGGAACTGCTCATACCAAGTCTAAGCCTTAAAGCTTTTGATTCGGAGGAGATTGGGTTGAATCCGCGGAAGAACTGTGCTGTTTCGGGGGCATCGGACGCTCGGGTCGGGGGCATCGTACGATGAGTTCGTCACATCAGACGCTCAGTTGCCACGTGTCACCTGACAACGTTTTTGAAGGAGCATCGGACGCTGACCATCAGACGCGTCCGAGGGGTGAGCATCGGATGCTAGGGCTTCACTGTAGCCAGCGTCCGATGACCATGCAGTAAGGTCCCAGACTTGCTCATTTTGCATCGGACGTGTCCGTTGCTTGGACATCGGACGCAGGCCAGCGTCCGATGCAGTGAGGTTTGCACTATTTCGTCCGCAGTTTGCTCGTACGACTTCGGATTTGGTTTTGGGTTTTTGGTTGAGTTTCTAGAGTCATGTATTGTCCCGTTGTGCTTCTTGGAAGCATCCACCCTACATCTAGGGTCGTGGACTCTATCGAGCTCTGGATTTGCTCTTGGGGTTGATTCTCGGGACAGTGGCGACAAGTTTTAGAAAAGAAATTTGAGGCTCCCATTCACCCCCCCCTCTGGTCGCTTTGTGGTATCACTTTCGGTCCTTCAGAGCCCCTCCCTCTCTAGCTCTCCCTCCCCCTCACTATTTTCCCCTCTCCTATATCTGCGGCGTCCTCCAAGAAGCGCAACGTAAAGCCGGGGTGGAGGCGATTAATCGACCGACATCTCCCGGAGGTCCTTAGTGGGTCCATGGAGGGATCCAGGATGGTGCGGCCAGATCTGGTGGCGGTCGCGTTAGTAGGTCATGTGGGGTCGCGAGCATGCCGCACCTCTCTAGCGAGCACATTGCACGTGCTGCATCCATGCCAACGCACACCGATCTGATGGTGGAGATGCACACTAGAGTTTGGTGATTGATTTGTGTTTTGCTTCTGTTGTGTAGGAATCAGCGGAAGGGCAGAGCAGAGGACGCAAGGCGGGACCAAGCAACAATAATTGGCCTGGAGGTGAGCATTGTACTTATGCGTATTTCCATACATGCATTGAAATATTCTGGTCCTTGAATTTGTATTAGAATACTTCTTGCTCTTCGATCATATGGTGCTCAATAACGAGTGCAACAAGTGCTCTGTTCCTGTTCTGTGCAATGTATGAGAGGGAATTATGGGAAAATTCTTTTGGGAATGTAGGAGAGGAATTATGGGAAAAAATTCTTCTTCGGGTGCTTCAAGGGGAAGACGTCTGGGATGCTTCAAAGTACTACCAATTCTTTTGCATGCTGCTAGGCCTGAGACGCTTCTATTCTGGTTCTTGTAGACCCATTTAAAAAACATAGGTTGATTAGATCTAACTATTGCACTATATTCTTCTATAACAAATATTCTTCGCCACATTTCAATTACTGTATTCATGCGAGTTAATCCTTTTTGCTGGTTTAATGTGCTTGGCCATTATCACAATTGCTTCCATCGCAATGTCAACCATCTAGACTTCAGCAAAGAGCCAACTTTCAGTTAGATACATAGACTTTCAGCATATATCAGTACAGGTATTCAATATTCATTACTCTAAAATACTGTATTTTAATACATATACTTTTGATGAATCTTTCCTGATGTGATTGCATTGTCTATCAGCTATGCAATTGATGCAAGAATGACAATATTTTTACCTTGCCCCCGCTAGTACTCTCAACTTGCAGAGAGTACTGGGGCATATCTTGAAGCTCAATAGTGTCCTTTCGGAGACAATGAGGTCAGTTGGCATGGGTTCTCTATATATTTTTCATTACTATATTCAACTGATCTCTATACAGGAATAATCAACTGACCTTAATACTCAAATCCAGCATAAAAGATCTCTTGTAGTCATTCATTACAAGAGATGATTGTCTAAATAGGCTAAGTGATCTATAGATGATTATGTTTTGTTGTCTCTATATTCCTGTTGGCAAAACTTGAATATTTCTCTGTTTTTTTATTTTTGTTTGTTTTAGAAAGCAATGAATATTGTGACTATATAGTTAATTCATTAGAATTTGTTTGTTTTGCAAGTCATGTTGAGGTAGCATCAGATTTATTGGTTAGTTAAAAAAATGTGTGTTGGTAGCTCTATGCCCAGCAATTGGGTTCCTCTTGGATGAGAAATTTTGATGCCATAATGCATGATCCGAGCATGTCCAAGCCACAGGACTCTTGGTGTTGATATAATGTGGACTCTGCATAAATAGTTTTGATTTTAATGATTTATTCTTCAGTAAGTTGTACATTTCAATCGTGACCCTTGCAGCAGTCAACATAAGTAATAGATAGGTGTTAAAAGAAATGTAAAGTTTGCTGCATATGACATTTAAGGCAAGATTTAGAGACAGTTTTATAGTTGCCTATTTAAATAACAGTTTAGTATTGTTAGTTCTTTCTCATTTCTACAAGGATAAAGCATTTTATCTTGTCTTCTAATTTCTATCTATTCTCTCTTTTTATGTAACCTAAATTTGGATGAAAACGTTGGGATTGGAAGTTCTATGGAAGTGGATTAGTATATGTTCTTGCATATTTAATTCACGCTAGGATTAGAAGTTCTATATAAATAGGATCAGTATATGTTCTTACATGTTTCAATTAATTGATTTTTGCATTTAGGAAAGAAGCTGACTGCATATGGCATTTTGAGACAATAGTTAGGTTGTATATGTGCCATGTCCTATACAGAGCGATTGGTGTTGTGCCGAACCAATGATGCTTCTGAACGAGGGCACCCTGAAGGTAATTTTCTTCACCAACAACAAGCCAACTCACTGACCTACCCAATGTGAACAAGGTGAACATGACGCTATAATTGCAAAGTGCTATTTATTTAGTCATCTTGTTACTTAATCACATCTGTATCATCTTTGTACATGGTGACCATGATCAAATTTACATGAAAAAGCTTCTCTATATACATGTACAATCATATTGGAATATCTTTGTATCAGTGTTGGGGGAAAGGACCTCGGCAGAAGCGCCGCTCGAACTGGTGCTCGAAATTAGCCCTCGCGCAACGCCTGTGCTCGCGAGGTCCCTCTCCTATTGGAGACCGTTACCCTAACCCCCGGATACGGTCAACCCTCGTCGCTTTGTTGTGCTTCCGTGCAGATCTAAGACGACGATCGCACTGCAGGAAACCTCGCTGACTCACGACGCCACCCTCGTGTGGAGCGAAGGTCCAGGCAAGCCGCAAGTGTGCGTCGCCCCAGAGGCAAGCGAAGCCGAAGGTCCGGCGAGCGCGGCCGAAGGTTAAACTTCATTCTTCCCCGGAGGCAGGTAAAGCCGGAGGTGCGCGGGCCCAAGGGCGAGCGCAGCCGAAGGTCAAGACCGCCGCACTCTCCCCGGAGGTGAACAAGGGCCAGGTGCGGCGCGCTGGAGTGTGACCGATTAGGGTTTCCACCTCAGCTGTGTATTTACGTTTTTGCCCTTCCTCCCTGCGCGGAGGCGAGGAATCTTTGCTGTACCCTTTTGTAATTTGGCCCGTGCCCTTGGCATCCCATAAATACCAAGGGATGAACAGCGTAAGGACCGACTTTTGGGAATTTGAGCACCTTCCACTTTCGTCTTACCTTCGCTACTGCATCCGACACTTGGCCGCCTTCGCTCTTTCCCCTGCACAGTGCGAGGTTGGGCAAGTGCGTTCCAACAGTTTGGCGCCGTCCGTGGGGACCGAAGTCTGAAATGGCGTGAAAACGGAGAGCACTTTCGAGACGAGGGACCAGCGCGTTCCTAGAGAGGCGGCAGCGGTGGTCCCGCCTGCTGAGGAAATTGCACAGCCCTCGGGAGGAGAGAATGTCACCCCCCGGAACCCCAATCCCTGGGCCCCCAGGCCCAAGTGGCGACACAGCCACAACCACACACTTCGGGAGGAAAGGAGAAGGAGGAAGAGGTGGGCCTTGAGCCCTTGAGAGGCTCGAGGCTGAGCTGCAAGAGAAGAAGAGGCGCCTGGAACAGCTTGAGAGTCATAACCGACTGCGCTCGATCAGACAGAGGGCAGACGAGGCCAGGGAGCAGCTTCGCCGCATGGAGAATCCCTCGCCGCGGCGGAAGCCGAAGCCGAGGGCTGGGACAATGAGGAGATACCCCCGTTGCGAGAGGAGAATGAGGAGCCAAATCAAGATAACCTTCGTCACCATCCACCACCCCCACCACCACCAGTACACCCGGAGCCTATCCTGTGAGATACCCCCAACTTCCGCCAACTCTACCCAGATGAGAGAGAGCAAAACCTCGCATTCAGCGAAGGCATCAGCAACACCAAATGCCGTACGATCCAAAGTCACCACTCTCCCAAATACTCCAAATCCAGCCCTGGCCACCATGCTATAATCCACAAAACCTACCCCGCTATGATGGACTTTCCGACCCTCGCCAGTTCATCATGAGCTACGAAGCAGCGGTCGCCGCAGCAGGCGGTGACGAATCAACAATGGCAAAATCCTTTGTCATCATTTGCGAGACATCGCACAAACTTGGTACAGCAACCTTCCCCCGGAACTGTGGATTCCTGGGCCTCCCTCAGAGACAAGCTGTGCACAAATTTCAAGGGCATCACTCCAGCCCCGTTAAAACCCATCGAGCTATTCAATTGCAAGCAAGAAGAACGCGAGCCGCTCCAAGATTACTGGCGAAGGTTCATTCAAATCAGAGCAGGACCCCTGGGATATCTGACGAGGCTGTCATCCTCGCTGCAGTCAGCGGCCTGCGCCCAGGACCATGCTCCTCCAAATTTGCCAGAAAACCAGCAAACTCAATCGAAGAGTTGCATGAAACAATGGAGATACTGCCGAGCCGATATGGATTTCAGAGCGAAGTCCGACGCTCGGAGGTCTCAGCAGAGGCCACAGCCGAGGCCTCAACCGAGAGAAAGCAACCTTCGCCAAGAGCAAAGCAACGTCGGTGCAATCAACAAAGCAACAAACTATGCACATCAAACACGGGACGCTCAGCACCCCCAGCCACCCCGCAGGTTTTGCCACCTCCGCCAAACCAGCGCTACCAGCAGCGAGATCCTGCCAAAATGTATTGTCACTTCTGTGGAATGGGAAAGGGGCACACAACAAAGCAATGCGAATGCTTCGCCAAGGAAAGGAATTCCAGGAATCCAGGAAACCCGTTCCGTCAGATTCCCGAACCATAAACCACACAAGAAAACCAAGCTTTCCACCCACCAAATCCAACATACCACTATACCCCCATAAACTACGGCCTACCTTCCAAAACACCCTCCTACACTCACCACCCACTCTACAACCAAACCCATTATCCAACCACCACCCCACAACGCCAAAACCCACCTTACACAGTCACATACCCAGCTACCCCCCAAAACCAAATTCCAACAACCCACCAAGCCACCAGTGCTCTGCCACCACCACCGCTGATCCCCGCGTTACCAGCACCACAACCTGTGAAAGCCGAAGCCTCGAGCCAAACAACCATCAACAATCCAACATCGACCTTCGGTGTCATTCTGGCTATCACCGAGGTTCAACGAAGACCATGGTAACAAACGGCAGAGGAAGGAACATGCCAGACGCGTTCACCACGTGCCGTCGAAGGACCACATAATTCGGTCGTTGGTCTCACATCCCATAACCTTCGATTCCAGTGACATGAAGCTAAGAGATTACCCTCACACAGATGCCATGGTGATCGAAACCAACCTCGCTGGGTGGACCGTCACCAAAATACTGGTCGATACAGGAAGCTCCGCTGACATCTTGTTTCGCTTCAACCTTCGACAGCATGAAGCTTGACAGAAATCTTCTGCAACCGGCCGACAACCCCCTATACGGTTTCGGTGGTCAACAAGTAAGAGCCGTCGGGAAAATTTCTCTGCCCGTGACCTTCGGCGACCAAATCAACTGCAGGACGGAACATATAACATTTGATGTCGTCGACATGTTCTACCCATACAATGCCATTTTTGGCCGAGGGGTCACAAACGCCTTCAATGCGGTCATCCATCCCGCCTACCTATGCATGAAACTTCCTGCTCCGAAGGTGTCGTCGCGGTATTCGGGGACCAGGACATTGCAAGGACAGCTGAAGGGAACGTAGCCCCGGGGCAACGCAATGTACACAATTTTCAAAACCTCAAACCCCCGGCATCAGCGTCGAGAGCGAGCTCCGCAATGACAGAGTGAAGGCGGCGCCAAAGGATGAAACCAAACAAGTCCAACTCTTTTGAGGGTAATGCCGAAAGAAAGGTACTTATTTCAGCCAATCTAAGCCCTCAATCAGAAGGCAGCCTCATCACCTTCCTCAGAGAAAATTCCGACACACTTCGCCTGGTCCGCAGAAGACCTAAAAGGAGTCAACAGATCAATGATCGAGCATAGCCTGAACATCAAACCAGGCTATCGCCCAATCAAACAAAAGCTTCGCAAGATGTCAGAAGAAAGAAAGGAGGCAGCGAATGCCGAGGTAAAAAGGCTTCTGGACGCAGGCGTCATTCGCCCAGTCAAATACCCAACTTGGCTCTCAAACGTGGTCCTCGTCCAGAAGAAGAACAAAAAAATGGCGAATGTGCGTCGATTTCACTTGCTTGAACAAAGCCTGCCCAAAAGATGATTTCCCCCTCCCAAACATAAGCACCCTGGTCGACAGAGCGGCAGTTGCCAAATGCTATCCCTCCTTGATTGCTTCTCAGGCTATCATCAGATCTGGATGATGAAGAAGACGAAGAAAAAACAAGCTTATCACACCCTCGGGCACCTTTTGCTTCCGAAGATGGCAGAAGGTTTGAAAATGCAGGCTCAACCTTCGCTCGCATGACCTCCGAAGTGTTCAAGGATGAGCATGCTGTCTCCGCCTATGTCGACGACCTAGTCGTTCAAAGTGAACTAAAAGAACCACATTCCAGATTTATCGAGGGTATTCAGCAACCTCCGGTCCGCCGGACTGAAACTAAACCCAGAGAAATGTGTTTTCGGGGTAAGCGAAGGCAAATTGCTAGGTTGCATCGTCTCAGCCAGAGGAATCGAAGCCAACCCTGAGAAGATTGATGCCATCATGAACATGGAACCTCCGACGACCAAGAAAGCAGCTCAGCGTCTGACCGGTCGTTTGGCAGCACTTAGCAGATTTATCTCAAGATCCGCAGAGCGAGGGTTACCATTTTTCGAAACACTCAGAAGCAACGCTCCATTCAACTGGGGTCCCCAGCAGCAAAAGGCCTCGAGGAGTTGAAAAAGTATCTGACCAGCTTGACTGCCCTAGCCAGCCCAAGCAAGGGAGACTTATTGTTACTTTACGTCGCAGCTTCGCCACACGCTGCAAGCGCAGTCCTCATCAAGGAGCTCCGCGAAAACAAACAACCAGACAAGCCCCAATCTACTATGTTTCAGAAACCTCGAAGGCCCAAAGAGAAATTATTCGGAGCTTGAGAAAATAGCATACGCCGTCGTCATGGCATCAAGAAAGCTCAAGCACTATTTCCAGGCTCACGAGATACATGTACCTTCGACGTACCCTCTCGAGAACATTTTCAAAAACAACGAAGCCATTGGAAGATAGCAAAATGGGCAGTCGAGCTTAATAGTTATGCTGTAACCTTCGTTGGCAGAACAACGATCAAATCACAGGTGCTGGCTGATTTCATAGCAGAATGGACACCCGACCCTCGCCCCGTGAGCTGCGGCAGGACCAGTTTTGGATCGTCTACGTCGACGGGGCCTGGGGTGCAACTGGAGCCGGTGCTCGGCCATTCTAATCTCGCCTCCGGGTCGAAGCTGAGATACGCACGAAGGCTGGACTTCAAGTGCACAAACAACTCCGCTGAAATATGAGGCAGTGATTCTGGCACTTTCAAGGTTGCGATCATTATCAGTCCGAAGGGCACTCATCAACACAGACTCTCAAGTCATTGCGGGGCACATTGAAAAGAATTACAAAGCAAAAGATCCAGAGCTTCAAAAGTATTTCCAATATGTACGAAGGTTAGAATCTTTCTTCCTCGGCATAACCGTAAAAGCAATATCGAGGGCTGAAAACAGCGAAAACAGATTGCTTAGCCAAAGCAGCCGCGCAGCAGCAGCTACAGCTCCCTCCGGACGTGTTCTACGAGGTTTCCACTCGGTCAGCCTTCGAAGCTTCCGAAATCAGCATCAAGCTGATCAACACAATCCAGTGCGAGGATTGGAGAGCACCTATCATGGCCTACATCAAAGACTCCATGAACCCAGCTCAAAGAAGAAGAGAACAGACTAAGCAAAGAGTGCGAGGACAAGATTGTGGATAAACACCTTGGTCAAAGCTTCGTCGGTAACATCACCTTGGCTCAAGTCGTGTCCCATCCGAAGGTAACGACATCTCAACTCATCCACGAAGTATAATGCGGTTCACACACGGCCCGATGGACTATAAGAAAGGCTTTCCGGCAAGGTTTCTACTGCCAACTACGCTGCGAGATGCCGAAACCATCGTCAAGAGTGCGAATGTTGTCAACTGACTGACAAAAAAAACCCAAAACAAACCCCAGGGCTCCACAACCCTCAATGCCCAACCTGGCCTCTGCAAAGGTGGCAATGGATCTCGTGGCCCACTACCACCACCCCGATCGCTCCGGGACCTTTCGCTATGCGTGTAGCCGTGGAATATTTCAACCAAATGTACCGACGAAGACCGCTGTCCTCCTAACTCCCTCGCATAAAAGGTTTTTTCTGGCACAGATAGTTTTTCGCTCGGAGGTCCCCCCACATCTAAAAAACCGTCGACAACGCGCCTCCCGTTTTGACAGCGAGTTTTCATTCAAGAGTTTCTGTGCACAATCGGAACAATTCTATGCTTCCCCTCAGTCCCGACAAACCCGCCAGTTCCACCGGGCCTATCGAAAGCCAACGCAACATCTTCCAATCCATATCCAAACAATTGCAAGGCAGCCCAAAGGCAAATTGGGCAGACGAGCTAACTGCTGTCACCATGGTCTCACAATACCTCCGAATCAGAGCCCAAGTTCACACCTGTAACACCCCGGTGTTAAGCAATCCCTAAATGCATAATTTGGCATGGCATAAGCATAGCATCTCATCATTTCATGTGCATCTGTTTGTTGAATGCTTAAGTCCTTGTTTGGTCTCTAGTGTAACCTTGTTATGCTTTCTGTTTCTGACCAAGTGCCTTATAACAAAGTTGTAGATCTTGATGAAGGGAACAACTTTGCTTTAAAGCACTTTCTCAGAAAAAGCTTTTGAGTTAGGATTTCTTGCATTAGAAAAATGGTTTAGCACTAAATTTCTTTTAAACAACAGAATTTGGACTGGAGCCTTAAGGATGATTTGTTCCTTACAAAATTCTAAGCAACTTTGCTGTTGGGACCTTTTCCTAGTTCGGTCTAGTTTAGAAGTTATGGAGCATCAAAGTTTGAAACAAAACTTCTTTAGTTTAATCCAGTGGACCCCGCCGTCAGTCTCTCCTTCTTCTCCTTCGCGCCGCCGCTCCCTCCGCGCCGACCGAACCCGCCTCGCCGCCGCGAGACCGCCTCGTGGCCGGCCAAACCACCGTCATCGCCGCCCGTGGTTTGCGCCCGAACTCGCCACGTCGCCCAGGAGCTCGGGCATGCTTGCCGCGTGGAGCGCGACACCTGACGCCGCCGCCCGGTCGGGAGCTTCCCCGACGGGAACTGGCCAGGTGCGATGCACCCAGGCACTTGTTCCTTTTGCCTTCGTCCGCCTTGCGCTTGCAAGCCAGAGAGCGTTCGCTCACCAGCGCGCCAGCCACTCCACCATCTTCTCCAGTTAGCCCAACCGCCATTGCCGCCGAACTCCGGCGAGCGATTGCTCGCTACTCTCTACTCGCCGCCCCGCCGTTCGATTCCTCCCGCCAGCTTCTCCCCCTAATCCCTCTCTTCCCCGGTAAGGGTTGGTTTCCCCTCTCTTCCTCTCTAGCTGCCGGAACAGCGGACGCCATCCGCAAGCTTCCGCCATGGCCGCCACCGTGACCTTCACGTGGACCGGTCATCTCCGGCCATGCTACCCTAAGCTGAGCCATGTTCTAGTCTTCTCTACCGCCGTAGTAGCTTAGTTAGTGGAGACCTCTCTTTCGCCGTGTTTCAGCCGGAACCGAGCCATGTCGCCGCCGTGTCCGCCATGGACCGCCGCCGTGCATCGCGCCGGACAATGCCGGGGATGCCGAAGCCCGGGAGTTGCTCCAATAGGTCGCTTAGGTCTTGCTTGGGCTAGTGCTAACCTCGCCGAGTCGCAAGCCGCCGGGGAGAGTTCCGCCGCCGAGTCGCAGAGCCGCCGCTCCGCCATGGCCGCCGTCGAGCTTGCTCTCGGTATCCCTCTGGCTCAGCGATTAGTCGGTTGTGTTCGTCTCGCAAACCCGCACCCAACGATGGTCTCAGTGTCGCCAGAAGTGTCGCCGTCGACGAGCTAGGGCCGGTCAACGACCACGGCGCAAAACTCCGCCGTTGACCGCCGAGCCTGGCCTCGCGCGGTTACGTGCCGAGCTTGGCCTCGGAAGCTTGGTCACCCTGACCAGCGGGCCCCGACTGGCAGTAAGAAGAGAGAAAGGGAAGAGCTTGAGTGCTGAAGGCCTCGGTAAGTCGGATGCACCGAGCCTTCGCCTCGAGCCTCGATCGGGTCGGTTGTGTAAGCCTCGGTCGAGTCGAGCCAAGTCAAGTCTCGGTTGAGTCAGTTAGTCTCGTTGAGTCAGTTAGTCTCGGTTGAGTCAGTTAGCCTCGTTGAGTCAGTAGCCTCGGCTGAATAGTTAGCCTCGCTGCCAGTGTGCCTCGGCGAATCGGAAAATGTGTCTGAGCCTCGGCCTCAGCCGAATCGCGCTGAGTGTGCCGAAGCCTTGCCTCGAGCCTCAGCCGAATCGCGCTGAGTGTGCCGAAGCCTGCCTCGAAGCCTCGACGAGTCGCGCGCGATGTGCCGAAGCCGTGCCTTGTGCCTCGGCCGAAGTCCGTGCGTTAGGATTGAGTTCTCTTTTAAAATATGTTTTGCAGAATCCATGTAAAGGCTTCAAAAATTCCTACAAGGCTCATTTTAGTCCAAATCCTGTGAAACAAATTTTGTTAGGTCAAGCATGTTTAGATCTATCAGTGAAAACTGTTGAATGCATTCTTGGTGATACTTTTATGTGTAGATTTATTTAATTTAGAAAAGTGCTGATAACTTGATAATGCATAACTAATTATGTATAAGTCAGAAAAATGTGATTCCAGTTTTGTTAGGTTTGTATGAATGTGTAGTTTCAGAGAAAAATATAATATGAGGTTATTCTGTGAATTAATTTGACAGTAGCTTTAAAATGGTTAAATGTCGTTTCCTTGTTTATTTTGTAGTAATAAAATATGAGGAATATGAACCTGAGAATTTAAGCACATTGCTCTTGTACTAGGAAGCACAGCAGAAAAATAAGAAATCTGTTGTTTGACACTTTTTGCTAGGGTGTGTAGTTCAAAGGACCTTTTCATGATAGAATTTGTCTTTTTCATAGAGGATGGAGTTTAAGTCCAAATGAGTTGAAATTTGGACAGGGAGCTAGATTAGGTATTGATAACTCTCCAGTAATTTCTGTAGATTTTTCTGAAGCTGTCTAGGATAAGGTTGCTGTTTAAAGCATGTGTAAATAGATTTATTTCAGCAAGTAATTAGAGGGTAATAAGCTCGTTAAGTAGACTTTGATGTGGTGACAACATCGCTTAACAAGTTGATCTTGATAGGTTAAATAGTTGGGATGATGTTGACTACCTTGTTGAAGAGTAGCAGTAGATGACATGTGCTTATCTCCTGAATTGTTACTCCATGTTGCATCACCGTGCATCCCATGTGCATTCATGTTATTCATTCATGTACCGCATCATGCAGGGTCGGTAGTGGAAGCCCAAGACACGCCGGAGGAGCAGCGTCAGGAGGAGACACCCGAGGAGAGGATCCCGGAAGGAGACGCTGAGGACCTGCCAGAGTGCCGTGATCACCGCCCCGCCGACTTCGAGCGAGGCAAGCCCCGGAGCATTTTTCTCCTACGGTTTGCAAATTACCGTTTACAAGTTAACCTGATATGATTGTTGCATTAGGTTATAGGAGTTGTGTGATACCGTTGCTGCATTGATTAATTATCCTTGTCCACCTGCAAATATTCTTGTGATCCCTGTTAGGTCTAGGCTCGATTACATGCTTAGCCCTGCTTAGACCGGTAAAAGTCGGGTGATTTCCTGTCTCCCGCATATAGGTGGATACTAAACATGTTTAGCCTGGTGCTATCATGGAGATAACCATGTGTAATTAATCTGAGACCGGGCGGGATGTAGGAGCAGCAGGACATGGGTTCTGTGTGCTAGTAGTCTCCCGTCTGTGTCGATTAGGACCCGACGAAGGCACACCTCAGTCATTTTGAACGCGTCAATCACTTAACGGAGCAGGTGCGGGTACCTCCCGTGAAGCCGAGTAAGGTGTTTCGAGCCGGTGACGGAGACGTTGACGCCTAACACCCAGGGCCTTATATGTACCGTGGGCAACTATTCTGATCGACCTGGCATGGTCCGAGGGCAGGCAGGGCCTGATCGACCTGGCATGACCGTGGGCAGTTAATAGCTTGAGCGACCTGGCATTGAGATAACCCTCGGTGTAGAAGGGTCCATGGCCGTCCCGCGATTTGGGTTCTCGAACCTCCTGAGTGGTCGCCAACGGCCGCCTGGCAGGGTGTGTCGGGCGAGTGTGCGACATTTGTCCCCAGCTGGTAGGAATCGATTATAATCGCCATCGCTCCTGGTTAGTGAGTAACTTGACTGAGCATGTGTTACCGTAGTAATATATGGAATAATGATGGTTATGGTTGGTGAATCTGAAAGGCTATTGATGAAATAGTCACTCTTGCTTGAATAAGTAGTCAAGTGTTTGCTCTAGATCAGGTGCAAATCTAGATAATCAGGTTGACTACATAAAATTGACTGCTAATGCTCTAATAATGATTATTTAATAATAAAATGCTTTTATGCAAAAAGGTAAGTGTGGCCAACCTCAGATACAGCCTTGCATAATCCTTGGTGTCAATTATTTCTGGTTTATGACGGGTAAGTCTAGCTGAGTACCTTCTCGTACTCAGGGTGCTATCCCTTGTTGTTGCAGATGGGCAATGTTTCTTCGGCTACTGCGAGAACTGTCTGTATCCCGTCGAGGGCAGTGACTAGACCATGGGCATGGTCAATCCTTATCTTTCCTGATGCTTTTGTGGACAGATCAGGCATATGGCACCGTATTGTGAACTAAGGACTTGTGTTTCAAAACTATGTTGCTTCCGCTTTGAATTCAAAACTATGGTTTGTAATAACTATCGAACTCCGATGTATTTGAACTATGTGCGAACTGAATGTACCTTGTGGGCATGTACGCTAATCTATTACGATCTTGGTTAAAGTTGAATGACTTGAAATCCTTCGAGATTTCCGGACTACCGGGTTTGTACGAGCTTAAGTACTTGTAATCTCTGTGAAAGCAGCGATTCGGTGCTTAATCTGGTGCAAATTGGTCGGTTCTGTTACAGCTGGCATCGGAGCATGGTTAGCGTTACTGTTCACAAGTGTATTTGAAAAACCGTATTTTCAATTAAAATTTCCTATTTGACAAGAACTTATAGCTATATTAGGATTTGAAAAACCTTCTTGACCAAGAGTAAGGTGTGCCATTGATCAAGTCCTTATGCCCAATAGGAACTTAGGTGGCTATTTAAGTACTAACTTTGGGGGTCGTGCATCATACTTATTTTTCTGTTTATTCTGTCGTCCATACGGCAAGGGTGAAATTGTATGGATGCTATTCCTCGGAATAGTAATGTATGGATCAATTGCCTCTACGCTAAAGGTAATGAGAGTTGTGAGAGCATGATTGGACAACCGCCAATCTAGGAAAGTGCTTAGAGCTGACATGTATACCTGTTCCACACAAGTATATGTGAAAGTATTGATTGTGGGAGTATAATTTCTGATGCGCATATATGTTACGTAGTGTTTGTGGGGTTTGCTAGTGTACTGCTTACTGTGTATACCGGTGTACACCTAAGAGAGTATTAGATTTAAATTTCGCAGTGCATGATATTCATACTGTGGGAAGGGCTGAAATGGTTTTCTGCAGGTACGCTAACTTGCGAACGTGTAGTACGTTTAGTTAACGTTATGAGTGAGCGTGTATGCCACCGTCTAGCCGATAGATTGTTAGGCAGTGAGGACGTATGTTACGCTCATGCATCATGATCATACAACTTTGCATTAATCTTACTTCCTTCCTTATGGTTTCTGTCCCGTTTTTCTAATAAAAGTTGTTTCAACTAATTAAAAACTGTGTGGATAAACTTCTTACAGATGGCACGCACACCAGCGCACTGCTCGCAAGTCCACGGGAGGCAAGAGGCCTAACTACATGCTGGGGCCATGGACTGATGAGGGATCAGAGGACTTCTTGGGAGAATTTGGGATGCCCACTATTCTTTGGAGAGTTCTGCACCTGGTGGGATACCAGGAGGGTCAGGAGCCGCTGTACGACTGGCACCGTGTGCAGTTGTCAGAGGATCGTCACGTGTACACGGTGGAGGTCGACGTGCCTAGCCGTGAGGACCAGGATCACGTCTGGTGCCGACGGGTGTTTGCCTTGCAGGGGAGGACCCCCTGGGATGCAGCCAACCAGGTTGCTTATACCGTTCTTCGGGACATCATGGAGGATCATCCGGAGGTGGTTGCTCAGGCTACTGCTAGTATCTTCCCGACGACAGACCCTTACCAGGCAGTGTGGCGTCAGCCAGGCGCTACCGTATTGAGGCTAGCTCTCTTGAGAGGGAGCATTGTGCTGGACCAGCAGGGAGTGCTGCTATGGCTGCTCTGATGGCTACTTATGGGTGCCTATCGCGCAGCTACGATCATCTGGATCATACCCTTAGTGAGGAGATGGCTGCACAGCATCGCCGGCAGGAGGAGCATACTACAGAGATAGACCTCCTCACTACACAGCTAGCTCAGTTGACAGTAGAGAGAGACCAGGCACTTCAGAGGGAGCAGGAGACTGCTCATCAGCTTGCCATTCAGCAGGGGTCGACTACTTTCTTGGCCTCGGTCATGAGGGAGACTGAGGAGGCGCTTCGAGGAGTTTGTGTTGAGGGCATTCGTGTTTCAGAGGAGAACAGGTTGCTGAGGTTGCGAGTGGGAGACCTGGAGCTCCAACTCCATCACCTACAGGACTACAACGATCGTCTGCACGAGGAGATCCACCGTAGGGAGAATGAGAGGAACCCCATCTTTCCCCAGGAGGATCCGGAGCCGAGTAGTTCTTCTAGTAGTTCTTCAGATATGTCTAGTGAGGACGGTGACGTTGGTGAGATCGCTAGAGAGTAGTCTAGATCGTATGCTTAGCACCTAGAGATCTTTTGCGTATGTTGGCACGCCCGATCTTTTGTTTTGTTATGGGCTGGATGTAAGCATGTGAGGCAGACTTATGTGATGTGTGTGAGACCTTGGAAAGTCCCATATGTATGGGCAAAACTTTGGATGTTATGTTATCTTTTGCATGATGTGTTAAGTGATCTTGTTATGTGTTGATGCGATGTGGACTGAAATTTATTATACCTCTGTCATTGTTTGGTGAATCGTTTTTCCGAATAATTTCAGTGGGTATGATTTATTGTTCTCTACAAGTTGCAACTTCGCCTAATGGTCGCTTACTATACTATATGCAGATGACGACAACTCGTAGTGGAGCGGGCGGTAGTGGTGGAAATGAGGACCCCAGGGAAAACCGCAATCCACCACCTCCTCCACCACCAACGGCTGAGCAGCTTTTTGCTCAATTTCTTGGAAGTCAGCGCAATATTGAAGCTTTGCTGAGGGAGAACTTGGCGCAAGGACACCAACGCCAAGAGCCAAACCAGTATAGTTCCTTCAAGGATTTCCTGGATACCAAACCACCAATCTTCAAGGAAGCTATGGAACCATTGGAGGCAGAAGAATGGCTGCATACTCTGGAGCAGAAGTTCCGTTTGCTTAGGCTCACAGAAGAGCTTAAAGCAGAATATGCCGCGCACCAGTTGCAGGGACCAGCCGGGATTTGGTGGGGACATCACCGCACCACCTATCCTGCTAATGTTCCTATCACTTGGAGAGTGTTCACTGCTGCTGTTCGAGGTCATTACATTCCGCCAGGCTTGACCCAGATGAAGGTGGCCGAGTTCATGAACCTGACACAGGGACTCGATCTGTTACAGAGTACCATCACATGTTCAATTCACTGGCTCGCTATATCCCAGACTTCGTTGATACAGACGCTAAGAAGATTGCTAGTTTCAAGAGAGGCTTGAACACTAAAATGGGAAAGTCAGTGGGTACATCTTCCGTACCAATTTCAATGACTTCATAAGTGACTGTCTAATTCAAGAGAATCATAACAACAAGCATGCTGCTAGCAAGGCCGGGAGAACCTTTGAATCAGGATCATCACAACCCAGAGGACCACCAGCTCAGCGAAATCAGTATCGACCACCAGCGCCGGGGCACGTTTTAGGCCGCCGCAGAAGAAGAATCAGCCACAAGCTCAGCGCAATCAGAAGCCATACAAGATAGCTGCTGCTCAGGCTCGTGGAGGTCAAGGCAGTTCTTCAGGAAATAAACCTATAGTTCGGGGACCATGCTACAACTGCAACCAAGAGGGGCACTTCGCAAGATACTGTCCCTACCCAAAGAAGCAACAGACCAATTACCCCGCACGCCTGCACAACATGACCGCTGAAGAAGCTCGTGCTGGAGAGCCCGTGACTGCTGGTATGTGCCTTGTTAATCATCATCCTGCAGTCGTTTTGTTTGATACTGGATCATCGCATTCGTTCATGAGTAAAGCATTTGCACAAAAGCATGATCAAGAGGTGTCCGAAATGGATTATGGGTTTCGCGTAAGCTCTGTGGGGAGTAGTGTGTTGTCTAGGCAGATGGTTCGTGATGCAACCATCGACATCGGAGGGCATAAGTTTGGGGCTAATTTAGTAGTTTTGCCAGGGCTCAGTATGGACGTAGTCCTAGGAATGAGTTGGATGAGTATGTGGAAAGCGGTGTTGGACACTGCAGATAGGACTCTTACCTTGACCGATCCAAGGAGGAACAACAAGTTACGTATCTCTCTTCCTCGAGGGGCTGATTTTGTTGATCTATCTTGCACCTTATCTATAGAGGACCTGTCAAAAATTCCAGTTGTTCGGGATTTCCCAGACGTCTTTCCAGATGAGTTGCCGGGTTTACCGCCCAAGCGGGCTGTAGAGTTTACCATTGAGCTGTTACCAGGGACTGCACCGATCTCGAGAAGACCTTATCGCATGCCGCCCAATGAGTTAGCTGAACTCAAACTCAGATCAAGGAACTTTTGGACAAGGGTTTCATTCAACCTAGTGTGTCAGAGTGGGGATGTCCAGCCTTGTTTGTTAAGAAGAAGGACAAGTCCTTGAGAATGTGTGTGGATTATCGACCGCTTAATGCCGTGACCGTTAAGAATAAATATCCGTTGCCACGGATAGATATTTTGTTTGACCAGTTATCCAGAGCCAAGTGTTTTCCAAGATCGATTTGAGATCCGGTTATCATCAAATTAGAATCCGACCACAAGATATCCCAAAGACTGCTTTTTCAACCAGATATGGCCTATACGAGTATTTAGTCATGTCTTTTGGATTGACAAATGCTCCGGCTTACTTTATGAGTTTGATGAACTCGGTATTCATGCCAGAACTAGATAAGTTTGTAGTGGTGTTCATTGATGACATTTTGGTGTATTCTGAGAACCCGGATGATCACGCAGAACATTTGAGGGTTGTTCTGACAAGGCTACGAGAGCACAAACTTTATGCTAAGTTTAGCAAATGTGAATTTTGGTTGAAGCAAGTACAATTCCTTGGTCACATCCTGTCAGAAGAAGGAATCTCTGTGGACCCTAGCAAAGTCCAAGAAGTAATGGATTGGGAAGCTCCAACTTCGGTTGGGGAGATTCGGAGTTTTCTCGGTTTAGCGGGATATTATCGTCGTTTCATTCCCGACTTCTCCAAGATTGCCAAGCCCATGACAAGTTTGCTTCAGAAGGATCAGAAGTTTGAGTGGACAGAGAAGTGTGAAACAGCTTTCTGTACCTTGCGGAAACTGTTAACCACTGCCCCTGTCTTAGCTCAACCAGATATCGAGAAGCCGTTTGATGTCTTCTGCGACGCATCAAAAGTTGGTTTAGGGTGTGTTCTTATGCAAGAAGGCAGAGTGATTGCTTATGCTTCACGACAGTTAAGAAAACATGAGATAAATTATCCTACGCATGATTTGGAATTAGCTGCTGTGGTGCACGCTCTGAAGATCTGGAGGCACTATTTGCTAGGAAATGTCTGCAATATGTACACTGATCATAAGAGTCTCAAGTATATCTTCACTCAACCGGAGTTGAATATGAGGCAGAGAAGGTGGCTTGAATTGATTAAGGATTACAATTTGCAGATACATTATCACCAGGAAAAGCAAATGTGGTTGCTGATGCTCTGAGTCGGAAGTCGCATTGTAATAACTTGAGGATACAACCAGAAGACGAGTTTAGTCTCGTACACCCTGTGATCTTGCGTCACATCGAGTTGCAGAGCACCTTAGTTGACCAGATTCTAGAAGGGCAGAAAACAGACAAGGGAATCTATATATCAAAGAAAAGCTAAGGGCTGCCACTGAACCCGTAAAACATTTCCGAGTTGATGATAAGGGAGTGTTATGGTTTGATAATCGCCTAGTGGTACCCAAGAATAGGGAACTGAAAAATCAGATCATGGACGAGGCTCATCTTTCTAAATTGTCTATCCATCCCGGGAGCACTAAGATGTATCAAGATTTGCGTCCAAGATTTTGGTGGACCAAAATGAAGAAGGAAATTGCCGCATATGTAGCCAGATGCGACACATGTTGTCGGGTGAAGGCTATTCACCTGAAGCCAGCAGGAACACTTCAACCTTTATCAATACCTGAATGGAAGTGGGAAGAAGTGAGTATGGATTTTATCACCGGTTTGCCTACCACTCAGAAGGGAAACGATTCGATTTGGGTAATTGTAGATCGTCTCACCAAGACCGCTCATTTCATACCAGTTAAAACTTGTTATCGAGCACCGGACTATGCGGAGATTTATATCAATCAGATTGTACGATTACATGGTATACCCAAGGTCATAGTTTCGGATCGTGGAACGCAGTTTACTGCACCATTCTGGGAGAAACTGCAAAAAGAGTTAGGCACTAAGTTAATCCATAGCTCAGCTTACCATCCTCAGACATCAGGGCAAACGGAAAGGGTAAATCAGATTTTAGAGGATATGTTAAGAGCCTGTGTAATTTCAGCAAAGGGATCTTGGGAGAAGTGGTTGCCATTAGCAGAATTTGCTTACAACAATAGTTATCAAGAAAGCATTCAGATGGCACCTTTTGAAGCTCTGTATGGCAGAAGATGCAGAACACCAGTAAGTTGGGTTGAACCAGGAGAACGTCGTTACTATGGAATTGATTTTGTCAAGGAAGCAGAAGAACAAGTTAGAATAGTTCAACAACATATCGCAGCGGCACAGTCCCGACAGAAGAGCTATGCCGATAAGCGAAGAAGGCCGCTTGAATTCGAAGTAGGTGACTATGTGTACTTGAAAGTATCACCCATGAAAGGAGTTAAACGTTTTGGCGTGAAAAGAAAGTTAGCGCCAAGGTTTGTGGACCCTACAGGATAATGGAAAGGAGGGGAAAAGTGGCTTATCAACTACAGTTACCTGAACATTTGAAGGCTATATTCCCTGTATTCCATGTGTCACAATTAAAGAAATGTCTTCGAGTTCCAGAAGAGGAAGTACAACCGGCCAATATCAAGTTACAATCCGACCTTACTTACTCGGTGAAGCCATATCGAGTACTCGATGAGAAAGAAAGAGTGACTCGCGGAAAGGTCGTGAAGCAATATAAAGTATCCTGGAGTGAGCAAGACGACCGAGATGCCACTTGGGAAACGGAAGACTATCTAAAGGAAGTATATCCACAGTTTTATAAGGAATGGTTAGTAACTCAAATCTCGGGACGAGATTCCTTTAAGGAGGGGAGGGCTGTAACACCCCGGTGTTAAGCAATCCCTAATGCATAATTTGGCATGGCATAAGCATAGCATCTCATCATTTCATGTGCATCTGTTTGTTGAATGCTTAAGTCCTTGTTTGGTCTCTAGTGTAACCTTGTTATGCTTTCTGTTTCTGACCAAGTGCCTTATAACAAAGTTGTAGATCTTGATGAAGGGAACAACTTTGCTTTAAAGCACTTTCTCAGAAAAAGCTTTTGAGTTAGGATTTCTTGCATTAGAAAAATGGTTTAGCACTAAATTTCTTTTAAACAACAGAATTTGGACTGGAGCCTTAAGGATGATTTGTTCCTTACAAAATTCTAAGCAACTTTGCTGTTGGGACCTTTTCCTAGTTCGGTCTAGTTTAGAAGTTATGGAGCATCAAAGTTTGAAACAAAACTTCTTTAGTTTAATTCCAGTGGACCCCGCCTGTCAGTCTCTCCTTCTTCTCCTTCGCGGACGCCGCTCCCTCCGCGCCGACCGAACCCGCCTCGCCGCCGCGAGACCGCCGCCTCGTTGGCCCAAACCACCGTCATCGCCGCCCGTGGTTTGCGCCCGAACTCGCCACGTCGCCCGGAGCTCGGGCATGCTTGCCGCGTGGAGCGCGACACCTGACGCCGCCGCGCCCGGTCGGGAGCTTCCCCCGACGGGAACTGGCCAGGTGCGATGCACCCAGGCACTTGTTCCTTTTGCCTTCGTCCGCCTTGCGCTTGCAAGCCAGAGAGCGTTCGCTCACCAGCGCGCCAGCCACTCCACCCATCTTCTCCGTTACCCGAACCGCCATTGCCGCCGAACTCCGCGACGATTGCTCGCTACTCTCGCCGCCCCGCTCACCGCCGCCGTTCGATTCCTCCCGCCAGCTTCTCCGCCCTAATCCTCTCTTTCTCCGGTAAGGGTTGGTTTCCCCTCTCTTCCTCTCTAGCTGCCGGAACAGCGGACGCCATCCGCAAGCTTCCGCCATGGCCGCCACCGTGACCTTCACGTGGACCGGTCATCTCCGGCCATGCTACCCTAAGCTGAGCCATGTTCTAGTCTTCTCTACCGCCGTAGTAGCTTAGAGTTAGTTGGAGACCTCCTTTCGCCGTGTTTCAGCCGGAACCAGCCATGTCGCCGCCGTGTCCGCCATGGACCGCCGCCGTGCATCGCGCCGGACAATGCCGGGGATGCCGAAGCCCGGAGTTGCTCCAATAGGTCGCTTAGGTCTTGCTTGGGCTAGTGCTAACCTCGCCGAGTCGCAAGCCGCCGGGAGAGTTCCGCCGCCGAGTCGCAGAGCCGCCGCTCCGCCATGGCCGCCGTCGAGCTTGCTCCGGTATCCCTCTGGCTCAGCAGTTAGTCGGTCGTGTTCGCCTCGCAAACCCGCACCCAATGATGGTCTCAGTGTCGCCAGAAGTGTCGCCGTCGACGAGCTAGGGCCGGTCAACGACCACGGCGCAAAACTCCGCCGTTGACCGCCGAGCCTGGCCTCGCGCGGTTACGTGCCGAGCTGGCCTCGGAAGCTTGGTCACCCTGACCAGCGGGCCCCGACTGGCAGTAAGAAGAGAGAAAGGGAAGAGCTTGAGTGCTGAAGGCCTCGGTAAGTCGGATGCACCGAGCCTTCGCCTCGAGCCTCGATCGGGTCGGTTGTGTAAGCCTCGGTCGAGTCGAGCCAAGTCAAGTCTCGGTTGAGTCAGTTAGTCTCGGTTGAGTCAGTTAGTCTCGGTTGAGTCAGTTAGCCTCGGTTGAGTCAGTAGCCTCGGCTGAATAGTTAGCCTCGCTGCAGTGTGCTCGGGCGAATCGGAAAATGTGTCTGAGCCTCGGGCCTCAGCCGATCGCGAGTCGAAGCGCCTCGAAGCCTCGCCGAATCGCGCTAGTGTGCCGAAGCCTTCCTCGAAGCCTCGGACGAGTCGCGCCGAGTGTGCCGAAGCCGTGCCTTGTGCCTCGGCCGAAGTCCGTGCGTTAGGATTGAGTTCTCTTTTAAAATTGTTTTGCAGAATCCATGTAAAGGCTTCAAAAATTCCTACAAGGCTCATTTTATGTCCAAATCCTGTGAAACAAATTTTGTTAGGTCAAGCATGTTTAGATCTATCAGTGAAAACTGTTGAATGCATTCTTGGTGATACTTTTATGTGTAGATTTATTTAATTTAGAAAAGTGCTGATAACTTGGTAAATGCATAACTAATTATGTATAAGTCAGAAAATGTGATTCCAGTTTTGTTAGGTTTGTATGAATGTGTAGTTTCAGAGAAAAATATAATATGAGGTTATTCTGTGAATTAATTTGACAGTAGCTTTAAAATGGTTAAATGTCGTTTCCTTGTTGTTATTTTGTAGTAAATAAAATATGAGGAATATGAACCTGAGAATTTAAGCACATTGCTCTTGTACTAGGAAGCACAGCAGAAAATAAGAAATCTGTTGTTTGACACTTTTTGCTAGGGTGTGTAGTTCAAAGGACCTTTTCATGATAGAATTTGTCTTTTTCATAGAGGATGGAGTTTAAGTCCAAATGAGTTGAAATTTGGACAGGGAGCTAGATTAGGTATGATAACTTCCAGTAATTTCTGTAGATTTTTCTGAAGCTGTCTAGATAGGTTGCTGTTTAAAGCATGTGTAAATAGATTTATTTCAGCAAGTAATTAGAGGGTAATAAGCTCGTTAAGTAGACTTTGATGTGGTGACAACATCGCTTAACAAGTTGATCTTGATAGGTTAATAGTTGGGATGATGTTGACTACCTTGTTGAAGAGTAGCAGTAGATGACATGTGCTTATCTCCTGAATTGTTACTCCATGTTGCATCACCGGTGCATCCCATGTGCATTCATGTTATTCATTCATGTACCGCATCATGCAGGGTCGGTAGTGGAAGCCCAAGACACGCAGGAGGAGCAGCGTCAGGAGGAGACACCCGAGGAGGATCCCGGAAGGAGACGCTGAGGACCTGCCGGAGTGCCGTGATCATCGCCCCGCCGACTTCGAGCGAGGCAAGCCCCGGAGCATTTTTCTCCTACGGTTTGCAAATTACCGTTTACAAGTTAACCTGATATGATTGTTGCATTAGGTTATAGGAGTTGTGTGATACCGTTGCTGCATTGATTAATTATCCTTGTCCACCTGCAAATATTATCTTGTGATCCCTGTTAGGTCTAGGCTCGATTACATGCTTAGCCCTGCTTAGACCGGTAAAAGTCGGGTGATTTCCTGTCTCCCGCATATAGGTGGATACTAAACATGTTTAGCCTGGTGCTATCATGGAGATAACCATGTGATAATTAATCTGAGACCGGGCGGGATGTAGGAGCAGCAGGACATGGGTTCTGTGTGCTAGTAGTCTCCCGTCTGTGTCGATTAGGACCCGACGAAGGCACACCTCAGTCATTTTGAACGCGTCAATCACTTAACGGAGCAGGTGCGGGTACCTCCCGTGAAGCCGAGTAAGGTGTTTCGAGCCGGTGACGGAGACGTTGACGCCTAACACCCAGGGCCTTATATGTACCGTGGGCAACTATTCTGATCGACCTGGCATGGTCCGAGGGCAGGCAGGGCCTGATCGACCTGGCATGACCGTGGGCAGTTAATAGCTTGAGCGACCTGGCATTGAGATAACCCTCGGTGTAGAAGGGTCCATGGCCGTCCCGCGATTTGGGTTCTCGAACCTCCTGAGTGGTCGCCAACGGCCGCCTGGCAGGGTGTGTCGGGCGAGTGTGCGACATTTGTCCCCAGCTGGTAGGAATCGATTATAATCGCCATCGCTCCTGGTTAGTGAGTAACTTGACTGAGCATGTGTTACCGTAGTAATATATGGAATTAATGATGGTTATGGTTGGTGAATCTGAAAGGCTATTGATGAAATAGTCACTCTTGCTTGAATAAGTAGTCAAGTGTTTGCTCTAGATCAGGTGCAAATCTAGATAATCAGGTTGACTACATAAAATTGACTGCTAATGCTCTAATAATGATTATTTAATAATAAAATGCTTTTATGCAAAAGGTAAGTGTGGCCAACCTCAGATACAGCCTTGCATAATCCTTGGTGTCAATTATTTCTGGTTTATGACGGGTAAGTCTAGCTGAGTACCTTCTCGTACTCAGGGTGCTATCCCTTGTTGTTGCAGATGGGCAATGTTTCTTCGTGGCTACTGCGAGAACTGTCTGTATCCCGTCGAGGGCAGTGACTAGACCATGGGCATGGTCAATCCTTATCTTTCCTGATGCTTTTGTGGACGATCAGGCATATGGCACCGTATTGTGAACTAAGGACTTGTGTTTCAAAACTATGTTGCTTCCGCTTTGAATTCAAAACTATGGTTTGTAATAACTATCGAACTCCGATGTATTTGAACTATGTGCGAACTGAATGTACCTTGTGGGCATGTACGCTAATCTATTACGATCTTGGTTAAAGTTGAATGACTTGAAATCCTTCGAGATTTCCGGACTACCGGGTTTGTACGAGCTTAAGTACTTGTAATCTCTGTGAAAGCAGCGATTCGGTGCTTAATCTGGTGCAAATTGGTCGGTTCTGTACAGCTCAGCGAAGCATGGTTTGCGTTACTGTCCACAAGTGTAATTTGAAAAACCGTATTTTCCAATTAAAATTTCCTATTGACAAAGAACTTATAGGCTATAATTAGGATTTGAAATCTTCTTCGACCCAAGATAAGGTGTGCCAATTGATCAAGTCCTTATGCCCAATATGACACTTTAGGTGGCTATTTAGGTACTAACTTTGGGTCGGTCATCTACTTATTTTCTGTTTATTCTGTCGTCCATAACGCAGGTGAATTGTATGGATTCTATTCCTCGATAGTAATGTCTGATCAATTGCCTCTACGCCTAAGGGTAGGAAGAGTTGTGAGAGCATGATTGGGACAACCGCCAATCTAGGAAAAGTGCTTATATGATGCTGAGCGTATATACCTGTTTCGCCAAGTATATGGAAAGTATTGATTTGTGGAGATATTTCTCTGATGGGGGCATATACTGCTTACTGTATACCGGGTGTACACCTAAGAAGTATTAGATTTAAATTTTCGCATGCAATGATTCATACTGTGGGAAGGGCTGAAATGGTTTTTCTTCTGCATGTACGCTAACTTGCGAACGTGTAGTACGTTTAGTTACGTTTGAGTTGAGCGTGTATGCCACCGCAGCCGATAGATTGTTAGGCATGAGACTTATGTCGCCATGCATCATGATCATACAACTTTGCATTATCTTACTTCCTTCCTTAGGTTTCTGTCCCGTTTTTTCTAATAAAAGTTTTTCATAATTTAAAACTGTGTGATAAACTTCTTCAGATGGCACGCACCAAGCGCACTGCTCGCAAGTCCACGGGAGGCAAGAGGCCTAACTACAACATCTGGGGCCATGGACTGATGAGGGATCAGAGGACTTCTTGGGAGAATTTGGGATGCCCACTATTCTTTGGAGAGTTCTGCACCTGGTGATACCAGGAGGGTCAGGAGCCGCTGTACGACTGGCACCGTGTGCAGTTGTCAGAGGATCGTCACGTGTACACGGTGGAGGTCGACGTGCCTAGCCGTGAGGACCAGGATCACGTCTGGTGCCGACGGGTGTTTGCCTTGCAGGGGAGGACTCCCTGGGATGCAGCCAACTAGGTTGCTTATACCGTTCTTCGAGACATCATGGAGGATCATCCGGAGGTGGTTGCTCAGGCTACTGCTAGTATCTTACCGACGACAGACCCTTACCAGGCAGTGTGGCGTCAGCCAGGCGCTACCGTATTAGAGGCTAGCTCTCTTGAGAGGGAGCATTGTGCTGGACCAGCAGGGAGTGCTATGGCTGCTCTGATGGCTACTTATGGGTGCCTATCGCGCAGCTACGATCATCTGGATCATACCCTTAGTGAGGAGATAGCTGCACAGCATCGCCGGCAGGAGGAGCATACTACAGAGATAGACCTCCTCACTACACAGCTAGCTCAGTTGACAGTAGAGAGAGACAGGCACTTCAGAGGGAGAGCAGGAGACTGCTCATCATCGCTTGCCATTCAGCAGGGGTCGACTACTTTCTTGGCCTCGGTCATGAGGGAGACTGAGGAGGCGCTTCGAGGAGTTTGTGTTGAGGGCATTCGTGTTTCAGAGGAGAACAGGTTGCTGAGGTTGCGAGTGGAGACCTGGAGCTCCAACTCCATCACCTACAGGACTACAACGATCGTTTGTAATAACTATCGAACTCCGATGTATTTGAACTATGTGCGAACTGAATGTACCTTGTGGGCATGTACGCTAATCTATTACGATCTTGGTTAAAGTTGAATGACTTGAAATCCTTCGAGATTTCCGGACTACCGGTTTGTACGAGCTTAAGTACTTGTAATCTCTGTGAAAGCAGCGATTCGGTGCTTAATCTGGTGCAAATTGGTCGGTTCTGTACAACACCCTTCAAACTTTTGTTCGGCGAAGAAGCCGTGTTACCAGAGGAGCTAAAATACGTTTCACCAAGAACAACCCTCGCAAGTGATGAGCCAGCCATGCTAACTGACAAGGACTTGCTAGAAGAAACAAGATGCAGCGCAGTTCACAACCTTCGCAAGTATCAGGAAGAGACCAAAAAGTGGAGAGATAAAAAGGTCAGAATGAAGAACCTGCAGAAGGGTGACCTCGTCCTCATCCGTAAACAAAACGCCAGCATGGCCGGCAAGTTCCAGCCTAAGTGGACAGGCCCGTTCCTGATCGCAGAATGCAATCGCCCAGGCTCTTTCCACCTCTCCGACAGCGAAGGTAATATCCTACCACACACCTGGAACATCGACGACCTTCGCAAATTCTACCCATAGCGGAGCCTCAGCGAGCCCTCGCGTTATGTAATCTTTGTCACTTTCTATGTTATCTACTATCATGTACTTAACAAAAACAGGAGCTGCACTCTTTTTCCTTACGAAGGGGCGTAAGGTTTTTTAATGAGGCAGTATCCAAAGCATTAATACATGCTAGAACCCCCCCAAAAAAAAAAGCAAATCTCCAACTTTCTACTCCCAAGCATCGAAAAAGCGGATCTCTTCCAAGAGCGCTACATTCGATGAAAACCTGCTAAGATTGCTTCGAAAAACATCCTGTTCTTTTCAAAGCAAACTTCACCTCCGCCTAAGGTAAGGGGAGGAAAGTCGAGCACCCTGGCACAAACGACAGGGGCTCGCAAAAAGCAAACTTACCTCCGCCTAAGATAAGGGGAGGAAAGTCGAGCACCCTGGCACAAACGACAGGGGCTCGCAAAAAGCAACTCACCTCCGCCTAAGATAAGAGGAGGAAAGTCGAGCACCCTGGCACATACGACAGGGCTCGCAAAAAGCAAACACACCTCCGCCTAAGACAAGGGGAGGAAAGTCGAGCACCCTGGCACAAACGACAGGGGCTCGCAAAAAGCAAACACACCTCCGCCTAAGACAAGGGGAGGAAAGTCTAGCACCACCCTGGCACAAACGACAGGGGCTCGCAAAAAGCAAACTTACCTCCGCCTAAGATAAGGGGAGGAAAGTCGAGCACCCTGGCACAAACGACAGGGGCTCGCAAAAGCAACTCACCTCCGCCTAAAATAAGGGGAGGAAAGTCGAGCACCCTGGCACAAACGACAGGGGCTCGCAAAAAGCAAACACACCTCCGCCTAAGACAAGGGGAGGAAAGTCGAGCACCCTGGCACAAACGACAGGGGCTCGCAAAAAGCAAACTTACCTCCGCCTAAGATAAGGGGAGGAAAGTCGAGCACCCTGGCACAAACGACAGGCTCGCAAAAAGCAAACTTACCTCCGCCTAAGATAAGGGGAGGAAAGTCGAGCACCCTGGCACAAACGACAGGGGCTCGCAAAAGAAGCAAACTTCACCTCCGCCTAAATAAGGGGAGGCACGAAGTCCCAAAGAGTCAAGCACCCTGGCACAAACGGCAGGGGCTCGCAAAAAACAAACTTCACCTCCGCCTAAAATAAGGGGAGGCGCGCAGTCCAAAAAGTCAAGCATTTCTCCGTCTCGCCCGAGCCCTCCAAGCCAGGCCTCGGGCGGGCCCACATTCTCCGTCTCCCCCGAGCCCTCCAAGCCAGGCCTCGGGCGGGGCCCACATTCTCCGTCTCGCCCGAGCCCTCCAAGCCAGGCCTCGGGCGGGCCCACTTTCTCCGTCTCGCCCGAGCCCTCCAAGCCAGGCCTCGGGCGGGCCCACATCAACGCGATTAAAAAGCAGTGCGCGAGCCTCGCTAAAAAAAAAGGGGCGTCGCTGTTTTTTCAAATAAGCTCACATGAGCAAGTGCGCGAGCCTCGCTAAAAGAAAAAGGGGGCGTCGCTGTTTTTTCAAAACAAGCTCACATGAGCAAGTGCGCGAGCCTCGCTAAAAGAAAAAGGGGCGTCGCTGTTTTTTCAAAACAAGCTCACATGAGCAAGTGCGCGAGCCTCGCTAAAAGAAAAAGGGGGCGTCGCTGTTTTTTCAAAACAAGCTCACATGAGCAGGTGCGCGAGCCTCGCTAAAGAAAAAGGGGGCGTCGCTGTTTTTTCAAAACAAGCTCACATGAGCAAGTGCGCGAGCCTCGCTAAAAGAAAAAGGGGCGTCGCTGTTTTTTCAAAACAAGCTCACATGAGCAAGTGCGCGAGCCTCGCTAAAAGAAAAAGGGGCGCGCTGTTTTTTTCAAAACAAGCTCACATGAGCAGGTGCGCGAGCCTCGCTAAAAGAAAAAGGGGGCGTCGCTGTTTTTTCAAAACATGCTCACATGAGCAAGTGCGCGAGCCTCGCTAAAAGAAAAAGGGGGCGTCGCTGTTTTTTCAAAACAAGCTCACATGAGCAAGTGCGCGAGCCTCGCTAAAAGAAAAAGGGGGCGTCGCTGTCTTTTCAAACAAGCTCACATGAGCAGGTGCGCGAGCCTCGCTAAAATAAAAGGGGGGCGTCGCTGTTTTTTTCAAACAAGCTCACATGAGCAAGTGCGCGAGCCTCGCTAAAAGAAAAGGGGGCGTCGCTGTTTTTTCAAAACAAGCTCACATGAGCAGGTGCGCGAGCCTCGCTAAAAGAAAAGGGGGCGTCGCTGTTTTTTCAAAACAAGCTCACATGAGCAGGTGCGCGAGCCTCGCTAAAAGAAAAAGGGGGCGTCGCTGTTTTTTCAAAACATGCTCACATGAGCAAGTGCGCGAGCCTCGCTAAAAGAAAAAGGGGGCGTCGCTGTTTTTTCAAAACAAGCTCACATGAGCAAGTGCGCGAGCCTCGCTAAAAGAAAAAGGGGCGTCGCTGTTTTTTCAAAACAAGCTCACATGAGCAAGTGCGCGAGCCTCGCTAAAAGAAAAAGGGGGCGTCGCTGTTTTTTCAAAACAAGCTCACATGAGCAGGTGCGCGAGCCTCGCTAAAAAGAAAAGGGGGCGTCGCTGTTTTTTCAAAACATGCTCACATGAGCAAGTGCGCGAGCCTCGCTAAAAGAAAAAGGGGGCGTCGCTGTTTTTTCAAACAAGCTCACATGAGCAAGTGCGCGAGCCTCGCTAAAAGAAAAAGGGGGCGTCGCTGTCTTTTCAAAACAAGCTCACATGAGCAGGTGCGCGAGCCTCGCTAAAAGAAAAAGGGGGCGTCGCTGTTTTTTCAAAACAAGCTCACATGAGCAAGTGCGCGAGCCTCGCTAAAGAAAAGGGGGCGTCGCTGTTTTTTCAAAACAAGCTCACATGAGCAAGTGCGCGAGCCTCGCTAAAAGAAAAAGGGGGCGTCGCTGTTTTTTTTCAAAACAAGCTCACATGAGCAGGTGCGCGAGCCTCGCTAAAAGAAAAGGGGGGCGTCGCTGTTTTTTTCAAAACATGCTCACATGAGCAAGTGCGCGAGCCTCGCTAAAAGAAAAAGGGGGCGTCGCTGTGTTTTCAAAACAAGCTCACATGAGCAAGTGCGCGAGCCTCGCTAAAAGAAAAAGGGGGGGCGTCGCTGTCTTTTCAAAACAAGCTCACATGAGCAGGTGCGCGAGCCTCGCTAAAAGAAAAAGGGGCGTCGCTGTTTTTTCAAAACAAGCTCACATGAGCAGGTGCGCGAGCCTCGCTAAAAGAAAAAGGGGGCGTCGCTGTTTTTTTCAAAACAAGCTCACATGAGCAAGTGCGCGAGCCTCGCCTAAAAGAAAAAGGGGGCGTCGCTGTTTTTTCAAAACAAGCTCACATGAGCAAGTGCGCGAGCCTCGCTAAAAGAAAAAGGGGGCGTCGCTGTTTTTTTCAAAACAAGCTCACATGAGCAGGTGCGCGAGCCTCGCTAAAGAAAAAGGGGGCGTCGCTGTTTTTTCAAAACATGCTCACATGAGCAAGTGCGCGAGCCTCGCTAAAAGAAAAAGGGGGCGTCGCTGTTTTTTTCAAAACAAGCTCACATGAGCAAGTGCGCGAGCCTCGCTAAAAGAAAAAGGGGCGTCGCTGTCTTTTCAAAACAAGCTCACATGAGCAAGTGCGCGAGCCTCGCTAAAAGAAAAAGGGGGCGTCGCTGTTTTTTCAAAACAAGCTCACATGAGCAAGTGCGCGAGTCTCGCTAAAAGAAAAAGGGGGCGTCGCTGTTTTCTCCAAACCAAGCAAGTACATGAGCAAGTGCGCGAGCCTCGCCAAAAATAAAGCAGGGCGTCGCTGTCAAAACAATGTAACAATATAAGAAACGTCAAGTAGCACAGCAAACATGGCACAACCCTTACGTTTTTTCTCATACCGTTACAAAACAACGTTACAACAACGAACATATCCCAAAATAAAAAATCTTTACAAGGAACCACCGCTCCCCTCAATCAACACCAAATCATCCAAACCTTCGGCCTCCACCTCAAACCCTCCCTCCACCGGAACCAGGGGTCCCCACAACAAAGGAGCTGCAGGACAATTGGCAACTCCCCGGGTAAAACCCTCGCCCTATACATGTACCTATGCCTCGTCTCATAACTACTTCCGAAGGTTCTTCCTTTGGGATCACAAGCGCCCCATCCGAACTAACTTCAAGCTCCCTTCGCCCGAACAAATATTCCAAAGCTGTGTTCTCGTCAATATCATCATCACCGCCAGCTTGCGAGGTCGAAGAAGACCAAACAAATAACGATCGGCTTGGCGGTCTGTATAATCTGTTTCGCGCCAAAATCGACTCGACCTACTATTTTTTAAATCATATCTCCGCACCTTCGACCACCAAAAAACGTTCAAAGGAAAGCGAAGGATATTTAAATCTAGCGCGAGCCCATGATTCACCAGTAATAAAAACATCTTGGTAGTTCAACATCAGCGGGGTCACGTCGAAAACGTCTAGCACGGTTCCGTCAGGAACCTGCATGTTGCACAAAAATACGAGATGTCTCAGCCTCGTCAAGTCTTTACAAACAACCATAGTATCTACAAAAAGGCCTCCCTCGCCCCAAACAACCCCAGGCATCACACCTGCCCAGCTTCCCCTCGGTTGATGTCCAAACCCTCGCCAGCGGCAACAGTCGAGGTCCCAGCTGACGCCTCCTCCGCCGTGGATCCCTCCGCAGCAGCCTCGACGTTTGTCGTAGTCTCCTCTTCCATCGCCGTCGCCCGCGCAGCATCTCCTTCAATGATCGGCCCGCCCCCGTCAACGCCTCGATCTCGGCGAGCGTAACCCCCGCACAGCTTGGCTCAGGGGCGGCTTCGGAGTCACCCCTCGGTGCAGCTTCCATAGGCGGCGAGGGCATCGCATCTCGTCGAGCCTATAAGCAAAACAAAGACAAATCTCGTCAAAATTCAACAAACAACCCCCCTAAACAAAAGCAACATAAATCAAAAACCTAAACAAAAATGCGAACCTGGCGCGTAGCCTCGGCAGCTTCTTCGAAGGCAAGAGCTCGGCCACCTCCGGAGATCCAAAACTTGCGAAGCAAGCGCATCGCACAGTTCCGGACTTCTGCGTCATCAACCTTCATCTGGCGAACCTCTTCAACCGTCAGAAAGACATGGCTCGGCCTTTTGACCTTGCGAAGATGATCACAATCCGCCAGTCGAAGCGTGCTCGCCATCGCCAAGGCCCCGGCGTAGCCACCAAAATCGGCTGCGTTGGAACTAGCGAGCTAAACACATCAAGCTCGTTGCCCAGCCAGCCTCGAAGCCTCTGCATCAGCTGCAGGCAATGGCTCTCCGGCTGAGCCCCCAGCCTCGGTCAGACAACAATCAATTTACGCTTGACGTTCTCCATGCTCGTTCCCAAGATTTCTTCAAATCAACTAGCCGACCCTCGGCCTCCGCCAAAGCCTTATCTTTCTCCTTTCCCGCGGCAATCAGATCAGCATTACGCTTCGCCAGCTCAACCGCATCCTCTCGAGCCTTCGCGGCCTTCTCTGAAGCAAATCCTCATTTCATTTTCTTTGTTCTCTAGGCTACGCGCCAGTTTACTGTTCTCTTTCTCAAGTTCAGTCATATGGTTCCTCATAAACTCCATGTCGGAGCTAACCTTCCGCCTCGCTGAGCGGTTCAAGAGCATCAGCTCCGCCAACTTGACGTCAACGTCATCGAAGGTGTCGCCAACCGCTTGATCTGCAAGAAGAACCTCCGCCTCCGGCACACAAATGCGGCCGAAGATCCGGCCCAAAAAACGCCTTTCCTCCGGGCTACACTGCAAGTGGCAATCCCGAAGGTCCGGACTGGTGAACAGTGCAATCGCCGGATCAGAAATCCAAGCTCTTAGCGTATTCCGGGAGGCTCGACCGGCTAGCCTCGCCAAACGGCCTTTTTCCCCGGGCCGCGCAGAGTCAAGTTCCCCATCGAACTCAGACCCCTTCCACCCAAAGGTGCGAGCCCGCGAAGCTGGGAACCACACCTCGTCGAGGGCTACCTGGCTCAATATCTCGTGCAATCTCAACCGCGCCCTAGGTAACCACCGCACCAACACCCGGCGAGGCTCCGCCTCCAATAGACACCTCCTCATCCGTGTCATGCCCGTCAGTAGAACCCTCGCTGCCTTCATCAGACGAACCCTCGCCTGTCTCCCCCTCCTTTGCGTCCTTCTCCTCCACCTCATCATCATCAGATTCATCCTCGTCGCCCGAAGTTTGGACCAAAGCACCGATCCCTCCAACGCGAGGCACGCGTCCCCCGACTGAACTGGCACCCCCGGCCCGCTCCGAGCGCGGCCAAAAAACTGCCCACAGCAACAGTGCCAGCAGCGACCTTCGTCGCAAGCACCTTCGCTCGGCCACCAGATCCCCCACGGCCTCGACCACGGCCTCTCTTCGGCCGTGAGACGATCTCCGTCCTCCCGAAGCCCTCCGTTTCCTCTTCTCGGCGCGTCGTCGCTCGAAGGAGCGGGCCAGTCGGCGTACCGGATGCCAAGAATGTCAAACATTCTGTTCACGCGACCTTCGCCGCCCACCAAGCTATGGATAGCCTTCACTTCCAGTGGGGAAAGCTTCCCCACGAGCTCGTCTGTCCACTGCTGAACTCGTTTGAAAACAGCTTCGTTCCCGTCCTCGCGCCTCGGAAATTTCTTAAGAGTTTTTTCCCAAACCTTCTCCAGATCCAAACAAGGTTTCTTCAAGCCCCTACCGTCGTACTTTGGGTCATTCTCCACAACGAACCAAGTCTGCCTCCGGCAAGAGGCCAAATCTTGGCACAGCAATACTCCTCCACTAAATCACGCGCACACTGAGAACGCGCAACGACCCTCAGGCAATCAACAGCAGCATGGGCCTCGATGCTCATCTTAGCTTCGGCGCCCACATCTCCAAGCACCGGAAGCTCGCCGCAAGCTCGGAGCTGTCACTGAGTTTGTAATAGAACCAGAACTCCTGCCACCCGCGCTGCTCCACTTGTTCTTCTGCGCTTGCACCGGCAGCTCCGCGCCGGCGCGATGGCAAAAAGTGTACACCGCAAATTGTCCAAGGCTGGTCTTGCCCTCGCTGTCCGTAATCTTGCGAGGCTTGCATGTGAACGCGATGAGTGCGAACAAACCCTCGACATGAGGGACAACCCCCTGAGACCTGCAGGCCCAACGTAGACCGACATCTTTGTGAAGCAAGAAGGCGTGAGCTGATGAAACCGCAGGTTGAACCTCCGCAGGACCGAAGTCACAAAGGAGTCAGCTGGAAGCGAAGGCCAGCCGAAAAGAACTCTTCAAACACCACAACCTCATCTGCATCCGGCTTCGGCACGGTCTCCCCACTGCTGGCCCTCGCCTTGCCTTCCTCAACCGCCCCACCGCACGTAAGATGCAATCTCACTTGCACAAACCCGGCTCAGACCAAACTCGAAGGTATCCCCTCATCCGCGGCTGTGGGAGAAACAGCGCGGCGAGCAGTTTGCTTCAACCTAGCCATCTCTTCAACTGTTAACACTACCGAACAACGAACGCCTGTCTCAACCCTCGCAGACAAGCTCAAACAAACCTTCGCTACAAGCAAATTGCAACAGCAGGATGGCTACAGCAGCAGAGAGCACAACCAAAACTCCCCACCTACTCGTGCTATTTATAGGCCGGGAGACGAGCCCCTCACCCGACGAAGTCGGCACAACAACCAAAAAACGCAGCGCAAAAAACGAAACAGGCTACAATAGTATAAAACAACACCACAACGGCCCAGCCCAAAGCAGCCGCGGGCGTCGCTGCCGAGGGCCCCGTTTTTGTCCCCATTAAAAGGCGCTGCTTGGGCCTCCTAAACACGTTCTTTTAGATCCAAGGCAACGAGGGGCTACTGTTGGGGGAAAGGACCCTCGGCAGAAGCGCCGCTCGAACTGGTGCTCGAAATTAGCCCTCGCGCAACGCCTGGTGTGCTCGCGAGGTCCCTCTCCTATTGGAGACCGTTACCCTAACCCCCGGATACGGGTCAACCCTCGTCGCTTTGTTGTGCTTCCGTGCAGATCTAAGACGACGATCGCACTGCAGGAAACCTTCACTGACTCACGACGCCACCCTCGTGTGGAGCGAAGGTCCAGGCAAGCCGCAAGTGTGCGTCGCCCCAGAGGCAAGCGAAGCGAAGGTCCGGCGAGCGCGGCCGAAGGTTAAACCTTCATTCTTCCCCGGAGGCAGGTAAAGCCGGAGGTGCGGGGGCCCAAGGGCGAGGCAGCCGAAGGTCAAGACCGCCGCACCTCTCCCGGAGGTGAACAAGGGCCAGGTGGCGGCGCGCTGGAGTGTGACCGATTAGGGTTTCCACCTCAGCTGTGTATTTACGTTTTTGCCCTTCCTCCCTGCGCGGAGGCGAGGAATCTTTGTTGTACCCTTTTGTAATTTGGCCCGTGCCCCTTGGCATTCCCTATAAATACCAAGGGGATGAACAGTGTAAGGACCGACTTTTTGGGAATTTGAGCACCTTCCACTTTCGTCTTACCTTCGCTACTGCATCCGACACTTGGCCGCCTTCGCTCTTTCCCCTGCACAAGTGCGGAGGTTGGGCAAGTGCGTTCCAACAATCAGATAACAAAATTATACATGCTTAATTATGCTCTAAATTCAACCATGAATGGTGCCTTTCGTGTCTTTATACAAATAACAAATAAACTTATTTGTTGATGTAAAGATAAAGATAAAAGGCATCAATCACATCATTAGGACCACCACAAATTTTAATGAAGTGTTTTTATTGAGTAAAACCATCATCTAAATATTATACGAGTATCCCGTTGCAACGCACGGGTACTTAACTAGTAGGAGAAAAAGGAAGCGTGATTAAAATACGATGACTTAATTTTTTTATCGGACTTTATTTATGTAACTCTCGAAAAAGATCAGTCGTACTATAAATATAAAGGGTGACCGTAATTGACAACAAATAATTGCACAAATCAAACTACTATATTATTTTGCATCTACTATTGTTTCTTAGCTCTAGTTTTGTTTCTTGTTCTTCCTTGTCGTCTACTTCGTTGCGACAGCAAGCACAAGGTCTTAGGATTGATCAGGCCGACCTAGTGCAGCCCATCATCGCCGTTCTCCGTGACGGGGTCCCTCCCGGGAGCATGGGATGTCGGGTTCCTAGAGTTCTCATTGGCATCTCTTGCGTATCGTGCTCCCGACGAGACTCCTCTTGCGACGTGTCTTGCGCATCGCGCTCGTTGCCGGGGGCACAGGTAACATGTTGTCGGTGTTTGTTAACCGGCAACTCGTCTTGAGTAATCTCAGACGATTTGTTCGGTGGGGATCGGCGTTCGTAGGACTCGGCGAGTACACAGGGACAGTGATTTATACTGGTTCAGGCCGCTGAATAGCGTAATACCTTACGTCCAGTGTGGCGTGTGCCTTGTGTATGATTATGATTCAATGTTCGATCCTCTAAGCCCGCGCCTGCTTCCCCTTATATATCCGGGTGAAGCATTGCACAGACCGAGTCCTAGTCGGTTACAACAGAGGAGTCTTATTCTAATTACAAGACTTCCTTTAAGAACTCGACTAAGTTACAGTGAGAATCCTAATCCGAGTACGCTTCGTATCAAGTCTTCGGATCTCTCGTGTCGTCCGGGATTAGTCGGAGGGATCAACTTCTGATGATATCTCTGACATCCTGGTCCGTCAAGCCTCCGAGCTCTTCATCATTTCTCAGATCATTATCTTCTGGTTTCTCTTTGAGAATCTCCAAGTAATATCTTGAGAAATCTTGAAGTGCTCCGTAGATAAAGAACTTCCATGGCGTGCACTTTTTCCTGAAAAGTGCACCCATAGGGTGTAGCCCCCGAGCCTCTTGTTATTTATAATAACTTTGAGGATCTTTTGAGCCTTTTCCGAGTAATTCTTGGGTAAGAAAAAACATTTTCTTTATAGATTATACCCTGCAGCCCCCGAGCCTGAGTTCCGAGTACTTTAGTAGTCGGCACTTGGGATCTTCAGAAATATATGATCAGATAATCTATTAAAGAAAATGAGGAGTCGGAATATGTCACCAATTCGTTGCTTAAACCGTCCGAGTAATAAATATTCAGCTTCAGGTGGGTAATGTTTTCAACAAACATCCCGTATCACCCCCACTGAATAAAAATTACCATGGGGCCAGCAATAATTGACCGGTGACTGTTCCAGCTGTGTGTAATAATGATGTTTGTCGTTCTGCAACTGCAAACTTTGTCGTCTTTGTCTTGAAGTGCTTGTGGGAAACAGCTCTGTTACCTATACCGAGCTTCACATGCACCACAGTACATTGGTTGAATTATTGCTCCAGCGATCACTTTTGTTGATGAACCATGTCCATAGACCAAGAAGAATCCGCCTATAAATACCCTGCCTGGGAAGCAAGGAGTTCATATCCTATAGGAGTGTAGAACTTCTCTTAGTCCCATGAGGTTTATAATAGTGATAGCGGAGATGGCCGAGCCCTCGGGTGTCGTCCTTCTGTAAAGTAAATAAGGTGTCCAGAAGAACTCTTGTGAAGGGACCATCCGCCAGGGTGGTTTCCAAGTGGTCGCGAGCAGAGGGATAAAGCGGTGCACCTAGAAGAACTCTTGTGACTACCACTCGTAGATAACCTCGGAGTCACAGGTTGTCAAAAGGGCAGCGAGGGTGATGGTCTTGCCCGCAGTTCCTTGAGCACTGGGGTGGTGCCTGAGATCCTCCTTGGGATGCACTAAAAAGATAGTGCCTACCCAAGGTTCTGTGTCTGCTTTACTGCGTCTCACTGAACCCGGTCCTTAGTGCAATAGGCATCAAGGCTCTGTACCTTGATTGCACTAGAGCAGCGTTTTACATCCTGATTGTACTTGTGCTTTTAATTGTTGTATCTCAAGATGTTGCCATGTATCTTTGTTGTAATTCTGAGTAATAATAAATAAGATCCGGGTACTTGGAATATTTTTCGAGTCCTCTGTCTTGTTATCCGAGTACTAAATGTGTCTTGTGAAAGAAGGAAGCTTGTCTGTTTAGCTGGAGCTGACGCCGTTTGTAGCGCTTTCTCACCCGTTAGGGTTTTGAACAGTCTCTTAACGCCGTTTGCGAGAGATGAACGGTTGCCGAAACAGATCTATAATAAGCCGCCGTCAGGGCTGTATGTCCCTCACACTTTCATCAAGCCATTGCCTTCAGAGTTAGAAATCCTCTAGCAAACCATTAGTTGATGCGTAGAAAATCTCTCGTCATCAACATGGGTCCCAAGAGACAAACCGCTGGTAATAAGAAGAAGGTTAGGATCACCACCACCGGAAAGCCGAAGCACCCTAATCCCCCAACTGACGTATTGGCGTGGAAAAAACCAGACACCATCTTGTCAGAGCTGGCGTTCTTGGCGCAACAAGGGTTACTTCAAGCACAACCACTTGATGGATGGAGAGTGCCTACCGATCACCGCGCTCCTGCCCCCAACACTACTGAGATAGTGATGTTCAAGTCCTTTGTCAAGCGGGGATTGGGGCTTCCTGCTTCTGACTTTCTTCGTGGATTGCTGCACTATTATGGTTTGACTCTCAACCATATCACTCCCAATGCCTGCTTCCACATTGCAATTTTTACCCATCTGTGTGAAGCTTTTTGGGTATCTGCCCGTCTTTTACTCTCTTCCGCTATTTCTTCTGGGTGAAGTGTCAACCCAGTGATGCTAGTGTAGAGGTAGTTGGCGGTACTAGTATCCAGTTAAGGCTAGAGGTAGCTAGTTAGTACATAGCTGTAGATTTGTTGCATTCTGTCAAAGACTGGGCTTCTGACTGGTTTTATATGGCAAACCCTCCGCCGGCGCTTCGTCGCCACGACGGGTGGCCTCCGCAAAAGCGCCGTGAATGGAGAGACAAGATTACTGCTGAAGGATTAGAGGTTATCCGTCCTCTTATTGAATCCATAGAAGCATTAAAGCTCGACGGCCTGACCGGGTACTTTGTCGTCCAAGATTTTGTTGCGCGACGTATCCATCCTCTGGAACAGCGAGCCAATTTTGGCTTCGAGTACCTGGGTAAGAATGACCCGGGACGTCATGCCGTCGAACAGTTGTCAGACTGTGAAGTCTTATGGAGGGTGAACCGGCTTCTCAAGAGTTGTGAACACCTTGCTCCAATGGTGACAACATTCTCTGTCATTAACCCTCCGCCTCAGGTAAGTATATGATTTACCATGTCCTCGAGGTTCTGAATAGATATCCTTCTGACCTAACTGAAAGTTCTTCTTTTCTAGGGTCAGGGTAGAGATGACAATGATTGTCCTCCTCTGCCTCCAGCGGCTGAAGAAGGTGGAGGCATAGTTTTGGGGGTCCTATCCGAAGTGAGGATCTTCCCAACAAACCAAGCTCTCCTAAAGATCTTGACTGGCTTGACACAGATTTGACTGACTCTGATGTCATGCTTATAGACCCGGAAGCTGAGGGTAGCCGGAAGAGGTCACCGACTCCACAGTAAGAAGCCGAAGGACCCGTCCATAAAAAGGCTCGCACCGGTAATCGCTGTGCTTGTCGAAAAGTTCTTTTATCGCAAGAGTTGTCTGATAAGCACTATAATCCGGGTGCTCCTGATAAAGGGAAACCCGAGAACTTTGTATTCCTTTTGGATTTTGATAAACTCTTGTCTTATATATGTCGCTGTATTAGATGCTGGAACTACTCAAGGGACTTCTAGCAGCACGATCCCTGAAGAATCTCCGGCTTCAGATCCGCTTCTAAAACAGCCTCTCTTGAAGCTAACGAAGCCATTGAAGCTCGTGAAGTAAGTCTTCAGCTTTTGTAGAGTGTTCACAGATTTCTGATACTGACGTGAGTACTTGTCTATTTGTAGGAAAACAAAACCGGATGCAACAACCTCGAGCACCGTTCCTGATTCCCAGGCGGTAGAGGAGTCGGGGTCACTGGCCAAGGATGATTCCAGCGTGCCGCCGACCTTTAGCCAGGTAGATCCGCTGCCTGGCTCTTCTTCGTCCAAGTCTCAGGCTGATGCGGCTCCTGATGCGGATGTTCTCCCATTGCCTCAGGTTGGTTGGTCGTACTCCATCTTTTGTTCTCCTACTCAGCTGGAGTTTGACCGAGTGTTCAATGACTGGTTTTTCCGTACGCGACAGCCGGATGAACCAGCCCTGGACATGGTCCTAACAGACATTTGCACAGAGACTTCAGCTCATCAACAGGGAGAGTCCTTAGATGCGCCTGAGTCTTCGCGCCAGGGGGAAACTCTCGATGTATCCGGGTATAATCAGGACCTTACCCGGTTGAAGGAGTTGAGTGATCAAGTGAGGGCTCCTGTTGAAGCTCTTCACCAATTTGTTCAGGTAAGATTCTCAATTTCTTCTTGTTGTACTGTAGTCGCATCCGAGTACCCACAATATTGCTTTTGCGTAGGCCTTTGACTTCAAGGTTAGGGATCAGGTCACCCGGATTCATCAGGAGATGTCCCATGAGAACCAGAAGCTCCGGGACTACATTGCCCAGGACCAAATTAGTCAAAAGGTAGCCACCCAGCTTCTGCATAACCGCATCAATGAACTCCAAGGCAACCTCAAGGAGGTGGTCGCGGAGCGTGATGCTGCAAACGACCGTGAGGTTGGGCTGATGGCTAAGGCCGCCTCTATGGAGCAGAAGATGAAGGAGCTGAAGAAGGCTTCCAAAAAGCAGCTTGAGGGTAAACTTTGTAGTTTTCTGTGTCAGTTGATTCCATAGTGTCAATCTGATTGTTTGATAACCGACTGATATTTATGCAGATGCGAATAAGCTAGCTTCTGGGTGGCAGAGCTGTAACACCTCTGGTGTTTAAGCATGTAATTAACTTGACATATCATCATTAGCATCATTAATCATCTTGATCATGATTTCATGTGTATGCATTTGCTTAGTGTATCATTTTATGTGATGCACCTCTATTGCAAAAACCTTATTAGCCCACTTCTTCCTATAGGGGCAAAATGGTAATTTCACCTCTGTGCCTAGTTCTATGTAATTCTTGTTCAAATTTAGTGCCTTGATGTTTGCTGCTTTGATCAAAGTTCAAAAATCAGATTTGAATTGATTTCCCTTTTTGCAAAACCCTAAAATCCCAACCCTGGATTTATTCCCTTTTTGATAACTTTTTCAAAATTCAAAATTTTGAGTTGGTTCAAAAAGCAAAGTTGTGAATCTGACCTAGAGGAACAACTTTGGTATTTACAGATTTCCATGTTTCTATATAAAATTTGAAGTAATTTCAAATTCGTTCAAATTCCAGTTTTTGTCCCCTTTTCAGTTTAAAAAAAGTTATTCAAAAACTATTGAGTTTCAGAAAAAGTGTATATTAGCAAAGTTATAGGTTTTGTCAAATGGAACAACTTTCATATTGGAAGATTTTCAAGTTTCAGTTTGAAATCCAGAGTAATTTTGATTTGAATCAAGTTTGAAAAAGTGTCCCCTTTTCTGTTTTTGAATATAGTTCAAAAACTATTCGTAATTTGAAAATGTTCATATTGACAAAGTTGTAGATCTCATTTTTCTGAGCAACTTTGGTATTGTGAGTTTTTGTCGCACAGTTCAAATTTTGAAAGTAATTTGCAAAATACAGAAACTAGCCAAAAGTCAAACCCTACACCCTAGACTGTTCATCTTCCCAGGCGAGCTAGGGGGGGCCCGGCCGCGCGCCCTCGCCGGAGTCGCTTGCCGCCGCGTGTCCGAAGCTCCTTCGGCCAAACCGACTCCACGCCGATGCTCAGCGCATCATTGCGCACGCGCCTGAGCCCCAGTTGACATCTTTCCCGTCCCCTACCGCCCGCAGTGTGTCGCCGCCACGCGTTCGCCGCCGGTGAGCCGTGCGCCCGGTCCCTGCGTGCCAAACCGCTGACCCTCGGTCTCGCAATCGATTGCGCACGCGTCGAGCGATCTTATCCGCCCCCGCGCGCGTCTTGCCAGCCTCTCGCCGCGGCTATAAGAACCCCGCCGAGCCGGGCGGAGTGGAACCCAACTCCGCCACCGTGGCCAGAGCAAGCCCGAGCCTCCGCTTCTCTCCCAGCTAGCCCAGAAGCTCCGCCAAGTCCTTGCGCAGCTTCACCACCTCTCAATTTGGTCGCTACCGCCTCCATTCGCCCGGCGTAGCTCGTCGTTGTCGTCTCCGGCGAGAATCCCGTCGAGGTCGGGATCGTGAAATACTCCTCTCCGGCCTTGATCATCCTCCACTGACCCCCGCATCACCTTCCTTACTCCTTTGCGCCTCTGACTGACCCCTTGCGATCGCTTATGTCGCGCAGGATCGCCGAGTCGACGATCGACGCCGTGAGCTTCCCGCCGGTCACCGTCGACCACCTCCCTCCGTTCATCCCCTCACCGCGCTGAGTCCTCTAATCGACCGCCGGTGAGCTCCTGAACCTCTCCATGCCCTCGGTTTCGCCGCGGAGTGGCTGTAGTGCCCGGCGCAGCAGCGCCGCCGCCGGCAGCCGGCCGCCGGTGGGCGAGGGAGAAGAACAGGGCCGTTTTTCTATTTCTTCAAACATGTGAATAGTGCTCTGATTTCTCTTTTTTGTGGTATTTTCTGTGTTGATCCAAAAATTCTGAAATTTTGATGGTAGACTCTTTACACCTTGAAGTATTTTATAAAAATATGAAACTTGAGTTTTGTGCAAAAATTTGAAAATGTAAAATTCCCCTTTTAATTGAAAAATGAAGGTTTTGGTATTTTTGGAGAGTGATTTATAACTCCAAAAATCATGAGACAAATTTTTGTGAGCTTCTTATGCCATGTTTAGTCTCTGGTAAAATTTTGAAGTCTTTTGGATCAGGTTGATTTTTTGAGCTTTTATTTTAATTGTGAAATAGTGCCTTTTGTTAATTAATGTCTAGATTTAATTGAGCACCTTAATGACCTCCAAAAATTATGAAATTTGTTTTGCCATCTATCTACACCATAATGAACTTATGAGATTAATTTGGTAATTTTTGGAGCAACTTCATAAAATGACCTTTTAAATAAATTAAGAAAAATAGAAAAGATGGTTTAGGGTTGGTAATAAGTGTTTGATGATGTGATCTTTGGATTGATTGATGTTCATAGACCCCTACCCTTTGGTCTATGATGTTTGTGATGCTATGTTTGGTTGATGCTTAGGATAATTATAGTAAGGGCTAGTTTAATCAATATTGCTTAAGGAAGAAATGGTTACCTTTTGTGCTCAACCTAGATTTCAATTATGCCTTGTTTAAGAGTAATCTAGGATCAGTGGAATTGTCTTGCACCATAAGTTCTTATCATCGTTCTCATGAGCATTCATCATTGCATCCGTATAGTTGACGAAGAAGGACCTGAAGTCGAGGTAGCCACCGAAGGATCTGTCCCCGAGGCGACCCCGAGCTCCGGCACCTGCACCACCAACCCCGAGTCTGCTCTTTTTGCCATCCAAGGCAAGCCCCGGTGCATTTAACCTTCCTTGAATTTATAAAATGTTTCCTTAAATGCTTTTGAGTTAAATTACTGCATTAGGTTTATAGGAGTTGTGTGCTATCCTAATTGATGCATTATCCACCTTGACCACGGATACACCCGAAGCCTGCTTTTCAAAAGTATTTGAAAAATGCTTAGCAATGCTTGTTGAATTAGACTTTGCAATAAAAATGCCAGTTTCAAAAGAGTGATCACTGAAAGAAAACTTTATGGGAATTTGGTTTACTCCCACTATTGGCTAAGTATCTGATCCGTACTTAGTCAAATAGGAAGGAGAGGTTGTCCTTGCGTACGGTGCCGTCATGTTGTAGTCCGGGACTCAACAGTTGACACCGACCGGGACAGGATTGAAAAACCGACAGGACCTGTACTCTTGGGTTAGAGTCCCGAGGTGCTTGTCGCTGGCGGAAAAATGTAGGGACCATCCGTATGGGGGCCTGCTGGTCAAGACTTGTAACTATTCACATACTACGGAAAGCTCTGGCTCCGAGAAATCCATTATTGGACCGACAACCGCGCACTGGGAGTGGAGAGATGGCGGAAGTAGCATGTACCCACGTGGGTTAGAGTCCCGGATTGGAGTGGTGTACTGTACTTCCGGGTGGCGTAGGACCGGGCCCAATCTTGGAGGAATCGTGGTAGACGAGTTGGCATATGCAAGCTTGGGTGCTACATATGCAGTGTGGATAGGGATCCTCAGCTGAGTATTATTTATCCGGATTTACGTTGCTCCTCGGTTATGGAGACTTGGTCCACTGACTGTCAACGGAGAGTGGTTCTCAACTAGGAATGTTTTTGAAATGTAAAATGAATCATGATTGATGAAGAATTGAGGAATACCGAATTTTTCAAAATAAAATAAGGTTTACAAAATGCTTTTCTGCAAAATACGTGATCTTGCTTAAGCCTTACCTTGACTACCCTAAGCCTTCATTCCTGAGTCTTCTCCCTTTTTCTTTAGTCGGGTAAGTCTTGTTGAGTACCTTTGTACTCAGGGTTTTATTACCCATGTTGCAGGTATGGCAGATTCCTCAGTATGCCTTGGACCCTGCTGTGTGACTGTTGTTCAGGAGGAGGCCGATGAGGCCGATGAGTGATTATTCACCCTCGGGCTGGGTGAAGTATCTTTACCTTTCAGTTGTTGTCATATGCTACTCTGTCAACTCTATCTATTGGAACTATGGTCTGTAATAACTTCACTTTAATTTTATGTTGAACCCTGGTTTGTAAAACTATTGTTATCTAAGTCTTTCGCTATTTACTCCGATGTTATTTGTCAAAATGTTCAAGAGATTGTAACTGAATTGTGAGATGATCCTGCGGACATCGGGCACTGATGTAGCCCAGTAGCGGAACCGGTCTTAATCTCTTGGCTGTACGGATCGACTGTCAGTGGTTGACGGTGATCAGTGGGCCATGGGATTAGAGCAGTTACGTTACAGAGTGGTATCAGAGCATCTCACTATGACGTTGCAATCTTTTTGCGAAAACTTCAAAATGTTTTTTTTAAAAAAACTAAACTTGACTATTTTGAGTCCAAATTGCTTCTCTCATCTCATCTTGTCTTTGGCAACTAGTAGCAAGACAACTTGTATAAGCCCTATGTACCTTACCTTAGTAGTTGCATTGCCTTGTTCGTAGGAACGATTCATGCATCATGTCATATTCACTTAAGTATATGAATGAGTTCGTTGGGTTAGTGTGCCTATACCTTTTTCTTGCTAGCCTTTCTCATCTATAACCTCTTGTCCAGATATGGCCATCATCAAGCGGACTGCTCGCAAGTCGACTGGACCGAACGGTGTGCCGCGTCACCAGCTGGCGTCACGCACCGGAGAAGAGACTGGAGAATCCTCCAATAGTCGTCGCTTTCCCCGCCGCACCCGCAAGCAGCTGAAGGAGGAAATCAAGAATCTGAAGGCGGAAATGGAGAACATGGAGCATGACTTCTACCTTTCTCGCATGGAGTTTATGAGGCACGAGCTTCCCTGGAGCAGGCCAACCGGAACACGATTCGCGCTATCGAGCAGCGCAATGATGCTTGGACCCGCGAGGATGTCACCAGAGCCCAGCTCCATGGATTGCAGCAGTACACCGCCCAGATCGAGCAGTACAATGATATGCTTCATGAGGAAGTGCATCAGCTGCATGATCAACTCCATCCCTTGATACCCCGGTTATGGAAGACCCCGAAGACGGAGTCATGGAGGAACCTGAAGTAGAACACGAGCCTGATCAGAATGAGGAAGTGGAACCTGCTGAGGATGTCCACGTTGAAGATGAAGATGAGGAGGAAGAGCCTGAGCTTATCATCGAAGATGATGATGATGACGAAGAGTTGATCTTCATCGATGATGACTAGACTCCTTGTGTCTGTACCATCTGCTTACCTAAAACCTTAGACTAGGTTTGGGGGCGTTAGTCTGTCTGTTGCCAAGTCTGGCATGTATCTTTCTTTTCGTACCTTTTTTTATCAGTCTGTTGTCATCTTTATCAAGTCAGCTATCTTTGTATCAGTGAAGCTATCAATCAAGTTGTTTCAGAACCTTTGTCCATATATGCTGAGTTCCGAGTTGCTTATACAGATGCCTGTGAACACCCGTACCGGAGCCGGAGGTGCTGGAGATGACCGTCTCCCAAACCCTCCACCTGTACCAGCTACCCTGGCAGATGCCATTGCAGCCTTGGCCGCCGCTGCCAATCTGATGGCTCAGAATCAAGGGCAGCAGAACAACGGCAACCGTGGTCGCCGCAACAACCAAGAGACAACCTATGTGGAATTCACTGAAACACGCCCACCGGTCTTCACCAAGGCCGATGAACCTCTCGAGGCTGACGACTGGTTACGCACCATGGAACAGAAGTTCAGTCTACTGCACTGCACGGAGATCCAGAAGCCTCGGTTCGCTTCTCAGCAGCTCCGTGGTCCTGCAAGTGCCTGGTACGCCAACCTGTTGGCGGCCCAGCCGGAAGGTCACCAGCTGACCTGGGAAGAGTTCCGCACCGCTTTCAGAGCACATCACATCCCTTCGGGATTAATGAAAATGAAGTTGGATCAGTTCTTAGCCCTGCAACAGAAAGATTCCACCGTCATGCAGTACGTGGGACAATTCAACCACCTCAGCCAGTATGCCTCCGACTATGTCAACACAGAGGAAAAGAAGAGAGATTGTTTTCTCAGGGGTCTGCACCCAAAGATTCGCAGAGGTCTATCCAACAACCTAAACGGATCCTACCATGATGTCGTTGACCGTGCTGTTGCTTTCGAGGAAAGCAACCGCCAGTATCAGGAAGAGAAGAAGAAAAAGAAGGCTGGGTCTAGCAGTTTCTCCAGCAACCATAAGCGCCCAAGAATCATCTACCACCCCAGTCACCACCAAAACCGTGCCCCATACCCCCATCAGCAAGTGGTCGTTCGTACCGCGGCCACCACCCACAATGCCAACCAGCAAAGTGCCACTCAGCCGAACGCCCCCGGTGTTCGTGTCACCACCCCACAAACAGCTTACAACCATCCATGCTACAACTGTGGCCAAGTTGGTCACTGGTCTCGCGAATGCCCAAAACCCAAGAAGAATGCCCAGCATGCACAGAAAGATAACCCTGGAATCAAGCACATCATCGAAAAGATTCAAACTGGAAAAGCTGACTGTTTCAGGATTGATGATGAAGGAGTGGTATGGTTCAAGAACCGTCTAGTAGTGCCCAAGGTGCCTGAGTTGAGACAGTTGATCCTTGATGAGGCACACCTGTCTAGGTTTTCCATCCACCCCGGAAGCAACAAGATGTACCAGGATCTAAGGCAGAGATTCTGGTGGACAAAGATGAAGATTGAAATCGCTCGCTATGTCGCTCGCTGTGACACTTGTCAGAAAGTCAAAGCCGTGCACATGAAGCCTGGAGGAGAATTGCAGCCTTTATCTGTACCTGCCTGGAAGTGGGAGGATATCAGCATGGATTTTATCAATGGACTACCCAAGACTCGGAAAGGTTTTGATTCCATTTGGGTAATCGTGGACCGACTCACCAAACAAGCTCACTTTCTGCCAGTCAAGACCAGCTATGCCGTCCCCACGTATGCCGCCTTGTACAAGAACAACATAGTGAAGCTTCATGGGATACCCAAGACCATTATCTCTGATCGTGGTACTCAGTTTGTCGCAAAGTTCTGGAAAGCGTTCCATACCTCACTTGGAACCAAGCTCTTGCATAGTACAGCTTATCATCCGCAGACTGATGGACAGACTGAGAGAGTCAACCAAGTGTTAGAAGATATGTTGAGAGCCTGTGTGCTTACCTTCGCAGGTACTTGGGATGAGTGTTTGCCCTTGGCAGAGTTCTCATATAATAACAGTTATCAAGAAAGCATCAAAATGGCACCCTTTGAAGCACTGTACGGTCGTCGTTGTCGTACACCCCTCAGTTGGTCTGAGCCCGGAGAAAGAGAATTCTTTGGAGTTGACCTGGTTAAAGATATGGAAGAGAAAGTCAAGCAGATACAAGAGAACATGAAGATTGCCCAATCCCGACAAAAGAGTTATGCTGACAAGAGACGTCGACCTCTGAAGTTTCAAGTTGGAGATTACGTATATCTCAAGGTCTCACCAACCAAAGGAGTCACTCGTTTTGGAGTCAAGGGAAAGTTAGCACCCCGCTACATTGGTCCGTTTGAGATTTTGGAATGTTGTGGCAAGGTAGCTTACAAGCTGAAATTGCCCGATCATCTCTCTGCTGTCCACAATGTTTTCCATGTCTCCCAACTCAAGAAGTGCCTCCGAGTACCAGAAAATGTCGTGGAAGTTGAAGGTGTCGAGCTAGAGCCTGATCTATCCTACTCGGAATATCCAGTTCGCGTGTTGGATCACAAAGATCGAGTTACTCGAAGAACTACCACAAGGTGGTACAAAATCCAGTGGAACCAGCACTCTGAAGAAGAAGCTACTTGGGAATCTGAAGACTTCTTGGCAAAGAACTATCCCGACTTTCTCGAATCCCTGCCTATGTAAAGTTTTACCTTTATCCCTTCTTTGTCCTTTCTTTAGACGCAGAATCTCGGGGCGAGATTTCTTTAAGGGGGGAAGGCTGTAACACCTCTGGTGTTTAAGCATGTAATTAACTTGACATATCATCATTAGCATCATTAATCATCTTGATCATGATTTCATGTGTATGCATTTGCTTAGTGTATCATTTTATGTGATGCACCTCTATTGCAAAAACCCTTATTAGCCCACTTCTTCCTATAGGGGCAAAATGGTAATTTCACCTCTGTGCCTAGTTCTATGTAATTCTTGTTCAAATTTAGTGCCTTGATGTTTGCTGCTTTGATCAAAGTTCAAAAATCAGATTTGAATTGATTTCCCTTTTTGCAAAACCCTAAAATCCCAAACCCTGGATTTATTCCCTTTTTGATAACTTTTTCAAAATTCAAAATTTTGAGTTGGTTCAAAAAGCAAAGTTGTGAATCTGACCTAGAGGAACAACTTTGGTATTTACAGATTTCCATGTTTCTATATAAATTTGAAGTAATTTCAAATTCGTTCAAATTCCAGTTTTTGTCCCCTTTCAGTTTAAAAAAAGTTATTCAAAAACTATTGAGTTTCAGAAAAAGTGTATATTAGCAAAGTTATAGGTTTTGTCAAATGGAACAACTTTCATATTGGAAGATTTTCAAGTTTCAGTTTGAAATCCAGAGTAATTTTGATTTGAATCAAGTTTGAAAAAGTGTCCCCTTTTCTGTTTTTGAATATAGTTCAAAAACTATTCGGAATTTGAAAATTCATATTGACAAAGTTGTAGATCTTATTTTTCTGAGCAACTTTGGTATTGTGAGTTTTTGTCGCACAGTTCAAATTTTGAAAGTAATTTGCAAAATACAGAAACTAGCCAAAAGTCAAACCCTACACCCTAGACTGTTCATCTTCCCAGGCGAGCTAGCTAGGGGGGGCCCGGCCGCGCGCCCTCGCCGGAGTCGCTTGCCGCCGCGTGTCCGAAGCTCCTTCGGCCAAACCGACTCCACGCCGATGCTCAGCGCATCATTGCGCACGCGCCTGAGCCCCAGTTGACATCTTCCCCGTCCCCTACCGCCCGCAGTGTGTCGCCGCCACGCGTTCGCCGCCGGTGAGCCGTGCGCCCGGTCCCTGCGTGCCAAACGCTGACCCTCGGTCTCGCAATCGATTGCGCACGCGTCGAGCGATCTTATCCGCCCCCGCGCGCGTCTTGCCAGCCTCTCGCCGCGGCTATAAGAACCCCGCCGAGCCGGGCGGAGTGGAACCCAACTCCGCCACCGTGGCCAGAGCAAGCCCGAGCCTCCGCTTCTCTCCCAGCTAGCCCAGAAGCTCCGCCAAGTCCTTGCGCAGCTTCACCACCTCTCAATTTGGTCGCTACCGCCTCCATTCGCCCGGCGTAGCTCGTCGTTGTCGTCTCCGGCGAGAATCCCGTCGAGGTCGGGATCGTGAAATACTCCTTCTCCGGCCTTGATCATCCTCCACTGACCCCCGCATCACCTTCCTTACTCCTTTGCGCCTCTGACTGACCCCTTGCGGTCGCTTATGTCGCGCAGGATCGCCGAGTCGACGATCGCCGCCGTGAGCTTCCCGCCGGTCACCGTCGACCACCTCCCTCCGTTCATCCCCTCACCGCGCTGAGTCCTCTAATCGACCGCCGGTGAGCTCCTGAACCTCTCCATGCCCTCGGTTTCGCCGCGGAGTGGCTGTAGTGCCCGGCGCAGCAGCGCTGCCGCCGGCAGCCGGCCGCCGGTGGGCGAGGGAGAAGAACAGGGCCGTTTTTCTATTTCTTCAAACATGTGAATAGTGCTCTGATTTCTCTTTTTGTGGTATTTTCTGTGTTGATCCAAAAATTCTGAAATTTTGATGGTAGACTCTTTACACCTTGAAGTATTTTATAAAAATATGAAACTTGAGTTTTGTGCAAAAATTTGAAAATGTAAAATTCCCCTTTTAATTGAAAAATGAAGGTTTTGGTATTTTTGGAGAGTGATTTATAACTCCAAAAATCATGAGACAAATTTTGTGAGCTTCTTATGCCATGTTTAGTCTCTGGTAAAATTTTGAAGTTTTGGATCAGGTGATTTTTTGAGCTTTTATTTTAATTGTGAAATAGTGCCTTTTGTTAATTAATGTCTAGATTTAATTGAGCACCTTAATGACCTCCAAAAATTATGAAATTTGTTTTGCCATCTATCTACACCATAATGAACTTATGAGATTAATTTGGTAATTTTTGGAGCAACTTCATAAAATGACCTTTTAAATAAATTAAGAAAAATAGAAAAGATGGTTTAGGGTTGGTAATAAGTGTTTGATGATGTGATCTTTGGATTGATTGATGTTCATAGACCCCTACCCTTTGGTCTATGATGTTTGTGATGCTATGTTTGGTTGATGCTTAGGATAATTATAGTAAGGGCTAGTTTAATCAATATTGCTTAAGGAAGAAATGGTTACCTTTTGTGCTCAACCTAGATTTCAAATGCCTTGTTTAAGAGTAATCTAGGATCAGTGGAATTGTCTTGCACCATAAGTTCTTATCATCGTTCTCATGAGCATTCATCATTGCATCCGTATAGTTGACGAAGAAGGACCTGAAGTCGAGGTAGCCACCGAAGGATCTGTCCCCGAGGCGACCCCGAGCTCCGGCACCTGCACCACCAACCCCGAGTCTGCTCTTTTTGCCATCCAAGGCAAGCCCCGGTGCATTTAACCTTCCCTTGAATTTATAAAATGTTTCCTTAAATGCTTTTGAGTTAAATTACTGCATTAGGTTTATAGGAGTTGTGTGCTATCCTAATTGATGCATTATCCACCTTGACCACGGATACACCCGAAGCCTGCTTTTCAAAAGTATTTGAAAAATGCTTAGCAATGCTTGTTGAATTAGACTTTGCAATAAAAATGCCAGTTTCAAAAGAGTGATCACTGAAAGAAAACTTTATGGGAATTTCTGGTTTACTCCCACTATTGGCTAAGTATCTGATCCGTACTTAGTCAAATAGGAAGGAGAGGTTGTCCTTGCGTACGGTGCCGTCATGTTGTAGTCCGGGACTCAACAGTTGACACCGACCGGGACAGGATTGAAAAACCGACAGGACCTGTACTCTTGGGTTAGAGTCCCGAGGTGCTTGTCGCTGGCGGAAAAATGTAGGGACCATCCGTATGGGGGCCTGCTGGTCAAGACTTGTAACTATTCACATACTACGGAAAGCTCTGGCTCCGAGAAATCCATTATTGGACCAACAACCACGCACTGGGAGTGGAGAGATGGCGGAAGTAGCATGTACCCACGTGGGTTAGAGTCCCGGATTGGAGTGGTGTACTGTACTTCCGGGTGGCGTAGGACCGGGCCCAATCTTGGAGGAATCGTGGTAGACGAGTTGGCATATGCAAGCTTGGGTGCTACATATGCAGTGTGGATAGGGATCCTCAGCTGAGTATTATTTATCCGGATTTACGTTGCTCCTCGGTTATGGAGACTTGGTCCACTGACTGTCAACGGAGAGTGGTTCTCAACTAGGAATGTTTTTGAAATGTAAAATGAATCATGATTGATGAAGAATTGAGGAATACCGAATTTTTCAAAATAAAATAAGGTTTACAAAATGCTTTTCTGCAAAATACGTGATCTTGCTTAAGCCTTACCTTGACTACCCTAAGCCTTCATTCCTGAGTCTTCTCCCTTTTTTCTTTAGTCGGGTAAGTCTTGTTGAGTACCTTTGTACTCAGGGTTTTATTACCCATGTTGCAGGTATGGCAGATTCCTCAGTATGCCTTGGACCCTGCTGTGTGACTGTTGTTCAGGAGGAGGCCGATGAGGCCGATGAGTGATTATTCACCCTCGGGCTGGGTGAAGTATCTTTACCTTTCAGTTGTTGTCATATGCTACTCTGTCAACTCTATCTATTGGAACTATGGTCTGTAATAACTTCACTTTAATTTTATGTTGAACCCTGGTTTGTAAAACTATTGTTATCTAAGTCTTCCGCTATTTACTCCGATGTTATTTGTCAAAATGTTCAAGAGATTGTAACTGAATTGTGAGATGATCCTGCGGACATCGGGCACTGATGTAGCCCAGTAGCGGAACCGGTCTTAATCTCTTGGCTGTACGGATCGACTGTCAGTGGTTGACGGTGATCAGTGGGCCATGGGATTAGAGCAGTTACGTTACAAGAGCGCATTCAACCGGAAGCAAGCGGAGCTTGAGGAGGTATTTGCTAATGCGCAAAGTACTCTTCAGGAAGCCAAATTGATGCATGAGGGTGCTGACCGGGACCTTCTGCAGGCTCTAAAGTCTACGAAGGAGTCGTGGGAGGCCCTCGAGTCTTCGCAAGCTTCTCTGAAGGCTTTGGAGCATGCCGTCGAGCCCATCCTGAACATGATTCCGGTGCCAGAAGGAGTTGAGGAGACTTTGATTGATCGGGCCAAGGCTGCGCCTGGCGGCTGGTCAATATATCAAATATCAAATGTCAATTTTTGTGGTGCAAGGTCTGATGGCGACGCTGCGGTTGTATCTGCCGTCTTTCGACCTGTCTACTCTGATGACCCTCCCTGAAGGCAAAGGCGACGAGGACCTTGCAGTGACGCAAGAGGAGGTGAAGACCGTGGCGGAGGAGTACTCGCAGATTCTAGATCTTGTAGAGTAATTTAGTCTCCTTAGTCTTTCCAACGCGGCTTGTATCCCCTGCAAACGATTATTATGAAATATCAAAAATATTGGTTACTTTTGAATCTCATGGATTTCATATATGATCGACTCCTTATTGCGAGAAATTTCTTCGGCAATAGGTTGATTTTACTTTATGTGGATGTATGATCAGACGTCTGATTAGACGAGTCTATCCGAGTGCTCTCTAGCACTTTTGTAGTGGGTCGTAGGACTTTGTTTCTCTAGTGATTGTGTAGAGAACTTGGTCTTGCCCGAGTACTACTCTTAGTACCCTTGTTCAAGGGATAATTCTGATCAGGCTCCTTTTGAAGGACCGTAACCGTGGTTCCTTCTGGGTGGATCATATCCTCTTGATGATCGCAGCTTGGGTGCGAAGGTAGATGGACCTCTGTCCAGAAAATATGTAACACGGTGGGTACTATTCCACCTTGTTATGCCTTATAGGAACTAGTATCTACTACAACAGATACCATATTCACTATAGGCTGATAGCCGGGTGTTAAGCCGTACTACCTTGTGAGTTGTATTGAGCTCGAAGCTCGTAACTCAGATATGGTTACCTCTAAACCAATTTGTCCGAGTAATATTAAATATAGTCGGTGGTAAGCCCTGCTATTGCAGAGATTTTTATGTGACTGATTAGTCGTGATGAGATGTAGAAAAAGCATGGATAATTTGTAAAGTTCTTGTTTCTGATGAACTCCAAACTTTATTAATATCCGACTAATAAATACAAATGCCCTGAGTCAGGATTGTAGCGTAGTCCTAAGTATGGAATTTCTTCAAGTGCTCAATATTCCATGAATTTGGCAGTGGAGATCCATCTTCAGTGACTAGCTCAAATGACCCGGGTCTTGTTACTTTGGATACAATGTAAGGTCCTTCCCATGGACTCATAAGCTTGTGGCGCCCTGTAGTATTCTGAATTTTCTTCAGGACCAGGTCGCCTACTTGAAAAGTGCGGTGATGGACGTTCTTGTCGTAGTAGCGCCTCATCCCTTGAAGGTACCTTGCTGACTGAAAGAGTGCGGTTAATCGGGCTTCTTCGAGGCTGTCGACTTCTAGCCGCCTGGTGTCATCAGCTTCGCCTTCGTTATATTGCTCTGTTCGTGGGGCGTTCCAGATTAAGTCAGCCGGGAGGATCGCTTCAGTGCCATATACCAGGAAGAAAGGAGTTTGGCCTGTTGCCCGACTTCGTTGTGTCCGTAGCCCCCAGACTACTTTGGGCAGTTCTTCGACCCACTTTCCGCCGTGATCTTTTAGGAGGTCAAATAGTCTTGGTTTTAACCCTGCGAGAATCAGGGCATTTGCTCGTTCAACTTGGCCGTTGGACTGTGGATGGACCACTGATGCATAATCTATCTTGATTCCGCAGTCGCTGGCCCATGACTTGAATTCAGTAGCCGTGAAAGGGGACCCAAGATCAGTGATGATTCTGTGCGGCATCCCAAAGCGATGAAAGATGCTCCGCATGAATTGTACTGATTTGGATGCATTGAACTTGATCAAGGGCATGTACTCGATCCACTTTGTGAATTTGTCGATTGAGACGTAGATGTAATCGAATCCGCCTGGAGCACGCTTAAGAGGACCACCATGTCAAGTCCCCAGCATGAGAAAGGCCAGGATGGAGGAATACAGATCAATTCATGTGCAGGTACATGCTGCTGCTTGGCAAAGAACTGGCACGATTGACAGCGACGGACTAAGTCTTCTGCGTCTTTCAAGGCTGAGGGCCAATAGTACCCTGATCTGAAGATTTTCCGACTAGAGTCCTTGAAGCTGCGTGGTTACCGCAACACCCAGAGTGAACTTCATTTAAGATTTCCCTGCCTTTTTCTGGTGAGATGCATTTGAGGAGGATTCCTGATGAAGCTCCGCGTTGATACAGCTTGTCGCCGACTAAACATAGTTTTTGCTACGTCTGGTGACTTGCTCTGCGGCAATTTTATCACTTGGCAGTTTATGCTCTTTGAAGTAGTCAATGAAGACTTGTGTCCAGTCGGGTGTTAGAGTTAGAACCGCGATGGATGGTGCTGACTCAGCCTCTTCCTTCTCTTGGATCGACGGGCTTGGGTAATTCATGTACGAAGGTACCACTAGGGACCAAGGTCTGTCGGATCCTAATTTTGCTAGGATGTCTCTGCCACATTGAGGTCCCGGTGATATGAATGAGTTCTAGCCCAAAAAGTGTTTTTCCAGCTTGCGGACCTCCGCGCAATAGGCGTTCATTGTTTTCTTTGTGCAATCCCAGTCTTTGTTGACTTGGTGAATTACTACGGAAGAATCGTCATAGACTAGGAGTCGCCTGATGCCCAGTGTGACTGCTAGCTTAAGTCCATGGAGTAGTGCTTCATATTCGGCTTCGTTGTGGGTAGCGGGCCACAATATCTGCAGAACGTACTTGAGCTGCTCTCCGGCGGGTGATACTATAAGTACTCCGGCTCCTGCTCCTCCAAGTTTTAGGGACCCGTCGAAGTACATCTTCAATGGTCAGGAATAGCGTTGTCTTGGGTCCTGCTGTATCTCTGTCCACTCAGCGACGAAATCAGCTAGAGCTTGTGACTTGATTGCTTTCCTGGGAGTGAACTTGATGTTGAGTGCTCCCAGTTCAACTGCCCACTTGGAAATTCTCCCAATGGCATCACGATTATGGAGGATTTCTCCTAGAGGAAAATCCGTGACGACTGTAATCTCATGAGCCTCGAAGTAATGCCGTAGCTTTCTTGAAGATATGAGTAGAGCATAGAGTAATTTCTGTACTTGTGGGTATCTGACCTTCGAATCGGAGAGTACCTCGCTAATGTAGTACACTGGTTGCTGGGTGTGGTAGATGTGCTTGTCATCATTGCGCTCAACCACGATTGTTTGCTTACGACGGTGTGTAGCTGCGATATAAAGCATCATCGGCTCCCTGGGTTCTGGGGTGTTAGTATAGGTGAATTGGTTAGGTATCCTTTGAGGTTGTTCAAAGGCCCTGTCCGCTTCTTTCGTCCACTGAAATTTATCGCCAGCCTTGAGTAATTTGAAGAAAGGTAATCTCTTTTCTCCTAGCCGTGAGATAAATCGATTTAGTGCAGCCATGCACCCGGTGAGCTTCTGAACATCCCTGACTGAGGTAGGTGGTTTCATGTTGATGATAGCTATGATTTGTTTTTGGCTAGCCTCGATGCCCCGATGGCTGACAAGAAAACCGAGTAACTGTCCCGAAGGCACTCCGAAGACGCATTTGGTGGGATTGAGTCTCCATTGGTATGCGCGTAGTCGGTTGAAAGTTTCCTCCAGGTCTGATATCAGAGTAGTCGGATCCTTTGTCTTTATGACCACATCATCAACATAAGCTTCTGCGTTTTGGCCAATCTGGTCACCCAAACAATCTTGGATGGCTCGTTGATAAGTGGCTCCTGCATTCTTTAACCCAAAGGACATGGTTTTATAACAGTAGGCGCCAAAAGGAGTTATAAACGATGTCTTGGGTTGGTCTTCTTCCTTGAGGGCAATCTGATGGTACCCAGAATAGCAATCCAAAAAGGATAAAGAGCGGAGCCTGCAGTGGCGTCAACTATTTGATCTATCCTTGGTAATCCGAAAGGATCTTTTGGACATGTTTGTTGAGGTCTGTGTAGTCAACACACATGCGCCACTCGGCGGAGTTCTTTTTCTTGACTAGCACTGGGTTAGCTAACCACTCGGGGTGGAGGATTTCTCTGATGAATCCAGCTGCTAGTAGTTTGTTTATTTCCTTCTTGATTGCCTCTTTTTCTCTGGTGAAAATCGTCGTAGTCTTTGCTTGATAGGTCTGGACCCTCTTTTAGCTCCAGTTTGTGCTCAGCCAAGTTCCTTGGGACTCCCGCATATCAGCCAGTTTCCAAGCAAATATATCTCTGTTTGCTCTAAGGAACTTGGTGAGCGCGAATTCCTATTCTTCAGATAGATGACCGCTGATAACTGCCATCTTGGAGGGATCACCGGTTTCTAGGTCGATATTTTTTGTAAAAATTGTTGTTGATGGTTGGGTAGTACCCGCCTTCTTGGTTGGGATTTCTGAATCTCCAGGCTTGGTATTATGTACCATCTGAGCGAGTTCTTGTAACTCACGGGTGAGTTGAGCTTTTTCAGCGATTTGGACAGCCTCCGTCACAATCAAATGATCGCTTCAAGTCACCTCTGAAAGTTAGGATTCCTTTAGGACCCGGCATCTTCAGGAGAAGGTACGGGTAGTGAGGTACTTCCATGAACTTGGCGATAGCTGGTCGCCCAAATATGGCGTGGTATGATGACTCGAAGTCGGCTACCTCGAAACTGATGTACTCAGTCCGGTAATTGATCTGAGTTCCAAAAGTTACGGGTAATATGATTCTTCCGAGTGGTACAGCCGCCTATCCGGGTACTATGTCGTAGAAGGGGGCACTTGATGGTGTGAGCTGTGTTGCAAGATCCAAATTCATCTTGCGTAGGGTGCTTGCAAAGATGACGTTAAGTCCTGCCCCTCCGTCGATGAGTACCCTGCTCAAGGTAAACCCAGCGACCGTGGGATCCAGGACTAGCGGGTAGTGCCCTGCATTGGAGACACTGGTCCATTGGTCCACTCGGGAGAAGCTGATCGGGTGCTCAGACCAGTCAAGGTATCTAGGAGTTGCTGGTTCTGTAGACATGATCTCTCATAGCGAAAGTTTCTGAAGCCTCTTGCTGTCACTGGTGGTTACTCCCCAAAAAATGACATTAATAGTCCCTTTGGGGTGTTGGAAACCACCGGTGTCTTGCGGAGGGTCCTCAGCTGTCTTCTTGCCTTTGTCCTTCTTGTTTTTGTTGAAATCGGAGTTCAAGCCTCGCTCCTTGAGTTTGTCGACAGTGCCTTGCCTGATGTCCGGCTTTCGGATGAAAAGGGCACGGTCCGTCGAGTAGGTCGTCAAAGGTGAATGGCTTGTTCCCCTTCTTCTGAGGCTCCATGGCAGCAATAGTATTGTCTCCTGCCCTTTTCCGGGTGTTTTTGCTGTGGTGCCTGTTTGCCTCTCTGGTGTTCCCTCGATCACCTGCGTGTTTCTATCGGGGAAACGCTCATGTGTACTTCTTCTGTCGCCATCATGGAGTTTACGGTCTGATGGAACTCGTCAGCGTTGGTCGGGTCCTGCTTGATGAAATCTTTGTAATTGTACCTTTCGCAAATGCCGTTGCCAAAAAGTCAATTACTTCTCTGTCTGTGATGTCGGATACTGTAGAGCGGATCTCTGAGAAGCGCCTATAGTATTCCCGCATTGATTCGTTTTTTCTGCTGCTTACAGGTTCTGAGCTTAGTCCGGGGATCTGATCTCTCTGGGACACCCGCAAAGTTTTCGATGAAGATACGATGGAGTTGTTCCCAGGAGTCGATGGACTCGGGTTTGAGCCTGTCGAACCAAGCAAGCGGCATTGTTTCCAAAGCCATTGGGAGATAGAGTGCTTTGACGTCGTTGCTTCCACCGGCCAGCTCAACTGCTTGAGCATACAGCCTGAGCCACCGTTTAGGTTCTGTCTTCCCGTCGTACTTGGAATAGTTCCCGGGTTTGAATTTTCACGGGAACGAGACTGCTTGGAGCCTTTGGGAGAAGCAGGGGAAGCGATCGACTGCGTTAGATGCTATGGCTGCGATTCCTCTGTATGAAGATTCAGCTCCTCCCTCGGCTTGATCAGGTACTCGGTGGCCTAGACGACTCCTTGTTGGGACTCGACCGAGTCGCTCTTGAACAGGCCGCCTCTGGCTCGGGTGGGATGAAGCTTGCTCATCAGCTAGGGACTCAAGATTCCGTCCTCAGAGTTGAAGTGCGGTAGTCTGAAGCATGACTAACCGTCGTTCTTCGTCGGGGGTGAGGTTGGCCTTAGCCCCCATCTTCGTGGCTAGAGCCAGGATGTTTTGGTATGGAGTCTGGAAGACTTTATGGCCGGCGACCCTCATAAACTCAGACTCGAGGTTATGGGAGCAATCGGCTCGTCGACGATTGTGCTCGTTCTGTGACTGATACTCCTGGTCATGTTGAGCGCGAGCTCGATTTTCCGCGTCTTCCTCTAGACGCACCCGGGTATTATACTCCTCGAGTCGCGCGTTGTAACGGTCTACGGCTTCCTTGTGATGAGTTGCTCGCCTTCTACGAGCTTCTTCAGCTTGATTCCTTCTAATTCTCTCAGCTTTTATTGACTCAGTTTCTGCGGGCCCTTCTAGGTCGTTATCAGATATCATACTCAGAGTTTCATCATCCTGGAAGACATCTGGGGGGTTGGAGGTCGTAAAGATGACTGATGCCCCGCCATGAAGACTTCACGAGTGTAGCCCTGGTTTGATGATCCTGGCATAACCGATTCCAAAGTAGAGGTGCCGGAGATTAGTTCTGTTGAGGTGTCGTGTTCCTCAAAGGGGAGATGATGTCTGTACTGGTATGGAAGTTGCTGATCGATTGTGCCAACCAGCCTGGCCGGAGCTGGCTGTATTGGCCAATGGACGATGTTACCCTCCTTGGTAGAGCTGAAAACGAGTCCTTGCTGAGCTCCAGTCAAAGGTATCTCTTGATACTCCTTGAACTTTGAGTCAATTAGGTCTTGGAGGTCTTGAGCTGAGTTTCGTAGTCCAAAGGTGATGCCATGTTTGATCTCCGGGTCCTTTTCGTTCTCTGAATTTGAGTTCGAGTAGGAGTCAGGTACTTCAAGTTGGCTCTCAGAATCTCGCGATCTTGGACTGCGAGGTTTGCTAGGTTCTGAGTGAGATCATCCATCTTTGGCATAGCTTGCACTTCCGGATCAGTGTGAAGTTGTCGATGCAGCTTTCCTTGATCATCCGCGATGCAAGTCCATGAGCCAAAAACGAAAATTGATCCCGCCGAGAACATGTTGTCGTGGTTCGCCGGGCTCTTGGTCGTCGAATCACCGAAAGCCCCTACCTGGCGCGCCAGCTTCGGTGTTGTTAACCGGCAACTCGTCTTGAGTAATCTCAGACGATTTGTTCGGTGGGGATCGGCGTTTGTAGGACTCGGCGAGTACACAAGGACAGTGATTTTATACTGGTTCAGGCCGCGAATAGCGTAATACCTTACGTCCAGTGCCGTGTGCCTGTGTATGATTATGATTCAATGTTCGATCCTCTAAGCCCGCGCCTGCTTCCCCTTATATATCCGGGTGAAGCATTGCACAGACCGAGTCCTAGTCGGTTACAACAGAGGAGTCCTATTCTAATTACAAGACTTCCTTTAAGAACTTGACTAAGTTACAGTGAGAGTCCTAATTCGAGTACGCTTCGTATCAAGTCTTCGGATCTCTCATGCCGTCTGGGATTAGTCGGAGGGATCATCTTCTGATGATATCTCTGACATCCTGGTCCGTCACATGTTCATGTGCGAACACATTTTTTGACGACTACGCTGGGGAACAAGGAAGATCAAGGTACATCTACGTTGTCGTTCATCATGACCGATAGCAAGATCCTGAAGCCTAGATATATCAGCAAGGACAACATCATCAAGCCTAGCTTTGGTGAACTATCCAAAGAGCATTGCCAAGCTTACGAGGCATACCAGAAGAAGAACGTGAAGAGGAAGAGATACAAGTTCCTTGCCAACTTCAACAATATCGTCAAGGAACTATTACACCAGTTGGCGAGATCACGCACGTCCCTCCTCTACACAACGATCGAAAAGGTAAACATCTCTGCAAGTGAACCTTTTACTCCTGAACAATAGTTGTTCTTAATTATCATATCACTGAAGGAAATAAACTTGTATGTCAATATTTTTCAGAAACATTAAATGCTAAAAGTAATACACCTACATCATCTAATGGTTATATTGGTACATCTGCTAGTGTAGAAAATCCTAAGACAGCAACACCAATTAATTCATCAGCAACGAAAATGCCAATAACACAACCCAAATTTGACATGCCATTGAATTTCTTTCCTGGATAACAAACTAAACTTGGAGACGAGCTGTTGGTAGTGCCTACATGTCTGAATCCTATTATGAGTGTATCATCTTTTGGAACATCGACAACGACACGAGCATACCAAGGTCCCCTGCCACAATTTGTTTCATCGCCGATGTCGTAATTACAGACTACAACAGTAACTAGCAGCCCTGCATTCCTTCGCCACCACCATATATAGCTTCGGTTAATATGGAAGAAGCTTTAGCAAAGATGAAAGATGATCTATATAAGATGTTTGTCGAGTCTTCAGAATTGAGCTGAAGGTAAGAGGACGTACCTATCAAAAACCATACACATCCTACTTTGATGCTATTATTTATCCTCAAGGTTATAAAGTTCCTGAGTTTTCTAAATTTAATGGTGAGGATAGCAAAACCATATGGGAGCACGTCAGTCAATATCTTGCTCAATTAGGTGAAGCGGGTTCTATGGATGAACTGAAAGTTCGTTTATATTCCTTTATCTTTAACTGGTACAACTTTTTCATGGTTTTGTGTTGTCTCTTGGTTCTATTACTACATGGTCGCAGCTAGAACAAAATTTCATGATTATTTTTACAGCGGCGATAATGAGCTTCAGCTATCACATCTTACATCGGTTAAGCAAAAGCATGATGAATCATTTTAGATTATGTCAAAAGATTTAGAGATGTTAAAAATCGGTGCTTACAGTCTTGTGATAGGTGAGAGAGACTTAGCTGGTCTTGTCCTTAATGGTTTGAAAACTCACATTAAAGAAAAATTAGAGCCTATGAGTTTTTTTACTGTTAATCAAGTTCTACAACATGCTTTGGCTCAAGTGAGTCGAAGTAAAGATGTTACAAAAAGTTAAAGACTAAAATTGTTCGTTCTCGCATGCATGTCATTGATTATAATTCTAATTCAGATGATGAAGTTGATGTTTATGCTGCTGAATTTGTTTGGCCCTCAAAGGCTGCTTGTAAGTGCTCTTAAGCCGATTCGCAAGATCATGAAGAAGAGATGAATTTTACTTTAGAAACTTGTTAATCTGTGACGCTCATCATGATGATATTTGAAAACAGTCATAGATACTGAAGAACTTCTTCAGTATCTGTGACAGTTTTCAGATATCGTCATGGATTGAGTGTCACAGATTAACAAATTTTCTTGCTAAATGTGATAAGATTTTTTGAAGCTTTGCTACAAGACAAATTCATTAAAATTTCACATACTTTACCACTGTTTGAAGAGCTAAAATGATGAGCTTATTGCAAGTATCATAATTCTTTTTCTCATGCTACTAATGATTGTAATATTTTTATTTTTTCGTGACAGATCCATGGCTACCAATGATGAATGATTGAGTTTTCTTGAATTGCAAGTTGACAAGACTCCCTTCACCATGAACACTTTAGATTTGGAAGGCAAGAAGGTGTTACTCTTCGGCTGAACACAGCCGAGCTACTAAAGGGAAACCAAGTGTTGTTATCGGTGAACCCAAGGTCATAATTGTTGATGACAAAGTCTTGGGAAGAGAGGTTGTGCTTGAAAGGCCCCCAATTGCAAGGGACATTAAAAATCATAATGAAAACTTCTGTACCTAGAGGGCAAGCACAACAAGGTGATCGTGCAAATTCATCAAGCCCAAAGGTCCCGAGGTTGGCAAGCGGAAGGTGAATGAAGCAAAAGTACAATATAAAAAGTCAAGCCAACATTTGATATGTTGTTGTCCATGTATGACAAATAGACGATCGGTTCTAGCTCTAATCGATCATTACAATTGAAGCGTCCAAGGTCACCTCCACGACATCAATTTTAGCATCAACATGGTCCATATGGATCGTGGGCTCCTACACCATGGATGGGATCACCACCCTATGCGTCATATTATGCGAGAGATTACTATGGAGGATGGGAGAAGCCCCCAATGGCTCCATATGCTTTTGGCATAGGTGTGTAGTGGATGATGGCGATGGCGGTGGTGGTGGTGTAGAGGTCCCAATCACTAGAGCGGCCACCTTCTTCTTCTCATCATCACTATCTTCATTTGATGAGCCACCGGAGGAGTCAATGTCGGTGAGCCAATCACCAACAATGTAAGCCTTGCCACCTTTCTTGTGGTATTGCTTCTTCTTCTTGCCATTCTTCTTATAGGGCTTCTCACTCTTCTTCTCATCTTCACTTGATGAGTCATATTTCTTGCTCTTGTTCTTATTCTTGTAGCTTTCTTTCTTGGGCTTGGTGCATTGATGAGCAAGATGGCCAAGATCACCGCAATTGTAGCAATCCATTTCGGAGATTGGCCTTCTCTTGCTACTTGTGAAGAACTTCTTCTTTCTTGAGTCAAAGTTGACTCCATTCTTGTGAAGCTTCTTCAACATCTTTGTGGTCTTCCTCACCATGAGAGCAATTTTGAATCATCTTCTTCATCACTTGTGCTCTCATGATGCACCTCAATTCCCTTGGACTTGCCCTTCTGTCATGGCTTGCTTTGAAGGTCAATCCTTCTTGTCGGTGGAAGACCCACCACTTGGTGTGATGTGCATGTACATCTTATGAGCATTTGATCTTTCCCAAGATTTGAGTTGGTGTAGCGGTGGAAAGATCACTTTGATGTAGCATCATCACACTGTCCATATTGTCAGAAGGACACATAGAATCTTCCTCACAACATCAGATGGTTGCATTGTGTGAGGCCAAGACCATTCAACTCTTCTACAAGAACATTCAAGTGTGAGTACATTTCATTTGCACTTTCATTTGCATGCATATAAAAAGAATTAAGCTTTTGCATGACAAGATGATATCATTCCTCACACACTCACTCTTTGTTCCCTCATGGAGCGCACAAATATTATCCATAGCTCATGGGCATCCTGTGGTTCGGACGCGGTTAAACACATCCTTGCAAATGCCTATAATATGATGTTTTTGGCTTTTGCATTCCACTTCTCATTTCCTCCTCATTAGGAGTGAGGGGGGGCTTGGTGCCCCCTTGGGTTTGGCAAACCCGGTTATCGCGGCTTGGCGGCATTTAACATCGAACCGCCTCTAGTACGACTCCTACAGATTTTCCAATATGGGAAGTCGTCTCCCTTGAACCTTGGAGGTGGTCCATCACCTCCCGAACATCTTAACTCTATACGGGTTAAGCTAAATCGAGAGCAATGAGGCTCCGATACCAATTGAAAGGATCAAGATGCCAAGAGGGGGGTGAATTGGGCTTTCTAAAAATTCTTGCGATAATTAAAACATATCAAGCCCAATTAACCCCTGTGTGCCTAGAAGGTGTTTCTCTAAACTCTACCGTACAAAAGACTATCACTAAACCATTTCTACTCTAGCATGACAATTCAAATATGGATGAACAACAAGTAAATTGCGGAATTGAATTGCTCAAATGTAAATGCATAAGTAAAGAGAGTAGAGATGACTCAACGATCTTTTTGGCCGAGGTATCGAGGTGTCGGCACACCCCCTAGTCCTTGTTGGAGCACCCGCGCAAGGGTATCACTCCCCCTTGATCCGCGCAAGGATCAAGTGGTCACTATGAGCTGATTCTTCGCACTCCGGCTCGGTGAATCGCTCACTACCGGTCACAATCTTGCTTGGGTCATCCACATGCCTCCGGATGCTCTCCAAGCTTCACGATCACCACCAAGTCGTCTAGGTGATGTCGATCACCAAGAGTAACAAGCTAGAACTCTCACTTGACCAAGACAAGGCCAAAGAGATGGATTGATGCACACTTGCTACTCAATTCTCACTAGGAGGTCACTAATTCTCGCGATTAGCAATTTACTCAACCTCACTAGGGCTCTTGCTCTTTCTCACACTCACAATGTGTCTCTCAGCAGATGGAATGGGAAAGAACGCTCTAATGGAGTTGGGGGAGGAGTATAAATACTCCCCCCAATCGGCCATCCAAAAGAGCACTGCACAACACGTTTTTTGGGGGCATCGGACGCGCCGATGCCTCGCGACCCAACGGTCAACTGTACTTTCTGTCATACTGTTTAAAGGAGCATCGGACGCTGGGCAGCGTTCGATGCCATTACATAGGACGCGTCCGATGCGAATCTGACCTCTCTGCATAGACATCGGACGCTGGCCCTTAGCGTCCGATGCCAGCGTCCGATGTGCCCCTCAGGACACTCTCTCAGGAACAGTGGCACAAGCGCGTCCGATGTGACAACATCGGAGCGTCCGATGCCACGTCGCCAGCACACTCAAGTCTGGTGGACATCGGACGCGCGTCCGATACCACTAAGGCCAGCGTCCAATGCCCATTTCAGGGCCGAAACGACTTTGGATCGCGACGCTGCCTTAACGACTTTTCATCCTCATGACATAAGGGCTCTCTCAAAGCTACCTAGGGCTATGAAATAACAAGTGTGCACCACACTAACCTCAATAGACTCATCTAGGTCAAGCTACTGATTCACGCTCCCCTTTATAGTACGGCCAAAGGAAAAAACAAAGACCTAGGACTACCTAAGTGTCCTCCAATACCATATGACACTTAGCCTAGTCTACCACCATCTTCGCCGTCCGTCCTTTGAAAACCGAAACGATTTCCATCGCCAGGGGACATGAACTCCATATGCCCGTATTGTCGCCATTACCATGACCTAACTCATCCCTGTTTCTGCAAACAACGATACGTTAGTCATAGTAATCTTTGTATTTCATCCAATCACCGAAACCCACTAGGGTCAAGATGCGTTCATGATGCCAGAACAGTAAGGTTCCAGAACTGATCTTTTTGCATCGGACGTCCGCTAGTTGGACATCAGATGCTGCTAGCGTCCAATGCAGGTGTCTATGTACTGTTTCATCCGTTGCTCACATGTCTGACTTTGGATTTGCTTTTCGGCTTTTGTGTTGGGTTTCTTGACTAGCGTAGTGTCTCGTCGTGCTTCTTGGAAGCATACACCCTACTCTAGGGTCGTGGACACTACCGAGTCTTGCCCCTTGCTTTTGGGTTGAATCTGGGACATCGGTCATCCATTTTTCGAGAGAAATTTGAGGCTCTCATTGACCCCCTCTAGTCGTCCTTTTCGGTCCTTCAACTGGACTATATAAGGAGAGACACGCACATACCTCTATCATCTTGAATCAATCCCAATACAAGGTACACGCGCACTGGACGTAAGGTATTACGCGCTATTCAGTGGCCTGAACCAGTATAATTCGTTATCCCAGTGTTCTCGCCGAGTTCTGCGAACGTCGAAACCCACTGAACAAATCGTTTCAAGTAATCTGGTGACAAGTTGCCAGTTAACCAGCACCGACAAATAATACTCGCAGTGATTGCCTATTTAGTCCTTTTACACGCTTATTTTATATTCTTAAATTTAAATTGAGAACTTGTATTATTTTTATAACTTAAGTGGGTTTGATTTTTTTAAAAAAAGACTACAGAGGAAGAGCTTTGTCGCTTAGAAGTGGTGGATTGATCATGGTTATTTCTGTTATATTACCGCTTTATAATTTGGGTTAATGATTGTTTCTCATCTAAAAAACATATAGGCACATATTATCCGACTTAGAAAAGTCCACTTCCGCTCCGGAATCCGTACCATTTCCACATTCTAAAAATCCGTATTCATATCTGAATCCATACAATATTCGCTCCGCTCCGAATACGACCAAAAAATATGGATTAGGATATGGGAAAGACATTATCTGCTCTGCTCTCCGATTCGTTTTTATCCCTACATGTCACTAAAAAATTCGAGTGATCATATGTGCCATCGTGTTAAACTTTTTCCCGTCCATGCCACTTCAGTTAGATTTGACTCTAACAGTGTTAAACAGTTGGTGTGAAAAATCAAAATTCCTCACGTGTGAATATCCTATTAATTTTTTTAAACATCTTAACGACTTCAATAAAATACTCAGAACTAGAAAGTTGTAGACAACCTCAAGATCTATCGTTTTCATATAAAAATTTTCATTTGATTTCATACAATTTTTTCAATAGATTGATATACCTGATATGTCTTAGAAAAATCATTTTTATACAAAATCAAATGAAGTATATGAAAAGTGTAGATCTCGAGGAGATTTATAACTTTTAGTTCTGAGTTTTTTATTTGAAATTATTAAGATGCTTAAAAAATTAATAGCATATTCACATTTGAGGATATTTTCGACTTTTCACACCTGTCGTTAAGTCTGACGGAAGTGGCATAGACGACAAAAAAAAAAATCTGCTATATTTCAGGCGTATGAAATATAATATCTTTTCAGGCGACGATTACAACCTTCATATCTCAATCCAATGGTCTAAATCTATTAGCACAAATTATAAGAAAATAAATGATATTTTTTTTTCTATGGAAGGACAAAGACAAACTGTTCAGACGTCTGAAATATAGAAAATATGATAAAAAAAGTTTAATAGATGATACATGTTATCCGCTCAAACTTTTTAGCAGCATGTAGATAATTACCAATCTTTTATAACGGGCACATTTAAAACTCTCCTGAATTTTCTCTCGGGTTCTTCCTCACTCTCAAGTCCCAAACCTTCCAGCCAGACCCGCGCCCGACTCTCCCCGTCATCTCAGAAAAAGAACGCGAGCGCGGAGGCCCCGACGCCGCCGCAGCTGAGCGCCCCTCTCGCCCTCGCCCCGGAGGCTGCGACGCCACGCGCCCCTCGCCCCTCGCCCCTCGCCCCACTCCCCGGTTCCGCCCCACTCCCATCGCCAAGTGCCGCTATTTGCGAGCCGACTGACGCGCTTCGTGCTATTCCCCTCTTGGTCGCGGAAATCGGCATCCTCACGGCTACCCCGGCCGGGAAGCGAAGGCAGCTCTCCTCTCCGCCCTCCCTGCTCCCCTCGACCTCCGACGCACCCCAGACACCGCAGAGATGCAGAACCCTAGCGGCCACCACCCCGCCGACGTCCGCCCCGTCGTCGGCGCCGTCCAAGGGCAAGTCGTCGGCGCCGAACCCTAGCGCCACCACGGCGCGACGCCGGCGCCGTCGGGGACGCCGTCCAAGGAAAGTCGGCGGCGGCGCAGGCTGCGGCTTCGGGCCAGGGCTCCTCTTCCCACCACCACTCTGCCGGCGGTGGTGGTGGCGGCGCCGACGCGTCTGCCACCATCCTCAAGCGCAAGCGCGGCGTCTTCCAGAAAGACTGTACTGGACGCTCCCTGCTTGGTGTTCTGTCATTTAGGCATTCAATTCAGTTGCTGCTTATCCTCAATTTATGTTGTTGTATATAATTTTTTTGTTGACGTTCTTGCAGTGCAGCACATGATGTATGGCTTTGGGGATGATCCAAATGTGAGTTTACTGAACAATTTCCTGTTTAGTTCCTTCATTTATTCTTTTAAAGATATGCTGCAAGCAATAAGCCAATCTATGTAGTTCAGAGCAGTAATTTGCAATGCTGCTTAATGTATGATGATTATTTAAATGGCTTCCATGTAAAGAATGTGGCACTTGGTTTTTCCTTACAACAGAAATTGGATTCTTCTTCACTCATATGTCGTGTCCTGATTTTGCAGCCACTTCCAGAAACCGTTGCACTTGAGGACATTGTTGTCGAATATGTCACTGACCTGGTAAGCTTATTTTGTGTTTCTATGGTTCTATCTTCTGTGCTATGTTTGCTGAGATGTTGGGTGTACTGATTGTAAAACTATGTGAATGTAAAGAAAAAAAGTCTACCTGCAAGGGGGCGGAGCGGAGCGCTCCTATTACCAAACCTGTGCTCCACTCTTATTTAAATGAGGGTCAGGGTCGACCCGAACCTCTTTTCCGTGCTGATGTCAGTGATCCACGGTGCTCTGTGGTTCGAACCTGCCAAGCTGCTAGCAGTATGCGTCTAGCCGTCTACACACCGGGAGTACAAGTGAGCTGCCAAAGTTGAACGCCTGAAGCAGTGATCAGTACAAGCGGGGTCCTTGCTACTACCAAATTACTCTCTCCACACTTCCAAAAAATGACAGGTAACCAACTAGGGAACGTATGCTATGGAAACCAGCCTCTTGTGCAAACTATAGAAACTCTAATCAAGACCACAGGAATCTAATCTGATGGATAGAGGTGAAGGCGGGTTATTTTAGCACTTAAACCCCCATTGTGCCCACGCCTGTTTGGATTAGGATGAGATGAGTGGAGGGGTTTAAGTGCTAAAATTACCCACCATCGGATTAGATTCATGTGGTCTTGATTAGAGTTTCTATAGTTTGCACAGGAGATTGGTTTCCATAGCATACGTTCCCAACTAAAAACAGAACGAAACAATAAGTACTACCAAATTACTCTCCAAACAAGTACCAAATTAGTTTACTCGAGTACCAAGCCATTAACCAAAAATTAGTACAACTGTACAAGTGGATCCTAGACTATCAGGCTACTACAGAAGATTGTAGCCAAAAATTGGAGCTAGTCCATATATCTGCAAAATTTTGGAGAAGTGCGGAAAAACTATTTAAATTATAGGGCATTTGTTCACAAAGATTGGAGCCAATCCAATATCTATCTGCAAAAAATTTTGAAGCAACTTTCTCAAGATTGTAGTGATGACTTCAGAAGGAACACCTTTTAGCTTTGTCAGGATCGTAAAAGGCTGATTAGTCAACCTGAGAATAAATTAAACCAGCTAGATAACTTCTACGTAAAATATGATGGACAACTCTGCCCGCAGAATAAAATATGATGGAACTCCCTAAAAGGCTGAAACACAGAAAAGGTTCTAAGTACAGACATATTTTTGGAACTGAAATTCAGCAAGATTCCAAAGGACTAGCATATAAAGATATGAACTATAAGATGCATCGATACTATAGAAGTACAAAGAACATATTTTTTGGAACTGATTTCAGCAAGAACAGTTAAACAGTTGGCTGAAAGACAAACCAAATACTCTGTATGTGTATATGTCTGAACTGAACTTATACAAATGGAATTACTAGTATGGAAAACGAGTGATTCGCTCATCTGTAGTATGGAAGAGAGACACGGGAAGAAGGAGCCAAGCAAGTGTACCTGAAGAGGGAATCAACGGCGACGGGAGGAGTGGCGGCGGAGCGGAAACTCGACGGCGACGGCGACGGGGAGGGACAAGCTGCACCGCGGGAGGAAGAAGCCGCGCCGCAGGGCTGCCGCGACTCACAACGACGGGAGGAGTGGCTAGGGAGGGCCAAGGAGCATGGCGGCGGGGAGCTGGGGAAGAGGGACGCGGGTCGACCCTAGGGCGATTAGGGTTAGACGAATCGGTAACCTATCGCACCATTTTGTTTTAGGGTCGAACTGGATTGATCCGTTGGCCGAAACTAGGTGCAGGTCGTGTTTTGATGTGGGTCGAACGGCCCGTTTGCAGGTATTTAAAAAAAGGGATCGACCCTGTTTTTAATGATTCTGAATGTTGAAATGTATTCCTGTTTCAACATTCAATATCTGTTATCTTCTTGAACTCGTAGTTCTGGTGTTCTTGAAAGACAAGTTTTGAACCATTGTGTTTGCCTCTATTGATATGAACTCCAAGTTCTGGTGTTCTCGAAACACAAGTAAGTTTTGAACCACTGTGTTTGCCTCTATTGATAGCTTCTTGATGTCATTATGGGCTATGCTTTGAGATTCTTTTTTTGTGGTGTTCATATGCAGTGTGCCCATTTTGTACAATATCTAAAGCTTATGCTAGTTTCCTAATGTAAATTAACTTTGTAGTTTCTCAGTTTGTAGCTGGGTATCAAAGTGCCACTAATCTATGTTGTGCCCAGTGTGCACGTTTATCATACAAATTATATCTTTCATCATTAAACTTTGGTAGTTGCTGTTGCTGCTGCATTGTGCTTAAGATTGGAATTTGTACTACAAATGAATTTGTTCACATCAAGCAATTGAATCAGGGCTTTGTCGAACAAGCGGAACCTTGTTTCGTTAACTTATATTAAAAGATTATTTGTTTCACATGGGGCCTGATTTGTTCATTTGATTACTTGCATTATGTCGCATGGAGCCCAGATTTGTCTATTTGATTTTTTTTTGTGATATGCATTATGTTTATTCATGCGTGATTTCGGAGTATGGAAATTATAGGCAGTTTAGTTAACACCTGAGCCCTCCCCCATTTACCATCCAGTCCATACACCCCCACTTTTGACTATTGAGCAAATTCATGTGCTTCAAATTATGTGTTGGAAATAGTAGTAGATGATCACTGTGGAAATGTTCCTGTGAGTCATTAGATGGATAAATTCAGACACATCTGGCATATAGTCTATACTTGCAGCTTCATCATTCAGTCGATTCATAATGCCCCTTTCTCAGGTGCAAAGGCGCAGAATGTTGCCTCAAAGAGGGGGAAGCTCCTGACAGAGGATTTTCTTTATCTTATACGCAAGGTACATAGTCTTTCCCCACATTTGATTGCCTTGCCTATATGCAGTGCAGCTCACACTTTAGTCTGTTTTTTTTTTAGGATTTACGAAAACTGCACCGTGCTACTGAGCTACTGTCCATGAATGAAGAGCTCAAGCAAGCAAGGAAAGCTTTTGACGTGGATGAAGAGACGCTGGCTACGACTAACATATATGATGTCTTCCTAGTTGTACAATCTGCATGTTACAGTAACTAGTACAATGCCCTGAATGTGTCGGACAATTGTTGGCATCGACTTGCTGCACTGCATGTTACAGCTCCAATGTTTGCGCTAAGGTGGCGCTAGAAGGAGAGAGTAGAAAGAACATGATGTGCTATACATTGTAGAGGTGGTGTTAGCTTAGCGTCTCTTGGCACTTGTTGCCTATTCTAGCACCTGGTGCTAGAGGAGAGAGAAAATGCTTGAAATAGATATGGAGGTGGGAGAGAACAATAGTTTATTCATTGCGGGTTCTATTTTAATTGGTGCTAGCAGAGTTTACACATTAGGACAAAATATAACAAGCAAGCACCACCTAATGTGGCAAAACTTAGCACCACCAGAGATGTTATACATTAAAGTTGCCCTAGTAACTAGTACAATGCACTGCATGTGTCGGACTACCCAATTGTTGGCATGTGTCGGACTACCCAATTGTTGGCATCGACTTTAACTTTTCGGTACAATTTTAGTTACTTTTCTGACAGTTACTGTTATGATTGTATGCCGAAAAATAGATACTATTATCTCATTAAAAATTTTATGGAAAAACTCTTAATAAAGTAAAACTCATCATCAACAACAACAACAAAGCCTCTTAGTCCCAAGCAAGTTGGGTAGGCTAGAGTTGAAACCCAACAAGATGCCTTAGTCACGGTTCAGGCACGTCAATGGCTCTTCTCCATGCATTCCTATCAAACATAGATCTCTAGGTATATCCTAACTTTCAGACCTCTCTTTATTGTCTCCCTCACGTTAATTTTGGTCTTCCTCTACCTCTTCTCACATTAAATCTTGAGTTAGAACTCCACAATGCACTGGTGCCTCCGAAGGTTTCCTTTGGACATACCAAACCACCTCAACCGTTGTTGGACCAACTTTTCTTCAATTGGTGCTACCCCTAGACGGTCGCAAATATCGCCATTTCGAACTCGGTCCATCCTGTGTGGCCATAAATCCAACGCAACATACATTTTTGCAACACTCATTTGTTGGACATGTCTTCTTTTAGTAGGCCAACATTCTGCTCCATACAACATAGCTGGTCTAATCGTCATCCTATAAACTTGCCTTTGAGCTTTTGTGGTACCTTTTGTCACAGAGAATACCAGATGCTTGGCGCCACTTCATTCACCCGGCTTCGATTCTATGGCTAACATCTGCATCAATATCTTCATCCTTCTGTAACATCGATCCTAGATACTGGAAGACATCTTTCTTAGGCACCACTTGGCCTTCCACTCACATCTCTCTCTCCTGTGCAGCATTGCCGAAATCACATCTCATGTATTTCGTCTTAGTCCTGCTTATTCTAAACCCTTTAGACTCAAGGGTCCGCCGCCACAACTCCAGTTTCCTATTTACTCTTGTCTGACTTTCATCAACTCGTCTGCAAAAAGCATACACCAAGGGATATCTCCTTGTATGTCCCTTGTAACCTCATCCATAACCAAGGCAAGAGATATGGACTCAAGGCTGACCCATGATGAAAACCTATTTTAATCGGAAAGTAATATGTGTCACCATCATTTGTTCGCACCTGGTCTCGATATTGTTGTACATGTCCTTGATGAGGGTAACATACTTTGTTGGGACTTTATTTTTGTCCAAAGCCACCACATAATATTCCTTGGTATCTTGTCGCACGCCTCTCCGTCAATGAAAACCATGTGTAGGTCCTTCTTTTGCTCCCTGAACCGCTCCATAACTTGTCTTATTAAGAAGATTGCTTCTATAGTTGACCTTCCATGCATGAAACCGAATTGGTTCATGGATATACGTGTCGTTCCTCGCAATCTATGCCCAATAACTCTCTCCCACAACTTCATCGTGTGGCTCATCAACTTAATTCCCCGATAATTAGTGCAACTTTGGATGTCTCTCTTGTTCTTGTAGATTGGTACCAATATACTCCTTCTCCACTTCTGAGGCATCTTGTTTGATAGATAGATATTGTTAAACATCTTGGTTAGCCATACTATAGCTATATCCCCGAGGCATCTCCACACACCTTGATCGGAATACCATCAGGACCCATCGCTTTATCCACTTTCATCCTTTTCAAAGCTTCTCTAACCTCCTGCTCTTGGATCCTCCGTACATAGCGCATATTGGTGTCATCAGACGAGTCATCCAACCAAACGGTGGAGTTCTCATTCTCCCCATTGAACAAATTATCAAAATATTCTTGCCACCTATGTCTAATCTCATCATTTCCTTCACCAAGAGTTGCTCCCTCTTATCCTTAATGCACTTGACTTGGTTGAAGTTCCTTATCTTCATATCACAAGCCCTAGCCATCCTATAAATGTCCTTCTCTCCTTCCTTCGTATTCAAATGTTAGTAAAGATCCCCGTAAGCCCGCCCCTTTGCCTCCCACACCGCTCGTTTTGTAGCCTTCTTTGCCACTTTGTACTTTTCTATGTTGTTCGTGCACCGGTCCTGGTACAAGCACTTATAGCATTCCTTCTTTTCCTTAATAGCCTTTTGTACATCTTCATTCCACCACCAAGTGTCTTTCGGATCGCGTCCACTTCCTTTAGACACTCCAAGCACCTCTGCAGCAACTTTTTGAACGCAAGTTGCCATCTTCTCTCACATGTTGTTTGTATCTCCTTCGTCTTTCCAAGAGCCCTCTTCAATAACTCTTTCTTTGAAGCCCTTCAATGCTTCTCTTTTTTTAAATTTCCACCACTTTGTCCTTGCACTCTTGGCTTGTTTGACCCTACGAGCTTGCACCAGGAAGCGAAAATCAGCCACCACTAGCTTGTGCTGAGAAACCACACATTCTCCAGGTATCACATTACAATCCTCGCAAGTGTGTTTATCTCTCCTTCTTGTAAGGACAAAGTCGATCTGGCTAGAGAAACGACCACTACTAAAGGTCACTAAATGGAAAAGTCTCTTCTAAAGAAAAACTCATATAAAGGAAAATAGTGTAATGTAATGATGTACGGTTATATTCTAGAGAGATTCTCCTCTTGATTCTTGCAAATCTTTAAGGCTTATCATACCAATACCATCAACACATTTTTGTAATGTGCAGTATGGTAGAGATTTTATGAATATATTCGCAAGATTATCACAAGATTTAGTTTGTAAGATTTCTATTTCTCTATTCTTTGGAGTTCGTGGGTGTAAAATAACTTGGGAATAATATGTTTTATCATATTACTCTTAATATAGGGCATGTTTGGATGCACTAGCTAAATTTTAGCGGGCTAATTTAGCTGCTAGGTATCCAAACAACTCAGCTAAAGTTTAGTTATTCCATCCCAGCTAAAGCCAGCTAAAACTTAGCTGAATCTATTAGCTGGAGCATCCAAAACCCTGCTAAAGTTTAGCTGAGAAATTTTTAGAAATTTTAGCTAGCTAAATTTTAGTTGGGTACATCCAAACAGGTCCATAACCTGATTACATCTGAGTAACACATACCAAATTATTCTCAAAGATAATTGTTGGTGTCTCAACTGCACCAATACCACATGGCTGGGTTATGTGGTGTATTACTCTACAAAGTCAAACGCATTCGCGTGATGCTTTATATAAATCAATTATTTCAGAATGATTGGTGGAGGTAGACATTAATGTTTGCTTTGAAGACTTCCAAGATATTGTTGTTCCACCTTGCAAGAAAATAAAGTCTGTTTGCGATCTGCCATTGTGAGGATCTGATAGATAACCAACGTATGTATATCCTAACAAAATTGGATCTTGATTTCTACTATAGAACAATCCAAGATCTCTTGTGCCATTGAAATATCTCAGAACTATTTTAACTCCTACCCAATGACGTTTAGTAGGAGCAACACTATGTCTTGCCAGCAATTTACTGTGAATGCAATATTCGGTCGGGTCGGTGCTGTTAGCAAGATGCATTAGTGCTCCAATAACACTAAGATATGGGACATGTGGCCCCAATATCTCTTCATCTTCCTCCTGAGGTCTTAAAGGATCCTTCTCAATGTCTAAGAATCTCACTAGCATCGGTTTTTTTTGTTGGATATGACTTGTCCATATTGAATTTCACCAATACTTTCTAGAAATAGGCAGCTTGGTATATGAATATACCAGAAGGTAAATGCTCAAGTTGTAAACCCAAGTAAAATTTGGTTTGACCTAAATCCTCCATTCAAACTATGTTTTTAAATGATGACGTGCTTCATTAATATCAAGTTCGTTGCCAATTATATTGAGATGATCAACATAAACTGATATGATACAAAATCATGTTGATGATTTCTTATTGAAGACGCAGGGGCAGTCATCATTATTTGTGTATCCCTTTAACTTAAGTAATTCACTTAACCGATTACCACATTCGGCCCGACTGCTTTAAGCCATATAATGACTTCTGCAACTTGACATAATACATGTTGCGATTTGCCTTGAGATTCGATATAATTATTCCGTCAGGAACCTTCATGTATATATCTGAATCTAATGACCCATATAAATATGCGATCACTACGTCCATCAACTGCATAGATAAACGATTTTGTACTGCCAATGTTATCAAGTATCAAAATGTTATTCCCTCATTACAGGAGAGTAAGTTTCGTTGAAATCAACGCCAGGTCTTTGCGTAAAACTTGTGCCACAAACCTTGCTTTATATCTCACTACTTCATTGTTTTCGTTCCTTTTACGAATGAAAACCCATTTATATTACAGAGAGAAGATACCAGGAGGTGTTGACATTACCGCTGAAAATACTTCCCTTTATAAAGCGAGACAATCTCTGTTTCAATTGTTACCTTCCAATTATCTCAGTCCGAGCGCTTCTTGCACTTAGCCATAGACTTAGGATCTAAATTAGTTTGGAGGATATTTGCAATTTCTTCAAAGAAGTAAATGTCGACAATTATGGACATACCATTATAAGACTCTCCAATCTCAGTGAAATTTATAAAATTTCTTCTACCCTTAAAGGTTCATCATGACTTCCCGAGACGATGAATCTTGGGTCTTCCGATATTCCACCGCTCAGTGTTTATGCGCATAACTGAGCTAGATTGTGGATCACTTCTGTCCACATAACATTATATGACCTCTAGTGTCTTTCAATCAAAAGTTGAGTTTGCATTTCCAATCTTCTTCTGCTTGACAACAATCATCTTGCCTCTTGGAAGTGCTTCTTCCCCTTATTTTGTCAATTTGGGGTGAGTGGTTTTATTAGGTACTTCCACTTTTTCGGGCACATTCTTTGCATGATGGAGAGACTTTGTAACACCTTTATAATCAAAGAAAGCGTCTAGCAAATTGTTTGCAATATTTTGCAAATCAATAATTCTTTGAACCTGTAGTTCAACTTCTGTAGTACGTGGATCAGAAAATAAAATGCCTTTTGCATTCCAATCAATTTCCTAGCATTCTTTTTGGTACAATTCTCCTCCTAATGCTGAAAAATGATCCTTATTAAAATACGGTCAGCGAACCGGACTGTAAATAGATCTCCTGATAGAGGTTTTAAATACTTAATGATCGACGAAGATGAATATCCCACATAGATCCCTTGTTTCCTTTGAGGGCCCATTGATGTCCACTGTGGTGATGAGATGAGTACGTAGACAGCGCACCCAAATTTACACAATGAGAAATACTCGAAGGATTCTCACGTACTAACTGCAATAGGGAGGCTTCGTGATATACAGTTGGTCGTATTTGGATTACATCAGCAGCGTGCAGGACTACATGACCCCAACACGACATAGGTAATTTGCAATTCATCAACATAGGTCTTGCAATGAGCTTGATTCGTTTAATCAACGATTCAGTCAAACCATTTTGAGTATGTACATATGGAACATAATGTTGAATCTGAATACCCAATGCCATGCAATAATCATTAAAAGCATGAGATGGAAATTCAACAACATTGTCCATTCGAATAGATTGAATCTGATTTTCAGGATAATGTGCCTTCAACTTGATATAAGTTGGGCCACTATTTTGCAAAAACATGGTTGGTGTGTCGATAAGAGAGACAAGTGAGACCATCTAGTAGATGTGTCTATCAATACCATAAAGTATCTGAACGACCTTGATAATGGTTGAATCAGACCATAGATGTCTACTTGAATTCTTTCAAGGAATTTAAGTGCTTCCGCTCTTAGATGTGATGGTCTTAAAATTAATTTCCCGGTGGCACAAGCAGTAAAAAAAATCTTTATTTTGGAGAAATTTGGCGTTTTCCATATCATGACCTATGAAATTACCGATAATTTCCCTCATCATCCCTATTCTAAGGTACCCAAGTGGATCATGCCAGTTACGGAATGTATCGACATTTTAGAAAATTATCTTATAAGCAACATGATTTATGGGCTTTATATATGTATATTACAATCCAATATGGAGTGAAGGAATCTTTTCACATTTGTTTGCCCAAATCCAGTAAGTTTGGTGAGAAGAAGAAGCTCTCTTTATTTTCTTAATGTGTTTCCATATGGAAACCATTCTTACGGATGTCTCTATAACTTAGGTGAGAAGAAGAAGCTCCTCTTTATTTTCTTAATGTGTTTCCATATGGAAACCATTCTTACGGATGTCTTTATAACTTAGGAGGGTACGTGTCTAGTCAAGATACAACAAGACATCCTCCATCGTAATTAGTGTACCCATAGGGAGACGTAATTAGTGTACCCATAGGGAGAGTAATAGTGACTCGTCCTGAACCAACTATTAATGCATCACGACCAGTAATGGTCATAATATTCCCTTCTCTTTTTTTAAGAGTCTGGAGATATTTTATCTCTCTAAGTATGTTTGTGGTACAAGAATCCACAAGCCATAATTCTTCCTCCTTTGGATTGAGGTCAACAAACATCTATATGTGAAACAAATGTATATAAATACTCAAATGTAACATATAGAAGTATGCATATAATATATTGAATATCAAATACAAGAGTATGATATTACAATATTTAGAGATTATACAAGTTAATAGCCAATATGTGGTAAGTATATACAACTCTTAAGCACACTAATTAATATAACTCAATCAACTATGATGTGTAAAACTTAATTATTATAACATATAATTAATTAGATGTCAAGTCTAAAATAGAGATTATTCTAAATCTCCAAACATGTCTCTAGAAAGTCTAAGAGCATGTTGTCCATCGACGGAAGGTTCTCTTTAATATTCAGAACTTTGTTGTTCTCATGTTCCTTTGGGCCTCATGTGAACAACCCTTTCTTTGTCAATCTCAAATGCAAAATTGAAGTGTGTCTTATATCTTGTGTCTCTGCTGGCTTGCTCTTTTTTAAAGACTTTCGGTATAAGGCAACCAAATGTTTAAAAGCACGACAACTCTTAGCAAAATGCGAGAAATCACCACATCTATGAGACTTGTTGTCATTTTTGGGTTTCACATTGTCTTTCTTCCCCTTATGTAAAATAGGTCTTTGCCTCCTATTGTTTTCGTTTAGCAGATTTGTTCTTTAAATTTGGTCCATCGAACTTCTTATTTCTAGTATTTTTCTATACATTATGGACTACAGACAGAGGCGCTGAACCAATAGAGCGCTTATGATGATTCTTCAGAAGAAGTTTATCATCTTTTTCTGCTTGACTCAATGTATGAATAAGCTAGGAATAAAGCTGGTAATTATGAGTCATGTATTGCTGTCGTAATACTCTGTCGGACGGAAGCATAGTAGAGAGCGTTTTTTCTATCTTATCTGCATCCCTCGGCTCTTTCTCGCAAAACTTCAACTTGGAGCAAATTCTATGAACAACGTGATTATAGTCTGCCACAATTTAAAATCTTGGAGACGTAAATGATTCCATTCATGATTGCCTTCAGGCCAATGAGTTTCTTTTGTTGTTCATATCGCTCTTTAAGAGTGACCCATAATTCACGAGGATTTTTAATCATAAGTTATTCATATTTAAGGTCTTTATTAATATAAAATTGTAGCAATACTAAAGTAGTATAGGTTTGCTTGTCTTGCAGGGCAACCCCATTCCGGGGTTCCTGAATTGTAGCCAAAAGATTACAAGATGCAAGTGTTATCTTGATATCAGAAGCCTATGTTGGGTAATTGTTGCCATCTAATGCGAGTTCCTCGAACTCATTAGTGGTCATGATCCTATATGGACAATCATGGATTAATTAATTTACTAAGTGGTAAATTAAAATCAATATGGTGATGTTGTAATACTAAATGCAATATTTTTTTAAAAGATAGCAAATATATTGCTGCCTAAACATGGTCTCTAGGCAAGATAATTCATAAATGAATTAAATACATCTTTTGCTTAGGTCCCTACTATCTTGTGTAATATCAAAAATATATATTGATATAGCAATCCAAAAACCTTTATTTTGGTGAAAACACATTGTAGGTAGTCATCGAGTTTTAGAGAAACATGATGTAGACCTCTCAGTAATGGGTGATTCAATCACTGCTATGACACGATATCTAGGCAGAATAATTCTTATGAATTAAATGCAGCCTTTGCCATAGACTCCATTACCTTGTGTTAATTAGCCACAATAAACAAAATATTTTATATTGCAATTTCAATGCTATAGATATCAAAGTTTTTAATTCTATGGAAGACATAATTAAATTATAACTAGGTCAACTAGTAAATTTAACTTGTATGTGATGTAAAAAATGTCATTTGGGGCACCAACATACCCAATTCTATTATAAAATTTACAATTTTAACAAATATGTTGATGCAAAACAGGGCATTCGGGTGCATCAACATGTCCAAAATAATTATCAAAATCACAAATGTAATATGTATGTGGTGCAAAACGGGATTTGTGGGCACCACATACTCGTTAAATATAATAGAGATATTACTTGCATTGTATAATATTATAAACAAACCACAATTTATTTATAATCACAAGGTACAACAGGTACAAAGCAACAACAATCATGCAAATAAACTAATATTCTTGCAGAAAATTAAACTAGAAAAGCATATGCTAATTAATTATACTACTGCTGACAAAAAATAATAAAAAACAATTGTAAACTTAAAAATAAAAGGAAAGAAGCCTAGGATAGCAAGCAACCCAACAAGGGGCGCGCCCAGCCCACCAGCAGGCGTGTGGCCCAGCGGCTAGCTAGGCCTGTTGCCCCAGCCGCCGGCCCAACAGGGGGGCGCAACCAGCGGCCTGCTAGGCCCGTTGCCCCTCTGCCGACCCAATAGAGAGTTGGCGCGCGAGCAGGCCGGCTCAACAGGGCTCCAGCGCCGCCGCCGCCTATAAAGGTCGGCAGTTAGGGTTAGGAAACCTAACCGCCCCCTAACCCTCCCTGCTGCCACCGTCGTCGTGCAGCCATCATCGTGTTGCTGCTGCTACGTCGTCTCCTCCTCTTATCATCGTCGTGTGCCACCTACTCCTCCCTTTCCTCTCATGGCGGATCAGGACCGAGGTCTGCGCTCCGGCCATGGAGGTCGGCCGACAGGGCGGACGCCGCTCATCCTTGGTGAGCTCTAGCCACTGGGGCCGTCGCTACGGGCCGGTGAAAAATCCTAAATGGTGAGAGGGTGAATAGCCTACTAAAAATTCTACAACAACACTAAACAACTTTGTTAGTAAATTAAATGGCGAAGCACAAGTTGCGCTAGCTCTAGGTCAAATGCAAGCCACCTATTACAATTCTAGATATTTATGATCTCTATGACACACACTAGCTTGCTAGTTACTACTAAGTGAGCAATATATAAACAAGAATAATTGCTACTCTACACAATGATCAAAGTAACTAGCAACAAATAGATACAAATATTACTTGCAACAATGAAGCAATGTAAATACAAGTGATAAAGGAAGTATACCATTGTGACAAGAGATGAACACAATAGATATCAATGAAATCCTCAGAGACAAAATGACACAACAATTTTTCCATCGAGGTTCACTTGCTTGCCGGCAAGCTACGTCCTTGTTGTAGCGATTCACCCACTTGGAGGTTCACGAGCTAATTGGCATCACATGCCAAACCCTCAATAGGGTTCCGCACAACCACCCACAAGATGGGGATCCATGAGCTACAAGCAATCCACTAAAGTTACCTTTGTGATCTCCCGTGGGGAAGGCACAAGAACTCCTCACAAATCACCGATCGGAGCCGGAAACAATCACCACCTTCCTCAACGATCCTCGCTGCTCCAAGCCGTCTAGGTGTCGACAAACACCAAGAGTAATAAGAGAAATCCACCGCGAAACACAATCACCAAGTGCCTCTAGATGAACACACTCATGCAATGCACTTGACTCTTCCAATCTCTCTCAAAATGATGAACAATCAATCAAATGGAGTGAGAGATGAATATCTAGACTCACAAAGAAGTTTAGGTAATCTAAATGTCTAAGAGAGTGAACCCAAGCCAGCCAACAACTTATATAGATCTTTCCCACAAGAGAGAGATGATGCCCCCAACCCATATTTTTTGCGGGGGCATCGGACGCATGCCCAGCGTCCGATACGTGGATAACAGCCACACGTCCCCTCAGATTCAACCACAGCCACCAGATCCCAACGGCTAAAATTCAACGTATCAACTTAATGTTGCATCAGACGCTGTATCAAACACACCAGTTCAGCGTTCGATGGCTTGTTAGAAATCACAACGGCTAGTCACGCACACATCGGACGCACCGCATAAGCCACATCAGACGCTACATGACCAGCATCTGATGGGTGTCTAGAGAGCATCCAGAGAGCTCCTGGACACATCAGACGCGTCTGATGCTGCCACAATCGGATGCTCCCCAGCATCTGATGCTCCCCTGAGACTAACCCTAGGACACGTCATAGGCATCGATTTGCTGGAAGAGTGTTTTCCAGCGTCCGTCACAACGTCCGATGCCTCTCAGTCAGCACTGCTCAGCTAGGGTTTGCCATCGGACGCTACCCCCAACGTCTGATGCTCATCAGACCAGCGCCTGATGCCTCTCAGAGAGCATGGAATTAAACTCCACTTCATCCCTTGTGCAAATGTGTTAACTTCACCAAGTTTCCACCACTTGTGTATGTGAGTTAGCATTTGACAAGCACTTTTCTATGGGATGTTAGCACACACTAGAAACTATATGCACATGCAAAGTGTAGATCATCTAGTGACACTTTGATAACCGCATTTCACACACGAGTTCCACTCCTCTTGATAGTACGACTATCGATCCTAAATGTGATCACACTCTTTATAGTGTCTTGATCACCAAAACAAATGACCCTATGCATATACCTTTGCCTCTAGCCCATTTTGTTTTTCTTTTTCTCATTTCCAAGCATTGGAGTCCTTGATCACCATCATGTGGACATCACCATCCATCTAGCTCAATCACTTGATGTTGGACCAACCTATCTCATTCACACTTAAGCATAGGGTTAGTCCAATAGGTTTCAATCAATTAACAAAATGATCCTATGCATATACCTTTGCCTCTAGCTCTGGTGGTGTTCTAGCGAAGGATCTGGCCGCGGTTGGCCGCGACCTCGGCGTAGGAGGGTCGTGGTTCGCGGGTGGCACGATCGAAAGGAGCACGGGTAGAAGACGACGACAACGAACCACTAGATCGGCTCGCATTGCGACGATGGAATGGTGTCTTGCGATCGTGGATGTCACGGAAAGCACGACGTACGGTGCCCTGGAGGTGTAGCGATGAACCCCTCCAGGGTGGGTGTTGTCTCTGGTGATGGCGACTTCAACCGCGTCGGTGATGGTGTCGACATCGCGTTCATACAGGGAACATGGGTGGTCGTCATTGAGTGCGTGATAATGTGTTGGAAGAAAATGATCCGATGAAAGGATCGATGTATTTTCTCTGATGAATAATCTGTACATATATACAAGGTTGCCCTAAAGGGTCAGTTACGCCGAACAGACACCCTGAAAGAGTCCGTCGTTTTGTGTCTACTGATGGATATGGGGAACCGTTGCTAATGATGAGATTTATAATAATTGATTACTAATTATTATTATTATTATCCTAATACTAAGACCAATCTCAATAGGGTTTCATTTGAGTTTCATTGCATTAAATATGCTGCCACATACGCCACTTCCTTGCTGGAGGCGTCGTCTTTCATGCAGATCTTTCCGGGTGAAAACCCATGTCCAGTTCTTTGGTGGGGCGATGATGGCGTTTGCGGATGTCATTTTCTCGTTGGAGGCGTCGCTCTTGGAGGATTCCTTGGGTTGTCGGCTTTGGTGCCGACAACGAGATGGTGACTCCTTTGCATATCCACCAGGTGCTTCGTGCTGTTGCCAGAATATAACATCCGGTGTCTTCAAGGTGGTCGGTCCAACAATCTTTCAGTACCCTTATTAGGTCTGACAGACGTGTGTGGCGGCATTGTCTCGACATTGGTGGTCATACTCTTGTGGAGTCGACATCACGGAACAAGTCATTTGTCGCGTAAGACTACTAGAGTTCCTTGTTGGGATATTTTTTTCCCTCCGTCAGTTTCTTTATTTTAGTTTTCTCTGTTGTAATAATTTGACCTGATTCTACCTATTGACAAATACTATCCTTTATCTAATTTTTTTTAAGAAAGAGATAAGAAATAAGTTTTATCTAGATAAAACTCTCTTGGCACGAATACTAACTCTCTATGAGTCATGAAATAATGCCTATGAAACTTTAGAATGAAACTCTCATTCAAGTTTCATTTTATTTGATATGGATGACAGTTTTGGAAACAACAAAATGAAACTCATCGTAGACATTGGTCTAGTTAATCTCAACAATCTGGATAAGCCATACGTCCACTTACAATGTACGGGATATTTGCTAGTCTTGAAAAAGAAGTAAACACAAAGTTTTATTTCGAAAGAAACATAAAGGTTTTAAGAAAATAAACAAAAAAACTGTACACCTTTTAAACCCGTAAAACTTAAATTTGCCGATTCTCAAGGGTACATGCGCAAAATGTAACTACACCGCAGCCGCCCGCAGTCCAATGTGACGACATTCGGCAATTCCTTCCCTTCACCGTTACCGAAGTCTACTTCCATTCCTCCCCTTCCAAACCCCGCGTTGCCCACGAGCTCGCCGTGCCGGCAGAGGAGAGGACCTCGCCGGAGCAGAGGCCATGGGGCCACCGCAGCCAGCCAGGGCCGGCGCCATCAATATCGAGGCGTGCGCGCGGCCGATCGCCGTCGACCACCGCATCAGCCTCCCCTACTACTTCCGCATCGCGGGCAGCCTCCTCCGACAGGTTGAAACCCTAACACCCCCTCCCCCCCTCCCCCGGTGGTGGATCGCTCCTTCGTTTCTAGATCCCATCTCTTGTCGCTTGACGTATAGCTTTCTGGTTGTTTATAATGGGCGATTGCCCGCAGTTCTCCTCGATGGTTTTGAGCGATGCGATTCGACGAATTGGGGATTGTTTTTGTTACGTCGTTAACGCGACTACTAAAGTGTTGAATTAGACTGTGTTTAATTTTGATACTCCGATGTTGTTGGCAGGCTAATATATATCGGAACGAGAGTAACTTCCTTGACCTGTATGTCATCCTTTGAGATACTCGAGGTGGGCTGGGCATTCTCACATTCATCTCACTGTTGGTTATTATATGTATTGGTGTTATAGTTGACATCTGATTGGCTGCAGCTTGCTGTGCGAGACGATTCCGAAGCATCGTGATTACCATGCCTTTAAGTTAAGAGAAAAGGCATTTTTTGATGTAATTTCTCTCAGCTCAACTTAGAGATTATCTTTGAGCAACAGTCTTTTCTGATCCCAGATGTTAGGCATTTAGACATATAACATCTTGCAATATTGATGTTCTTTTGCCTTCTCCAATTCATCTCTGAATTTCTGATTTCTTTCTGTGCTGGTGATTTTCCCAGATGTTTATCTAAAAATGAATGGCCTTTGTTGCAGAAACTTATCGATGTTATCAAAGAGCTTGAGACATTGAAGCCAGTTGTGCAGCGGCAGGTTGCCGAGCATAACAGAGGAGGTACTGTGGAATCTAATACTAATAGTCTAAATGGAAACTATGGTACAGCTCGTAGGATAGAGCAGCATACTCAAGCTCTTATACTCCACAGGTATGCACTGCATCACACTGCATTTCCTAGCTTGTAATATTGTCAACCATTCTGGGAAGAAGAGATTGAGAATATGTACTTTTAGATTCTCATGTGCTTTACTTATGTTATAATTCCTTATTCTTTTCTTCTTAGCCATTTGTAGCAGCACTAATGGAGCATGTTTGCAAAAACCCTTCCATTCTGGGAGACAAGTGGCATCATTACCGAGTGTCCAGAAACAGTATGCACACCTTTTGGTCATTTTTATGTCTGTGATATATTATGGTTTCACTTTGCTTAGCTATAGTGTGGACATTTAGTTATTTTCTTATTGACAGTTGCCACCACTTACATAAAGGGAGATTAGCTGACATGTTAGTCAGCTAACAAACTACTCCCTCCAGTTCCATGCTTCTTGTTGTTTTGGACAGGGACATGGCCTATATATACCAAAAAAATCAACAAATATATAATTTTTATCAAAGCACCTTTTAAGACTATAAACGACTAATCTATACACGATGTCTTCAAACTAAATATTTTAAAAGTTAGTGATAGTCAATCAAAGTTCTAAAAATTCGGCCTCGAACTTGTCCAAAAACAGCAATAACTATGGAACTAGAGGGTGTAGGAGTACAATGTAGTAGCTTGATGATTGCTAAGCAAAACTGTTGGCTTGTAGGGAGCATATCCTCATATAGTAACTTATCTTAGGGCGTGTTCGAGAAAGAAAAGTTAATTATTAGTGCTGCTTGCATGAAACACATATGTTGTTTAAATTATTTTGTTTTTCCTTCATTGTAAACGAACATGACTATAGTTCATTGCTCAGAATCTCCACTAGATGGCTTGAGTTACCAGTTCAAGGATCTAGCTCTAGTTGAGTAGTTCATTTTTTAATAATAATTAATTAACGTAGTTTCTCTTTATCTTATCAGTCAGTATTACTTTTATCGATATGTTCTGAATTTCCTACAATTAGATAAATGAATCTAAACCTCCTAGAATAACATTGCATCTAGGGTTTTTCTGTTGATTGGTCTTTCCAAATGTATTTGTAATTTGTAAATTAAAAAAAACAGCATTCTTGCATGAGGAAAAAGGCTAGGAGGCTTACAAAATTATTGTTGTGCAAGAGGTCAACAACTTATGTAGTTATGTGGTTTGTCAGAATTATAGTTTATCCCTTCTAATTCTTTTCGTCTGGCTATTATTTTTTTCTCTAGACAGTTTATATCGTCCAGTGTGCTCCGTTTAGATAAAATATGTCCTATCCTTTCCTTGATATATAAGTAGCCATTTGTGTTAGATAGTTGTGTCTTTGATCTTTTTTTATTTTCTTTTGGTACTTTTGAGCAATAGACCTTGTCATCTGTTATCTAAACTATGCAGATTTATGAATCTACCATATCCAAAAGAAGAAACACTAGCTAGACACTCCATATTAGGACCTAATGGTCTTAATGGCCGATGGAATGGGCCTGTTACTGGAATTAAGGTATAGTTATTTTCTTTGTTTAATGTTTGTTAAGAATTTGATCACAGACAAGCATTATCTTATGCATTTACCTACTGCTTGTTACAGGTTCAGTATCCAAGCAATTTTGAATTAACACAAAATGATATAACAAGGTGATAGCTCATTACATCTGATAGTTTTAACAGAAGTATACCTTTTCCATTGTTCTCATTTCTGTTGCAAACAGTCTGTGTAATTCCTTTCTACCTCCAGAAATTATGCCCCTACTGGGATACCTTAGGATATGAACTGTTTCATGTGAAATTCTTTCATTCTGCAAATCCTGCTGTAGAGGATTAAAAAATTATACCGTCCCAGCAGCATCTATTTGGAAACTACTCCATCATCATGGCTATGTCGTTTTGTTTCCTATTGCTTGACATTATCAGATGTTTTGCTTCTGCAGTTTAGTGCCATCCATCTTGGGCCAAGATGATTTGCATGGTCCCAGTGCTGCACCTCCACCTCCAGATAGCTCCTCAAATGACAATGACGATATGAAATCTGTTCTCTCTCTTGATGATGGTCGATGGTCTGTGCCAGCAGAAGAACGCGCTCCACTTCCTTCTGGTAGTTTGGAAGAAGAGTTGTTCCAATTGAATATCAAACAACCTTCTCCTCCACCAGTTCTGGCAGAGGTACAAAGACCAATTTCTCCATCAAGAGTTGCTGATCCAACACCAGGACTTCCGACCTCAGGAACTGCCCGTTTTCAGAATTTGCATGTTGTAAGTTTGAAATGAATCTTTTTTCCTTTGTTAAAATCTATATCAGTCAACACATTGCATTTCATACACATACGTATTTCATCTATAACGGTTCTTCCATGTATTTTGTTCCTAACATTTCTAACTCATGTACTTTTTTGACATACTTTGATTGTTTATTTCATTGTGTGTTGTTGTTAGCCGATCAAGTTGATGGAGTGTTTTCTAAGGGTTGCGGAGTCAAACACCAAAGAAGCTTAGAAACCTGTGGGGTTCTTGCTGGTACCCTGGTATGTATACATCACTTATTGGAAATAAGAATGGTGGTTTGCTGGATTTCTGACACTTTGTATTTTTTTCATGTAGAAAAAGAGAACTTTTTATGTGACAACCTTAATTATTCCAAAGCAGAAATCAACATCTAATACGGTAGGATCTTAGTTTTTTACTTCCTTTTTATCTTTGGCTTCCTTGTTGCATCTCCATTCTTTTTATTGCAAAGTTTTACACATGCAATGCTGTACCCCTGTACTTGAGTTTAGTACTTAATGGCTCAATGGCATGACTTTCTTTGTCCAGTGTGAAGCTACAAATGAAGAAGAACTATTTGAAGTTCAGGACATGGGTTCACTGTTCACTCTTGGTTGGATTCATGTGAGTTTTATCGAACTTGGACACTTTTTTCTTTGGTTTCTCAATTGAAGTGAATAAGGTAGATGTACTCTACTCCCTCCATCCTTCCTGTAATATAAGGTATCCAAGCATTCAAATTTGTCCCAAACTATAAGGAATTTTAGGTGTACAAACCCTCTAAAAGGCAACATTCACATGCATACGTACCAGGCTACCATTAATGTCTATCACCAATCCAAATATGGTAATCAGGGAGGGTTAATAAGTTCTAAAATTGCTTAGATACCTTATATTTCAGGACGAGGGAGTATGTCTGCATCCCCTAGAGAAGGAAAAAGGGGTATATAGATTACACTTAGGGATGCAAGTCCCATATGTTTTGGGTCATTGGGCCGACTTTAACTTGTTAAGATGAACTAGAATGTCATGCCATGTAATTAATTTAGGGAGAGAAATGAACTAAGCTAGCTGACCCACAAAACACCATCTGGTACCCACTTGCGCCCTTAGCTACACTTGATATTTGTAAGATCGCACTGATGAAGATGCTTACTTGTTTTCAAGCTGCTTCTGCCTTGTGCAAAAATATCTGCTTAAGCATCACCATTGGGTACCACTTGCGCCCTTAGCTACACTCGATATTTGTAAGAATGACTGATGAAGATGCTTGCTTGTTTTCAAGCTGCTCTGCCTTGTGCAAAAATATCTGCTTAAGTATTGCAAGTGCTTTATAAATAAATATGGATATTATGATATGAAAAAAATTTAGCTTGGAGTGACCTGTCATGGAACATGGAAGCTTGGGGTGTCTGATAGAGATTTTTGCCTATGGTCTTCATTTCTGCTACACCAGGCTGAAAGTCTCATTGTGCATGTCAAGTAGTGCATGATCCAGCGCTTTTGTCTAGATGGTGGTACAGAAGAATTTGACCAACATTTAGCATGTTCGCATAGCATTGTATGTACTGCACTATGATTTATCATTTAACTTTTTATTCTTTCAACCTTTCAGGAGTTGTATCTTTTAAATTACGTGTGTGGTGTTTGATGTTTTCTGTACCTGCAAAAGTGCAAATAGTCTTGGAATTACTTGTAACTGTGGTTGCATTGGTGTTGACTGATTGCTTTACTCATGCTAGAGAAATATCGCATTCTTCAATGTTTTATTTTGTTTTTCCAGACACATCCAACACAGTCCTGCTTCCTTTCTTCCATTGACCTCCACAATCATTATTCTTATCAGGTACTGCTGGCAGACTGTATCTCACAATATGTTCTAAAGCTTATTTGATGGCACAGTTTCTCTGGTTACATTACTGCAATCAGTCCCTCAGCACTTGATGATTTATTTGATTCATAACTATTCTTTTTGTTATTGTTTAGATGTGGAAAAACTTACTGAATTCTAGCTGTTGTGAAGTTCTCCGATACTAATGCACGTTCTTAATGCACTTCCATAGTTCCAGATTTGAATGATCAATGGAGTAGCTCAATGACATTTGGTTCTTCTACTTCTTTAATAGAATAAGCTCAATGACTAGTCACAATAGGTTTAATTATGTTAAATCCTCTTCTGGAATACTAATCCATACATTTGGAAAAATGTTTTCTATTAATTAAATTTTGGTACCTGCTTGTTATGTGTGCAATAGTTAGTGTGCCCCCTCCCCCGGCCAAAAAATGTTCATCCTGCTAATTTGCTTAATATCTACTGGTGTATCAATTGAAAATACTTATGTTTTACATTGATTATGTGGTTTGCCTTTTCTTTTTGCCGATAGGTCATGCTACCTGAGGCAATTGCAATAGTTATGGCACCTACTGACCAACAAGGTTATCCATCTATGCTGTTGATATCCATTTTTTCTCCAACACTTCTGTTGATATATGATACTGTACATCATTTCTGATACTTATTTTTTGGGTTCCAAATTATTCAATGTTTCATCTATTTTCCGTTGTTTACCAATGTTCCATTAACTTGGTTAGTAAGGAACATTAAGTTTCAGGAAGTATGACTAGCTTACTGGTTCAGGTGGGAGGTGTGATAATGCATCTCAACCACCTAGGTTTGGGTCCTTCGACTCGAATTTGTGCACCTTTCCTTCTTAATGAAAAAAGAGCCTAGTTCCACTAGATTGGGTCTCATTTGGTTAGAGGAATGTATAATTTCTTTATTTAGGTCATTCATTGTTTTTTCAAGCTTTAAAATATATAGGTTTTGCAAATCTCCTCGTACCTGGAGTTAACTGACTTTTGTGTTGTTTGGCAGCTTGCTAGTTTGTGTTATCCTTTCTGTAGTTTGTAAGCATCTTAGCATCAGAATACATCTGACTGTGATCATGGTTGTGTATTTGTTTGACCAGAAAACATGGTATATTTCATCTCACGGATCCAGGTGGTATGGGCGTTATCCATGACTGTCAAGAGAGAGGTTTCCATCCTCATAAGGCACCTCTTGATGGTTCACCAATCTACGAGCAGTGCTCCCATGTGTACATGGACACCGATATAAAGTTTGATATGATTGATCTCCGAGAACGATGACGAAAAACTTCATTGGATTTATTTTGGAGCCTATACTTCTCACAGTTAAACCATATTGCTGCCTTATTTTTTCTTAGTTGTGCTGAAGATTTGTGAATTCTTATGTAAGCTGTTGTACATAGCTATTGCATTGTATAGAGAAAACAATTGAGTTAATGATATCATATGTAATCTGCAAAGCCATTGATGCTTTGATGTAATTCATCTTTAACCTCGCAAGGCACGTTTGTGTGGCAAAATGACAAGTGGTGTCTAGATTTTATGCCATGCCAATTGTACATCCTTGAATATTTGACTTAAAGAGCATCACTGATTGTTAAAGCTCTATTATTTCTTAGGGACTTTAAGGTTTCATTGTTACTGCTCTGCACGCTTTAAATGATGATATGCTGTTTTATCGTTCTAGCTTTGTAGTGCCACCTGGAAGGAGGGCCTTGTTTGAGACAAATTGGGGACGCCAGTGTGGTTTGTTAGGGCACCCGCAATGGTTAGAGCCAGCTGCTAACTTTTCTAACAGTACTAGCTCTACATAACTTTTAACATGGATGACCCTACATAACAATCTCAAATAACCTTGAGATGTGTGGATGATCCTACGTAACAATCTCAAATAACCTTGAGATGTGTGTAAAAAATTAGCTCTTAATAACTTTTAACATGGATGATCCTACATAACAATCTCAAATAACCTTGAGATGTGTGGATGATCCCACATAACAATCTCAAATAACCTTGAGATGTGTGTAAAAGCTTAGCTCTTAATTAAGAGCTAGCTTTTCTCTCTTTTCTATTAAAATATAAGAAAAACGCTTAGAGCTAGCTTAAAAGCCAATTGTTGGAGGTGCCCTTACAAATATTACATGGTTAGTAGACTGTAGACTAGAATGTATCCTTTTCAGTCGCGTCGGTGGAAACTTCGGTCAATGCATTGGAGTTAGGATCTGCTCACACGAAAAAAATGAGTTTAGAATCATGAGTTTTCTCTACTAGCCCAGATCTTATAAATTCTTCCGTAAAGCTGAACGTCTCAGTCTATGGTCTTGCTTCGGTTACATTTTATACAAGGAGGTCATACACATACACCACAATATGTACCAAAGTTTGCGCAATTACTAAGGGCATGTTTGTATGTAGTTCAACTAAAATTTAGCTAGCTAAACTTTAGCTAGGGAACCTAATTAAAAACTTTGACCATGTTACCCCTCAACAATTCTGTTGTTTATAGCAGCTAAAGTTTAGTTAGGGGTAGTTTAGTTATTGAGGTCTTTTAGCTGGTTTTAGCTAGGTTAAAATAGCTAAAGAAATTGCGTATTTTTTTGACTCTACCAAAAATTAGCTGGGTTTGCCGTATGTTGTCTGGATGTACTACAGCTAAAATTAGTCACGATTCGAGGTTGGCCATTGTGGGGCAGCTGTTGTGGTAATAATAATTGTAGCTAATTCTCTGAAAACCAAAGCTGGAGTAGCTCAGTTGGTTAGAGCTTGTGGCTGTTGACCACAAGGTCGGAGGTTCAACCCCTCCTTAGCGTTGTCCTTGGCAATATATATGATATGAATTTCCATTTTTTTGACATTTTATCCCTTTGTAACTTTTTTTTTTTTTTAAAAAAATACAATTTATCCCCTTTTTTATTTTAAAGCTTATCTTTTCTAACATTTTTTTTTAAAATACGGTTTATCCCATTTGTTTGTCCTTTTACCATTTACTCCCTCTTCTTTTTTTAAAAGAACTACACCTTTTTATTTGTCCTATGTTTTATTTTTAGTATTTTTCTCTCTTTTGCTCTTTTCTTGTCCGCTTTTCAGAAATTTCCCTCTATTTTTAGTGTTTTCCGTTTATATTGGTCTTGTTTTTTTTGTTTATGTCGGTCCTGTTTATTTTAGTAGTATCCCCTCTCTCTCTCTCTCTCTCACACACACACACATATTTTAAAGTAATTTTATAGTTTGCTCCTTTTTGTTTCTTCTCTTTTTAGCAGTTTTCTCCCGTCTCGTTTTTTTTGCAATTTGCCCTTTCTATTTGTCCTGTCTTTTCTTTTTATTATTTTTTGTTTGTCCTATGTGTTCCTTTTAGAATTTTCTCTATATTCAGTTTTTAAAAATAAATCCACGACTTTATTGAATCTGTCTGTAAATATTATAGATGCACATTGATCGAAAAGAAGTACTATAATTGCACGGTTAGCCTGTCACAAATAGTCCAATTGCATCAATGCATGCTAATCCATCTCTTGCCGATCGGCGCCAGCATGCCGAGTTCCAATTCAACAACAATCGCAGGTGAAGTGGTGAACTTGCGGTCGTCCACACGTCTCTTGTGACACTTGTGACAGAATGTCGGCCGCTCCCGTATCAGTTTTCGTGAGTCCTCGACCCCTACTAACGTGGCAGCACGCATGATCTCATCAGCTAAAAAGCTACTCTTATAGTCACTTTGACTAAAATTATAAATATAAACACAAAGATTTATAACATCAAATATGTATATTATGAAAATATAAGTAATAAAGAATTTAATTATATTTAGTTGGTATTTAAATATTAATATCTTATTATATAAATTTAGTTAAAGTTAAAAAACTTTGACTTTTCAGATTCTTGGAATGTTTTATAATTTAGGATGGAGGGAGTAGTAGTCACGAATTACGGGCGAATTAGAGATAAGATAGGTTTGAATTTTTACAAACACGAATGCGTAGCTCTTACAGCTTTGCTGAGATCACGAGGTTTCCGAGTAGCACGATGACTGGATGAGGCTATGAGCAGAACCTGCCATCACCACGATCGCCGTATGCCTGCCCTTCCATCATATGAGGGGCATGTAAAAAGAAAAGCATAATTTGGGCTGTTTTTTTTTTTTAAAAAAAAACATTTTTATAGTGTTCATAAGCAGAATCTGGGAAACTTTTCCTTTCATTAAAATGTAAACAAGAGCTTCTCAAAAATTACTTGGCTAGAGACGATAATTATTCCTGAAATATAACGACACTATTTTGAAGTAACGGAAAGCATAAACGCAGTATAATCATCTTTGTAACAGGTTTGTCGTGCATATCGATGATCAATCCAATGCACACTAGCAGGTGGATCTATGGTCAACTTCTGTGCTTGGATTTCTTCAAGGTGACCACAATGACAGGGCACATGGCCTTACCTTTCTCAAGGTTCTTTGCAAGGATGGAGGCATACACAACGAACAACTCGTGAGGGATGTCCTCACCAAATTGGTTCCTGATCAGTGGCTCAATAATAGCTCTTATGATCTTGGCGATGTTTTTTGCGCTACTAGAACAGTCGAGAGCAAAACATCATGGGCATCCCAGTTTGACTCGAAGAGTCTGATGTCTTCAATGTAAATAGATCACTATGCTTGATCAAATGTGTCACCTCATCTATAGGTCACAATTTTTGTCTTTAGTTTTCATTTCTATTTATTAATTTCATTTTTTTCATTTTAATTTAAGTTTCTATTTTGAGTTAAGCTTTTTTTTTTTAAGTTTTTAGTTCAGTTTTCAATCATGTTTTTTTTTTAAAAATAAGTTTTATTTTTTTAAAAAAGTTGTTTAGTTTTAGTTTGCAGGTACTTTTTAGGTTCCAATGCCTTCTTAAATCTTGCATATTAGTTGTCTTACCTACAATATATAAGTTATCACAAAAGGGTAGCCATTGCACACATAAGTTGCCTCATCTACATCATATTTTTTTTTCATTTTGTGTTCTTTAGTTTTAATTTTCTCTTCGTCTTTTTTGGTAGCCATTGCACACATAAGTTGCCTCATCTACATCATAATATATTTTTTTTCATTTTGTGTTCTTTAGTTTTAATTTTCTCTTCGTCTTTTTTAGTTCTTTAGTTTTAAGTGGGCCCCACGTGTCATACACAAAAATTATTCTTCCTCACACCGGACAGGAGCAGGGGACGACCGTGCTGCCGCGTGGAGCGGCCGCTCGCGCTGGGCCGGCCGCAGCCCTTGTGGCCCGGGCGGGCAGCGCCGCCGCCGTCAAGCGGGAGCAGTCGCGCCGGGGCTGGCCACACCGCCGCTGCTGTGTGCCGAACGCACGGGGAAGAAGACTGCGGTGTGTTGCGAGATGTACAAGGAAGAAGAAAAGAAAAACAATTCATAACCAGTGGCAGGTGAATAATTTTTTTGCCCCAAAAGCAACTGAAAGCAGGGGAAGGTGCTTTGAGTTTTGTACTAGAGCAAAAACTGGTTTTGGCCTAAAGCAGCTGTGGCTTTTCACCCCTTTGGTTGACTTTTGGCTTTTGCAAAAGCAAAAGCAGGTTGAAAAGCCTAACCAAAGGGGCCTCAGATGTTGGTGTAGCTCCTCTTTTACAGGGAGGAGCAGCTATAATCATGCCTCAAGGATGCAGACACATTGCTGAACCTTAATAAAAAGGAAGAATTAGCTCTGGGAAACTCCGAAAGGCCTAAATTGGCCGGTGCACACATCCACTTTCAATATTTGCCAGAAGACACTATGGTTCGTGTAATTGGGCCAATCGACATTGACCCTCATCTAATATTTTTATAAAATAGATATAAATTTATAAGTGCTAGAAAATTATACTATAAATTTTTCTACACTCTACATGATAAGAACTACATACTAAAAATATTGTTTTGCGCTGAAATGATCATTTTGTCCCCACTTCATAAATAAACAAAGATAATCATGGTTAATTTGCTTATATGATTGTAGGTCACTACAAATCTTGGGACAAATCATAGAATGCGTACATCAACCAATCTTGACAATGCTAAAAATATTAGCTCAAAATAATAAAGTTTATAGTGACATATTTAGCATGACTGAATTATAGATTTATCTCTTGTGGAGCTTAATTCATATATTAAACTTTGTTATTTTGATATGATATTTTTATGATAGACAAGATTTGGTGTGATGTATGCATTCTGTGATTTTGTCAGTATTTTTAATATATTACAAATAAATTAACTAATTAATCATGGTTATCTTTGTCTATTCATGAAGAGAGGCAAAATTATCATTTTAGTGCAAAATAATATTTTAGTATGTAGTTCTTATATGTTATCATGTAGAGTGTCGAAAAAATTATATTATAATTTTTTTGGCACTTATATAATTTTATATTTATTTTATAAAAATATTGGATGAGGGTCGATGTCTATTGGCCCAATTACACAAAACTATAGTGTCTTCTGGCAAATATTAAAAGTGGATTGTGTGCACCGGCCAATTTAGGCCTTTCGGAGTGTCCCATGGCCATTCTCCCTGATAAAAAACACTAAGTCGTTCTCACCTGCACATTTTCTTCTATATAATATTTATGCTTCCGTGTTCTTTAGTTGCATATCTGTTTGGGGTCTTGGATTAACCAAGCACTCTAACAAAGTGGTGATCTAAGACAAATTCATAAAGTTAAAGAAGATCATGAATGTGAGAGATACTAGTAGTGATGGCGCGCCCCTGCGCACCATATGAAGAATACAAGAATTTATCATTAGCAAAGTAGGAAAACAACTATAAAATAGTAGTAGAAGATAACTAATATACACACAACAGTGAGTCTCGAAACAAATTCTTGGTACAACAGAAGCGATGATAATAGGGTTGTTGCACTAAGACCAGAGTGTTAGTGTCGTGTCCGTACAGGCAGAAATGGAGGTGGTCAGATTCGCAACCTCTTTAACCACTGTTTGAGTTGCATTGTCGGGTGTAACTGCAAATACGTCTGCGTAATGATAAGTATATTTAGTGTGATATTAATATTGGTATATGGATGAAGCATATTTTTTTTTGGAGAAACAGGAAACAAAATTAACAAAATAGGTCAAATCAAATAAACCACCTAAAACCGAAGACACCATCGTGTACTGAGCAAACCTGTTGACCTGCAACTCCAGAAGGAACACATAATATGAGGAGCACGTGAAGGGAACATGAAGGAATGACAAAAAAAGGTTATCACCAAAGCATAAAATTGTTTCCCAAAAATTGTTGCAGGGTGAAGGCCTAAAGAGGTTTTGGAGTGTGAATGCATCAAAATAAATGGGAAATGATGATCTGCCCAAGGTCTTGGAGTGTGAAGGCATCATAATAAATGGGAAATATTGAATTTCTAACAAGATCTTGATCACCGCCTAACATTTCAGATTATAGATGGGTATGGACACTTCCAACATATGCATAAGAATAAACAAATCAGGAGGAATGAATGATAGTTCTGCCGAGCAACCCTAATTTGTTTCAAGAGTCTAAATCTGGTAAGATGTGCACATAGAAATGATTCAAAAATAACTAAGTATGGAAACAAAGATAATTCTAACATCTAAACACTACATTTATAGATAGGGCCTTTCTTGGTAAATAAAATGTGATATTTTTTTACCCCTAAAGTTGCACAAGACAATAGCTTTTTAAATGTGCCCAAAAATACATTTTCCAATCTGTTATCACAGATTATCATAGGTAAAGCTCAAATGAATTGGTATCATAAACTTGAAAGGTAAAATGAGGACTTCATAGGAAAGTTCGAAGATGGAGAGGCAGAACCGATCATTGTTTAAGCAAGATAGGTCAGGCAAAGATAGGACAATTTGTAGTTAGTTAGAGAATAAAATAAATGAATTAATTTGGCCTCTAGGAGACATAGATAAGCAAGGAGATGATAGGGTGGAGATAAGCAATCTTGAACTACAGCTATTTACAGCAAGTTAGGAAAGTCACATTGATATTCATGGTAAAAAAACTCTTAAGACTGGAAAACAGGTCAATGTATCTTGTTTAGTTGATATTTAGCTAATATTTAAAAATGAAGGGTATTCATGAATTAAACTACATCGTTTTTGGCTAGGCAATGCATTTGCATAACAACACAAACAACTCTTTTGTAGAAAAGGGGTCGTGTACATTACACACAGCAAGGGAAAAATTCAATGCTATTTGAAAATCTATTGCACGGACCAATACATACATCATGGCCCAATTAGCATCTACTTTAGAAATAGCGGTCATGTTTAGAGCTCATATATGTTTTTTCCCTTTGGTCTACACATGCACAGAATGGAGAGTGAACTGGACAATATACACAGTAATCATAGTAGAGTGGCAACATGATAATTTTTGTTTAAAGTAAAAAAATAGGAGACCCAAAAAGTACAAGGAAATTACGAACATATGGACATACTCACAGAAGGACAAGAACCTATAGAAAGACAAGCCGTTGAGTGGTGTATGACCGCAAAAAACCAAACGAGCGCTTACCTGTAGCAATAAAAATAAATGAGTGTTGACAGATTGGACCGACGAAACAAAAAAATGTAGTTGGTTAATGCATTGCAAGACACACATGATTTCTTTTAAAAATTTTGAAAAGAATGAACCATAAAGGGTGCCTCATTTCCATGAAGCTCTATCCAGACATTACAGACCTAGTTGTGACATACAAGAGTCTAAGAGGGAGGAGGGAGGCTCAGGACCTGTTTGGCCACCATATGTTTGTACAGTAAGGGAAAAATAACCTAGCTATTTAACCAATAACTGATGAGAATACTGTAGGGCAAAATCCGCTTCTTGTTTGTTTCTCTAACAATCTGTGGAAGTGCAAAACATAAGCTGCAGTCTGAAACTTCTCAACCCAATACAGTTTTGTTTCCCTACAAAGGTAATTCAATTAAAATATAGAAACTACTAACTATAAGTTTATCTGATTAGAGATATAATAAGTACTGATTTTAAGTAGAAGCGCTTTTAAAAACAGAGGCATGTTTTTTGCGGGGATGTAACAAAGAACAGAGACCTAAAGTATTTCTCAGTGCGGAATGCAAACTGAACAAGTACAATAAGAAAGTACAGATGAACTATTAATTAGCGGTCTATCCGATTAGAGATATACTTGAGCACTCTCATTGATGCCTCCAATCCACACAAAATAGAATAGGAGCAGACCAAGTAATTGGCCATTGCCAGGAACTATTGCAGCTAAGTAGACCAGTGCGCCTAACATTCTACTGAGAACTAAAAAAACAGGAGAACAAAAGGTGGCGCCGAACAATCAAAGTGTGGGACAGTATAATCTTAGGAGGATAGGGCATGTGCTCAGAACCAACAATATAAAATCTGACATCACAAGCACTGATGACAGGCAATGTTCATAAACCTGCACTGAAGAAAAATATATCTATGACTTCATAGGCAATAAACTGAACCTCAAATTGTATACCTGTGTGGTATTGACACCACAGACAATGATCATAAGCAATGGGCACAAAACCAAAGGCAATGATCAGTCTAGACAAAGAATCACGACAACCAATTTTATGACAAGATCACACTTGATAACTATTTCCAGCTGCATAGAATGGTACCGAGTAGGCAATAAACACCACCTCTCATCGGTACCTCCAAAGTACGCAAATAGAAAAGTGCAGCTAGATATGTAAAAACAGGCCCAACCAAACTGATCACTGCCTTACGTATTATTTTGGTTGGAAGAGATTAGGAAAATAGAATTAACACTGCTCATGATCACTGCCTCAGTCTATGAACATATTAGAGAGACATAACAGGAATAATCATCGGTCATTTGCATTGCCTCAGTCATAGTAAACTGCAAAAAACACAGGGACCGACCATCGCATGAAACATTAAACATAAATTACGATGCCATCATAACAGCATTGCCCCATTCGCTCAGCAAAATGTAGCATAAAGACCAAAGCATACCCGTGAGTCATCACTGCACATGGCCAAACGTGACAAAATTGCCAAGGTGAACCAATAACGAGGGCGAAGGTGAGGTGGTGTGGATGTGGACCAATGAATGAATTTGGAGCAACTTGGCCTGGCTCGCCGCCCGGGAGTGTGGTCCCGTGATGTAAGAGTAAATGCCAACTTGTACAGACAAATTCTAAGAGAATAGAAGCAAGCAGGCGAGAAGTAAAGGAGGCGGCTTACTTGGCAACATGAATAATGATGGAGAGGTACCTGTGTTGAACGTCATGGATGACAAGTTCGACCGAGTCCAAATATAACTAAGGACGGGTGGATCTGTGGGGAAAAAGACAAAGCAAGCACATAGTAAATAGATTAGGCGCAACATTGACCTAACAAAATTAGATGAACCTGGGCAGAGTGACAGCGCTATAGAAATAGGTTATACAACTATACGGCTATATTTTCCAATTTCTCTTTGCAAATGAGCATGTTGTTAAGGTTAGTTTTTTTCCGGCACAAATAATTTCTTTAGAGGCCTCAGAAACATATCAACCATCATTTATTCATTAGCTTGGAGCTTAAAGGCATGCCGACAACTGTGTTACCCTCATAAATTGCATAATATAGGCATCAGACCATGCCCAGTACCTCACAAGCGAATGAACATTAGATCATATTTTTACGCAATGGGTATAAAATTTTCATGACAGGCTGAAGAAGGGCAAAATAACAAACAACAAATGGAAACAAATCGAAGCAAAACATGGTGGCAGGTTTGTTAGGCAATTATGGCAGCGTAGCGAAAACATGTGCATAGGTCTTAAAGGCCTCAAAAACATAGCAATCATCATTTGTTCGTCAACCTGGAGTCTAAAGGCATGCCGACAATTGGTTACTCTCAAAACTTGCATAGTATAGGTGGCAGATCATGCTGAGTCCCTCACAAGTGAGCCGACATTATATCATATCGTTAAACAATGGGTATACAATTATGATCACAGGCTGAAGAGGGAGAAAAAGGCAAATGAAAACAAATCGAAGCATAATAAGGTAGGCAGGTTTATTAGGCCAATGAGAGAATTTGGGGCGACGTGCCCCAGCTAGCCGCACTGCGGTGAATTTGGGGCAATATGGCCAGCTAGCCGCGCTGCAGCGAACTCCTGAATATAGGAATGACGCGTCAACAGGGATAGCTGGGCCGCTGTGCTTCAAACAAATGGCAGACCGACAATGACCAGAAGCAACTAATAAGAGAAGATGGATGTCCCAAACAGTGCACAACAAACAATGGAGCTATGTCCAAATTGAACACTTGTGATATAAAACTTCAAAACAGACTAAGAAGAGGCAAGATCATAGGAAAAAAATTACAAAGAAAAGCTTCAAAGAAATTAGAGGTATCAGAAATCCATCAAGACGGAGGGAGAGAGGGGGGAGAGGAGGGAAGAGGGGAGAGGTGAAGCATAAAACAAACATGGCGTTGCCCAGCAACCCCAACTTCTTAGAAGGGTTTGAATTTTCCATCACGTGCTTTTAGAGGTGACAAAAAAATAGGTATGCATCTAGCATGACCCCCCAAAAATAGGCAGCCAATAACGTATGAACAAAAAAATCGCTGGCACAATGAAGCAGGTCTAGAAGAAACCACATGTAGTGAACAATCATATGCATAACAAATTCAGTTCAAATATCGAGTTTAGTCTATCGACAGAAACTTAGTTTCAAATGTTCCAGACCTGCAGGAGCTGGACAGACACAGATAGAAATAAATACATCATTGGTATTGGGGTGTGGTCAGTGCTAGAACAACCAATCAATTATGTGAAGTAAAGATATAAATAGAAATAAATACATCATTGGTATTGGGGTGTGGTCAGTGCTAGAACAACCAATCAATTATGTGAAGTAAAGACATCACTGACAATGGACCCATACTCACCAGGAACCGCAGAGAAATTTAAAAATCTACGAAACGAAACAACACATACAAAAGTGAACTGGCAGTGTAGAATGACATAATCATCATGAAACTTTTGCAAACACGAAGAATTGTGGAAGAATGGAATAACTAAGCATCACTGCCACGAAACTCTTGCAACAAGAATTATGGAAGAATGGAAGAACTAAGCATCAGTGCGTAATTCCTTGTCTCAGTTTTAAAAGGTCATCATCCCACAGTCTTAGAAAGGTCATCATCCCACAACCCCAAAACCTCAGTAAGTAATCTCCAGAGTAGAAAAAAACAATCAACATCGTACGATGGAGGATATCAGTTCTGCACCTGATCTGCATATTTAGAAATAAGAATAGGAGCAAACAAGCTCGCAGGGGAGTGTGGCCATGATCCTTGCAGCGAGGACAAGGAGCTGAGTAAATAGGAGGCTTGGAAGGGGAGAGGGCGCACCTCCACCGTGCACAACGGGCTAGACGCAGCGATGTTGGGGCTCCTCCAACAATTAATGCCAACAAGCCAGATCAATACATGTGGTCAGGCCCGTCGGCTTGCAAGGAGAGTACACACCAGAGAGGAAAACGGGAAAAGCGAGGACATGGATAGATCAGGCGGCATGTCCACAGGGATACCTGGGACTTGTTGCCTTCAAACGAATGCCAGACTGACAATGACCAGAAGGAACTAATAATAGAAAATGGATATCCCAAATAGTACGCAACAAGCAATAGAGCTATATCCAAATTGAACACTTGCTGAAATTAAGTAACATAAAAAGGATCTATCATGAGTAAGCCTGAAATATAGCCAATATTAGAAGTAATCATATAGACAGAAAGAGTCAGATATGCTAGCATGATCATGTTCTTGTCACTATACTTCATGAGGCTGATTTCATCTAGGCTAATCTATGCTATTTTTATAATTTTAATTAATAGATACATCCATTCCTGTTGGAAATCATCTGTTTGTATGGGTTTGCTGAACATAGCTGAACCAAATATTTTGATACATGATAATGGGCAGCAATTCTAGATCTATCATATGTCGCTATGGTTATTTAAGTGCATCAGAAATGATATATACCACGAAAATGAAGAAAGATTAATGAGGTACAATGACATAAACACAGGTACATAAATATAGAAGTTTGCTAATTAAAAGAAGCATCCGTTATAGCAGCATGAATATGTTTCTGAAAATAAACAGCTATACGCATGATGAGCCCATGTGTCAAATACCAGAAGAGTGAATTAGAACTATGTCTATGCACAAATAGAAAAAAACATTCTGTAAATAGCCATAGTGTGAATATAGGGCAAAAGAGATGAGAAGCGAGTGCTGGTACCTTCAGTTAATGAGCAGACGAGATTATGGAGATAAATTTAATAGAACTGATATAAACAATGCACCTAGGACCAAACCTGCAACCGACGACAAAATGGAGCAAGATTTCCCCAAGATACCGGAGAAGCCTCCTGAAAATTAAGAGCGTAGATGTAATGTATGTCTTCGGAAGTAAATATTCTGAAAACAATTTTTGGTTTACCTTATTGTTGACGCTGAAACGTGTTCCGGATCACACACCAGCTAGGGCTTTGGACGCCCGGGTCGCCACGGACCGAAGAACGCAGCAGCGAGGAGGTCACACTTACGCGGTGAAAGACGGCTAGGTTTACAAGCAAACCGGCAAAGGATAGCTAACACACTTACGTGGCGAAGAACGACTAGTTTTCGGGCAAAAGCAAAGGAAACCGTCGAAGCTCTCGCCTGGAGGGACCCCGTCAGGGCATGGACGTCGCCGGGTTGCCCTAGGTTGGCTGACGAGCCTTGGGCCCATCCTTGGTCATCGGATCAAGGATGAACAACATGAGGTTGGAGAAGAGGGTAAAAGGGTTGTAGTAGATTGGTTGTGACGATTGGATAGATGGGGTCTCAATCGGCCGTCACCCTTTATATTTATAGGGCGGTTGGTCTTCCGTAACAAATAGGACTCTTGACCGAATAAAACTCCAAATAGAAGGTTTGTTTATCGGTTATGGCATGCACATACAATTTTCATCTTGTACATATGCAGGTTCAGCGGAGCACTGGAGCTGGTCTGTATTGCTGTCTTGCCGCCTCCGACCAGTTTTACCTGTCGGAAATCTCTCAAGAGACCTGGTCGGAAGTCTCTCAAGAGGTCTCAGCCATCTTGACGACAAAAACTTGATGGTGGAGTCCATATATGCTTGAGACACTTTTGAGTGTCAACATATGCCCCGTGTTTTTAGGTGAATAATGCATTGAACCTAAAAACACAATTAAAACACTAAATAGCAACGATACTCAACTCATCAGCTATCTAGCATCTAAGAGGATGTATACATCGACCATATTTTGTACTAAGGGCGACACATGTGTCGGCCATTGTTTGGTGAGCACTTGAGCTCTTTGGCAAACACTTGGAAAGTACCTTTTCAAATACCTCCCGTTCATTGCTCTTATGAGACTTTCACCTTGCAACGTCTCCAACAAATATGATTTTTTGAACACCACTTTGATTACTCTATACAAGACTTTCCAACTTGGTGCTTGTTCAGGTCACCTCCTTGGATTTCCTAATTTTATCTTTTGATGAGTTTAATCAAAGTGCATGGATGATTCCCATAGCCAGTCTTGCTTGATCAGATCCCAAACACTTAAGCAATGAATCTTTGATAATCCTTTGATAGAGCTATTGTTACACATCGCATATTTAAATGCACTCTGCCAAACATTGTCATCAACTTCAGCGCTTGGATCACGAAAATATTTCAACATGGGAGTTCTCCAACCTTCCAAATCAGCCTTGCTTTGTTAAGAATTAATTCAGGCCGATCTGGAAGTTCTATGGATGAATCAACTGGGCTAGCCGTATAGGAGCCGACCAAGCTGATTTGACAAACTGACCGAGTCAGCTCAAGACCAAGCTGATTTGACAAACTGACTGAGTCGGCTCAAAGTCGACCTGGCTGACTGCGCAAACCGACTGAGTTGGTTCAGATTCAACCTGGTCGGCTGGACAAGCCAATTGAGTTGGTTTATATTCAACCTGGTCGGCCAGACAGCCGACTGAGTTGATTCTTTATAATCTGTTCGTAAAATTTGATGCATCGACTTTCCTTAAATGAATGAAAATGCGTCTACTAACGCCATAGCCAGATGCTTATCATGCTAACATGTTGGTCTAAAAAATTATCATGCCTTGTAATTAATGATGGCAAGGCACTCATCTAAATATGCATTTGTGGTCTTTTAAAAACACCAAAACATATAAGTTACTTGATGTACCACTAGTAATGAATCACCACAGGCTTCAACATGTCATACTCCATGGATCATAATATGGCCAACCGAATAAGAAAAGTTCACATTCGGCTTGAAATTGGTGCAAATGTAGTCTTAATCAGCTCGATGTCTCACATAGCACCACCACTGTGAGAAATAACGATAACACCTTGGCCCTTTTTGCAAGCCGATTAACTATATGATTACACCCATGAAGTAGAAATACATATATCATGCCCCCCAAACCTTAAAGCCATCAAAGTGGATTCAACGGGGCTTTTCTAATAGCACGATGGTTGCAAGCATTCATCGGCTATATTATTACACTAAAAAAGCGATAGCAAAGCATCGACCATATGAATTCATCCAGGTGAGTATGCATAGCCGAATTAAAGCAGTTCGGCTCTGGATCATTGGTAAGCAAAATAATTTGGCAATCCATAATATAGACATTTATACAATGATCGAAAATAAGGGGCTAAGGGGTAATCATGCATACCTTGGGATGAATTCTTCATAGACATTGGTAGAGAATATGTATGATGCCAAAACCATTGATTTTGATGATTCGGTGCAAATCTCCAGCTTGACAACTGCTTGTTGAATCCTCTCTCCTTTGCCTTTGTTGCACTACTTGCTTGAGCAACATCTCTCTGAACTTGGATACTTCCTTTAGGAACCCACACCAAGCCTTTTTCTTTCAACTTTCTGCACTAAGCTTCTGCAACTTCTTTTCCTGCCACTTTGGGTAAACCGATTGAGCATACCAGTTTTATTTTGTTTGGACAGCGGCAAATCTTTCTTGATTTTAGGCACTCTCACATTCTTTTGTTCAGATTTGGCACCTAGAATATCAGTAGATGATTCTCCTACTTCTATGCCATCGAAGCCAGATTTTTCAGCACCGGAATCAGCTTTCGAATAATGAATTCAGATCTAAACTTTTATCTTTGCGGCCATCATATTTCACACGGTAAACCTGTTTTACCACTTTCTCCTTATGCTGGGCTCCAGATCGATTTAGATCAAAACGGTCTTTGTAAGATGATGACCTCTCTAAGTGTCTAGGAGCTGCATATTGTGGCGAGAATATGGTGGAATGTGTGTCTCTTGATCAAACCAGCCCCAAGATGAATAGGGATGAAAATATGTGGGTTGCGTCCATATATTTGTGAATTGGCTGCTCAAAAGGAGAATGTGTTGTTGCTATTGAGATCTATTCCCTTGCCAATTCCAATCTTGAGATTTGTGCTTTGAGGAAATCTTGATTTGGACCTTCTTTGGCCGATTGGTGACATTGGCTTTTGCTAAATTCTCATACTTAGCTAGAAGCTCCTCGAAGCTAAGCATCGGTCTTCCACTCTTTTGCTTGTCACGGCCCTTTACCTCCAAAAGCTTTATGAGCATCCTCCTTCTTTTCTCCATCTTGATAGAACATGCTCCAAAGGAGGATCTTTAGCCGATTCCCCTTGCTCAACAGGATCAATCAACTTTTGCTTTAGCTGGAGAGATTCTACCTGCTCCTAGTGTCTTCTGGAATTGTGATAACTTTGTTGTCTTTTGGAACATCTTCCATTTGCAATTCTTGAACAACAACCTTGTCTTCACTTGAGGGCTCCATATCTGTCTCTTGGGCATTCGAGCCTTGAGCTTCGAGTGAATTGGCTAATGCAAGCCGATCCGAAACTTGCTTGCCATCAAGATCAATTGAATCCAATTGGTCCATTTGTTGAGCTTCAAAAAATCTCAATCGTCCTTTATTAATGGCCGATTGGATCACTCGACGAAACACATTGCAATTAGAAGTATTATGACAAAAGAATTGTGCCACTTGCAATATGTAAGCTCTTCTAAGTTTTGAATAGATGGCAAAACATTGTGATCAATGATTCTAATAAAATTATTTTTTAACAAGATATCAAAGACATGATCACAAAAGTAAAGTCGAAGGTGTACTTTGATTTCTTTGCCAATTCTTTTGTGGAGTCGGCTTTTAAAGCTAGGAAAACGAAGGGATCAGATTTAATATCAATCCATTCGGCCACACCTTTGTAACTGCTTTTGGGAAACTTTATCTTTGACAAACTACTACTACCGACCTTGCCATATGGCACAATATGTTGGCTGATAGAATCTGAATTTGTTTTAACATTACCAAAAAAATGCTATTCTCAATTGGTCTTTTACAACTACTAGCAAGGATATCTCTAATAGACGCAGAAAGTGAAATTGTATGACCAGATTGAAATTTAAGCAAAATATTCATATTTGGTACCTTATTGATCATGTCGGAGAAGCGTAGGTTCTTGGCTTGAATGACGTTGTTCTTCATCTCCATAGAACGATCAACAATAGGTGTCGAATCACCCAAAAGCGTTTTGATAGTTGCTGAAACAGAGGAAATCGGTTTAGCTGATCGGAAGTCGACTCGCCGACTTGGGCACTATGAGGTAGGCAGCAACAGGGGGATTTGGCTTAGCCGACATAGAAATCGACCTAGCTAACTCTGAGCAGGTAGTAATCGGCTCAACCGACTCTAAAGTTGGCTTAGCCAATTTTGGGCAGGCAAGCGTTCCTTCTTTCTCGCCTATAGGGATTGATCTCCATTTATGATGTGGTAATCACTTGATAAGCGTATAACCCCTTTAGCTCTTGAAAAATCAAGTCTAACCGTTTTCTGGCGCTTTTCATGCTTTTCTATAGCAAGACTTGCCTTTTGAGTTGCGATTGGTTCAGAATGGATATTATTGTTCGGCTTGGTAGCCGAACCTTCGCTTACATCCAAACTGACATTTTCTTTTATGCACATCAACAATGCCCTTTTAGCCAATGACTCAGTAATAATTGGCCTTTGTCATTGTCTTTCCAAAGTATTCATAGAATAACTCCTCTAATCTAGACCATGACCAAACAGTACATTCTGGGGTAAAGATGTAAACCATGAAAAGGCAATACCAGTAAGAGATAAAGGAAAATTTCGCACTCTCATATAGTCCTCTTTACCGGCAAAAACAATTGCGAGAGATAAATACTAATGTGTTCGAAACGGTCTTATCATCTTCACCATTAAATTTATAAAAAGCAGGTACCGACCAACCATCAGGATCTTCTAAGTAATCATAGTATAACAGGTACGGTCTATGATAAGTGGGCACCCTCCATTTAGAGGAGCCATATGGATTTCTAGCATGGGCTAAATCTTCATCGATTTGATTTGATTTGAGAGTAACATATGAAGCCGAATCACGATTGTTAGCATGCACACTCACTGCTGAATTTTTTTGATTCGGCTATAGTTATCAGTAAGACATGAAGCCGAATCATAATTACTTGCACTTAAATGCTTTGCTGAATTTCCATGCATTCGACCATAGTTATTTCCAACATACGAGGCTGAATTATGAGTAGTAGCACTTGCATTTGATGCTGAATTTTGAGAGCAATTGGCTAAATAATTATCATTGTCGTAGCCAATTCTCTCATTCATCGGCATGTCTTGTGGTGGAGCCATGTATTGTGAACTTATAGCCGATGAATTAGAATTTACATGTTGTATGTTGCTAGTAGCATCAAAACTCAAAGAATTTATAGTTGACATCCGCTCGACCATAATATGATATATGATTATGATGTATGTGATGATGAGCATTAGCAAAAAAAGTATAACCGATGCAACATATCTACTATCATTATGACTAGCAACACCAACATAAGAGTTTATAGAACTTGCAAAATAATTATTATAATCATAAGATGTATTTGCAAGTTGTACCTCGGGATAATCGTAGTAGTTTTGTGACGTGACACCTTGGTACTCCATGATTTAGAACTTGACCACCTTGCTGAATTTTCCAATACGAAGCACGCCGTGTTGCAAAATAGCAAACGAGATCACAAGGGGTCAAAACCAGATGTGATCGGCCTTTTGGGCCGAATACAATGGTAATGGCGAGCACAAGAAAGATAGATCAGTGAAAAATAGGCTAGGGCAAGAAGAAGATCGGTTGCAAAGTAGAGCCGAAGCAATCCTTTCCCCAGCGGAGTTGCCAAAAAGTGTGTTGACGCCGAAACGTGTTCCGGATCACACACCAGCTAGGGCTTTGGACGCCCGGGTTGCCACGGACCGAAGAACGCAGCGAGGAGGTCACACTTACGTGGTGAAAGACGGCTAGGTTTACAAGCAAACCGGCGGCAAAGGATAGCTAACGCACTTACGTGTCGAAGAACGACTAGTTTTTGGCAAACTAGCAAAGGAACCGTCGAAGCTCTCACCGGGAGGGACCCCATCAGGGCATGGACATCGCCGGGTTGCCCTAGGTCGGCTGACGAGCCTTGGGCGCCATCCTTGGTCGTCGGATCAAGGGATGAACAACATGAGGTTGGAGAAGAGGGTAAAAGGGTTGTAGTAGATTGGTTTTGACAATTGGATAGATGGGGTCTCAATCGACCGTCACCTTTATATTTATAGGGCGGTTGGTCTTCTCGTAACCATAGGACTTGACCGAATAAAACTCAAAATAAAGACTTGTTTATTCGGTTATGGCATGTACATACATTTTCATCTTGTACGTATATTGCAGGTTCAGCGGAGCACTGGAGCTGGTCTCTATTGTGTCTTGCTGCCTACGACCAGTTTTACCTGGTCAGAAATCTCTCAAGAGACCTGGTTGGAAGTCTCTCAAGAGGTCTCAGCCATCTTGATGACAGAAACTTGATGGTGGAGTCCATTATACGCTTGGGCACTTTTGAGTGTCAACACTTATATGTTGCCCTGACTGATCGAAAGAGAGCAGGATGGAGCACGAATCAGCAGCCAAAGGCGGGGAAAAAGAGCGCAGACGGCACGATGAGAGAGAGTAGGAGAAGCAGCCCCAATACACCAGTATTCCAGATTCCGGATGGACCATGCAGGCAACGTGAGGAGCAGCCAGCGCCAGGAGGCAATGGGCAGTGCTGTCGCTGACCCACAGTGCTCCAACATGGCATCGTCGTCGTTGACCTCTGATGGCTCCGTTCTTCTTCACAGATTCGAGGGGAGGAGGAACGGATTCGTCGATGTAGGCACTGGATCCACTGGTGTGAGATTCGCTCTTCATAGATCTGAGGGGAGGACGGACAGATCCGTTCATGTAGGCACTGGATCGTCAGGGTGAGGCTCTGGCAGCATGGAAGACCAAGCATGCAAGCCTGGTCGACGGCCCGTTCGTGGCGCCGGCGCGTGCGTGCGAGAGAGAGGCATGGCGAAGTGAGGGTATAGCGACTCAGTGCACGGGACGGGTGTTCACCGCCGGGCCCCCGGTGGCGCGGTGTCGTCGCCGTACTGCCCGCGTAGGGCTGCAAGAGGCCGCATAGACGAGGGGAGAGCGGGGGGCGAGCATAGTTCGCGGCGCACTATAGCCATGCGGCAGAGGGCGAGCAACGCGGCGGTGGCCACCGCTGGGCCAGCGGCGCCGCGTCGAACCCTACCTCGCACCGGAGGGCCAACAACACGGGGTGCGCACCGCCGGGCCCGATGGTGCCGTGACAAACCCTAGCTCGTCGCAGCGGCGATGCTAGGGCGGAAGACATGGAGAGGGAGAGGAAGGGGAAGGGGGGAAGAGGGCGAGGCACCGTTACCTACAGCCATCGGTGACAGTGGCCGAAACCTAGATCGGCATGACGAAGATGCCCAGTCTACGTGCCGCGGTCGGGATGGAGCGGAGAGGTGTGCGTGCCGCCCGGGCACCGTTGGTTGGCCGTGGTCCTGCACCACCCATCGTCGCCATCAGTGGCGCTGTCGCCGTGTGTGCCCTACAAAACGGCCGCAGGAGGCCGCGTGAGGAAGGGGAGAGCCGAGCAGGTGGGGGCGGGGGGGGGGCACGGTGGTCGGTGCACCATGGCAGGCCGGGATGACGAGAGAGGGAGGGGGAGCGTGGCGCACTAGAGAGAGAGGGAAGGAGAGACGAGGAGAAGGAGAGAGGAGACAGACTGACCGATGCGGGAGAGCCGAGCAGCGGGTGGTAGCGAATGAAAGGCAGCGGTGCTAGCATGTCGTGGAGACGGGCCAATGGAGTGAATTGGACGACGTGGCCCTTCTCTCCATGCAGGGAGCAAATTCGGGTGACGTGGCCCTTCTCCCCGCGCGGGGGAGAACCCCTGAATGTAGGAGTAAATATGCACCCCATGCAAGGCTTGCCATGTGTGTCTAAGAAGAAGATGACACAATGACTCGGTCGTTGAGATGGAAACTTGTGCAGGTGGCTGGGACCGTCCGGTGGAGATTTTTTAACCCTTTTTAAAAATAATTTCCAAAAATAACCCCGTCCAAACTAATTTCCAAAACTAACACTTTTGGCCGCGCCACCAGAGCAGGCACGGCAAAACAAAGCCGCTGTGCCATGCATGGTGGCGCGGCAAGGGTGCCACCTGGCCCGCCCCTGCCACGGGGCCGACATGGTTGCATGACTGGCTGCCCCTGCCGCGCCACCGGCAACGACAAGGCAGCTGCCGCGCCAAGATGCGTGGCGCGGCAGTGCCCCGATACCAGGCGCTCACCTTTTCTCTCTTTCCCTCCCTTCCTTCTTTCTCCCATTTCCATCCCATCATTCTCGCAGCGCGTCCGCCTCCCCGCCGCCCGCCCTCACGCCGGCCGCCTCCGCCTCACCCCCGATCGCCTCTGCCTCGCCGCGGCCTCGGGCGGCCCCCGGCCAGTCGCCCTCAGCTGCCTTCGTCCTCGGCCAGCGCACTGGCCGGCCCGCTCGCCCCGGCCGCGCCCCCCACGCCCAGGTGCCCGAGGCCCCCTCTCCAGCCAGCTGTCTCCTTTCTCCTGCTCGTCCTCTTCGTCGTCTTCCCGTTGTTAAGGTTGTCAAATCTTTAATTTGCTATATTTATGTGTTGCAGTTAGTGTTAGTGTTAGTGTAGTTAGTATTATTATTAGTATTAGTTAGTGGCAGTGTAGTTAGTGTTAGAGGTAGTGTATTAGGGTTAGCTGGTTTAGGGTTAGGGTTGTCGTATTTAGTTTTAGGTTTATTATATCTAGTTAGGTTAGATGTAGGTAATAGTTAGTTAGGTTAGAGATTTAGGTAGTAGTTAGTTATTTATTTCAGTTAGGTATTATTTAGAATGAGTAGTTAGTTTATTATTTTAGTTAGTGGGAAAACCTGACAAAGTGGTTTGGAATGCTTATGTAGATGGAATGTTTAGTGTGGCTGTTGTTTTATGAAGGCACTATAGACAGGAAGATGGTCAGTTTGTGGATATGGAAGAAGAAATTGAGATGTTTGATGACCGTCCTACCTTTAGTAACCTTTTGTGTTGTTTGAAGGAGAGTTCGATGGTGATTGTCATTGAAGGGGAGGTTTGATAGCGGAAAAACCCGGGCAAACTTAGTCTTGATGCCCTTGTGCAACGAGGGTCATTGGTTGCGATACCTCAGGGTAATTGAGCAATGCAATTCGGCAATGGACGAGGTTGTTGTGGTCCAAGGTTTTCAAAAAGAGGACGGTCCATCCGCTGCTAGTTATGAAGGTGATGCAGGACTTATGCCCGATTGTGATGCCTCACCTGTTCATATGGATTGGGATGGTCAGTGACGTAGGACTACTAAATTCTCCACCAACGACATCCCCATGACGTAGGCCCATCCATGATGTGGGCTGTATAAGCAACAACTTTGATGTGGCTGACCTTGAGGAAGAGGAGGAGAGCAGGAGGAGGAGAATGAAAGGATTGCTCATGGAGGATGTTAGCAGTGAGTCTGATAGTTCGGACGATGAGGATTTGATTGATTTCAGAACCTAATAATGTTGGAGTACAGACAAATTGTGGGAGTTGGTAGTCTTGCTATGCCGGTTCATGTTGTGCTGATGGTTCAGGGGAGACTGATACATGATGTGCTAGATGAAGCCACCCCTTAGGATTCATGGAGGTGGTTGAGGGAAGCACAACAATATGTTGCACGGAACCTTACACGGCCACAGAGCTCATAACTTAGTTCGGTGAACGTACCTTTTCGTGGCGTTCCCAACTATAGGATATGAGCATGGTGCACATGGCAGTATGCGACACAGATTAGATGTGTAGACAATTTTGTATGACCATCGTGCAGATATCCTAAAGGTGGGTATGATTTTTGACACAATGTCAGAGTGGAAGCTTTTTCTCTAGGACTATGCGTTGTTTCACCATAGGCCATACATCATCACTCATTCAGATGTGGAGTTGAGGTATCATGTGATATGCAAGGCACGTTGTGCGTGGAGACTAAATGCTCGGAAGAGAGGGAGTGATGGCAGTGGAGAATAACTAAAGTTGTGCAACCCCCATACCTATTTGTCAAATGAGGGAAAGGACGAGCATCCTCAACTGACGGCACATTATCTTGCCCGTCGCATATTGGGTCTTGTTGATGATAATAGTGATATCTCTGTTTCATCGTTGATTGAGTCAATTTTTGGATTTGTTGGTTACAGGTGTTGTATGGGAAGGCTTGTGAGACCGAAGGTGCTACGAAAAGGCGACCAGAGGGGGTTGGAATGGGAGCTTTAAATTTCTTTTCACAACTTATAGCCACTGTCCAAGAATCAACCCCAAGAGCAAAACTAGAGCTTGATAGTGTCCACGACCCTAGAGGTAGGTGGATGCTTCCAAGAAGCACAGCGGGACCCTACACAACTCTAGAACCCAACGCAAAAAAATCCGAAACTAAATTCGACGTCGGATGAACGAACTACGGACGAAAACGTGCTGAACTGCACTAACCGGACTCTGGTGAGAGCGTGCGGTTAGTTGGGATCGGACGCGTCGGTCAAAGCAAAACCGTTTCAAAAGCTCTCTGTGTTGGACCAGACTCACAGGGGGGAGCGTTCGGTTCACAACACTTCCAGCGTCCCGATCAACACAAAATCGAGTGAATAGTGAAGTAACTGCTACGTGTCCGGTCAGACTGAAACGAAGAGTCCGGTCAAGTTCACATAGAGAAAACTTGCTCGGCCTTCAACGATCGGACTCACCATGGAGCGTCCGGTCGTTAAGCAGGCAGAGTCCGGTCACCCCAAAATTGCTCTGTTATGCACCGATTCGACTCGATCTCACCCATAACGAAACTCTAGGTCACAACTTGGTGAGAGGAGTCTCAAGGAGGATAGTGAGCTACTCTAGGAGTCATGGCTCGAACCTATCTCCAAATTGATGAATCGAAGAAGTTCAGGGGAAAGAGGAGAAGAACACGAGTCGAAGGGAAAATCGATCGATCTACTAGCTCATGAGGTTAGAGATGAATTCCTTCGGTTGAAAGAAGTGCCTCATGATCTAGAGCAAGCTAGTTCAAACGGAATCGAAACCAACACTCGGTGAGAAAGAACGAAGCAAATCATTGAGAGGGCAAAAAGGAAACCGCGAAGAACTCAGCACAAGAAGTGAATCGATCTCAGAAATTCTAGCCGAAAACCGTCCCCATGAGGAGACAACGAGATTACGGTCTCGTTTCCTCAAAATCCAAATACACAGAGGTATGATTAGCCGTCTCTGCGGATCTCAGTAGCTACAGCAGGGAATGGGAAGGAGGAAACCCTAAGTGGAGAATAGCAAATGACAGAGCTGGATGAGGAGGTGGGTGTCTCCCCCTACTTATCCTAAACATTATTCCCACTCTACCCCTAATGATACAAAGCGAACCAGCTAAACCTAAGGCTATTCTGGACCAGCTCGAAGTAGGTGTTGATCCGACGACCACGCCCGCTCGTCTGGTAGCTTCGCCTCGACGCGACTTCACCCGATGCCGCCACGTGCCGCCACGTGCCGACACTCGCCCTCCGTCCATTTTCCTGGACCTCCCCCGGTTTGAGGCTGAAATATCGGGAAATCTGTCCTCAGGTTGAGTTTTTGTGGCCCAAACTCAAAAAGCCCCATCGCCCAGGTTTGAGCCCAAACCTGAAACCGTCCTCAGCCTGAGTTTTGAGGCCCAAACTCGGAAACCGGCCAGCTGTGGCAGAACCTCCCGGTAATGTGGCCCACCCGCACACGTCACCGTCTCCCCGAGCTTAATGACTGTGCACATGTACCATATCACAGGAAAGATCTGTGGTGTCCCCGAGGGAACCCGAATTATCCACGAAGCCACAGGATCATCATCATGAAGGTTGGAATAATTACAACATACAACATTTGATACAAAATACCATCGGAGTGCGGAAGCAAGATGATAGATAACCTTTATAAAACCGAAAGGTGTCACTTTTTGCATAAATACAACCGGTATCGAGGAAGCAGAATAGTATTACAGAACCATACTTAGGCGGGAGTACGTACCAAGTTGGAGAAGAAGAACGACCAGATCACATCAAGCCCACTACACGATCATGATCAACGTCACTTAGGAGAAACTTGCAACAGGGGGTTAACAAACCTGAGTACTGGGTACTCAACAAGACTTACCGACTAAAGAAGAGGGAGAAGACTCAGGAATGAGAGGCTTAGGTAGTCAAGGTAAGGCTTAAGCAAGATCAAGTATTTTGCAGAAAAGCATTTTGAAATCCTTGTTTTGTTTTGAAAGAATTCCAGTATTTCTCAATTCTTCATTGTTCAAGATTCATTTTACCTTTCAAAAACAAACCTAGTTGAGAACCACTCTCTGTTGACAGTCAGTGACCAAGTCTCCATAACCGAGGAGCAACGTTAATCCGGATAAATAATACTCAGCTGAGGATCCCTATCCACACTGCATATGTAGCACCCAAGCTTGCATATGCCAACTCGTCTTCCACGATTCCTCCAAGATTGGGCCCGGTCCTACGCCACCCGGAAGTACAGTACACCACTCCTATCCAGGTACGACGACCACGTGGGTACATGCTACTTCCGCCATCTCTCCACTCCCAGTGCGCGGTTGTCGGTCCAATAAAGGATTCCTCGGAGCCAGAGCTTTCCGAAGTATGTGAATAGTTGCAAGTCTTGGCCAGCAGGCCCCCATACGGATGGTCCCTAATTTTCCAGCCAGAACTATACCTTGGTTATATCTCACCCAAGCGTAATAGTCCTGTCAGTTTTTCAACCCTGTCCCGGTCGGTGTCAACTGTTGAGTCCCGGACTACAACATGACGGCACCGTACGCTCGGACAACCTCTCCTCGAGATTGACTAGGTACGGATCAGATACCTAGCCAATGGTGGGGGAGTAAAGCCAAATTCCCATAAAAATTCTTTAAGTGATCACACTTTTGAAAATGGCATTTTATTGCAAATCTATTGTATAGCATCACTAAGCATTTTGCAAATAGTTTTTAAAACAGGGCAGGTATTTGATGGTGGAGGTAAACAATGCAGGTAATAGGTTATCACACAACTCCTATAACCTAATGCAGTAGTTTAACTCAAAAGCATTTTTAAGAAAACTTTTGTAAAAAGCGAGGTAGAGTTAAAATGCACCGGGCTTGCCTTGAGGAGCAAAAAGGACAGGCTCGGGGTCGGCAGTGCAGGTGTCGGAGCTCGGGGTCGCCTCAGGGGTAGGTCCGGCTGCTTCGACTTTGACGCCTTCTCCTTCGGTTACTATACGGATGCAATGATGTATGCTTATGAGGATGCTGACAGGAACAATGCGGCACAGGACAAAACTACTGATTCTAGAGCACACTTTCTAACGCGAAAGTAACTTCTTAGTGTGGACATAAAGTTATTTATCTTTATCCCTAAGCAAAATTAATCAACCTACTAAGCATCATTTATCCGACCTAAACACAAAGCAAGCATGACATCACAAACATCATAGACCAAAGGGGTGGGGGTCTATGAACAACAAACAATCCCAAAAGTCACATGACAGGGCATTCAACATGAACTCTACTTGATTTTCTATTTTTCCTAATTATTTAAAAAGGTCATTTTATGCAGTTGCTCTAAAATTTACCCAATTAATCTCATAGGTTCATTATGGTATAAATAGATGTCAAAACAAATTTCATAAATTTTGGAGATCATTTAAGGTGCTTAACAAATATCAAACATTTAATTAACAAAAGGCACTATTTAACAATTTAAATAAATACCCAAAAATCAACTTGCTCCAAAAGGCCTCAAAATTTCACCAGAGACTAAACATGACACAACTAGCAGATAAAAAATTTATCTCATGATTTTTGGAGCTACACATGATTTTCTAAAAATCTAAAACCATTCATTTCTTAATTAAAAGGGAGATGTTTCATTTTCAAATTTTTGCACAAAGTCCAAGTTTCATCTTTTTCTAAAATACTACATGGTATAAAGAGTCTACCATCAGATTTTCGGAATTTTTGGAGCAACATAGAAAATCACACAAAAAGAAGAAAAATGAACACTATTCATAACTTCCCAAAAAGGAAAAGAGCACTGGGCTCTTTCCTCGCAAGGCTCGGGCGAAACGGGCTCGGGCGAGACGGAAACGATTGCTTCGTCCGAGGCCTGGCTTGGAGGCTCGGGCGAAACGGAAACGATCACTTCGTCCGAGGCCTGGCTTGGAGGCTCGGGCGAGACGGAAACGATCGCTTCGTCCGAGGCCTGGCTTGGAGGCTCGGGCGAGACGGAAACGATCGCTTCGTCTGAGGCCTGGCTTGGAGGCTCGGGCGAGACGGAAGGCTCGGGCGAAACACAGCGAGGCGGACGGCGGACCGGCCGCTCGGGGCTCGCGCTGGGAAAGCCGAGGTGGGGAAAGATTCGCGGGCTCACCGTGAGTCGGGAGGGAGGCTCGGCGAGGCGGTGCAGGGTCAGACGAGGGAGCTCGACGTTGGCGGTGCTTCGGCGGAGCTCTCTGGCGGCGAGCGGCGTCCGCGGCTCTGTCCACCGAAAGGGATCACCGAGGTGCGGTTAGGAGCGCACGGAGGTGAGGAAGGAGGCAGGGTCGGAGGAAAGAGGAAAACTCACGGCGGCGATTTCTCGCTTAGCCGAAACGCGGAGGCGATCGGAGCGGGAAGACCGGCATGCGTGCAGTAGTACAAAAGAGTGCAAAAAGAGAGTTTACATTAAAGAGAGTATGGCCAGAGTTGGGGAAGACCGTTACATGCAAGTAGTACTTGTCCACTCCAAAAAGAGGTGTAGTAATTTAGAGATAGCTCTGCTCTGAGGTACTGTCCGGCAGTGTCGGGCCACCGCGGAAGTGTCGGGCCCCGGCACGTGCCGCGATGGGCGCGACAGTGCCGCGACTTATCGATTCAGGTTGAATCGACCGGTTACCGTGTGGGGCCAAAGGGAAAAGTTTTCCTATCTACCCTGCGGCTCCACCCCTCTCTCTCTCTCTTGCTTTCACTCTTATCCAACCGAGAAACGCTCCTCCTCTCTCTCTCGGGCGGTCAAAGGAAAGAGGGCGGCCGTCCCTGCTCCGGAAGTTTCCCGGCGACTCCAGCCTCCAGCAGTGCCGCTCGGGGGTCTCCTTCGGTGCAGCACCATTCTCCCTTCCCTAAGGATCTTCTTCCCTTCCATCTTCATCTCAAGGTGAAACTTCAAATCCCTAACCCTAGTTTTTCCCGATTTGCAAAATGCGCTATGGTTGTTGTGCTTAGAGATGGTAAAAGGGCGTGTAGGTCATAGGGAGGCAGTAGAGATGATGGATTTGGTGTTTCTCGGCTCAGACCTTGCCTGCCCGCGCGGTAGTGCCGCGCTCAGCGCGGCAGTGCCGGACCTTGAGCAGGGGTTTGATCCAAGCAACACCCTATCCATCAAAGTCTATTACCTCACTATAACCTACTATCCCTTGTGCACTCTTCTAATTCACAATTTCCATGTTTTTAGATGACAGGAGAAGGAGATGAGAGAAGGGTGAAGCAGAGGATGGATCCTCTCAGGGGGAGGAGAAAGCAGCGGTCTCGCAGAGGTGGTTCTAGTTCTCAGGGGGAGGCTGTGAGTTCAAGGCAACATATTCGTGATGAAGCTCGCCTTCAGATGCAGGGGCGACAGATTAGGGATGATCTTCATCCCAATACTCCAGAGCATCTAGCTGAGGTCAGCAGATCCCACTTGCAGCCTTACACTGAGGATGTGCAGGAGAGGCCTCCTCAAGACACCAAGGACAGGCAACCTGTGTCATACTATCAGCAATTCAACTCAGTGAAGACACAGCACCAGATCAATCCCTACAACACTCATGAGGATATGGGCATTGACTACAGGTTCTGGAATGAGTTCCATTCAGATTTCTATCGTTCATTCCTGTACAATGCCAAGAAACAGAAGATCTTGAGCATGAAGTATGTTGATTGGGAGCATCTTGAGGCCAAGCATGATCGTGACATTGATAGAGTGGTGGCTGCTTGCAAGGCCAGAAACATGTATGATTTGATGGGTTTCAGCTACAATTGGAACACATAGATCATCCATCAGTTCCATGCCACGTTCTATGTGGATAATGTAGTGGAGGAGATGCACTGGATGACTGAGGGTCATCACTACAAGGTTTCTTTTGAGACCTTTGCTAGGATCCTCGGTCTGGGCAGCGAGGATAGAGAGCTTGACAACCTACACCAGGAGAGGACTTTGACTGACAATGAGATTGCCTTCATGTATGAGAATCCTTGAAAGACAGATGGGTTGGTCAAAGGGCTGAAGGGGTACTATTACATGTTGACCAATTTGTTCAGGCAGACTATCAACCCCAAAGGGGGTTCCCATTCTAACCTGTATGGATACGGCTGGAACATGTTGGCTAGAATGGCACCCCGGGCACAACACTTCTCCATTTCCAGTTTCATTTGGACTAAGCTTCAGGTGACAGCCGAGGATGCTAGGAAGGCAGTGCTCTATGCCCCCTACATCATGTATATCATGGAGATGGTCTTCGGCTACACCTTCACCAAGGATGGGCTGCATGAGCCATACATGGCTGAGAAGAAGAGAGCAGCAGCAGCTGCAACAGTTGACAGACCAGAGAGCTCCCACTCTACCTCTCAGAGGAAAAAGAAGAGCAAACTGGCTAAATGAATTAAGGCGATCTTCTCCACTTGCACCTATGCAGCCCAAACAGCTCACCAGGCACTTATTGAGCAGCGTGCAGAGCGAGAGCGGGCTGGACGTTCTCCGTTACCTCCACCCCGCTCTCCACCTCAGTTTGACCTCTCCAGCCTCGACACAGACGACATAGACTCAGATGATGATGAGGAGCAGGAGGAGGTGGTGCCTGAGCCATCTCGTCGTTCTACCCGTACCTCGACACGCTACACTAGCACTACCCATCGCCATGGGAAGGCTGTTGTAGAGTCCTCTGACGACGACGATGGTGGCGACGATGATGATGATGATGACGATGAGACCGAGGAAGTTCAGTGGGACAAGATTGCTTCTGACGATGAGTGAGTGTTTGGACACTCTTCTCTTCTCTCTACTTCTCTCTTTTTGGTGACTTGTTGCCAAAGGGGGAGAATTAGGTGAAGAGAAGGGGGTACAACACTTTCTTTTCATGTCTCATCGTTGTTTTAAGTAGTTACGAGTTGTGAGAGTTTGATTCGATCTAATTTGTAATATTACTCTATGTTGCTACTTAGATTTGGATGTGGACATGTACGCTTGTTTGGTTATCTAGCTTGTCATATTCTATTTAGACCTGTTTTCTCATGCTTTGTGGTTGCTTTATTCTCCGCTGTGTTTGCTGTCTGAAAGCCTGCGCGGCAGTGCCGCGCCTAGAGCGGCAGTTCCGCTCTGGAAGACAGGCAGCAAATCTCTCTGATGTGCATAAACTGTCTTTTGCACCACGTATTTACTCTTGACACAGTTTGTCTGCACCCCACAAAGCTACCAGATGTGAAACTGAACCTACCACTACACTTTTAATATGTGAATGTTGGCCTCTAATGCCAATTTGAGATTTCAGCTCTCATTCACACATTAAGGGGGAGGTTTCACACCTAAGCTTCTAAATCTCAAGTATTGTACCATTCTCTTGTAAGCTTCAATTGTGTTGTCATCAATCACCAAAAAGGGGAGATTGTAAGTGCAATCAAGCCCTAATTGTGGGTTTTGGTGATAATGACCACACGATTGGAGAGCTAATAAGATTTATCAATATGACATCAAGGTTTATGATGAGAAAGGATGGTGCATGTGTGTTGGTGGACCACTCATACTACATTTCATCGGTTCTGGACTCAAAGTGCTGTGACAAGCCATTTTATATGAATTTGAGTTATAGGATTGTCGTACTATCAAGGGGGAATGCAAATGTACCACTATGGCTGAATGATATGTGCTCAAAACCAACCCTAGCCATCCTTGCTTTCCAACCAAAGACAGCTGCATAAATTCTGATCTCTGTCTGTCATTCTGGTAGGCGCGGCAGTGCCGCTCCAGGGCGCGGCAGTGCCGGCCGCGGCACTACCGGGCTAAGGTCGGCACTGCCGCGACTAGTTTCAACCGTTGGAGTGCAGGGGGTATTTACTCCACCATCCTGCCACCCCAACGGTCACCCACGATCATAACTCTTCTCCTACCTCCAGACAAGGCTTCTTCTCACCATTGAAGGCACCCAAGCTCTCTCTCACCTAATCTTTGATTCCCATTGATTCCAAGTGAGTTAGAGGCTCAAACCTTCACCAAAGAGAAGCCCTAGCTGAGATCTACTCCCTAGCTAGATCACTTGATTTGAGCCATAGTCGGTGGATTTGCTTCTATTACTCTTGGTTCTTGGAACCCTAGCTGGCAAGGCGTCGCCCTTGAGCTAGCCAACTTGTGTGGCGGTCTTGGGAGGTTTGTAATCACTTGTGCAGCTAGTATTATTACCCCTCACCTCAAGGATTTGGTTCCTTGACTTGAGATCGAGGAAGAGTTGCAAAGCTCATGACCTAAGTGGTCATCCTCAACAACGTGGAGGTAGGCAAGCCTTGGTGGCGAGCTGAACCACGGGATAAATCACTTGTCTCTTGCGCTTACTTGTTTATTCATCATACTTGTGAGCTTGTGATAGATTCTAGGGTTTGGCTCCGATCTACTTCATACAACACATTTGGCTTGGTTGAGTTGGTTCTGCAGGTTCAAGAAACCTAGAGTAGCATTTCTATTCATATAGATTTGGTTTCCTGTGGCTGGATTTCGAATTGCAGGCTCAGGCAAGTTTCTTGCACGGCAGTACCGGGCTGAGGCCGACAGTGCTGGGGAGCGGCAGTGCCGGGCTCAGAGCGGTAGTGACGGGCTATACCAATTAAGTTTTGAGCTGTGATTTTTGACAGACCTATTCACCCCCCTCTAGGCCACACAGATCCTTACACAAAGGCTGTGTGTGCGATCACATCTGAAGTCAGCTCTGAAAATTCACTGCTGAGTTCAATTTCAGCCTCATGGTTGTTGGTGGTGGCCTGCTGTATCTGAGATTGCCATTGCTGCATCATACGTTGCGCCAAGTCCGCCATGACCACAGACATCGCCTGCGATGTACGTGATAAAGCAATTATATGGTAAACAAGTCAAGGAATTGAGAGAAAAAAATAAAAATTAACCTCAAGAAACTTAACCTATATATATCATTCACTACCTGAAAAAGGCTCTATAAGTACGAGACCCTTTTCACTGTAGGGGCGGCTAATGTTGGAGCCGCTCTTACAGTGGCGTATTGGTGTCCATCGTTACCAACCACCCCTACAAAACACTGTAGGGGCGGCTGGTGATTGAACCGCCCTTACAGTGGTTCACTGTAAGGGCGGTTCAATGACCAGCCACCCTTACAATGGCACATCACTGTAGGGGCGGCTCAATGACCAGCCGCCCCTATAGTGATTCACTATAGGGGCGGCTCAATCACCAGTCGCCCCTATAGTGGACATCCAAATAAAGTCTACAGCCACCCTTCTTTCACCTCGGGACACTCTTCTACCTGAGAAAAAAAGGTTGGGAGGCCTTGGGCTCCTCCTACAGTGGGATTATTTGTAAGGGCGGTTCAATGACCAACCGCCCTTACAGTGGGTTATTTCATAAATCTCACTTAAACCCTAAGAGATGTCTCCGCTTGTGAAACATCTATGATGCCACTTTGTAGAAATCGTTTCATATTTGTCCTAGAGTTTAGGCGGCCAAGACATGTCACCACACCAATTTTAGGATTTTTTGAAAAACTATTGAATTACTGATTTTTTTTTAAGTTCTAGGAATTTTAAAGCCTAGCAGCTCGCAGATGAAATTTAAGACACTAATGACCTCTAGTGAGGAAGTGTTGAGTACCAAAGTTGTAGGTAGCAACATCATGCACATCTTTTGTATAGGCCATCCCTTCATTTGGCACTTTTTTATATGATCAAAGATTTGAAATTCAAATTTTGAGAGAGTTTTGTGCCGCTAAGGGATTTAAAAGTGTCTCTTATGAAAAAGTTTTGAATACCAAAGTTGAAGGGGCCAATATGATCTACAACTTTTGTTTTGGTCATTCCTTCATTTGACTCTGTCGTAACACACATTGTCCACATCTACTCTAATCTTTCACATAACCCACCTAAACTAGCAGATGTGCTCACTTCTGAAGCATCTACGATGCCACTTTGTTGAAATCATTTCATTCTTTTTTTGGAGTTTAGGTAGCCAAGAAATGTCACCTCACCAAATTTGAGGATTTTTTGAAACACTATTGAATTACTGAATTTTTCTTAAGTTTTAGGAATTTTAAAGTCCGACGGCTCGCGGATAAAATTTGGGATACTTAATAACCTCTAATGAGAAAGTATTGAGTACCAAAGTTGTAGGTAGCAACATCATGCACATCTTTTGTATAGGCTATCTCTTCATTTGGTGCTTTTTTATATGGTCAAAGATTTGAAATTCAAATTTTGAGAGAGTTTTATGCCGCTAAGTGATTTAAAAGTCTCTTATGAAAAAGTTTTGAATACCAAAGTTGAAGGGGACAACATGATCTACAACTTTTATTTTGGTCATTCCTTTATTTGACACTGTCGTAGCACGCACTGTCCACATCTACTCTAATCTTTCACAGAACTCAAACCATGTAAGAGATGTGCCCACTTGTGAAGCATCTATGATGCCACTTTGTTGAAATCATTTCATATTTGTTTCTGGAGTTTAGGTGGCCAAGGCATGTCACAACACCAAATTTGAGGATTTTTTGAAAAACTATTGAATTACTGATTTTTTTTAAGTTCTAGGGGTTTTAAACCCCAGCAGCTCGCGGCTGAAATTTGGGACACTTAATGACCTCTATTGAGAAAGTGTTGAGTACCAAAGTTGTAGGTAGCAACATCATGCACATTTTTTGTATAGGTCATCCCTTCATTTGGCACTTTTTTGTATGATCAAAGATTTGAAATTCAAATTTTGAGAGACTTTTATGCCACTAAGGGATTTAAAGTGGTCCTTATGAAAAAGTTTTGAATAGCAAAGTTGAAGGGCACAACATAATCCACAACTTTTGTTTTAGTCATTCCTTCATTCGACACTGTCGTAGCACGCACTGTTGAAAGGTCCTAAATGGCTAGAGGGGGGTGAATAGTCTAATAAAATTTCTACAAATCACTTAGAGCAACTAATTAGTCAATTAGAAAGCGAAGCTTTTTGCTCTAGCTCTACCAAGTGTTGCAAGCCACCTATCCAAGCAATTCTAGTGTATTATAATCACTATGGGACACAAGAGCTATGTCACTACTCTCTAAACTAGTGAGCTAGCAAGAAATAATTACTTCTAACTAGAGAGTTACTTCTAACAACAACTATCACTACACAAGTAAGAATGAAAGTAAATGCAAGTGATAGAGATGGTTACCGCCGCCGGCAAGAGACAAACAATCACTATATGAATTCCAATGAACACCGGGAGATATCCAATGAGACAAGACACACAATTTTTCTCCCGAGGTTCACGTGCTTGCCGGCACGCTAGTCCCCGTTGTGTCGACCACACACTTGGTGGTTCGGCGGCTAATAGGTGTTTCACAAACCTAGCTCAACAAATGAGCACCGCAAGAACCCACTCACAAGTGAGGGTAGCTCAATGACACGAGCAATCCACTAAAGTACCTTTTGCGATCTCCCGTGGGGACAAGGTCAAGAACCCCTTCCAAGAACTTGATTGGGGGCGGATATAATCACCAAATCCCTCACCAATCACCAACTCACAAACCGTCTAGGTGACGACAATCACCAAGAGTAATAAGAAATCAACAATCACCTAGTGCCACAAGATGAATCACAAATGCATATGACACTAGGGCTTCCTTGCCACCTCCTCTCATGAACATGAACCAACCATGGAGAGGGAGAGGAGAGGGATGAAGGGGATTCTCTTGGAGCTCTCAAATCGATCTATGGAGCTTGCTCTCTCACTTGCTTGCACCTCAAATCAATGGAGTGAGAGGAGGATTTGAGCTCTTTTTCTCTTCTAGGGTTAGAGCAAGAGGAGGAAGAAGAGGGGAGCAGCAGATTTTTGCATAAGAGAGTGAGCAAAGGAGAACCCTCACCACCCCCTAAAAGCAACCATCGCGTCACGTTCGTCCTTCCATCCGACAAGGCACGATCGAGCAGGGACTCACGCCCGTGCACCAGTCACACTCGGACTCGACCACGGCTCGATGACCCACCATAGTCGATCACGAATCTTGAGGGGAAACACACACATATGCGATGTAGCCGGCCGGCCTGTTCCTGTAGGCAGTAGCACAGAGCACGTACAATACACAACCGGGAGGCGGCAAAACAGCAGCGTCCGCCGCCGGTGTCGTGGCTGCTGGCATTCGCAGAAGCCTCGCAGGGCACAGGTGGTAATTAATGTCCGTGGCCGGGCATTTCTCTAAAAGGTCATTAATAATGGCCGTGGTTACGAAGCGGACACGTCCAAATGGGAACTCCTTTGACCGAAAGGAACGCTAAGGCCTTGCTTGGATGCTGAAATTTTGTCAACTTTGCTACTGTAGCACTTTCGTTTGTATTGACAAATATTGTTCAATCAAGTGCTAACTAGGCTCAAAAGATTTGTCACGTATTTATAATAAATATATATTAGTTATTTATTTTACTAATATTTAATGCTCCATGCATGAGTCCAAACATTGATGTGATGGAGAGAGAGTGAAAAAAGTTAGAAGTTGAAAGGAATCTAAACAAGGCCCAAGTGCGAGAGAATCTCCATGTGAAAAAGAAAGGTCGGCCGGCCGGCCCTAGAGAGCACTAGGACTAGAACTAGGACTAGGAGCTGCTACTACCGGATCTGTACAGTACTCCTCCATAGCTAGCAACTAGCTAGGCCCTGTGACGGGCCACGGGACCTAGAACCCTTATACTCCGTAGTCCACAAGTGTTGTTGGCTTGCGTCGGGAATATGACACCTATCATGCAGTAAGAGAGAGGGTAATATTCTCTCAGTAGTCTCTCCACCTTTTCTTCGGTCCGGTCCAACCCCGAAATGATCGATCCCGTTTTGCGCCGGTCTGCCGATGGCAAGGCAGCTTTTTCCTCTGTCCATGTCCATGCATGTCGTGGCCACGGTGGTGAATGATATAAGATGCCCAAAGGCGGGGTGTTTATACTCCTCCTCCACCTCCATTAGAGTGTTCTTGCCCATTTGAATTGTTGAGAAACAACTTGAGAGAGGAAGGAAGAGCAAGAGCCTTAGTGAGGTTGAGAGAATTGCTAATTGAGAGAATTAGTGACCTTATTAGTGAGAATTGAGTAGCAAGTGTGTATCCAACCATCTCTTTGGCCTTGACTTGGTGAAGTGAGAGTTCGAGCTTGTTACTCTTGGTGATCGGCATCACCTAGACGGCTTGGTGGCGATCGTGAAGCTTGGTGATCATCCGGAGGCTTTGTGGATTACCCAAACCAAGTTGTGACCGGTAGTGAGCATTCACCGGGCTAGAGCAGCGAAGAATCAGCTCATAGTGAGCACTTGATCCTTGCGGATCGAGGGGAGCGATACCCTTGCACGGGTGCTCCAACGAGGACTAGGGGGTGTGCCGGACACTCGATACCTCGGGAAAAAGTCACCGAGTCATTTCTACTCTCTTACATTCGTATTTACATTTGAGCAATTCATTTCCGCAATTTACTTGTTGTTCTTTCATAATTGAATTGCCATGTTAGAGTAGGAATGGAATAGAGATAGCCTTTGTGCGGTAGAGTTTAGAGAAACATACTTCTAGGCACAAAGGGGTTAATTGGGCTAGATAGGTTTTAATTCTTGTGAAAAGTTTAGACAAGCCCAGTTCACCCCCCTCTTGGGCATCTTGATCCTTTCAATTGGTATCAGAGCCTCGTGCTCTTGGTTTAGGCTTAACCGCCTAGAGTTAATATGTCCGGAGGTGAAGGACCACCTCCCATGTTCGAGGGAGATGACTTCCCATATTGCAAAATCCGTATGGAGTCATACCTAGAGGCGTTGATGTCAAATGCCGCCATGCCACGATCAATGGCTATCCAAAGCCTAAGGATGCCACTCATCTTACTCCTCATGAGGAGGAAAAATGAAAAGTGAAGAATGAAAAAAAATGCAAAAGCAAAACACATCTTTTGCAAGGATGTGTTCAATCGCGTGCGGAACCACAAGAACGCCCATGAATTATGTGATAACATTTGTGCGCTCCATGAGGGAACAAAGAGTGAGCATGAGGAACAATATCATTAGTCATGCAAAGCTAAATTTTTGAAATGCTTGCTCTTGAGAATGAAATGTACTCACGACTCAATTGTCTTGTAGAGGAGTTGAATGGACTTGGCCTCACTCAAATGCAACCATCCGATGTAGTGAGGAAGATTCTTTGTGTCCTCCCAATTGCAAAGTATGACACATTGTGACGGTTCTACACCAATGTGATATTTCCACGTCTACTCCAACTCAAGTCTTAGGAAAGATCAATGCTCATGAGATGTACATGCACATCACACCAAGTGGTGGCTCTTCCACTGACAAGAAGGACTTGGCTTTCAAGGCAAGTCAAGATAAGAAGGGCAAGTCCAAGGCAATTGAGGTCCACCATGAAAGCACAAGTGATGATGAAGATGACACCAACATTGCACTCATGGTGAAGAGGACCACAAAGATGTTGAAGAAGCTTCACAAGAATAAAGAAATTCTTCACAAGTAGCAAGATAAGACCAATCTCCAAAATGGATTGCTATAATTGTGGTGATCTTGGACATCTTGCTCATCAATGCACCAAGCCCAAGAAAGAGAACTACAAGAACAAGAACAAGGGCAAGAAGTATGATCATCAAGTGAAGATGAGAAGAAAAGTAAGAAGCTGAGAGGGCGAGATGGTGGACTAGAGGGGGGGTGAATAGTCCTTTCTAAAAATAATCGCACTGGCTAACCGAAACAAATGCGGAATTAAAACTATCGGTCTAGCCAAGACTACACCCCTCTACTTATACTCTATGAAACCTTACAAAAGATCCTAAACAAAGCAAACAAGGTGTCGGGCTAGCTAGAACTCACCTAAACAATCTAGCTTGCAAGGTCACACAAACCTATGCAACTAGTACTCTAATCAAACCGGGGAGCTTGCGGGGATATTACACCCGTATACCCCCATGACACGACTTGGGCTCTTCTACAGATACGGCCCAACCAGAAGGCCTTGCGGCCCGCGACCAGGCCGTCGCAGCCGCCAAGGACTCTCCTGATGACTTCTCGACAAGGAAGACCCGAATAGATAGACACGGATTCTTGCCAAAAGGAACCGATTGTAATCTGTTAGGATTCGGCAAGTTGTAACCCTGCTCCCCGACTATATAAGGCGAGCAGGGATCCCCTCCAAACACACGATATTCCAATCCATCAATAAAACCAGCCACTAGAACACAGGACGTAGGGTATTACGGCGACTTGCCGGCCTGAACCTGTCTAAATCGCCGCCTCACGTCCTTCTCTTTACGCTTTGCAGACGTCTCGCACGCCTCCGCCGCTCAATCTACTACCTTGGGCATACCCCTCGGTAGACTATCGACCATATTTCGTCGACAGTGGCGCGCCAGGTAGGGGGGGTGTGCTACGACACCATGATCTGCCAAGCGGTCACTTTCTCTCGCTCCATGGTTCTTCCGAAGTCGGGCACCACTTTTCAGATTGGATCTATGATCTGGACCTTGGGCGACCACGCTCCTGCTCCGGAAATCGTGGAATCTGCACAGCTTCCTGCGTCGGACGCTCTGCCGTCCATCCGCAGCGTCATCAAGCCGATGCGCCGCCGCCAAGAATCGTCCCTTGCGATGACCTGATCGAAGCCATCGACCGAGCCAACCAAGGAATTGCAGAATGCATCAACGCCATCGAGGTAGCGTATACAGCTTTCTGACCAATCTTGCCTTGAGCAGTTTTCAGGTACACCATTTCGAGTTTCCAACGCTCGACCCACCCACCGCCCCAGATCGGATCTGCATCCGACACGTCGCCGCACTTCGTCTCCAACGTCCATGCCCTTCGGGCTCCGCGGTGTGGCTCCTACATATCAGCATCGGGCGCTGCGATAGCTCTCCGACCAGCTTCAATCTTCTGGCGCCGACCAGATGGCTCCGACAGCAAGCGCGACCGAATGACCCATCTCCATCTCACTCGTCAGCATGGTGACTCTCCAGAGATCTCCGCGATACTGTTTCAGAGAGTTTGGCGTCCAGATCTACCACGACAAACGGCTCCACTTCCATGCGGTCCACGACTGTCATCTCCACCGATCTGGGGCTGACTTCCCGCCGTATCGTGGTGGTGTCATCTTCAATGTCTCCGCGACAGTCCTCCACCGTCGAATGAAGCGGATGGCAAACGCGCTAATCGGGAGCAACGCAACATCGACCGGCAACGCCGACGTGACGACGAGCGACGCGACAAGGAGTGCCGTGACCGGGAGCATCGCGATAACGATCGACGTCGCGATCGCGACAACGCTGGAGGCCGCGACCTCATCTACGAATTCGACAGGGTCGATGATCAGCCCGTCTACCCGACCCCAAGCGCCAACCTCACCGTCGTCTACAACGAACTCTCCAAGCTTCTGCTAACCCTGGAACTACAGAAGGTTGTCGCCCACGTCAAGGCTTCCACCGTGCAGTGCAACAAGAGAGGCCGCTACACTCACCCTCCGGATCGTCATACAGTGGAACGCCACCAAGCCCGCATCCTTCGCGCCGACGGAGATTGCCGCCACGTCGCGACAGGAAGTCTCCCAAGGCAATCGTGCCCGCGATCAAGCTCCAACTCCCGACACCTCGACAGGGCCATGCCCTTTCACCTCCCGGCTCTGAGCCTTCCAATGGCCTCAGGGCTTCAAGGTCACCACGGTGGACAAGTACGACGAAAAGGCCAACCCAGAGCAGTGGCTCACCACGTATGAAATTGCCATTTCAAGCAGCCAGAGGAGGATCTGACGTGGTGGCCAAGTACCTCCCCGTCATGATGTCGTCTTCTGCCAACAGTTGGCTCCAAAGCTCGCCGAGAACACCATCGATACCTGGGAGCAACTGAAGGAAGTCTTCGTCAAACGTACAGTGCTACCTGCGTTCAGCCAGGAACACGCTACGATCTCCAAAACGTCCACCAAGAGCATAACGAAAGCCTCCGGAGCTACATCCGACGATTCTCCAACATGCGCCTCACGATTCCGGAGATCGCGATGCAGAAGAAGCTATCTCCACGTTCTCCAACGATCTGCGCCATAAGGAGCTCCACAACAAGATCATCCGGAGAGGTAGTAGTTGTGGGTATTTTAAACGCACAGAGAATAATCCGCAAGCGCACGGATACCGATGTAGCTTTCACCCGAGAGTATTCCAGTGTATCGATTTCCACAGGGAACGTGAAGTGTACTAGAAGAATTAAGAACGTCCAAGAAAAGATGGTAAAATGGGTAGAGAGAGATTTAGAGTTTCTAAGAGGTCTATCTAATAAAGGCTTACTAAACTTTACTTACTTCGGGACATAGAACACTAGCCACAGAAAGGGATGAGAAAGGGGCTAGGAGCTCCGACTACGGTCCTACAAACACCAACCCGAACGAGGTGGACTACGTCGGCCGTCAGGGCTGTCACCACCCGGGGCTACCACAACTATCCGTGGGGCTGGGTGCAAACTCAGGTAAACCCTAGTCTAGACGCCACGTCTACACTAACGTCTACTACTCTAATTATCTAGAATAATTAGAGCACTCGATCGAGCGGAGATCCAGTAAATGAAATAAAGCAAGAACTATAATTAAATATAATACTTGGAAAGAATAAATGAAGAACCTGGAGATTACTTGAAGACGAACTAGATGCTGCACCAATACAATGTCAAGGAAGATCCAACAGCTTTGGCTCCTCCTCAGCTCTCTCCTTCTCCTCTCTCTAATCCGATCTCTAATTACAACTAGATGAACTAGACAACTAGAACTAGAACTAGATCTGATTCTAGATGAACTAGAAGAGATTCATCTAGAGGGACCTCTACTTCTAATTGAAACCCTAGTTTCTGATGTGGAGATGAATAATGAAGAAGGAGATGCCTGGAGATGAGAGGGGGGTCGGGTCTGGTTTTATAGCCCGGAGCATGGAACGTGAGCCTTGGATCAAACCGACTTCAGGGACGGTGGAGATGCACCCTGGAGGCGGTGGAAGAAGGGGAGGAGGTGGAAGAAGGTTCTAGAAGGCGAGGAAACGGGTGTGGCTGACCGGTCTGTCCGGGTGGGACCAGTCGGTCTGCCCAGTGGGCCCATGTGGTGGCCCGCCTCGTGGTGTCTTCTGGTGTCTTCTAGATCCTTCTTTTGCAGATTTCGCTTCGAAATTAATATCTTTTCATCCGGGACTCCGAATATAGCAAATGATATGTCCGTTTCGATCGTCTCGATGAGCTCTTCGCAATGGTGCACTCCAATTCATCACTTGAGATGCTTTTATATGGTAAAAAACATGGATGTCCTACAAAACAAGTGAGAGCACCAAACTCGTGGAACTTGTTAGTTTCAAACCCTACAACTATGCTTTGTGATTCATTTAGTGTTATTTCATGCAATAGTTGATGGTTAATTATGAGCATTAGTGAGCGTCAACAAGTTCCCCCAAGCTTAACCTTTGCTAGTCCCGAGCAAAGCCCATATCAACAGCGGATCAGGTTGCTGCAATATCTTCACTTCCAACAAGTACACATGTATTGAAACAAAAGTTCTCATAAAGATCATATTATTTATCACAGGGCTTAGTACTTTATCTTGAATCTTGAGTAATTGAAAGATAGAACGATCAAACCAAGCACACTGTCTCTAGTTCTTTTACTTCACCATTATCCCGGAGTTTTTATGAATTTTCAAAAAGCTTAAAAACATATGTTGTCAAATTAAACAATGGATCCAAAGAGAAAGTCAACCACACCATTGAATCAAGAAGTGCATGTGTATGGAAAATAGAGGCAGATGCTCTTTTAAAAAAATGGAGGCAGATGATCTGTTTATCAGAGACACATGGCTATCAGGCTAATTTTACTAGCGGGCACATGCCCATTTTTTTATGATGTCATTTTTTTTCATCATTTTTTTCGAGGTTCCGGACACTTGTCCCTTTTATTTCCTCGGGATCTTTGTTTTTGAGGTTCGGACACTTGTCCCTTTTTATTTCCTTGGATTTTTTTTCAATAGCCACATGCTTCCAACAAACTTTTGAGAGATTACGAAAAATAATCATGAGCATTTATGAGGAAAATAGATGGAATGTATAAGTGATCTCAATTCAATAGCATGATAACTTCTTATAGGGTAAACAAAGCTTAATTTAACTCAATGCAACTATTAGTCATATTTATATGAGAAATCTCCGGAACTCTAGTGTTGTTAGAACAAGGTAATAGCAGCTCAGATCATCACATGTCATATGTCAACTACCTAGACTCTAGGTCAAGCATTTGCTACCCATGCATTAATTTCATTTTTAAGCATCATTATTAATTAAGAGAACTTATGCTTTGAGGCCATGTACTGAAAGAAATTAGATAGAGTAAACTATTCCTCATTTCCATATAAAAGATGAGAGAGAGAGTTCTTCTTTTATTATTGGACTTTTAAAACAAACTATGCACACTATTTATTTAATCCAACACACACTTATTATAAAAAACTGAGATAATAAATAAGACATACCTGGATTACGAAGATAACAGGGGTGCGTCTCCCCCAAGTCGGTTCCCTTAATAGCGTTGAGCCTTCATGTGCCCATATATTTTTTTGTTCTTTTAATTTTAATGGTGAGCCTTCATGTGCTCACATTTTTTTTGTATATTGTTTTTTTATTTTATTTTTATTTATGTATAGAAAGTAAACTTAAGAGGATAAGGATACTTACTTGATACACGGGGGTGCTTTCCCCAAGCTGAATGTTGACGTAGTCGTTCCATCTTGCAATGTAGCAGACTGGCAGTGAAAATGTTCTTCCTCCATCGGAGCATTGATTGATGTTGATGGTTGTTGAAACATTGCTCCAACAGTGAATGGAACATCCACTTACTCGTCAGCTTTTCTTGGTCTTTCAAATCCTGTGAAACTCAAATAGACAACAAAACTTGTGGAACAGATTAAGTGTTAGTGGTTGGCCACTCAAGTCTTAGTTGTCCAGAGTTTCAGTAAGATCTCTTTCTCAATATTTTTGTATTTTTATTTTTATGATGCAATGACAGTCTAACAAAATGAATGCATTTTATTTTTTATGCCACCACGGTGAATATCCCCACGGGTTTTTACACACCATAGAATTATTCACATAGGTTTTAGGTTTTATGATGCAGTGTAATATTTTTATTTTCTTTCTTTTTTTATGCAATGCTAATGCAGAAAGTAAATACGCTATGGAGAAATGATTATGCAAATGATAGAAAGTAAACATGCAAAATAGAAATTAATGCAGAAAAGATAAATATGGATAACTACCCCCGATTTTACCTTTCGGCGAGGGTTCAATGTTTTAAGTCTTCTGAACAAGACTTCTCACCATGTTCATTCCTGAGGTGTATCATTTGATCTTGATATGTAGACCTTGATAACTACACCTCTTGATATGGTGTCACCCATGTTCTTCGTTTGCTCAGCAGTTTGAGGTGAAGCATTAGTTGTGGAAGCTGGCAGCATCTTGCTTAGTGTGCATGTTCTTGTAGATCCAAGACCTTCACTCTGTAGAATTTGGGAGTTGACAAACTCCTCTATGTTTTGCTGAAGAGTGTATCCTGCTCATAAAGACAAGGTAGAGATCAAGTGCATGGGCTCTGTTGGTGGAAAAACACCAACAGATCCAAAAGTTTTGTTCATTCCTCTCTAACCTTAGGCACATTGCACAAGATAAACTTGTTGTTTATGTGTTCTATTCAAACTTAACATGAGTGATATGATCAAAAGATGAGCATGAAAGTAGCATCTTAAAATATTTAACAAATTAGATTGCTTAACCCAAGGAAGGATAACCTATGCATAATGTGTTGATCCTTTCATGATTATGATATTTCATCTTCCAAAGGTTAGATGCATAACATTTTAGCTCATTTAGTTAAGATAGTGAGATTCAAGAGAGTAAAGCTAAGACAAAGAGTAAAGAACTGAACATGTTGAGTTGATTATGTTCGATCAAGTGAGGTGCAACTTAAACATGTTTGGTTCTTATTTATACCAGAATTTAGGGGAAGCTTTTAAAGTGATGGTCACATACCTTGAGATGTTACCTTTATCATTGAAGAGGGATGTGTTGAACCACCTTGTGGAAGCTTCTCTTGTCTGGCTGGTTGTTTCTTCATGAATAGCTTATCTTCTCTTGCTTATTTCATAGTGAGCCTGAGTGATGGGAGCTTGAGAGGAGGAAGGCATAGTAGGATCATCTTTGGAGGAATCAACCTTCCTTCTCTATGTGTCAACCTATCAGTGAAGGTGTGTTGTTCCTCCCATGGTGGTCTTTATCTTCTAGTGACCCAGCTCAAACTTGTTCACCTACTTCCATGGAGTGAGTGCTTTAATTGTAGGTATTGTTTTGTGGCACTCATCTTTTGTCTTGTTCCATGGATCTCATTTCTCCATGATCAGTGAGTTGTGTCTCCCTTGTGCAAGATGTTGAAGTTCATGTGTCTCTTCATCTCCAGTGTGAGTTCATCTCAGGACTTTCCCAAATTGATATTGAATGTTTTCCTGCAGGGATTAGTCCAACAAAATATCCAACATCCACTATAGTATACTATTGGCTCAAAAACCAACCTAGACACCACGTCTAATTTGATTTAGGAAGGCATTTTAACCTAAGCACCATACTTAATTTAAAAGCCTTTAGAGGTAAAATCAGGACACCTTTTAGCTCAAGAATCAAACCAGACACCATGTGTTACTTTTATTCATGAAAATAGTTTAAACTAAGCACCATGCCGTGTATGAAAATACTTCAAACCTAAACATATACTATAGCAAATGAGGGTAGCATTAAAGCATTAAGAGATTTACCCAAATGGTGATGAGAGAGTATGATTAGTGTATAGCACGTGAGCATGTCTTTAAAGGTAGGGGCAACCAACATAGCAACATGGTAAGAGATGTTCTTACAAAGTGTATCCCCCAAGCTTAGATTTTTCAAAATCAAGATTGGATGAATGTAATTCAATGTTGCATGATGAATAGTTGGACATACCTTGTGTTTGTCATTCCTTCGAACGTTTTTGCTCCAAACCTGCAAAGGTTAGTGACAAGAATACCCGAAGAAATATTTTAACAATTATGTCCCTACGCTCATTACACAAGGCAGTGTAGCAGGAAGGTGAACACTGGTCTGAAAAGAATGCTTGTTTTAGGACACTGAGCTTGTCTTTTGGGAACCTTCAAGATGTGATTTGGTGAGTGGTTTCCCCTCCAACACCAACTTTAAGAGCACAATGAGATCTACAACATTTGTGATAAACATATGCATCTACAAACCCCTTTTGAAGTTTTTGTAAATAGAAAGCATGAGGGGGTTGAAAATCTCGAGTGTGACAATGTTAGACAGACCGATTGAATTAGGAGATGTCTCATATGAGCATGGATTTAAAGAGGTGTTTATGAAGTAGCTTCCATGCTCTTTGATATCATCTTCCTCGATTTCAGAGAAGAACACCGAAGGATGGGGTTTATCATTTTCTAAAGTGTGGGGTGTTTTCTCTACGGAAGGTTTTGTGACAACCAAATTATTAGAAGGATTTGAAGGAATTTCAAATTTGGTTGTGTGTTCCTCCTCATGTGATCAGGGTTGGGCTCGACTTCTTCTTCGGGGAATTCATCAAAATGTCAGTGTAAGGAGTGTTTTCAAGAATTTTCTCAGGATGGCTTTTCCTTCACTAACAGTTTTATGAATGAATGATCCTCCCGAAGAGGTATCAAGAAAAAGGGCAGCTTCTTTGCTAAGATTCCATCTAATGAAATGTTGTGATAATCTCTAGTCAAAGAAAGATCTAGTCATTGTCACACTAATAACATAAATCTCCTAATGTGGTCAGTCAAAGAAAGATCTAGGCCATTGTTGACAAGGTCCTAAATCTAGTCCCAGGCTGCTCCTAGTGTCTCCTTGTCTTTTTGTTTAAAGGTAAGAATTTCTATTCGAAGGGCAGTGGTTCGAGACAGAGGGAAGAAAGCAAGACAAATTTGTCTCGAAGTTCATCCCAGTTTCCATCTACTCCTCTTACGTTATGAGCATAGCACTGTTTTGCTCTTTCAAAAAGGGAGAACGGAACAATTTCCATTTAATGGTCTCTTGTGTCATGCCAGCAATAGACAAGCAAGAACACAATTGCTCAAATTCACGAGGTGGGTGTAAGGATTCTCGTCTTCTAGCCCAGAGAAGGGTTGCTCCCGAACCATGGCTATAAAGCCGGGACAAAATTGGTAGCCATCAGTAAGAATAGGATGTGATGATGGTGGTGGCTCCAACAATTCGCCCTTTGGAGTAGAGTATTTATAGATAGGAGTGGAATTCATGTGGTAAGAAGTGTGGTGGTGAGGTAAAGGTGGTGGTAAGGTGGTAAAAGAAAAGAAACACGGACAACTTGGTTCGAAACTAGCACAGCTACCGTTCCCCCCGCAACGGCGCCAGAAAGCTTGTTGGGTATTTTAAACGCACAGAGAATAATCCGCAAGCGCACGGATATCGATGTAGCTTTCACCCGAGAGTATTCCAGGGTATCGATTTCCACAGGGAACGTGAAGTGTACTAGAAGAATTAAGAACGTCCAAGAAAAGAATGGTAAAATGGGTAGAGAGAGATTTAGAGTTTTCTAAGAAGGTCTATCTAATTAAAGGCTTACTAACTTTACTTACTTCGGGACATCAGAACACTAGCCACAGAAAGGGATGAGAAAGGGGCTAGGAAGCTCCGACTACGGTCCTACAAACACCAACCCGAACGAGGTGGACTACGTCGGCCGTCAGGGCTGTCACCACCTGGGGCTACCACAACTATCCGTGGGGCTGGGTGCAAACTCAGGTAAACCCTAGTCTAGACGCCACGTCTACACTAACGTCTACTACTCTAATTATCTAGAATAATTAGAGCACTCGATACGAGCGGAGATCCAATAAATGAAATAAAGCAAGAACTATAATTAAATATAATACTTGGAAAGAATAAATGAAGAACCTGGAGATTACTTGAAGACGAACTAGATGCTGCACCAATACAATGTCAAGGAAGATCCGACAGCTTCGGCTCCTCCTCAGCTCTCTCCTTCTCCTCTCTCTAATCCGATCTCTAATTACAACTAGATGAACTAGACAACTAGAACTAGAACTAGATCTGATTCTAGATGAACTAGAAGAGATTCATCTAGAGGGACCTCTACTTCTAATTGAAACCCTAGTTTCTGATGTGAAGATGAATAATGAAGATGGAGATGCCTGGAGAGGGGGGTATGGGTCTGGTTTTATAGCCCGGAGCGTGGAACGTGAGCCCTTGGATCAAACCGACTTCAGGGACGGTGGAGATGCACCCTAGGAGGCGGTGGAAGAAGGTTCCAGAAGGCGGAGGCAAAACGGGCTCTGTGGCCGACCGGTCGGTCCCGGGGGTGGGACCGGTTGGTCTGGCCCAGTGGGCCCACGTGTGGCCCGCCTCGTGGTGTCTTCTGGTGTCTTCTAGATCCTTCTTTTGCAGATTTCGCTTCGAAATTAATATCTTTTCATCCGGGACTCCGAATATAGCAAATGATATGTCCGTTTTGATCATCTCGACGAGCTCTTCACAATGGTGCACTCCAATTCATCACTTGAGATGCTTTTATATGGTAAAAACATGGATGTCCTACAAAACAAGTGAGAGCACAAAAACTCGTGGAACTTGTTAGTTTCAAACCCTACAACTATGCTTTGTGATTCATTTAGTGTCATTTCATGCAATAGTTTGATGGTTAATTATGAGCATTAGTGAGCGTCAACAGTTGCCACGGTCACCGAACTAATGACGATCGCCAACTCCTACGCCGACGCCGACGATGCCCATCGCCATCATGAACGTCCGCGTCGCCGGTCACGATCCCAAGAGCGTCGCCGTGATGACGATCGTCGCAATGAACGACGCAATGAAGGACGCGACCACCGCTCGAAGCAACGTGACCACCGCGACAACCGAGATCGCCGGCATGATCAGTTAGAGTCTTCCTGTCAGAGAACGGACCACCGTCAGCGCGACCGTCGCTACAAATCGCCAACACCAATACTCGGCCGAGGCGCACCTACAACAACGACTATGAGAAGCTCTTCAATGGCCCGTGTCCTCTCCACAAAGGCGCCAGACACTCCATGCGCGAGTGCGACACCATCGCTCGCAACGTCCGCGGGAGCGACGACAAGCGACCGCGAATCGACAAGGACAAGGATGCCGACACCCATGAGCCTGCCTTCCGTGCACCAGCGAGGACCCTCTCCATCTTCGGCGGCAACATCGTCATCAAGACCGAGCAGAAGCAGCGTCAAGTACGATGTGACATCGCCTCCGTTGTGGCCATCACCGACGACCCTGCCAACGTCCGTCACCTCGACTGGTCGGAGCGCTCCATCACCTTCTCCAGGGAAGACCAGTGGCCGGACGACAAGTATCCAGGGCATTTTTCTCTCTCTCGTCATCGACCCGGTGATCTCCAACTGCCGCTACAGCAAGGTCCTCGTCGACGGCGGAAGCGCCCTCAACATCATCTTCTCATCGGCTTTCCGCCGAGCTCGACTACTCCAAGCGGGATCTGTTCCCGACGAATTTCCCCTTCTGGGGCATCGTACCAGGTAAACCCTCCATGCCCGTCGGACAGATAACCCTCCTAGTGCAGTTCGACACCTCCGACCACTTCCGCGAGGAGTACATCACCTTCATCGTCGCCGACTTCGACACCCGCCTACCACGCCATCCTCGGTCGCCCGGCGCTCTCCAAGCTCATGGCTGTTCCACATTACGCCTACCCTCGTGCTCAGATGCCAACGAGAAAGGCGTCCTCAGCGTTCGGGCAAATCTCCAGGTGGCTTATGAGTGCGAGCAGGAGACAATCAACTCCGCCGAACACGCCAACAGATCCAGGCGTTCAGGACTGCATCGCCAACGCCGCAAGCTCCGCCCCGACGATCTCGAGATCCCGGAGACCTCCGACCAGCGCTCCATCAAGAAGTCGAAGGACATGAAGCAGGTGGCCCTGGTGGACCGCGCTCCGGAGAAGACTGACGTCATCGGCACCAACCTCGACCCTAAATAGGAAGACGCGCTCGTCAGCTTCCTACGGAGCAACGTCGACGTGTTTCGCCTGGAAACCAGCGGACATGCCTGGAGTTCCACGGAAGTTCATTGAGCACTCCATGAATGTCTCCTCAACCGCCAGGCCGGTTCGCCAAAAGCTCCGTCGCTTCGCGCCAGATAGGAAGGAGGCAATTAGGGTAGAGCTCACCCAGCTCCTAGCTGCCGGTTTCATCAAAGAGGTGTATTGCCCGGATTGGCGGGCCAATCCGGTTCTTCCTACTAAAAAGAATAAAGAATGGCGTATGTGCGTTGACTACACCGATCTCAATAAGCATTGCCCTAAGGACCCCTTCCTCCTCCCTCACATTGACGAGGTCGTCGACTCTACCCGCCGGGTGCGAACTTCTCTCCTTTCTCGATTGCTATTCCGGTTACCATCAAATTTCTTTGAAGGTAGAAGACCAGATCAAAATGGCGTTCATCACGCCTTTTGGCGCCTACTGCTACACGACCATGTCATTCGGGCTGAAGAACGCCGGAGCCACGTACCAGCGTGCGATCTAGGATTGCCTGAAGGTCCTCATCTAGGAGAAAGTCGAAGCTTACGTGGATGACGTCATCGTCAAGACTCGTAGCACCGACACGCTCATCTCCGACCTTGAGGCAACCTTTAAGTCCCTCAACAGGTTCAAGTGGAAGCTCAACCCCAACAAGTGCATCTTCGCGTGTCATCTGGAAACCTCCTCGGCAACATCGTCAGCCGCGATGGCATTCTCCCAAACCCCGACAATGCGGATACATGAGTGTATGCCGAGTCTCAAGTGATGAGTGATTGTTAACTGGGATGATGCGCATGTTCTTTGGCTTGTGTTGTGCAGGTGTCGAGCACGGATACAATGATCAAAGGCAAGGTGAAGGTCATGTAGAGACGTGCCGTGCCGATGGACCGAGAGTGGCGAAGGGCGAACGTGAGGCTTGGACTGAGGGACCAGTGGCCTGAGGATCAGTTGTGGTGGCTGACAGACTGGGACAGCGACGAGCGAAGACTTGCGGGTGGACGGGGTGCACGGGCGGTGCATCCCCTCTACGGCTCGGTTTGGTGGTTGAGCCACCAAAAAACCACAGAGTGGACGGTTTCCAGGTTTGGGCCTCAAAACCTGGGCGCTGATGGTTTCCGAGTTTGGGCCACAAAACTCGGGCTGAGGACGGTTTCCAGGTTTGGGCCTCAAAACCTGGGTGCTGCGGGTTCCTGAGTTTGGGCCACAAAACATAGGCGATGGACGGCTGGTTTCCCGGTTTGGGCCTCAAACCAGGGGTTGGTCGTGAAGGCTGGTTTCCCAGTTTGGGCCACAAAACCGGGGGCGAAGTCCGGGAAAAGGACGAGCAGAGCGGTGGCGGCACGTGGCGACAATTGGTGAGGTTGCGTCGAGGCAACGCTACCGTTCTGTCTGCGGGCGTGGCCATCGGATCACCACCTACCACGAGTTGGTCCAGAATAACCTTAGGGCTTAGCTGGTTCACTTTGTATTTAGTTAGGGGTAGAGTGGGAATTAGAATTAGGATAAGTAGAGGGAGACATCCACCTCCCATCCTATCTCAGTCATTTGCTCTTTGCCTTCTAGGTTTTCCTGCTCTCCCCCAATCCCCTGCTGTAGCAACTGAGATCCGCAGAGAATCATACCTCTATGTACTGGAGATTTTGAGGAAGTGAGACCGTAATCTCACTGTTGTAGCGTGTGGTAGCCGCACGGTTGCAGATCGATGTGTTGATTCGTGTTTTGTTCGTGTTCTTCGCGTTCTTCATTTCTCCGCGATTTTCCCATCACTCGATCTCCCTCTCTACTGCGTCTTTTCGAAATCCATTTAAATCAACTTGTTCTTTACAGTGAGGAGATCATTTCCACCGAAGGAATTCATCTAACTCCTCACGAACAAGTAGATCGGGTTGATTTCGTTTTCGTGGCGCTTTTTCAGTTCATATTCCCTCTTCTTCGATTCCCAGTGTTTGAGTTGATTTGAGGGGATGATTTCTTGGGGATAGTCCTTCCAACTACCTCGTATCATCTTCTCCAAGTTTGGGAACAAGGGATTTTGATTTGAATCAAATTTGGGAGGATTTGAGTTGAGGACGACCGAAATCGCCCTCTCTGGACAGCCGCGGACAGTCCGCCGTTCCAAGCGCGGACAGTCCGGGCGTCGGGACTCAGCCGAGCAGTGGTTGTTCGTCGCCGAGTACAGTGTCCAATTTTGACCAGCGGACAGTCCGCCTTTGGAGTTCGCGGACAGTCCGGGAATGTCCAGGGGACTTGCAACATCTGTGTTGTTTTTGGTTTTCTGCTCGCGGACAATCCGCCCCTGGCGCGGACAGTCCGGGACTGGGAGTCCGGACAGTCCGCGAATCGGCTATGAGTTGAGTTTTAGTTCATTTGCTCTCCCCTCCCCGACTTCTTCGCTTGGTTTCCGGACTTTTCGTTGGCCCTATAGTTCAGCTAGTAACCTCTCTAGGTATCTTGCTACTCGTTAGCATAGGTATTTAGGGATTTCTCGATGTAGGCTTCAATCTACGTTTGGGACTAGGCTTTAGGGGTTCAACTTGTGCCGGTGCTTTTGGTGTTTGACTTGCTATCATCGCTTTGTGGTGCCTCGCTGTGATCCTAGGGATCATCCACCCTCTTCCAGGGTCGTGGCATCACGGTTTTGGTCGAAGTTTTTGGGGTTGATTTGTGGGACAAAGGCCGAAGTTTCGAGAGAAATTTTTGAGCTCCCATTCACCCCCCTCTGGTCGCCTTCGTATTGCATTCTCGGTCCTCTTCATTGGTATCGGAGCGGGTTAAGGATCTTTCACCTTAGCCGGTTCCACATCCACAGAAGGCGACATGGATCGCGGCGTGGGCAAACCGCCATTTTTCGATGGGACGAACTATGCGTATTGAAGATACGCATGTCGGCCTATCTGCAGAGTTTGGGTGCTTCCATCTGGGATATTTGCAACTCTGCCGATTACGTGGTCTTGGCTGCTCGTGTTACTCAGCAACAGATCGATGAGCACGATGCCAATAGCCGAGCCCTTAATGCTCTTTTCTCATGTTTGAGCATGACGGAGTTTGATATGTTTCTCACCTCGCTACGGCTCGGGAGATTTGGGCTACCCTCATGCGTTTCCATGAGGGAACCACTCAAGTCAAAACCCGTCTCTACGAGTCGCACAAGCGAGAGTATGAGAACTTTTGACATATGCTAGTGAGAGCATAGAGAGTTTATTCGCTCGCTTTCAGGTGATTGTCAACAGGATGAGGGCTAACAAGGAGCTATTGCCTTTCAACGATCATGAGAGAGCTTTGAAGCTTTTGCATACTCTTGATCGATCGGTGTGGGACTCAAAGGTTCAGGCGATCATCAATCACCTAACTATGAGACCCTCACATGCGATGAGCTCTTCAGTAAGCTCAAGTCCAGTGAGATTGATGCCATGGCGAGGGCTTCTTATGAAAATCCTTCTGGCCCATCGATGGCTTTGCTTTCTGGCACTTCTGCTAACCCCTCTGGAGGCTTTGCACTCTCTTCTCTTCTTTCTGTCACAGAGGAGCAGCTAGTTTCATGGGGGATGACGAGTTGGCTTTGCTCGCCAACCGGTTCTCGCAGTTCCACAACAACCGCATGAACCGTCGCTGCGGAGGAGGACGCTCGGGTGTTTCGAGTGTGGCGACCCAACCACTTCATCACCAATTGCCTGAAGAAGAACAAGCAAGTCTTCGCAAGGTGGATCATGGCACAAGTATGACTCCGGTAAGCGCATGGAAGTACATCCCGGCGAAGCACAAGCGGAAGGGCGGCTTCAACAGGAGTACATCAAGACAATGTACTTGGAGAAGGCCCAGGCTAAGCAGCGTGCGTTCTTCGTCACGCTCAACGACGTCGATGACTCGGATGATGACTCCGCTTCCTAGAGCGACGGCGAGTCCGAGAAGAAGAAGAAGAATCGAGGACAAGATGAATGACCTCTGCTTCTTCGCCGACAACGAGGTTTCTGCACCATGGCCCTCGGCATGGAGGTCGACGAAGAGCTAGAGGAGATCCCTCGGAACGACACGACGACAACGACACCTCCCGGTATCTCAGACCCCCGATGAGCTTTCTGCTGAGGTCGAGAAACTTACTGCCGCGCCCTTCTTAGTCAAGATAAGTTGCTTAGGCGTGCTGCTAGAGAGCGGAAGGAGTTTAGGCAGAAGTGGGAGGATACGGTAAAGGAACTTGAATCTGTCAAGTCCACTGTTGTGGTGTCTGAGGAGGAAGTGTGAGATGTGCTCCACACACATGACTGACCTTCTCACTTTGAGAAGTATGCTGTGTTGGTAGGAGAGGTGGATGAGCTGAAGGTTAGATCCTCGCCGTTGGGTGCGTGCAAGTCCTGTGCGGGCTTGCAATCCGAGTTGGCAGAGAAGAATGCCAATATTGTGTCTCTTGAGAAGGCCAGCTCGAACACACTTGTGTGACTAGGTGCGTTCTGTGTGAGGGTTTGGAGATGGAGATTGCGAACGTGAAGCATGACAGGATGCCAACCGAGGAGGAAAACACATACCTTCGGACCATCTTGTCATGGGTGTCTAGTGGTGAGCCGTAGCTTGGGATGATGATCTCCCAGTTCAAGCGTGCTGCTAGAGGTCCAGGTGTAGGCTTTGCTCAGGGTGTTGAGTGTGCTTCATCTTTTGGCAAGATTGGAGAGTCGAGTGGTCCGAACCCATGTGAGAAGCACAACTCCTCCACTACTCCCAAGCTTACCAAGATTCCACCCAAAGAGCCTCTCAAGCCTAACACCAAGGATGGGGGTATTTGTTGAACCTCTGAGAGCTCCACCCAAGAAACAATCATGGGCTCCAAAACCAAACCACCTCAAGAACAAGCTAGACACCATGTCACCCATCCCAGAGGAGCTTATGCCACAGAAGGGCAAAGTGATCCACACCCACTACCGTGAGTACCACAACACCCCCTATGAGAGCGGTGAGGTACCATTGTGAGCACTGTGGGAGAGATGGACACTTGAGTGAGTTTTGCTTTCGGCGCAAGAGAGAGGCACGCCGTGCAAAGGAGATGAACAACACGAACATGTACCATCCTTTCCATGATGTACATGTGCCGAATGTTCAGAGACGTACTCTAGGCCTAGAGGTCCAAAACCTCAAGTTCCTAGCCTAGGCCGCGAAGAGAATGTGCCCGGCGGGAGCCTGCAGTTGTGGCTATGGACCCCGTGGCGGTGGCTTTGTAGTTGTGCGTTTTCCCCCCATCGCGTTTTGAGTATCGCGATGGACGCTCCTCCCTTAGCGGACCACGTTTTCCTCTACGTGGTGATCGCTCTTCTCGTAGGCGTGCTAGGAATGGTTTTTCTGCTAACCGTTCTTTTGAGCAGCTGGCCCAACACTGGTATTCTTCCTACTTCACTAACCCCAGTGTTGGACCGTATGCTCACCCTATGTCTTTTTATTGATGTAGGTAAAACGATTGGAGAACGTTTGGTTAGTGGATTCTGGCTGCTCGAGGCACATGACCGGAAACGCCAAGTGGTTCTCTCCAGTCTTAGTCCGTCACCGGAAAGGAGTTTATCACCTTCGGTGACAATAGCAAAGGTAGAGTGTTGTCTCGTGGGTCGGTGCGAGGTAATGAGCACTTTGTGTTGCGCGATGTTGCTCTTTGTTTCTAACTTGCATTTTAACCTTCTTTTTGTTTCGCAACTTTTCGATGATGACTATGAGATTCATTTTAAGTCGAATCTCAGTCGTATTTTGGATCCTCGGGGCAATCTTGTTTGTATGTGATTTCGCCCTTTGGGAAAGTCTTTCGTGCGAATTTCTCGGAGTCGTTTTGAGTTTCACGTTGTCTTTTGGCTGGACCTTCCTCCTCTGATCTTTGGAAGTGGCATAGGAGACTAGGACATTTGAGCTTCGACTTGCTTGCAAGACTTAGTTCACTTGGCCTAATCCGAGGATTGCCCAAGTTGTGCATGGAGAAGGATCTTGTTTGCCATTCTTGTAGACATGGGAAGATGGTTGCCGCTCCCCACCATCTAGTGACTCAGGTCATGACTAAGCGCCCTGGAGAGCTTTTACACATGGACCTTGTTGGTCCGGCTCGGGTGAGCTCGGTTGGGGGCAAGTGGTACGTGCTTGTTGTTGTTGACGATTTTTTGAGATATTCGTGGATCATCTTTTTTAGCTGAAAGACTGAGACTTTCTCTTTTGCTCGCAATCTGATTTTGTGTCTTCAGAATGAGTTCCGTTTGAACTCAATGCGAGATATTCGTAGTGATAATGGTTCCAATTCAAGAATTCGGACTTTGAGAAGTTTTGTAACTCTTTGGGTTTAGAGCATCAGTTTGCTTCCCCCTACACACCGCCACGGAATGGTGTTGTAGAAAGGAAAAATCGGACCCTTGTAGAGATGGCCAGGACGATGCTCGATGAGCATAGGACTCCTAGGCGATATTGGGCCGAAGCTATGAGCACTGCATGCTATATTTCCAATCGCATTTTTCTCTCGAGCTTTCTTGAAAAAGACTTCTTATGAGTTGCATTTTGGAAAACAGCCAAAGTGAGTTACTTTAGAGTTTTTGGTTGCCACTGTTTTATACTCAAGAAGGCAACCTGGACAAATTTGAGTCTCGTTCTTCTAACGGTGTATTTTTAGGTTATGGCACTCACACTCGAGCTTATCGTGTACTTAGCCTTGATACTAACCGAGTCATGGAGACATCTGATGTCACCTTCGACGAGACCATGGTTTGTCCTTCTCTCGTTTTGAGCGTGCAGGTGATCATGAGGTCGCTGAACCTCTTTTGATGATGAGGACAAGGATGCTGAAGGCATGGTGACCCAGCATCACCTCCATCTGCTGTGCCGCAAGGAGCGCTTCTACTATGACTCACGACCCCGACCCTCTTCTTCGACTTGGGGGTCGTGGGATCCGCCACCCCAAGCGGTACCTTTTGTACCCGGGAGACACCAGCTGCTGTTGAGGGGGAGGTCTCTTCTCAGCTCGGGAGGCGCCATGACACATTCAGCGCCAACACCCGCCTCAACAGACGATCGGCAGCATCGGCGAATGTGTCACTCGGTCTAGGTCACAACAATCTCTCACTTTGCTCATTCTGCATTTGTTGCTGATTTTGAACCCCGAGATGTTGGACACGCTTTATCTGATCCGGATTGGGTCAATGCCATGCATGGGGAGCTTGAGAACTTTGAGAGAAATTGGGTTTGGGTTCTTGTTCCTCTTCCTCCTGAGTGTCACCCTATTGGGACAAAATGGGTTTTCAAAAACAAACAAGGAGAGGATGGCCATGTTGTGAGAAACAAGGCCAGACTTGTAGCCCAGGGGTATAGTCAGAAGGAGGGGATAGACTATGAGGAGACTTTTGCTCCTGTAGCTCGTTTGGAGGCAATTAGGATCCTCTTGGCTTTTGCTGCATCCAAAGGTTTAAAACTTTTTCAAATGGATGTCAAGAGTGCCTTCCTAAACGGCTAAATAGAAGAGGAGGTGTATGTGAAACAACCCCCCGGTTTCGAAAATCCCAAGTTTCCAAACCATGTTTTTAAACTTCACAAAGCTTTGTATGGTTTGAAACAAGCCCCTAGAGCCTGATATGATAGGTTGAAAACCTTTTTGCTTGCTAAGGTTTTAAATGAGATGTGTGGATAAAACGCTCTTTCTCCTCAAGCACGGCAATGATACTCTCTTGGTCCAGATTTACGTGGATGATATCATTTTCGGTGGTTCCTCTCATGCTTTGGTTGCCAAGTTTGCAGATATTATGAGCAGGGAGTTTGAGATGAGCATGATGGGAGAGCAAATCAAGCAATCCCGAGGGAACGTTCGTGCACCAGGGCAAGTACACCAAGGATGTATTGAAGAAGTTCGATATGGGTGAGGCCAAGCCTCTTCCAACACCCATGTCGACCACGACAGCCCTGGATGCGGACAAGGATGGAGAAGTTGTGGACCAGAAGGAGTACCGAAGTATGATCGGGTCGCTGCTGTACCTGACGGCAACACGCCCAAACATTCAGTTCATGGTGTGTCTTTGAGCGCGATTTCAGTCGTCGACGCACACCTCTCACCGTCAGGCGGTCAAGCACATTATGAGGTACTTATGCTTTACTCCAGAATTTGGGATTTGGTATTAGCTTCCTCCACCCTCTCCCTTTGCGGTTATTCTGATGCCGATTTTGCTGGTTGTCCGCATTGAGCGCAAGTCCACTTCTGGGACTTGTCAGTTTATTGGTTCTTCTCTTGTATCATGGTCTTCTCGCAAGCAGTCTAGTGTCGCCCAGTCTACCACAGAGGCTGAGTATGTTGCTGCAGCTAGCTTCTGTTCCATTTGCTTTGGATGATGGCCACTTTGCGTGATTTTGGTCTGAGCTTTTCTCGTGTTCCTTTGCTTTGTGACAGCACGAGTGCTATTAGCATTGCTAAGAACCCCGTGCTGCACTCTAAGACCAAACACATTGATGTGCGCTTTCATTCTTGCGAGACCACTATGAGAAGGGCGATATCGACCTTCGCCATGTCGATACTCATCATCAGTTGGCTGATATTTTCACCAAGCCTTTGGACCAATCAACTTTTGCTAGGTTGAGAGGTGAGCTTGTGTGTGTTTTCCCCTTTAGATGGGGGAAACATTTTTTGTTTCTTATATAGACTGACTCTTTTTCTTTTGGCTTCGTCAGCATCTTTGCATTCATCTTGTCTTGCTTTACATTCAGAGCTTCATGTATATAATCTTTAGAATGTGACTATGCTCTGTATAGTGTATGCTCCGATGCTTTATGATGATGTTTGTAGCTTATGCTCTTTCTGATCACTGATACATGTTGTGAGCTGAGCTATTTAATGAATGGTGAATTTCCTTAATGATCTTAAAACTTGAAATGTTCACCATTGAGATATGCAACTAGCATGTGCAGAATATGTTGAAATCACTTGTGCTTTTCATATATGCTAGGTTGCTATGTCTCTAGTTCTGAGTCATTCACTTGCTTAGTATGCTCATGATCTGCCTTCATTTTGAACTAAGTTAAGTGAATTGGAAAGATCAAGATGGGATTGCTTGTCAGCACATCACAGTATCGAGACTGTTTCTCATTGCACTTTGAGTTAAACTTGAGCTGTGTAGTGTATGACCGAAACTGTTGCTTTAAGCTTCTGATTGCTTCTGCATAGGCTTCACACAGTTGAAAAGTTAGGCAATGACAAGCCTTCAACCTCTCGCAATCGCATGCTGAAATTTGAACTTGTGTAATTTAAACCGCTGCAACTCCGATAAAATTTGAATACCAAGTCTATATTTCATTCTATAGCATGATGATTGAACCTTGCTAGGGGTAGTTCACCTTGTATACATGTTTAGCACTTGTTTGACTTCCTGTCTATACATGCTTAGTGCTATTTTGATGGTGAATACCTTTTTGGCTGAAAACTGCTCATATTGCTCCAATGTTCAGATTTCGTATTTGGTGATCATTTTGAGCCTTTGCTAGCATTATGTGCATTTCTTGAGTCATCGGATCAGCATTCTGTTTAGCATCTTCATATTCTATCTATCGACTATATTCCTGAAGCTGCTAACTTGCATTTGAATCATATGCATTTTGGAGGGGAGATACTTGATAGTGCATTTTCAACTAAGGGGGAGAAACTTGTCAAATCATAAGGGGGAGATTTCCAGGTTGTGTGCACTATTGGAGGGGGAGTTTGAGCTCGGATTTCAAATTTTCCAATTGGTTCGGAGCATTTTTGGTAGCTAGTTGTGTTGAGCCTTTGCCCCCTTTGCCTTTGTGCTCTTCAGTTGTATCGAGTTTTTCTCGCTAGCGGTGTTGAGCCTGTTCTACCTCTTCTTGAGGGCTAGCTCCATTCTGCTTGAATTTTATTGGTATTTCAATTGATGTCGAGCTTTCTCACTAGTGGTGTTGAGCCTGTTCTACCTCTTCTTGAGGGCTAGCTTTGCTTTGCTTGGTTGCGTCGAGCCGTTGCCCATGTCTTTGGGGACCAGTTGTCTTGCTCTTTCCATTTGACCTTCTTTGGCTTTGCTATGCTTTTGGGTCATTTGGTCGAGTTCTCTCTCTTCTTCTTCCTCCCTTCCTCTATTCCATTATGATTTGTGTTGGTAGTTGACAATGCACTCATCAAGGGGGAGATTGCGGATCATGAGTGTATGCCGAGTCTCGTGATGAGTGATTGTCAACTGGGATGATGCGCATGTTCTTTGGCTTGTGTTGTGCAGGTGTCGAGCATGGATACAGTGATCAAAGGCAAGGTGAAGGTCAAGTAGAGACGTGTCGTGCCGATGGACCGAGAGTGGCGAAGGGCGGACGTGAGGCTTGGACCGAGGGACCGTGGCCTGAGGATCAGCTGTGGTGGCTGACAGCCTGGGACAGCGACGAGCGAAGACTTGCGGAAGGACTGGGTGCACGGGCGGTGCATACCCTCTACGGCTCGGTTTGGTGGTTGAGCCATAGAAAAACCACCGAGTGGACGGTTTCCAGGTTTGGGCCTCAAACCTGGGCGCTGATGGTTTCCGAGTTTGGGCCACAAACTCGGGCTGAGGACGGTTTCCAGGTTGGGCCTCAAAACCTGGGTGCTGCGGGTTTCTGAGTTTGGGCCACAAAACTCAGGCGATGGACGGTTGGTTTCCCGGTTGGGCCTCAAAACTGGGGGTTGGTCATGAAGGCTGGTTTCCGGTTTGGGCCACAAAACCGGGGGAAGTCCAGGAAAAGAACGAGCAGAGCGGTGGCGGCACGTGGCGGCAATCGGTGAGGTTGCGTCGAGGCAACGCTACAAGTTGTGCGGGATTGGCCGTCGGATCACCACCTACCACGAGTTGGTCCAGAATAACCTTAGGGTTTAGCTGGTTCGCTCTGTATTTAGTTAGGGGTAGAGTGGGAATTAGAATTAGGATAAGTAGAGGGAGACACCCACCTCCCATCCTATCTCAGTCATTTGCTCTTTGCCTTCTAGGTTTTCCTGCTCTCCCAATCCCCTGCTGTAGCAACTGAGATCCGTAGAGAATCATACCTCTGTGTACTGGAGATTTTGAGGAGTGAGACCGTAATCTCACTGTTGTGCGTGTGGTAGCCGCACGGTTGCAGATCGATGTGTTGATTCGCATTTTCTTCGTGTTCTTCGTTTCTCCACGATTTTCCCGTCACTCGATCTCCCTCTACTACGTCTTTTCGAAATCCATTTGAATCAACTTGTTCTTTACAGTGAAGAGATCATTTCCACCGAAGGAATTCATCTAACTCCTCACGAACAAGTAGATCGGGTTGATTTTGTTTTCGTGGCGCTTTTTCGGTTCATATTCCCTCTTCTTCGATTCCCGATGTTTGAGTTGATTTGAGCGGATGATTTCTTGGGATTGTCTTCCAACTACCCTCGTGATCATCTTCTCCAAGTTTGGGAACAAGGGATTTTGATTTGAATCGAATTTGGGAGGATTTGAGTTGAGGACGACCGAAATCGCCCTCTCTGGACAGCCGCAGACAGTCCACCCCCGTTCCAAGCGCGGACAGTCCGAGCGTCGGGACTCAGCCGAGCAGTGGTTGTTCGTCGCCGAGTACAGTGTCCAATTTTGACCGGCGGACAGTCCGTCGTTGGAGTTCGCGGACAGTCCGGGAACGTCCAGGGGACTTGCAGCATCTGTGGTGTTTCTAGTTTTTTCTGCCGGCGGACAGTCCGCCAGTGGACCGCGGACAGTCCCCCCTGGCGTGGACAGTCTGGGACTGGGAGTCCGGACAGTCCGCGAATCGGCTGTGAGGTGGTTTTAAGTTCATTTTCTCTCTCGACTTCTTCGCTTGGTTTCCGGACTTCTCGGTTGGCCCTATAGTTCACCTAGTAACCTCTCTAGTATATTTGCTACTCGTTAGCATTGGTATTTAGGGATTTCTCGACGTAGGCTTCAATCTACGTTTGGGACTAGGCTTTAGGGGTCCAACTTGTGCCGATGCTTTTGGTGTTTGACTTGCTATCGCTTTGTGGTGCCTCGCTGTAATCCTATGGATCATCCACCGTCTTCCAAGGGTCGTGGGCATCACGGTTTTGGTCGAAGTTTTTGGGTTGATTTGTGGGACAAAGGCCGAAGTTTCAAGAGAAATTTTTGAGCTCCCATTCACCCCCCTCTGGTCGCCTTCGTATTGCATTCTCGGTCCTTCAGACAAGACTTCGGTCGTTCTCCGCATGCGAGCTCCCTCCAACGTGAAGGACATCCAGAAGCTCACCGGGTGCATGGCGTCCCTCAGCCGCTTCATCTCCAGACTCGGCGAAAAGGGGCTACCCTTCTTCAAGCTCCTCAAGGCTGGCGAAAAGTTCGTCTAGGACGCCGAAGCCTATTGCGCTTTCTCCGACATGAAGAAGTATCTTACCCAGCCTCCTGTGCTCGCCGCACCAAAGGAGAAGGAGCCCTTGCTGCTCTACATCGCCGCCACAAACCGGGTCGTCAGCTCCGTCATCATCGTCGAACGCGAGGAAGCCGGCCACTCTTATCCCGTCCAGCGCCCCTGCTACTTCATCAGCGAGGTATTGAATGACTCCAAAACCTGATACCCTCAGGTACAAAAGCTCCTCTACGCGGTCCTTATTACTGCACGCAAGCTACGCCACTATTTCCAAAGCTCCGAGCGGGTCACTGTCGTCATGGAATTCCCCCTCGGGAACATTCTCCACAACAAGGACGCTACGGGACGCATCATCAAGTGGGCCATCGAGCTCGGCTCCTACGACATCACCTTCCAGGGTCGCCAGACCATCAACTCGCAAGCACTCGCCGATTTCGTCGCCGAATGGACAGACCTCCAAACTCCAGTATCACCAGAAGCGCCAGAACATTGGACCCTCTTCTTCGACGGCTCCCTCACCCTGCATGGCGCCGGTGCTGGTCTCCTCTTCACATCTCCCTCCAGTGAGAACCTCCGCTACGCTTTACGGCTACTCTTTCCAGCCTCCAACAACGCCGCCGAGTATGAAGCCGCCCTCCATGGTCTGAGTATCGCCAGTGAGCTGGGCGTCAAGCGCATTATGGTCTACGGGACTACGCCCTCGTCATCAACAGCTCAACAAGGACTGGAACTGCTCCCACGACAAGATGAACGCCTATTGCGCCGCCATCCGGAAGCTTGAAGGCAATTCTTCGGTATCGAATACCATCATCTACCGCGTGATCGGAACCAGGCGGCCGACGAGCTCTCCAAGTTGGTATCGTCAAGATCTTCATCCCCCGCCGTGTATTCGTTCACGACCTGCTCAAGCCCTCCATCGCCGTCCACTTAGGCTCCGGCTCATCCACGGACGCCACAAGCTCTAGCACTTGACCCGCCGGACCACTTGATGCTCTTCACGTCTCGCTCAACTAGAGTTGCTCTTCGCGTCTCCCGCGAGGTGAGCACAACACCCCTCACAAATCCTTCTCCGGAGCCACACACAATCACCACGTGGGCTCACAACGGAGACACAATCCACCAAGCCGTCTAGGTGATGGCAATCACCAAGAGTAATAAGAAATCCCCAATCACAAAGATTACCTAGTGCCACCAAATGCAAATCCTCAAATGCACACACACTAGGCTCTCAATCCCTCACTCAAATTAGCTCCAAGCTTGAGAGGGAGAGGAAGGGGAGGAGGTGGATCTTCAATCTCTCATCCACACCCACACAGGGCACTCAATCTCTCCTCAATATTTGGCACATAGCAATGAAGAGAAGGAGTGGGATGAACCCTAGCTCCAAAGAGTAAGAATGGGGAATGGAAGGAGTGAGGAAAGAAGAGAGGAGGCCACCAGCCTTATCCACTCATGCACAGGCTCCATCACCAATCAGCCCTGCACTGGAAATTCGAGTCGGGAGCAACCAAAACCCCCAACGGCTCTTTCACTCCCAACGGTCAAAAGGAACGGACCATTTGAGCAAAAACAGACCAGTCCAACCAAAACGACCAGTTCGAAGTGCCATTCCCGCACTGGAAATTCCAGGCGACGCGCCCTGGAATTTCCAGGGTGGGAGCGTCTCTCCAACCGTTGCTCTGAAACACACACGCAGTGGAAATTCCAGCTCGGGCAACACAATTTCCGGATGAAAGTGGAAACCAAACAGAGGACCCCTTCCTGGAAAACAACCGAGCTAAGCTGGAATTTCTGACCACAACCAACTTTCTTCTCCTTTTTAAACCCTTTTAAGTGCTATCTCTTCCCACAAGCACCAAATCAAATTTAGCACTTGAGATAGCTTTTCATAAAGAATTTGCTTGGGCTTTCTCATCAATCTCACCACGTCACTAAGCGCAATGCATATGCACATGAAACTCACACTTAGTGGCACTAGATAACCGTTGCAACTAAGATTTCTCCTCTTTATAGTACGGCTATCTATCCTAAACCCGGTCAAGCACTTCTCTACTCAACTTAGACCGATGAAATGAAATGCCCTACAATATACCTTTGCCTTGCGCATTCCATTTCATCTCCTTCATTGTTCATGCAACACATGCACCAACCTTGATCACCAAATGATATAGCCACTTCATATCATCATATGGCCTTCATGGTCCATCGATCTTGACCTCACTTGCTCTTCACCATTGCTTCGGTCCTTCGGCGCCAAGTCTTTGCTCAAGCCTCCCGACACTCGGTACCAACGGCTTCAAAGCCTCCAACTTGCCCTTCACCTTCGCAATCGGTCCATCAAGCCAAGTGTTGCCTCGATCTTCACCACCTTAGCCTCACGACTCCATGTCATGTCTCATATGCAATAAGCTCCTTCATTGCACATTCACTTCTGAACTAATTTCCTGTGTATCTCACATAATCACATATTAGTTCACCTAGGTGTCACTCAATTACCAAAAACCAAACATGGAGCTTTCAATCTCCCCCTTTTTGGTAATTGATGACAACTCTACAAAGATATGGAAATTAAGCTCTTTGGATTCTATGTTACTTATCCAACATTAAGATCACTTGTGAAGATTTGGATAAGCACCATACAACCCGACTTGGTAGTGATAACTCCCCCTACATGTGTGCTCAAATGGTTTGGTTTCAAGCTTGCACACATGCATAAATATAAAATTTGTGGGAGTGTTACCACTACTAAGTGATGCTAAGGTATACAAGATAAAGTTGTACCTTTGTAGCGTGTATACCACATTTTAAATCATCCTTAGCATCAACTTGCTAGAAACAAGTGAAACTAGATACCACGTGAGATCAATATTATAAACAAGGTTCTAGTTACCATTTGTTATACTAAGACTAGGCTCTAAATACCAAAGTGAAGCAAACATCATTCAAGTCTTAGTTCTAGTAAATGTTGCACACAAGCATGTAGGAATGTAAACATATGCAATGTGAGCAAGCAAATGTAATGCACAAACAAATGCATCAATCATGTATTCATGAGCTTGCTCCCCCTACTTGTGTGCTTTCCCTTGTCCAAGAATTGTGATCCCTTTACATTCTACAATCTAGCTCCCTCTTGATCCATGTCCATCTTGTTTTCTTGTTTTCCTCCCCTTTATTCTTTGACATATCACAATTGACATATCTTTATCACAATTTCTCCCCCTTTGTCATCAATGACCATAAAAGGCATTCTTCTCTTGATACAAAGGGTTGCACTTAGGGGTAGATGGTTGACACTTGAGTCTTCATTTTTGATGGACACTACCATATATATTGGAATGACACCGCTTGTAGATACCACATGTAGATGCATGAAAAACACTTTGAAATACTATATGTAGAACACTTGTAGGATCTTTGACCTTGATACCAATCAGTGGGGCATCTCCCCTTATGTCATAACATGGGTCATTCACTTGAGCTCTTGTTGGTGAGGGAACTTTGCTTGATTTGATCACTTAAAGTTGAGGATCACTTGAAGTCTTGTAGGATACCACTTGTGATATTGATCTAGGCACCACTCTGTAAATAACACTTGGAGGATTGATTGAGTCTAGATACCACTTGAGTAAGTTGAGCTTGATGTCTATTTGCATTGTTGTCTTCTTCTTGAACATTTATCATCTTCATGAGCTTCTCATTTGTGACTTGAACTAGACATTTTGCACAAGATATCTAACTCGGTTTGCTCTAGAGTAAGCTTCTTCACACATTTTCAATGGTTATCTTACTCACGTTGAATTAGACACTTGAATTCTCATCTTATAGATCAAGTACTTGGTCTACTAGCTCATGAACAAACTCATATACTAACCACTAGATCATATAATCATTCAATCAGTGGTAGGCTATGAATTTAAATTTTTCATTTGTTATGCATATCCTATTAAGCATGTACTATATGCACAAACCGCATACTAGTAAGGGATGAAATGATCATGCACATTACAATGATACCTTTGCTATATTGGAGAAGAGGATAGTCACATAGATTCCAATTCATTTCTCCAATAGCAATGTGAAGTCCATTTATAGCTTGGTGAAGACCAATAGATACAAAATATGAAATTCATTCTTCACCCATATGAATTGAGAACCACTAATGATCAAGTGCATTATCTTGAGTTGTGGTTGGCTTGATTTTTCATTTAACCATAGCTTGCATGAGTATATCACTTGAATTGCAATGATTTGCTCTCTTTTGGGTGTTGCTTGCTTTTATAGATCAACCCTTTTGATTTCTTCAACTAAGCATCTCCAATGATACTTTAGATCACCACTTCCATGTTAGCCTTCTAAGCCACGTGCTCGGTTAACCTACAAAAGGCGGCAAGCCCCTACAAAGGGAGAAGTGACCTCTCTCCAAAGAATCATCCTTGACACTCACTTGAATTGAATTTGTTTGATTGATCCATTTGAACTCTTCTTGAAATATGACTTTGAATCCTTATTTGAGTCCTTTCTTTCTTTCAAAATGATCTTCAATAGATACAAGAATTTGATCTTTATCTTTATATTGGTCTTGATCTTCAATTTGAGTACCAAATTGTGTGTCAAATGCACTTCTCATTGAATGACCTTGTACTCATTTTGTCATGCTTCTAGCTCATCTCCAAACCAAACATAGGTGCCTCAATTACTTATAATCATGATTCCAACTTGAGGGCCTTTCAATCAAAGTGACTTTTGATTTATCAATAAAGGTCACTTATATGGCAGATTCTGTCCTCTTCAAGAATTGATCATATCTCACAATATATTGATCCAATTGCCATGAAATTTGGTGGAGATATGCCTCACTAAGTGCTCTAGTAGCCATAAAAATTTGAGCTTCATTGGACTTCTAGATTGCTACCAGATTTCACATCTTTCCCAACTACTACATGCTGAAAACTGCTGCACTATAATTGACAAGATCCACTCCAAAACTGAAGTATCCCTTATCCAATACTCATGAATTTTTCACAGCAACTATAACATAAATATAGAGCATGTGTATCTGTGTACCAAATTTCAAGCCAATCCAAATAGATTTAATCATTCAAACATGGCTATCATCTCAGCTAGCTCAGATTTTGTAATATAGGACAAATTTGACTACTTGAGCTATTATTCTTCAAATATGAATCAAACTTGAAATCAACTTGTTTGAATACTTTCACAAGACATATATCCATTCAATACACTTACTAAAAGTCCTCTTATGATTTATCCACCCAAATCAATCCAAACTTGATTACTAAGCATTTTTCCATTCAAAATCTCATGGCAAGCAACATATGCATATATATCTAATTCAATTAACTCATATGCACCCAAATGAATATGATCAACTAGAAATACACCTTGGTAGATCATGATCATCAACAACAAGCTTCAACTCATTTATTTGTAAGCCTTCAAATATTCTAATAAAATCACCACAACTTAAATATGACACTTGTATGTTGTAGCATTTGGACTTCACTCAATTTGACTTGGCATTGGGTTTGGATGTGCACTAAGTTTTTTTTTTTTTTTGACTCAATCACATGATGAACAATATGGAATCAATTGAATCAAGTCTCCAATGCCATGGTACCTACACACATTCATCCACTCTTTGATGTACCCAAACTTGTTTGGGTCCTCTCAAGTTAGGAGCACATACTTAGGGGAATGCCTTAGTATGAATTGCGGGATGTTTCGCAATAGCAACCAATGAGGTACCATTACCATCCTTTCTAAGCACAACATCATTATTAATTGAAATAGGCTTAGAAGTCTTACCAGGGGACATGAATTAGCCATGTGTCCCCTTTCCCGACATGAGTAGCAAACTCTCTTTGATTGAGCCTTCTCTTCCTTGCTCATATGTTGCTTCTCATTGCCTTGCCTCTCATGAGTTGCTTGAGCCTTCTTCTCAAGCTTGGTAGGACACTTCGAGGCAAAGTGTCCATATCTTCACACTTGTAGCACTTGATGTGAGCTAAATCTTTCTCATCTTGATTCTTGCTCATCATCTTCTTGGCATCTTGGATATGAGTTGGATGCCTTGCTCTTGTTCTTCCACTCCTTCTTGTTTTCTTCTTCATCATCAAGTCACCACCACCATGGTTGATCTTGATTTGAACTTGGGCCTTTTTCTTTTCATCTTGAGGCCTTATCTTTGGCTTCTTGGTTGGGCAAGACTTGGCAAGGTGACCCATCTCATGGCATTTGAAGCACACGAAATGAGATAGCTTCTTTCTTCTTGCCTCTTCATCTTCCTTTCATGTCTTCTCTTGCCCCATATCTTGCCTTTGACATTGTTCTTGTCAAAACCAATGCCACTCTTGTCACCATAGGTTCTTTGGTTGTTCAACATATGCTCGACGGTGACTTTTGAGTTGTAACACCTCTCTAACTTGTTGCTCAAATTCTTCACTTCACTTTTTAGCTCATTATTCTCCTTCAAAAGGTTAGTCTCACAAGACAATAGAAGTAGAACAAGCATCTATATGTGAAGTACATGGCATAGATAATAATCATCACAAGAGGTGGATACATGCTTCTTCTCTACATCACACGGGTTAGCAACAATATGTGATTGATCATTTGACCCAAGTGATGAGCTCTCACTAGTTTTAATTTCTTCATTAGAATACTTGTTAGTGAGTAAAGCATGGTCTTGTACCAAGTTATCATGAGCAACAGTAAGTTCCTCATGAGCCAATTTTAGCTCCTCATGTGAACAAGTAGTAACATAGAGTAGATGCTTTTGTTGTTCACATGTGTTCTTTAGAAATGAGTTTTCAATTTCCAATTTCTTTTGTTTTAGCCATCTCATTTTCTAAAGCTTTGACCATTCTACCAAATCTATATAAAAGCTCCTCATATGAGTCAAGATCAATCACATTTGCATTAGATACCTTGGTGTCACCATGTGACATAAAGCAATGTGATGTAGTGGATGAGCTTGCAGTGGCATCACAATTACGGCCTGAACATGAACCATCATCATCAACTTTGTCAAGTGAACTTGTAGTAGATCGATCATCATCATCACTTGACCATGAGGTGGAGCAATCTTCCATAATCACCAAGTTGTGGTCATGCTCAACATCCTCATGTGTCTTCTTCTTCGACTCATCAACATCATCATCACCATCATGAGAGACACTCCCATACTTGTCATTAAGATATTTCCAAATTTCATGGGAGGACTTCATGTCCATGATCTCTCCAAATATATCATCATGCAAAGATCTATAGATGATGTTAGTAGCTTGGATGTCAAGATCTAGGCATTTCTCTTGTGCTTGAGTCAGATTATTTTCATCCAACACATGAGAAAGCCTACATCTACCATCCACCACATTTGAGGGCAAATAAACTTGAAATTGCATATATTCCATTTTTTCCATCGTGCAAAGTGTGTGCCATAAAAAATGTGTCGACAATCAACATCTAGCCCATAAGTCGCCATCCTCTCAAGTCGGTGAAGACCACAAATGAGAGACCACGGCTCTGATACCACGTGTAGGGTCGAGATGGCGGACTAGAGGGGGGGTGAATAGTCCTTTCTAAAATTAATCGCACCGGCTAACCGAAATAAACGCGGAATTAAAACTATCGGTCTAGCCAAGACTACACCCCTCTACCTGTACTCTCAAACACCTTACAAAGATCCTAAACAAAGCAAATAAGGTGTCGGGCTAGCAAGAGCTCACCTAAACAATTCTAGAAGCAAGATCACACAAACCTATGCAACTAGTACTTCAAGCACGAGGGAGCTCCTACACAATCTAGTAAGCAAAAGCACAAAGCTCCTAAGCTCACTAGCAATGCTCAATAACAAGGCCACACAAGCCAAATTAGAGAGCTCAAATTCCTTAGCTACACAAACTAAGCAAAGTGACTAACAAAGCTACATAAGCCAATTATTCACACAAGGGCTACTTCTATGCTACACAAGCAAGAAGGTAACTAGCAAGCTACACAAGCTAACTAATTACAAGAGCAACTACACAAGCACAATATATTAAAGAGTAAAATACAAGCTTGTGTTAGGAGTAAGCAAACCAACGGGATGAACAAGTTGACACGGAGATTTTATCCCGAGGTTCGGTGGCTTGCCAACCACCTACTCCCCATTGAGACAAGCTCAAGGTTGCTGCCGGTCCTCTCTGCTAGTGGTGACTACACTAGTCACACTCTCCCACAAGGAGTGCTTACCACAAGCTCTAGCACTTGACCCGGCCAGACCACTTGACGCTCTTCACGTCTCGCTCAACTAGAGTTGCTCTTCGCGTCTCCCGCGGGGTGAGCACAACACCCCTCACAAATCCTTCTCCGGAGCCACACACAATCACCACGTGGGCTTCACAACGGAGACACAATCCACCAAGTCGTCTAGGTGATGGCAATCACCAAGAGTAATAAGAAATCCCCAATCACAAAGATTACCTAGTGCCACCAAATGCAAATCCTCAAATGCACACACACTAGGCTCTCAATCCCTCACTCAATTAGCACCAAGCTTGAGAGGGAGAGGAAGGGGAGGAGGTGGATCTTCACTCTCTCATCCACACCCACACAGGGCACTCAATCTCTCCTCAATATTTGGCACATAGCAATGGAGAGAAGGAGTGGGACGAACCCTAGCTCCAAAGAGTAAGAATGGGGAATGGAAGGAGTGAGGAAGAAGAGAGGAGGCCACCAGCCTTATCTACTCACGCACAGGCTCCCTCACCAATCAGCCCTCCACTGGAAATTCCAGTCGGGAGCAGACCAAAACCCCCCACGGCTCTTTCACTCCAATGGTCAAAAGGAACGGACCAGTTGAGCAAAAACGGACCAGTCCGACCAAAATGGACCAGTTCGAAGTGCCATTCCCGCACTGGAAATTCCAGGCGACGCGCCTGGAATTTCCAGGGTGGGAGCGTCTCTCCAACCGTTGCTCTGAAACACACACGCAGTGGAAATTCCAGCTCGGGCAACACCAATTTCCGGATGAAAGTGGAAAACCAAACAGAGGACCCCTTCCTGGAAAACAACCGAGCTAAGCTGGAATTTCTGACCACAACCAACTTTCTTCTCCTTTTTAACCCTTTTAAGTGCTATCTCTTCCCACAAGCACCAAATCAAATTTAGCACTTGAGATAGCTTTTCACAAAGAATTTGCTTGGGCTTTCTCATCAATCTCACCACGTCACTAAGCGCAATGCATATGCACATGAAACTCACACTTAGTGGCACTAGATAACCGTTGCAACTAAAGATTTCTCCTCTTTATAGTACGGCTATCTATCCTAAACCCGGTCAAGCACTTCTCTACTCAACTTAGACCGGTGAAATGAAATGCCCTACAAATATACCTTTGCCTTGCGCATTCCATTTCATCTCCTTCATTGTTCATGCAACACATGCACCAACCTTGATCACCAAATGATATGAGCCACTTCATATCATCATATGGCCTTCATGGTCCATTGATCTTGACCTCACTTGCTCTTCACCATTGCTTCGGTCCTTCGGCGCCAAGTCTTTGCTCAAGCCTCCCGACACTCGGTACCAACGGCTTCAAAGCCTCCAACTTGCCCTTCACCTTCGCAATCGGTGCATCAAGACAAGTGTTGCCTTGATCTTCACCACCTTAGCCACACGACTCCATGTCATGTCTCATATGCAATAAGCTCCTTCATTGCACATTCACTTGTGAACTAATTTCCTGTGTATCTCACATAAGCACATATTAGTTCACCTAGGTTGTCACTCAATTACCAAAACCAAACATGGAGCTTTCAATCTCCCCCTTTTTGGTAATTGATGACAACTCTACAAAGATATGGAAATTAAGCTCTTTGGATTCTATGTTACTTATCCAACATTAAGATCACTTGTGAAGATTTGGATAAGCACCATACAACCCAACTTGGTAGTGATAACTCCCCCTACATGTGTGCTCAAATGGTTTGGTTTCAAGCTTGCACACATGCATAAATATAAATTTGTGGGAGTGTTACCAATACTAAGTGATGCTAAGGTATACAAGATAAAGTTGTACCTTTGTAGCGTGTATACCACATTTTAAATCATCCTTAGCATCAACTTGCTAGAAACAAGTGAAACTAGATACCATGTGAGATCAATATTATAAACAAGGTTCTAGTTACCACTTGTTATACTAAGACTAGGCTCTAAATACCAAAATGAAGCAAACATCATTCAAGTCTTAGTTCTAGTAAATGTTGCACACAAGCATGTAGGAATGTAAAACATATGCAATGCGAGCAAGCAAATGTAATGCACAAACAAATGCATCAATCATGTATTCATGAGCTTGCTCCCCCTACTTGTGTGCTTCTTCCTTGTCCAAGAATTGTGATCCCTTTACATTCTACAATCTAGCTCCCTATATGCGCTATGGTGGCCAGTAGTCCTCCAAGCGATGTCCCGACCTCTCTACGCATGCATGAGCACCCGCCCTCTGCGCTACGAAGGGAAGGCTAAGCTTGGGCTGAGACCTCCGGAGGCTATACGTCCAGTGCCTGTATGCGCCAGTTATGCGCACGTTCTCAATTCGTTCTTCAAGCAGCCTGACTAATGCGCTATGAAGGAAAGGCTAACTTGCGCTGAGAACTCTGAGGTTATAAGCTCAGTGCCTCGCGTTCGCGCCACCCACGCGCTCGACAACGGTCGCCATTCGCCCATGTCATGCCACGATCGAGCCTCTTGGAAAAGACCCTGGCCGTGGTACCTCCCTATGTGTACATGAGCGCCCGCCCTCTGCTCTATGGGATGCCAGCAAAGGTTCCTTGGGCGATGCCCTTGACTCCAACGTGCAAATGAGCTCCGCGCTCTACGCTACGGATCCTGGGATAACCCAAGGCTGAACTGTTCATCGCTACCGCTCACGACTATTGGGTCTGCGGAATTCGGGGAACGAACAAAACACGCCGACTCGCTTCAAGTTTTGATTCAGTTCGCCCAAGAGTCTATTTACAAACTATCTCCTAATATACTTACTACTGGTGCCCAGCACCGAACAAGTCTACACCTCCACGAGGGCTTCGGCGGCAGGCTCGGCTTCCTCCTCCAGACGCTCCATCTTGGCCTCCGACGTGTTCGCCGCAAAGCCAGCGCCCAGCCTCGACATCTCCATCCGCGGATAATGCGAACAAAGAATGGCGAGGCCATGAGCCGCCACACTCTGCGCAGCTGCCTTGGTGTACGCCTGGAAGCGCCCCCACAGGCCACGCGCCTTCTGGATGACATGGTCGCCGATCCGCCGCTCTCCTTCCCGGCGGGAAGAAAGGCTCCTCATCGATGCACTGCACCAACGGGGCCACCTCCTCCGCCAGCGACCAGAAGCGCTCATGGTATCCATCAATACGCTGCTATAGATCTGCAAATTGCATTTTCACGTTTTCCTGGTAAACTGCAAACGCCAAAGCAAAGGGTAAGACGACGACCACCTCCGACCACGCTTCACCAAGGCGACTTACCGGCGTGCATGGCCTGCCATTTGCGCACCTCCTCGTCGGACTTTGCCTTCTCCTCGGCCAGGAGACGCTTCTCCTCGCCCGCCTGCATCGCCTCTGTGAAGACAACTCCATGATTCAGGACTCCGACCGGATGGTGTACTAAGCAAAAGGGAGTGCAGCATCGTCAACTTACGTGCGGCAAACTCGTTGGCCTTGTCGGCCCGCAGCTGAAGCTGGAAGTTCTCCTGCCCCTGCTGCTGGATGATATCCTCAAGCTCCCGAGAACGTCTATGGGCATCCTCTAGATGCGCCTCCAAGCCAGCGAACTGGCCCTCGACGCGCTTTACCTCCACCTAGAGCCGCTCGTTCTCTTCGGCCATCAGCGCCATCCGGTCAAGGGTGAGCTTACTCTCTTCCCCGACCTTCAACAGGAGCTGCAGATAAATGATGACCAGAATGAATAAAAGCCATTTAAAGGTAATCAATGAAACGTAAACGTGCCCACCTGAATCTTCTCCAGCAATTTCGACGCGTCTCCGATGATGGAGACCGTCGCCGCGCTCGCGCCTCGTCGTCAACCTCAACGACCTCATCGCCATCGACGCGGAAGCAACGGACAGGACACCGATGCGGGTCCTCCTCCGGACGCTCGATCTCCTCGATCTCCGGCGAGGCAGGCGGCGCTACGTTCCTCTTCGTCCCCCGGGCGCGACGACCCAAGGACCCGGCCACCGGAGCCGTAGCACTTTCGGCCACGACGCCCCTCCAGAACTTCCCCAGCCATTGGGGACGCCCGCTGCTCCACCTCCCGAGGCTCGAGGACTTCAGACGTCTCCGGCTGCTCCGCCCCCGAGGCTCGGGGACTGTGGACGCCTCGACGTCCACCGCCGCCTCTGACGCCTCCTCCGGCGCGGCCGACTTCGCCGACCCGCCAATGTCCGCCTCCACTGGAGGGCTCACCTCCCTCCGACCACCGCCCTTGGTGTCCGACACCTTTTCGGCATCCGCCGACCTGCAAAGGGCATGGACACGTTGTCAACACCAAAGATCCGACCAAGGTAAGAATCATAAGATGAGTACGGGATACTTACAGGCCCGACACCTTCTTCTCTCGAGAGAAGTGACGCGAGCGTGGACGTGTGCCACCGCCTGCGGACTCCTCCTGCGGCTTGGGCCCACCAGTCACCCCGCTAGACGACTCCCGGGTCTCCGACGCCCGCTGCAGCGTTCCCGTCTCCTTCGGCTTCAGCTTCGGCTTCGCCGCCCCGCCGAGGACCCCTGCCCGAAGCGGGCACTCAGCGGGACCTCATCTTCACTGTCAGACGCGTCGTCCGACCAGTCGAAGACCACGCGGCGATGCTTCGCCGCCTCTTCGTCAATGGCGAAGGGCGCCACCGGTCTCCAGCGACACCTTCTTTTTCTTTTTTGCAGGGGTGGCCTGGCGCTTCCCCTTGGGTCAGCACGGGCCCGCCACCCACCAGACCGGGGATCGGGGACTCGGCTCCCCTCACCCCCGCTGTCCTCGATCTCCTCCACGTCGACCTCCGCCGCGCCGCGACCATCGTCGTCGACATCCTCCCGCGGCGGGTCAACGCCTTTCAGCCACGCCTTCGACGGCGCTTGCGACACGAACGCCTCCCGACCCTGTGTTACAATTTTTCGACACTGAGTATCTACTTACGCATTTTAACGAACACACACAGGGCAAAGATACTAACCTTCGGTGGAGGATACTCCAGGGAGTACGACTTCCGCAAGTACTCCAGTTTCTTCCTCTTCTACAGGTCGAACAGTGCCTTGACCCGCAGGAACACCTCCGACGACGACAGGGCCTCCGGTGCCTCCCGCGTCTGGTCCTCCGCGTTCCCACATACTCGTACGTTGGGTGCGCCCTTTCCTTGCAGGGCTGGCAGCGCCTCTTGATGAAGTTCGACGCCACCGCCACCCCCGTCGACGCACTACTTGTCGACCAGCTTCAGGAGCTCCTCCACTTGCTCTCTCACCGCCGCGCCGGGACGCTCCGACCACGATGGCAACACCTTCGGCTCAAAGGCCGGGTCGCACGGCGGCCTCGGCGCCTCCTGATGGATGTAGAAACCACTTGGGCTTGTACTCCATCGCCTTTGAAGGCAGCGACATCGCGATGTACTTCTCCGCCATCCCATCCCGCAGCTGTAGGTACACCGACCCGACGATGTCCGACGCCCCGGTGCCGTTGATCTTCAGGCGGAAGATGTGGCGGAAGAGGTCGAAGTGGGGCTCGATGCCCAGATACGCCTCGCAATAATGGATGAAGACCGCGATGTGCAACATTGTATTGGGGTCAGGTTGCACAGCGCGACCTGGTAGTACTCTCAGCAGCCCGTGGAGGAAGGGGTGGACAGGGATTCCGAACCCACACCTGAAGAAAGCTTCAAAGACGACGAGCTCCGAAGTGTTTGGCGTCGGCCAGTCCTCCAGGTACGCCTCCTCCGACGACAGGGCCTCCGGTGCCTCGATTCTCCGGTGACCCGCAGGCCGGCAAAGACGAGCTCCTCCAGATTCTCCCGGCGGAGAACACTCCGCGTCCACCCGCGCGCCCAGCTCGGCACCTTGATGCGGTCGTCGGATTTCACCTTCGCTGCCTTCTTCGCCTTCGCCGCGCCTCCGCGAGTGCGCTTTCCGCCCGCCATTGACGACGATGAGGTGGGATTCGGATCTAGATCTGGGGCTATAGTGTTTTTGTGCTCGAAATCGCTCGCGTGCTCAAAGGAAGCGGAGGAGACGAGGGCTACGAGGCGAGAGCAAAAGGAACAAGTGAGGAACCGTCGCCGCCCGCCTTCCCTTTTATACGGTGCGGCCTGACCTTTCGGCTCTAGGGTTCCTAGGAACCTGTGCCCATCACACCCACGACCACTACATCGCCTGCGGCAACCGCACGCGCGTGCCCGTTCCCATCCGCCTTAATGGGCCACCAGGCCATTGGTTTGTCAAAACGGCATGTCGGTTCGCCTTCATTATTTCTTTGGTTTTAATTATTCTGCGCGGGCAAATGCGACACTAATGCATGGGACTGACCATCCCTGCTCGTTCTAATGTCCATTTCAGGGGAACAGTAAGCTCTACAGCTCCGGGTCGGTGCTACAGTAACTCCTGGGGACTGTAGATCTCCAACCTCAGGGACTCTCGCCTCACATTTATACTAATGCATTTTCTTTGGCCCTGCTACAAGAACCATGCTGCTTCTTACAACAGGCCCGGGGACTACGTGTACACACGTCATTTTTTTTTTCTTTCGTAAAAATGACTCTGTTTCATGCAGGAAAATTACAAGCTTGGCACCACATGCCTACAACACCTACTCCCAAGCTCGGGGACTAAGTGGATACACTTCACCTAGCTGTGAATGTATTGTTCATCTTTTTCTTTTACAGCTTGATATGGACTAGCTTGGACTTCAACCGGAACGCCAGCGGCTACTGGTGTCTAGCTGCGTCCAAAGTGGATACACTTCACCAGATGAAAGATCTTCAAAATTTTTTGCAGCACCTTGCATCCCTTTTTGCAGGACGACGCAGAATACTCCACACGGCTGCACTTTGGCTATAGCTCAGGCTGCTACGTTCGCGACCAGCTTAACCTGGTCGGAAGCCTACTACAAGTGCAACCGCGACCAGGCGACCTGGTCGGAAGACGCCTCCACCGACATACGACCAGACCTGACCTGCTCGGAAGACTTCGTGACGCCCAGCACAATGGATGCAAAGTGCTCAGGGACTAGCTGTGGGGATATTACATACACCCGTATACCCCCATGGCACGACTTGGGCTCTTCTACAGATACGACCCAACCAGAAGACCAGCCGTCACAGCCGCCAATGACTCTCCTGATGACTTGCTCGACAAGGAAGACCCGAATAGATAGACCCGGATTCCTTGCCAAAAGGAACCGATTGTAATCTGTTAGGATTCGGCAAGTTGTAACCCTGCTCCCCGGCTATATAAGGCGAGCAGGGATCCCCTCCAAACACACGATATTCCAATCCATCAATACAAACCAGCCATCAGAACACAGGACGTAGGGTATTACGGCAACTTGCCGGCCCGAACCTGTCTAAATCGCCGCCTCACGTCCCTGTGTTTACGCTTTGCAGACGTCTCGCACGCCCCCCTGCTCAATCTACTACCTTGGGCATACCCCTCGGTAGACTATCGGCCATATTTCATCGACAGAGCTCCTACACATGCCACTAAGCAAAAGCACAAAGCCTAAGCTCACTAGCAATGCTCAATAACAAGGCTACACAAGCTAAATTAGAGAGCTCAACTTACTTAGCTACACAAACTAAGCAATGTGACTAACAAGGCTACTTGTTGGTAGTTCTTAACTACACCTAGGATAGGATAGCTAAAGTAGCTATCTACTAATGCCACGCGGGGTTGTCAGTCCCGACACTAGTAGGAGCTAACTAGCGAGAATGCAATCTACCAGGAGGAGATTCTGCAAGCGCACAGAACTATCGTAGTAGCACTTCCCTGGGAGTACCAGGTGTCGATTTATTTGATCCCAAAGGAAGGCTAGGGTGGTGTATGAGTCGAGTCAAGGAGGGGATGAGAGTCGAAGAATAAGAACAGGGAAAGAAGAGAGGAGATGATGAAAGGCTAGAAAGAATATGTGGGTGGATAGGTAAGGATGAAATGGATGGCTAAGGTAAGGTGGATGGATAGATAGATAGAGAGTAACTAAGGGTAACTAAGCTAACTAACTACTAACTATTAACTACTCCTAGATGACCACAAAGCAAGATAACTACGAAGCAGGACAGGCAAATGTCAATAAAGCAACTAGGTTAAGTATAGTTTTATTCCTATCTTATCAAGTATCGAGGCGTACTAGCCTTTACCACTGACTTAGGTTGAACGCTAGCACAATGAGCCTTACTGTTAAACTGGGCCAACTATGTGGTGGAATTCAAGGCGCACAGGGCTGTCACCACCTGCTTGCTACCACAGCTATCCGGGGTCCAGCCGTATCTGAAGGTAAGTCTATAACTAAGCATCACACTTAACTATATTCTAACTATCTCTACCCTAGCTTTGAATAGAGACACCCTTGCGGACGTCAGAGCAAATACTTGACTTAATAAGATAAACACTAAACTAACTAAGCAACCTATTGGCAAAGATCAAACACTAAGCTCACTAGAGATTAACTACTATGGCTAAGTGAATTGAACTGTAGGATAGCTAGGCACTCAAACAATCAATCAAGTATACCACTCAATACTAGTAAGTAGAATAAAGTAATACTTGAAATGATGAAATAGAATATAGTAAAGTGCTTGAGTAACAAGAGCAAAACCTGAACTGGAGATGAAGGAAGACTCTTCCTAGCTCCAGGACCGATCACTCGCACGCCTCTACTCTTGAGCTAAGCCTTGAGCAGCGCTTCCGCGAGGGCAAAGATGCCTTGCTCTACTAGCTACCTACTTGCCTAAGCTCTCTGAGCTTCTAACCGAACTCTCACTTGCTTCTCTGGCTTGTGTGTTGCTTGGTGTGGTTGTACTAGATGGTACGAATGAAGTGGTGCCACCAGGGGGTATTTATAGTCTTGAGGAGTGAGGGGGTACTTATAGGGGGCAGCCAACCGACCTAGGGCTAACCCTAGTGGCGGGCGCCAACCTTAGGTGGCGGCTGCCACCCCCATCACCGTTGGATGCACCGCCTTTGCTTCAACAGCATCCAGGAGCTCCAGAGAGGCGGTTGGTAGGTCGGTTGCATGTCCAAGTAACCGCCATTCGGCCTTGATCCATGCCACTCCCTCCTGAGTCGTCCGATGCCACTGACCTAGTGACCAAGGGCCAAGATTGGCCTTGGGATGGTCACACGGATCAGTGACGTGGCAAAGGGGAGAGTTGGGCCTCTCCATGTGGCGGGCGCCACATTTCGGTGGCGAGCGCCACATTTGGGTGGAGGGCGCCACCTCTGGTTGGCGGGCGCCACCCCACTCGGCCCAAATGGGTCCTAGTGAGTGGGCTCGTCTCTGGTGGGTCTATTCTCCAAATTTGGTCCAAATCCTGCATTCAAATAAAAATCTATGGACTGTGGAATTGGTTAGTTTGAAACCTATTTGACTACATTTCATGCCTTTTTGGTGGACTTAAGGGTAATTGTTGATGGAAAACAGGTGTTTAGGACCATCAACAAGCTCCCCCAAGCTAACCTGTTGCTCTTCTCGAGCAACAATGCGGTTTAAGCATTGAGCATGAAATGGATGCAACTTAAGAGTATGCAAGTGTGTTTGGCACCAAAAGTGACGCACTGTGCCAATCACACAGCAAGCCGGAGAAGCTGGCTTCAAACGTGGCCCGGGTGCTCAGAAGTCCGGTGCGTGCCAGTCAGTTTGCCCTGCAACTAACAAGGGAGATAAACTGTTAAATACAAAGCTGGAACATGTCGGGTATGACCAGACAGTTCCAAAATATACGGCCCTGAAGCCACTTACGACGACATATAGCTATGAAAGCTATCTGTCAACAGGTTTAAAGATTATTCGGCAATATGAACAGAGTTACGTGAATAACAGGTTGCCGAACACGTTTGCATGAGAATCGTACTTGCATGATGTATTAAATATAAGTTAAAACTTAACCAATCTCGATTGTACAACCGAGTTGGGATCCATGGGGATTGAACATACAAACTAAGCATGACTAAGCTAATCTAAAGCCTGCGCCTGCCGCACGACACCTAGCCTTGTCATAGATCAAACATACTTAACATGCATGAACCCTCACCACGTGGCAATCCAGATACGATCCATCGGCTATTACGAACAATAGATCTACTGCATAAAAGACTTTTCAATAATAAACGTGAAAGAACAGAGCAGATCTATAAAGATGAAGCCGAACCGAACGGTATCTAGATTGGGCAAAAGTGTTATGATGAAATAAACATAACAAAACATATAACACAAGGTAACTTAATGAATCTATCAGATTGCCAAATCTAACAGAGCCGATAACTATTTTTACTCATGACTCAATCCGCCGCACGATACAAGGCATAAGCAAAACCTCCCGTCATAAGCTTAATCCGCCGCACGATACTAAGCTTAACGTACGAGACTACTTGCACCATATCTAAATCCGCCGCACGATACTAGACATGATAACAAGGTTGCCGGAACTTACGGAGGTCGACGGATCGATGGCCCCTCTCGAAGAACACGACGACACGACTTGGACTCGAAGACGGCACGGGGCCGGGTTGGTTGTATTGATTGTGAACATTTTTACAATAGTCTCAGGGTTTATATTTATACCCTGGTGTTCTCTGAGTCCTAGAAGGATACGATTACAATGATAAATTAGGAAACTATCAAAAACATGATGCCTTTTGCTCCAAGCTTCCTTTAATAACCGGCATGCACTAAAATGACGAGATCCCCATCGCTAAATCTTCTTGTCATGCCGTATTTGTCGCAAACCGACTTGGCTTGAGGTAGCCGACCGCAGCGTCACGTTGCCGAACCTGCTCGCCGTTGACTAGTTGCTTTCACAGCCTTGCCGAATACATTGAGTTAGCCGACCGCGTTCGCTATCTGCCGAATCCCTTAGGTGGCGACTTCTTCATCGAATCTGCGTCGTGCTGGCCCACTTGTCATAGTGCGAAAATTCTGTGTTAACACATGCCCCCTCAATTTCTGAATAAAGGCATTTGTTCTGAAATTGACCACTAGTCCACCGCGCGCCCTAGATCGGCACTGCTTCAAACTCCGCATTCTCCCAAATCGCCAACAGTTTCAATTTCCACCTGAGCTCCGTAATGGCAACCCGTGACGAGATTCCAGAGGTAATCCTCACTTCTCCCCTCAACACGTTCGGTCAACTCCTATTGGCATTCGGTCTTCTTCTTAACTTTCTTGCACATATCTTCTTTTAGGCTTTTAGGGATGAAATTCTGATTCCTTGTGATGCGGACCCCGATTCCTACTTCTTGGGTCCAATGGGAAACCCCAATCCAACCAACATCATCAGTATGGAGACCAACAGAATTCCCTTCAAGCATGGAGTCATTTCGTCGAACAGGTGGCGGTACACCTTCAAGAACTGGCCTTTGCCTGCGGTCACTGGCTGGAGGAACTGGTATAAAAGAATCCAGGCGAAATTTGGTCCCTATTGGGAAACTCAAGACATTCATCATGCCCTGGAACTGTCTCTGGCCGAAATGCCCAAAAATGAGCCATTACTCATAGCAGCTTCTCATTTTTGGTCGGATGCCCTCAATGCTTTTGTATTTGGCCATGGTATAATGACGATCACATTAGCTGATGTCTTCATGATGAGTGGCTTGAATATTACTTCGACCATGAACGCTGATGAACTGTTAGAGAAAATTACCCAGAGGTCCATTGATGTCAGCGTTGGATGGATGAAGTACGTCGAAATCCACAACAAAGCGCCAAGCCCAGTGGCAGAGACAGAGCACAGGGCCTTTCTGAACATGTGGCTGTGCAGATTCATCTTCTGTGGGAGATCCAACGAGCCAACCCTCAACTACATTGCACTGGCTGACAAACTGTCCAAAGGAAAGCAAATTCCTCTAGGCAAACTTTTCCTGGGATCCATATACCACATGATGCATCAAACCTCCACTCAAATGTATCATGCCACTCATGCTGACACAGTCAGACTACCACCAATTGATTGTGTCAATGGCCCCTGGTGGTTTGTCCAGATGTGGCTTCAGCTATATATGCATCAAATAGTTGCCGTGCCATTGGACAATCTCAGCTTCCCTTCCAGCAACTTTGCTGAGGATGAAGAAGCCACAGAAAAGGCCTGCCAAACTTATGGGGAAGCAGCCACTGCTATAACCATTAACAAAAGTATTGGCAATCTCTTCAAGTTATTCTTCAAGGGCTTTAGTCAGGTACTCTGGCTACCTTACAGGGAGGATGACAACCTTACTTTCCCTATCAAATTCAGCTTTGATGATGGCTGCGTAGATGAAATGGCCACAGGAGTCTTCAACTCATTTATCAAACCCTGCATTCTACCAGCCGAATTCAACAGGGGAAGACAAGTGAAGCACACCTATGAGTTCTATCACCCCAACATAGCAGCCAGGCAATTGGGTTGTGGACAGCTCCCTCCAAAACTCATCTTTTCTACTGTCATCAGGCCTAGGGAGCAAATTCAATCCAAAGAGCAGATTACAATAGGGATGCAGGCCCATCGGGTATTCAGGCTGGGACAAGATCTGCCAGACTACCAACCAGTACCACTCCACTTGATTCAGTCTGCTCATCCCCTTTTTGAGTCCTGGTGGCAAGAATGGCATGATCATATTTTAACAGTCCAGTCCACCCATGTGCCTAGAGGTCCAAGCAGATTCAATTCTGACAGCGAGGTACAATAACAAGTCATCTACTATTTTAGTGTTCAATCCTTGGGGTTTCTAATTCTTTTAAAATTTCCACAGGACTTCATACCCAATCCTGACACCAGGCCCATCCAATATCATCAAGCTGGTCCAACCACTGTCCTGGGGCACAACGCTCCTTCATTGTCTCGGTTCATGAAATCCCAAGCAGCTTCATCAACCGTCCTTTCAGCTAAAGGAGGGAAAAGAAAGGCCACTGAGGAATCCTCCCGTTCTAGGCACACCAAGACCAAGCAGAACACACCTCTTCCAAAGGTAAGATGTTTTAGCTCTTCCATCATTATTAACTTATTCTTGATTGGCTTGTATGTCACTATAGGCCTCCTCCTCTGAACAAGAAAACGTTCAACAACAGTGCCCCCAGTCCTTATTACCTTGGAAGATGAGTATGCAGACACCAGGGAAATAGACATGATCACCCAGAATCCGGATGATGCTAACATTGGTACGTTCCTCAGTTACCTCTTCAACCAGCAGATCTTGCCTCCCTCGGCTGATCGATTTTCACAGATGACACGACCGATGAGACTTTCATTGGTTCAACTCCAGACCCTGTTGGCCAATCCGGTCCTCAACCAGATCAAGACCTTATCAATCAGCCGACTCATCAGGTAAGAATTAATTCTCATTTCATCCTTTCTTCATACTTTACCTTGATCGGCTAACCTGTCCAAATCAACATAGACTTTCATCAATTCAGCCTCCGAGTATGCATTTGATGTCAACGAGTTCCTGGGCAAAAGAACAGCGGCCGAAAGACCATCGGTATTCGTCCAAGATGTTCTGAGCAACATAACAAATTTCTGAACCAAGACATCTTGTCCTTAGTCAGAGACGCCGATGAAGTTAAAAATTTCCTCGAGCCCATTGCTGAGGACATTCCAGAAAATCTGAGGCTTCACCTGGAGGCTGTATCTACACTGGATGACTGCTTTGCCAAGGTAAAACGAGCAATCAGAAGCACTGATCTTCGGACTGCCAAGTCTAAGTGCACCCAGGAAGTCAATGATCTGTACACTCAGTTCCAAGAAGCCAAGAACTCCCAGGAGACTCTGGAGGCTCAGTTGAAAGAACTGCAAGAAAAGAGATCTGAATTGGAAGTCCAACTAGCCCAGGTCAACTCTGATATTCAGTCATGCACCTCTCGGCTATCGGGTTTACCGAACATCATTGAAACAACATCTTCCAAGCTGTCATCAGTGCTCAATGAGGATATCAAACTTAGCACGAGGCTTTCACAGACACAAGGCACCGAAGAGGAGGACCAAAAGACACTGGAGCATGCTAATCAAGTCAAAGCCGATACTCTTGCGGCTATAAATCAATTCTTGAACAATTGAGATGGCTGTGTAATGAACTTTTAGACTCTGTAATCCTGTGTCAGAATGACTCGAACATTTCCTTGTAATATATCTGTATTTTGCATCCAATCGGTTACCGTTCTGATGACATCGTGTTTAACCGTGTGAACCTGTTCGGCAATCTGGCCAGTGTTTGTCCCGAACACCTAAATCGGCAATTTTGCCGAAGCCAGACGCTCTATTCCCCGCCGAACACGTGAGTGCATCCAGACGGTTTGCACAGCCCGTTACTGCAGAGGCCCATCTCGGGAAGCAGGAAAACCCCAATCCGCCGGTTGATATTCGGCATAAATCGTCCCTGGAGGCCTGCCTTTTCCCCAATCTTGCATTCGCTCCTCTAGTACTCTCGCCGCCTCGGCTTCCTTGCTTGCTCCGCCCCAGAAAACCCTAACTTTCCGAGTGCAATGGCGAGCCATGATGACCGCGGCAAGCGCCCGGCGACTGAGGAGGCCGAAGGGAGCCGCGCTCGGCGCCTCCGTCAGCGCGGGTAGGACTCCTCGCTTACGTCCTTTGTGGCAGTTTCTTGAAAACCTCGCTCACGCTCTGTTACTGCTCGCCGACAGGGTCCCCGTTATCTCTTCCGCCGGCGGGCATGCCCGGCCTTCTCCAGCACCGGGGAGGCCAGAGGCTCCACCATCGGGCTCGTCGAGCTCCTCCGACAGCCTCTCCTACCACTCCCATCCTTGGGAGGCGAGCCCGGACCGGGACTCCGACGGCGGCCTCTACGACCACAACGACGCCTTGAACTTCATGGCGCTGCGGGACGAGTCCCGGGAAGAGCTGGCCGCCGTCTCGAAGCAGTACGGGATTGACCAGCTGGAATGGGAAGACCAGCGCCGGCAGTTCTGTGACGCAATCACGGGTATGAACGCCCAATCTTGGATCTGCTTTCGGTCGTTTCTTGTTGATCTTTTAACCGATCCATTCCATTTTGTCGCTCACAGCGTTGTCTGAAGAACTGGAGCGCCTGAAGATGGCAGCGAACGCCGTCGCAGACCGGGTGAACGCCCAGGGCGTCACCGCCGATGCGCGCCTGGCCAACGTGTACGGCCGCATCGAGCAGGTCGCCCTGCAGGGTGTGCACCACGGCGTGGCGCTGGGGCTGTCGGCGCTAACGGTCCGCACGGAGGAGGACTTCTCCGTGACGCCGGTTGGCTTCCCCGGCGGGGCATGTCCGGAGGACGTCGAGCAGATCAACGATTTTCTGGACTCCTACGAGGATCATGCTCACGCCCTCACCGCAGTCACCAATCCGCAGACGGTCATCAACAAGGTGCTTGGTAACTGATCTGCACTTTCGTACCGCCCCAACTTATGAACAATGTTCTACTTTGCTATGTTCACGCGTACAATCTGTTTTCCCTTTCTGTGCTTGTCTAGTGTTCGACCTCTTCGTTGAACCGATTGCACAGCACCGCGTGCATTTGGCTCTGTTTTAGCGTTTTTCGCGCTAAAGGCGACACATGTCGTGTCGGCTGTTTTTGCTCTAAGGGCGATAGAACCTATTGGCCATTTTTGTGCTAAGGGCGACACAACCTTGTATCGGCCGTCGGCGCCCGCTAGTCCTTGATTCCGTTATGCACCGACCTCCACGCTAGGATGAAATCTCTTTAGATAACGTCCATTAATTGCCCTAGCAAACTCTTCTCCTTGGAGGGTTTTCAGAATGTACGCATTACCCGGAGCACGTCTCAGAATTCGAAAAGGTCCTTCCCAGTTAGGGGACCATTTGCCGAATGCCTTATCTTTGGTACCGATCGGCAAGACAATTTTCCAAACCAAGTCTCCTTCTTCGAATCCTTTTTCTTTCACTTTCGAATTGTAGTACTTGGCAACGCGTATCTTGTTCTTTTCAATATTTTCCAAGGCCTTGAGACGAATCAAATGCAAATCTTCTAGCTCATCCATCATCAAATCTTTATAATTCCCTTTGGTTAGATCGTTCTGCAATGTAACTCGTCTTGACCCCGATTGCAATTCCCATGGTAGCACTGCGTGATGCCCGTAGACCAACTCGTATGGCGACGTCTGAGTCGACCCATGACAAGCCATTCGGTAAGCCCACAAAGCTTCGTTGAGTACCAAGTGCCACCTTTTAGGTTTCTCTTCGATCTTCTTTTGAATGATTTAATCATGATTTTGTTAGAAGCCTCTGCCTGCCCATTGGCCTGTGCATAATAAGGGGAGGAATTATATAGCTTAATCCCCATCCCTTCGGCAAAGCCACAAAACTCCGAGGAAGTGAACTGAGTTCCCTGATCGGTAGTGATGGACTGAGGGATGCCGAATCGGTAAATGATGTGCTCCCTGACGAAGGACACCATGTTCTCTGATGTCACCTTCTTCAATGGGATGGCTTCAACCCACTTAGTGAAATAATCCGTGGCTAACAAAACAAACTTATGTCCCTTGCTAGATGGAGGGTGGATTTGGCCGATCAAATCAATGCCCCATCCTCTGAAAGGCCAAGGCTTAATGATCGGATTCATGGCCGATGCTGGGGCCCTTTGCACATTGCCGAATCGCTGGCAATCCTGACAACCTCTGTAGTACTCAAAGCAATCTTCGAGCATAGTCGGCCAAAAATATCCAGTCCTCCTGATTAACCATCTCATACGGTGAGCCGACTGGTGTGCACCACATACGCCTTCGTGCACCTCATACATCAGTTTCCTAGCCCCGTCTTGGTTCAGGCATTTAAGCAAAACCCCATCTATGGATTTGTAGTACAATTGATTGTCCAAGAGCGTGAACTTAAGAGCCTTGTACCTGAGTTTTCGGGAGACTTTCCTGGATGGGTCCCTGAGGTAATCGGCAATGTTGTCTCTCCAGTCTTCAATTGCCTGATTATCACTTGGGACTGCTTGATCATCTTCTGGGGTTGTTTGCTCTTCCTCAAGTGCAAAAATGTTTTGATTCTCCCTATACCCGGATGCTGCCTGAGCCAACTGGTTTGCTTCTTCGTTTTGCCCCCTAGGAATATGTTGCAAGGTTGCTGATCGAAACTGTCTAAGGAGCTCTTGGCAACCTTTGAGATATTCCTGCAGCGTGTCGTTTTTGCATTCGTACTCACCTGTCAGCTGCCTGATCACCAACTCCGAGTCACCGAAGATCTCTACGGCGTCTGCCTTAACGTCCACGAGCAACCGCAATCCCCGAAGCAATGCCTCATACTCCGCTTGATTATTAGTCACCGGGTACTCGACCGGTATAGAGTATTTGAAAGGTGCCCCCTTGGGAGAAATCAACATGATCCCGACTCCACCACCTTTGCTACACGACGATCCGTCAAAAACAACGCCCAGGGGGCAATGGTTACTATGTTAGCGTTAGAATCACGATGGTGAGTGACGAAATCAGCCATAATCTGGCCTTTAACAGCCTTTGCCGATTCAAAACGCAAATCAAATTCAGAAAGGGCTAAAACCCATTTGCCGATCCTTCCACTTAAAATCGGCATGATAACATGTGCTTGATTACATCAAACTCTGATACTACCACGCATTCGGCATTCAATAGATAGTGCCGAAACTTAGTACAGGAATAGAAAACACACAAGCACAACTTTTCCGTAGCCGAATACCTCGTTTCGGGGTCCAGTAGCTTTCGGCTAAGATAGGCTATGACTCTCTCTTTTCCTTCGAATTCTTGCATGAGGGCCGACCCTATTGTTAGGTTGTCGGCCGCCACGTACAACTTGAAAGGCCTGTCGAGTTGTGGAGGAACCAATACTGGTGGTGCCTTCATGTACTCCTTGATCTCATCGAAAGCCTTTTGTTGCACGTCACCCCACACGAACTCCTGATCTTTCTTGAGCTTCAACAGTGGAGAAAATGGCAGCACGCGCTCGGACAAGTTGGATATGAACCTTCTGACAAAGTTGATTTTGCCGAGCAGTGATTGAAGTTCTTTGAGATTGGTCGGCGGCACTACCTTATCAATTGCTTCCATGCTCTTCTTGCCGACTTCGATCCCCTTTTTGTGGACCAGAATCCCAGAAACTCACCAGCCGACACCCCAAATGCACACTTGGTTGGATTCATCTTTAAACCATGTTTCCTTGTGCACTCCAAGGTCTTCCTTAAATCGGCTAAGTGTCTTTCTTTGCTTCTGGATTTGATCACCACGTCATCAATGTAGATCTCTACGATTTTGCCGATCAGCTCATGGAATATGTAATTCATGGCTCGCTGGTAAGTGGCACCGGCATTTTTCAAACCAAAAGTCATGACCATCCATTCAAACAAACCTATATGGCCGGGGCACCTGAAGGCGGTCTTTGCCACATCCTCTGCAGCCATGAAGATCTGGTTGTAACCTGCGTTGCCGTCCATAAAGCTTATGATTTCAAAACCGGCCGAAGCATCTACTAGCAAATCGGCCACCGGCATTGGATAACCGTCCATAGGAGTGGCTTTGTTGAGGTTCCTGAAGTCGATGCAGACTCTCATCTTCCCGTTCTTCTTGTACACCGGGACAATATTGGAGATCCATTCCGCATATCGACACGGCCGAATGAAGTTAGCTTCTAGTAATCTTTCCACTTCCTTTTTCACGTCGGCCAACACCTCCTCCTTGTAGATCCTGCGCGGAGGTTGTTTGTATGGGCGGTATCCAGGTTTGATCGGCAACTTATGCTCAACAATGGACCGATCTAATCCGGGCATCTCTGTGTAGTCCCACGCAAAACAGTCTTTGAACTCTTTTAGAAGATCTACTAGCTGCATCTGAAATCAGGGTCTAAACTGGAACTTACAAACATCGGCCTCTTCTTACTCGTATCACCAACATCCACCTCCTCTAACTTGTCGGCCGACGCGAAACCACGTCCCAGTTTGCCCTCGCTGTTGTCGGTTGGGTTGTCCATCTAAAAGAAGCTTTGAGAGCCGATTGCTTGGATCGGCTGTTGATCCCTGCCGTAGACGTTGACAGGACCTTCTCCCCACACGCGATCGGAGAAGCAGTCTACCCCGTCGAATTCCCAGTAGGTGGGCTCAATGGTGGCAACACTCACCGAGTCGTCAGCTTGGACAATCTCGATGTCATCTCCAACCCACTGATGAGTATTTGATGCATGGTTGAAGGTATGCAGCAGTTGGCGTGGATCCAATCCCTGCCCAAAAGCAGGCTATATGCCCCCTTGCCGTCAATGACAAAGAAGGTCGTAATGAGCGTCTTGGATCCAATCATCAGTTCCACGTGCACGGCACCCCGAGTGTCGGAGGGATTGCCGGCAAAGTCGCGGAGAATCATATCCGTTTTGAGCAGGTCTTCATCGTTCATGCCCAGCTTTCTGAACGTGGCGTAAGGCATGATGTTGATTGCTGCGCCGCCATCAACAAACATCTTGGTTAGCGGCTTCCCGTTGACGTACCCCTTGACATACAACGGCTTCAAATGCCGATGCTTGGCTGGCTTGTCAAATGCTGCCTTCTGAGACAACATGAGCTGTGCCGCGAGCTCGTCGTGCTCGGCCTCGTCGGAATCCGAATACACCTCGTCCTGTGCCCCCCGGCCGGCAGGAGCCATGAACTCCAGGGGAAGGAAAAGTCATGGCCACGTCAGCGCCCTTGTCAGCGTCATCTGGTTTTTCCTTCGGGCGCCATTCTTGCTTCTTCCCATTGGCGGCTGCTTCTTCCAACTCCCTGTTCCGGAGGCGCTGCACTCTCCTTTTCTGGCTTTTTCTGAGCCCTGGTGGGCACCACTGCCCCTTTTGCCACCTATATGGGCGAGGCTGTGCCTCCTCGCCGTCGTCCTGGTGGTGCACCCACTCTCGATCGGCATATCTCTTGGCTTGCCGGCCCGGGCTTTCCGTTTTCAGGCGCCGATCGCTCATCGGGATGCGAGCTCCCAACCTTTCGTGAACGGGACGGCGGTTGACCCGATCCTGCCTATACCCCCTGTACTGATCGCTGCATTCGGGGCAGTTGTTGACGGCAGGCAGTTTCAAGCCTTCGTTCCAGCAGTGGCGGAAGAACGGGCAGCCCCAGTGCTCTTGCTCCCGCTCTTGGCGGTGTTCTTGTTCCCAACGATGGGCCTGTTCTCTGTGGTAAGCCCTCTCCTCCAGACGATACCGGTGCTCTCCCGTGTGACCGTCTTCACGCTGGTATTCCTCTTCGAGTTCTCGCTCTTCGCGTTGGAGACGCCTCTGCTCTTTCTCATTTTGCCGGCGCCATTTGTTAAGGAGATCTCTGTGGGTAGGCCTGCGCCTGGAAGATGACTCTCCGTGCTCGTATCGGCTATTCGTGGCTTGGGCGCGCTGCCGGAGCTCATCGCCAGTGATTTGCCGATCGGGATCCACTGCGCCAGATTCGCGTGCCTTGTCGGAGGTGAGGACTTTGACTTTGCCCTTGCCTCTGGGATCTGCTGGGGTTACCATGTTCACTGAGAAGAACACGGCGTTCTGGGAGAAGGGTTTGCATCGATCTTCATCTTGCCATTGAACTTGATGTGGCCGTCCTGGATGGCTTTCTGGATCCTCGTCCTGAACACACGGCAATCATTAATAGAATGAGTGTTAGTGTTATGAAAACCGCAGTACTTCTTGTCCTTGACTCCTCCAGGACGCAGCATCGGGTGATCCGGGGGTAGCCTGACTCTTCCTTCGGCAACCAGGAACTCGAAGAGCTTGTCGGCTTTGGTGACGTCGAAGTCGTATGCCCCCTTCTGCTGGCGCAGCCATTGCTTGTTGGCTTGGGTCGGCTCCTTGTCCCAGTTGAGCTCTGCAGCGGCCACCTCATCTTCCGCGTCGGTATAGTCATCGGCTTCGTCCAGGAAAGCCTGATACATCTGCGCCGCGACATTGTCCTTCTGGAAACGCCCTTCCCTCCGGAAGCCTTGCGCTTGGATAGTCATCTCATTCAGCAGCCGGCGGGAGAGATGACCCAAGTCTTCAAACTCCTGACCGAACAGCTTGTCCCTGATGCTCGGGAGCATGCCTGCCACGGCCAATGGTGGAAGCTGATCGTCCGGCAGGTGCATGCCGAAGCACTGGCTCTTGACTTCCCTGAACCTGCGCAGGTAGTCCTGCGGTGTCTCATTTGGCTTCTGGCGTACGTACATGATGTCCACCAGTTTCTTCTCCTTGGTGCCCGTGTAGAAGTGTGTATGGAACTTTTGTTCCAAGTCCGCCCAAGAGAGAATAGAGCCCGGCGGTAGTGACGTGAACCATGCGAATGCCGGTCCAGTGAGTGACGACGGGAAGTACCGAACCCTGAAGGCGTCTTCGGTATTGGCCTCCCCAAGCTGGAGCAGATAACGACTGACGTGCTCCACCGTGCTGGTGTCGTCTAAGCTGGAGAACTTGGACAGGTCCGTCGGCACTTTGACTCTGGGAGGTAGAGCCACACGGTGGAACCATTCGGGGAACGGAGACCTGTAAGCATAAGTGCCCTTAGGCTTCAGGCCGAAAGTGCGCTGCATCATATCCGCCATCCTCTCTAGCATGACATCGACATTAGAGTCGGCGGTTTTTTCGGCCGTCGGCTTCCCATATCCTGGATGCGGGGCGCCCTCTATGTTGTGAGGCTCAAGCATCTCATGGTACCCGTTTCCGTAGTAGTCCTTTATGAGCCTATAGGTTTGCGGGGAGATCTTGCGTGTTGACTCTGGCGGCTGACCCTTAGTGCCGAACGTGAGCTGCCCCATGGTCGGCAACTGGCCTTCTGGCGTGTGCTTCTCTTGAATGGTCATCCCGCTTGATTGAGCCTTAGGCGGGGTCTCCTCACCGGCAGCTCCTGCCCCCTTGAGGTGATTCGGCAGATTGAAAAGATGTGGTCCTGCTATAGGGCCAAACTCGGCCTCCATAAGTTCATCGGCCTTGGGGCCGAATTGGGCGATCATGATGGTGCGGAAAGTGTTGAGAAACGCCCCATGCATGCGACCGATGGCACCAGAGACAGCTTCGTTGATCATATGAGACATTTTCAACACTGCCTCCGCTTCCCCGGGATCATTCGGGTTGAGCTGGACGGGCTTCGGCAGATCGTGCAGACGGCGAACCTTTCCGCTTTTGTTCTTGGAAAAGGCTTCTAGGCACTTGGCCTGGAATTCGGCACAAGCATTATCCACCTGCTCTCTGTACTCGTCGGGTAGTTCAGTGAGCTGCACCTGCACGAACCCCGCCTTGTTGCTGGCCTCGGCTTCAGTGACTTCGACCATCGCTGCAGCAGAAAAAGGGGTCCCACCGGGCGTGCCAAAAAGTGTGTTGGCACCAAAAGTGACGCACTGTGCCAATCACACAGCAAGCCGGAGAAGCTGGCTTCAAACGTGGCCCGGGTGCTCAGAAGTCCGGTGCGTGCCAGTCAGTTTGCCCTGCAACTAACAAGGGAGATAAACTGTTAAATACAAAGCTGGAACATGTCGGGTATGACCAGACAGTTCCAAAATATACGGCCCTGAAGCCACTTACGACGACATATAGCTATGAAAGCTATCTGTCAACAGGTTTAAAGATTATTCGGCAATATGAACAGAGTTACGTGAATAACAGGTTGCCGAACACGTTTGCATGAGAATCGTACTTGCATGATGTATTAAATATAAGTTAAAACTTAACCAATCTCGATTGTACAACCGAGTTGGGATCCATGGGGATTGAACATACAAACTAAGCATGACTAAGCTAATCTAAAGCCTGCGCCTGCCGCACGACACCTAGCCTTGTCATAGATCAAACATACTTAACATGCATGAACCCTCACCACGTGGCAATCCAGATACGATCCATCGGCTATTACGAACAATAGATCTACTGCATAAAAGACTTTTCAATAATAAACGTGAAAGAACAGAGCAGATCTATAAAGATGAAGCCGAACCGAACGGTATCTAGATTGGGCAAAAGTGTTATGATGAAATAAACATAACAAAACATATAACACAAGGTAACTTAATGAATCTATCAGATTGCCAAATCTAACAGCCGATAACTATTTTTACTCATGACTCAATCCGCCGCACGATACAAGGCATAAGCAAAAACCTCCCGTCATAAGCTTAATCCGCCGCACGATACTAAGCTTAACGTACGAGACTACTTGCACCATATCTAAATCCGCCGCACGATACTAGACATGATAACAAGGTTGCCGGAACTTACGGAGGTCGACGGATCGATGGCCCCTCTCGAAGAACACGACGACACGACTTGGACTCGAAGACGGCACGGGGCCGGGTTGGTTGTATTGATTGTGAACATTTTTACAATAGTCTCAGGGTTTATATTTATACCCTGGTGTTCTCTGAGTCCTAAAGGATACGATTACAATGATAAAATTAGGAAACTATCAAAATAACATGATGCCTTTTGCTCCAAGCTTCCTTTAATAACCGGCATGCGCTAAAATGACGAGATTCCCATCGCTAAATCTTCTTGACATGCCGTATTCGTCGCAAACCGACTTGGCTTGAGGTAACCGACCGTAGCGTTACGTTGCCGAATCTGCTCGCCGTTGACTAGTTGCTTTCACAGCATTGCTGAATACATTGAGCTAGCCGACCGCATACGCCGTCTGCCGAATCCTTCAAGCGGCGGCGTTCGCCGAATCTTCATAGTGCCGGTCCACTTGTCATAGTGCGAAAACTCGGTGTTAACAGATTTGAGCCATGATCTCTTAGGAGTACCTCACTAACATCCTTGTGATCCCTCACACGAAATTTGGGCCCTAGTGCTTTTGATTTGAGGGAGATCGGGTCGATTCGGTGGACGAACAGTGGGCTGATCGGGGTGACCGAACGCTGCATCAAAGCGACCGGACGCACCTTGACAGAGTCCGGTCTTTGAACACCATCGCTGTCCAGTTCGCGCATGGTGACCAGACGCACGCCTCGAACTGACCGGACGCTGACCTAGTGCGTCCGATCATTGAAGGCCGTGCGTTTCATTTTAGGCGAACTCGACCGGACTCACCTGGGAACATGTGACCGGACTCGCTGGTGTTACTGTTCACCGCTTTTGCTAGGGATCGGACGCTCAGTTCAAGTGACCGGACTCACCCAGGAGCAGAGTCCGATCGTGAATAGAGAGCAACCAGAGAGACTTTCTCTGACTAGACACGTCCGTTCATCCTGGACCGGACGCACTGCAAAGTCCGGTCAGTGCAGTGTTTGCGCGTTTCGTCCGTATCTTTTACGTTCGAGCTCCATTTTGTGATCCGCTTTTTGCGTTGGATTCCTGACTCTGTGCACTACAGAAACCGGGCTCCCTGCTTTGCGAAATAGCATGAATCCCCCTCGCGTTGCTCGGGGGAGGTTAAGGTTACCCAAACTCCATCCTGTCACTAGTTGACTTGCGTGGATTCGGTGTGAGGGGCTTTTGTGGTGTCCCGCTGTGTTCCTCGGCAACATCCACCCATTCTCTTGGGTCATGGGCATCACATGTGTCGGCCTTGCTCTTGGGGTTGATTTTATTGGGACAGAGGCTAGGATTTTGGAAGAAATTTTTAGGCTCCCATTCACCCCCCCCCCTCTGGTCACCTTGGTTTAGCATTTTTGGTCCTTCAAAAACACCTCGTGGGCGATCTGTTCAACTGCCTTCGTAGCAAAGTTCTTTCCAGTGGGCAAGACGAATGCCCTCCGTGCCAAGATTTCAACTTTCCAGCAACAATACGATGAATCAATCCTAGAGGCCTGGGAACGCTTTCAAGACTACATATCAGAATGCCCTCACCATGGGATGGAGAATTGGCTACTCATGCAGACCTTCTACCACGGGCTCACTTCGAGTACCCGTGAGAATGTGGATGCCGCCGCTGGAGGATCATTCTTATCACTCACTATAAACAATGCTACTACACTCTGAGAAGATGGCCTCTAACCAAGGTTGGAACGAGGAACGCTCTCAACCACGCAAGAGGGGAGGAATACATCAACTAAAGGAAGTGGACATGTTGTCTGCCAAACTTGACCTACTCATGAAGAAGTTCGATGAACACACTCCCAAGAAAGAAGATGTCAAGCAAATCTACGAATCTCGCATGACATGTGAAGAGTGTGGAGGCACTGGTCATTCAGGGAGCAACTGCCCTGAGATTCAAGAGGATGCAAAGTACATCAACAACAACACCAACTATCATCCTCAACAAACTCAAGGATGGAACCAACAATCAAGGCCTAATTACTCAGGTAACTACTTAGGTAACTACCAAGGTAATACATTTAACCAACCACCTTTGAGAGAGATGATATCTAATCAAAACAAGATTATTGATAATATGTCTAAGAAGATAGCTTCCATGATAAACTGCTTGAAAATATTAATACTAGAATGGATAGCTTTACTTCTGCCATAAAGAATCAACATAGCTTTAATAAGATGATTGTTAACACATAATTTTCGCACTATGACAAGTGGGCCAGCACGGTGCAGGTTCGGGAGGAGTCACCACCTAAGGGATTCGGCAGACAGCGAACGCGGTCGGCTAACTCAATGTATTCGGCAAGGCTGTGAAGGCGACTAGTCAACGGCGAGCAGGTTCGGCAATATGACGCTGCGGTCGGCTACATCAGATTACGGTCGGTTTGCGCCAGAAGAAGACAAATGCGGCATGTCAGAAGATTTAGCAACGAGGATCTCGTCATTTTTAGTGCGCGCCGGTTATTAAGGGAAGCTTGGAGCAGAAGGCGTCATATTTTAGATAGTTTCCTGATTTTGTCGTTGTAATCGTGTCCTTCTAGGACTCATAGGACACCAGGGTATAAATATAAACCCTGAGGCCATTGTAAAGACGTTCAACAATCAATACAACCAAACCGGCCCCGTGCCATCTTCGAGTCCAAGTCGTGTGTCGTGTGTTCTTCGAGAGGAGTCATCGATCCGTCGACCTCCGTAAGTCCCGACAACCTTGCTATTATGTCTAGTATCGTGCGGCGGATTTAGGCGTGATGCAAGTAGTCTCGCTTGTTGGTAATGATCGTGCGGCGGATCATTACTTGATGATCGAGAAGTCTTAGTTGTGTTAAGATTATGAGTAAGTACCGTGCGGCAGGCGCTTGCTTGATAAGCTTAGCATAAATGAGATAGTTATCGGCTCTATTAGGTTTGGCAAGATCTAATAGATTCATTAAGTTACCTTGTGTTATATGTATTGTTACGTTTATCTCGTTGCAACACTTTATTGCCCAATCTAGATTTCGCTCGGTTGGGCTCTATTTTACAGATCTATCCTGTCCTTTCATATTCATTTTTGTAAGGTCTTTTATGCAGTGGATCTATTGTTCGTAATAGCCGATTTGATCGTATCTAGATCGCTACGTGGTGAGGGTTCATGCATGTTAAGTATGTTTGATCTATGATAAAGCTAGGTGTCGTGCGGCAGGCGCAGCGCTTTAGATTAGTTTAATTATGCTTGGTTTGTATGTTCAATCCCAATGGACCCCAGCTCGGTTGTACGATCGAGATTGGTTAAGCTTTAACTCATATTTAATACATCATGCAAGTACAATTTTCATGCAAACGTATTCGGCAACTCGTTATTCACGTAACTTCGTTCATATTGCCGAATAGTCTTTGAGCTTGTTGGCAGATAGCTTTCATAGCTATATGTCATCGTAAGTGGCTTCAGGGCCGTATATTTTGGAACTGTCTGGTCACACCCGGCATGTTCCAGCTTTGTATTTAACAGTTTCTTTCCCTTGTTAGTTGCAGGGCAAACTGACTGGCACGCACCGGACTTCTGAGCACCCGGGCCACGTTCGAAGCTAGCTTTTTCGGCTTGCTGTGTGATTGGCACAGTGCGCCGCTTTTGGTGTCAACACACATTTTGGCACGCTCGGTGGGACCCTTTTTTTTCCTGCAGCAATGGTTGAAGTCACCGAAGCCGAGGCCAGCAACAAGGCGGGGCTCGTGCAAGTGCAGCTCGCTGAACTACCCGACGAGTACAAAGAGCAGGTGGATAATGCTTGTGCCAAATTCCAGGCCAAGTGCCTAGAAGCCTTCTCCAAGAACAAGAGCGGAAAGGTTCGCCATCTGCACGATCTGCCGAAGCCCGTCCAGCTCAACCCGAATGATCCCGGGGAAGCGGAGGCAGTGCTGAAAATGTCTCGCATAGTCAACGAAGCTGTCTCTGGTGCCATCGGTCGCATGCATGGGCGTTTCTCAACACTTTCCGCACCATCATGATCGCCCAATTTGGCCCCAAGGCCGACGAACTCATGAAGGCGGAGTTTGGCCCTAATAGCGGGGCCACATCTTTTCAACCTGTCGGATCACCTCAAGGGGGCAGGAGCTGCTGGTGAGGAGACCCCGCCTAAGGCTCAATCAAGCGGGATGACCATTCAAGAGAAGCACACGCCAGAGGGCCAATTGCCGACCATGGGTCAGTTCACGTTCGGCACTAAGGGTCAGCCGCCAGAGTCAACACGCAAGATCTCCCCGCAAACCTATAGGCTCATAAAGGACTACTACGGAAACGGGTACCATGAGATGCTTGAGCCTCACAACATAGAGGGCGCCCCACATCCAGGATATGGGAAGCCGACGGCCGAAAAGACCGCCGACTCTAATGTCGATGTCATGCTAGAGAAGATGGCGGATATGATGCAGCGCACTTTCGGCCTGAAGCCTAAGGGCACTTATGCTTACAGGTCTCCGTTCCCCGAATGGTTCCACCGTGTGGCTCTGCCTCCCAGAGTCAAAGTGCCGACAGACCTGTCCAAGTTCTAGCTTAGACGACACCAGCACGGTGGAGCACGTCAGTCGTTATCTGCTCCAGCTTGGGGAGGCCAATACCGAAGATGCCTTCAGGGTTCGGTACTTCCCGTCGTCACTCACTGGACCGGCATTCGCATGGTTCACGTCACTACCGCCGGGCTCTATTCTCTCTTGGGCAGACTTGGAACAAAAGTTCCATACGCACTTCTACACGGGCACCAAGGAGAAGAAGCTGGTGGACATCATGTACGTGCGCCAGAGGCCAAATGAGACACCACAGGACTACCTACGCAGGTTCAGGGAAGTCAAGAGCCAGTGCTTCGGCATGCACCTGCCGGACGATCAGCTTCCACCATTGGCCGTGGCAGGCATGCTCCCGAGCATTAGGGACAAGCTGTTCGGTCAAGAGTTTGAAGACTTGGGTCATCTCTCGCCGGGCTGAATGAGATGACTATCCAAGCGCAAGGCTTCCGGAGGGAAGGGCGCTTCCAGAAGGACAATGTCGCGGCCCAGATGTATCAGGCTTTCCTGGACGAAGCCGATGACTACACCGACGCTGAAGATGAGGTGGCCGCTGCAGAGCTCAACTGGGACAAGGAGCCGACCCAGGCCAACAAGCAATGGCTGCGCCAGCAGAAGGGGGCATACGACTTCGACGTCACCAAGGCCGACAAGCTCTTCGAGTTCCTGGTCGCCGAAGGGAGAATCAGGCTACCCCCGGATCACCCGATGCTGCGTCCTGGAGGGGTCAAGGACAAGAAGTACTGCGGTTTCCACAACACTAACACTCATTCTATTAATGATTGCTGTGTGTTCAGGACAAGGATCCAGAAGGCCATCCAGGACGGCCACATCAAGTTCAATGGCAAGATGAAGATCGATGCTAACCCCTTCGCCCAGAACGCCGTGTTCTTCTCAGTGAACATGGTAGCTCCAGAGGACCCCAGGGGCAAGGGCAAAGTCAAAGTCCTCACCTCCGACAAAGCGCGCGAGTCTGGCACGGTGGACCCTGATCGGCAGGTCACCAGCGATGAATTCCGGCAGCGTACCCAGACCACGAATAGTCGATATGAGCACGGGGAGTCATCTTCCAGGCGCAGGCCTACCCACAGGGATCTCCTCAACAAGTGGCGCCGGGAAGGTGAGAAAGAGCGGAGGCGTCTCCAACGCGAGGAACAGAGATTCGCAGAAGAATATCAGCGTGAAGACGGTCACACGGAGGAGTACCGGTACCGTTGGAAGAGAGGGCCTACCACAGAGAGCAGGCCTACCACAGAGAGCAGGAACGCCGCCAAGAGCAGGAGCAGGCTCACTGGGGCTGCCCGTTCTTCCGCCACTGCTGGAACGAAGGCTTGAAACTGCCTGCCGTCAACAACTGCCCTGAGTGCAGCGATCAGTACAGGGGGTATAGGCAGGATCGCGTCAACCGCCGTCCCGTCCATGAAAGATTGGGAGCACGCATCCCGATGGACGATCGGCGCCTAAAAATGGAAAGCCCGGATCGGCAAGCCAAAAGATATGCCGATCAGGAGTGGGCGCACCACCAGGACGACAGCGAGGAGGCACAGCCCCGCCCATATAGGTGGCAAAAGGGGCAGTGGTGCCCGCCAGGGCTCAGAAAGAGCCAGAAAAGGAGGGTGCAGCGCCTCCGGAATAGGGAGTTGGAAGAAGCAGCTGCCGATGGGAAGAAGCAAGAGTGGCGCCCAAAGGAAAAAACAGACGACACTGACAAAGGCGCTGACGTGGCCATGACTTTCTTCCTTCCCCTGGAATTCATGGCTCCTGCCGGCCGGGGGGCACAGGACGAGGTGTATTCGGACTCTGACGAGGCCGAGCACGACGAGCTCGCGGCGCAGCTCGTGTTGGCTCAGAAGGGCAGCATTTGACAAACCAGCCAAGCATCGGCATTTAAAGCCGTTGTATGTCAAGGGGTACGTCAACGGAAAGCCGCTGACCAAGATGTTTGTCGATGGCGGCGCAGCGATCAACATCATGCCTTACGCCACCTTCAGAAAGCTGGGCATGAACATGATGAAGATCTGCTCAAAACGGACATGATACTCCGTGACTTTGCCGGCAATCCCTCTGACACTCGGGGTGCCGTGCACGTGGAACTGATGATTGGATCCAAGACGCTCATCACGACCTTCTTTGTCATTGATGGCAAGGGGGCATATAGCCTGCTTTTGGGCAGGGATTGGATCCACGCCAACTGCTGCATACCTTCAACCATGCACCAAACTCATACAGTGGGTTGGAGACGACATCGAGATTGTCCATGCTGACGACTCGGTGAGTGTTGCTGCTATTGAACCCACTTACTGGGAATTCGACGGAGTGGAATGCTTCTCCGATCGCGTATGGGGAGAAGGTCCTGTCAACATCTACGGCAGAGATCAACAGCCGATCCAAGCAATCGGCTCTCAGAGCTTCTTTTAGATGGATAACCCAACCGACAACAGCGAGGTCAAACTGGGACGCGGGTTCACGTCGGCCGACAAACTGGAAGAGGTAGATGCTGGTGACGCAAGTAAAAAGAGGCCAATGTTCATCAGTTCCAGTTTGGACCCTGAATTCAGAGAGCAATTGGTAGATCTTCTAAAAGAGTTCAAAGACTGTTTCGCTTGGGACTACACGGAGATGCCCGGATTAGATCGGTCCATTGTCGAGCATAAATTGCCGATCAAGCCGGGTACCGCCCGTATAAACAGCCTCCGCGCAGGATCTACAAGGAAGAGGTATTGGCCGACGTGAAAAAGGAAGTGGAAAGATTACTAGAAGCTAACTTCATCCGGCCATGTCGATATGCGGACTGGATCTCCAACATTGTCTCGGTATACAAGAAGAACGGAAAGATGAGGGTTTGCATTGACTTCAGGGACCTCAACAAAGCCACTCCTATGGACGGGTATCCAATGCCAGTGGCTGATTTGCTAATAGATGCTTCGGCCGGTTTTGAAATCATAAGCTTTATGGATGGCAATGCGGGTTACAACCAGATCTTCATGGCTGCAGAGGACGTCGCAAAAACCGCCTTCAGGTGCCCCGGCCATATAGGTTTGTTTGAATGGATTGTCATGACTTTTGGTTTGAAGAATGCCGGTGCCACTTACCAGCGAGCCATGAATTACATATTTCATGAGCTGATCGGCAAAATCGTAGAGATCTACATTGATGACGTGGTGGTCAAGTCCAGAAGCAAAGAAGGACACTTAGCCAATTTAAGGAAGACCTTAGAGTGCACAAGGAAACACGGTTTAAAGATGAATCCAACCAAGTGTGCATTTGGGGTGTCGGCTGGTGAGTTTCTGGGATTCTTGGTCCACAAAAGAGGCATCGAGGTTGGCAAGAAGAGCATGGAAGCAATTGATAAGGTAGTGCCGCCAACCAATCTCAAAGAGCTACAGTCGCTACTCGGCAAGATTAACTTTGTCAGAAGGTTCATATCTAACTTGTCCGAGCGCGTGCTGCCATTTTCTCCACTGTTGAAGCTCAAGAAAGATCAGGAGTTCATATGGGGTGACGTGCAACAAAAGGCTTTCGATGAAATCAAAGAGTACATGAAGGCACCACCAGTATTGGTTCCTCCACAACTCGACAAGCCTTTCAAGTTGTACGTGGCGGCCGACAACCTAACGATAGGGTCGGCCCTCATGCAAGAATTCGAGGGAAAAGAGAGAGTCATAGCCTATCTTAGCCGAAGGCTACTGGACCCCGAAACGAGATACTCGGCTACAGAAAAGTTGTGCTTGTGTGTTTTCTATTCCTGTACCAAGTTTCGGCACTATTTGTTGAATGTCGAATGCGTGGTAGTATCAGAGTTTGATGTAATCAAGCACATGTTATCAATGCCGATTTTGAGTGGAAGAATCGGTAAATGGATTTTAGCTCTCTCTGAGTTTGATTTACATTTTGAATCGGCAAAGGCTGTTAAAGGCCAGATTATGGCTGATTTTGTCACTCACCACCGTGATCCTAACGCTAACATGGTAACCATTGTCCCTTGGGCATTGTTTTTTGATGGATCCTCGTGCAGCAAAGGTGGTGGAGTCGGGATCGTGTTGATTTCTCCCAAGGGGGCACCCTTCAAGTACTCTATACCGATCGAGTACCCGGTGACTAATAATCAAGCAGAGTACGAAGCACTGCTCCGAGGGCTGCGGTTGCTTGTGGACATTAAGGCAGACGCCGTGGAGATCTTCGGTGACTCGGAGTTGGTGATCAGGCAATTGACCGGCGAATACGAGTGCAAAAACGACACGCTGCAGGAATATCTCGAAGGTTGCCAAGAGCTCCTCAAACAGTTCCGGTCGGCAACCTTGCAACATATTCCTAGGGGGCAAAATGAAGAAGCAAACCAGTTAGCCCAGGCAGCGTCCGGGTATAGGGAGAATCAAAACATTTTTGCACTTGAGGAGGAGCAAGAAGCTCGGTCAAAAGAGCAAGCAGCCCCAAAGGATGATCAAGTGATTCCGAGTGATAATCGGGCAGTTGAAGACTGGAGAGACAACATTGCCGACTACCTCAGGGACCCATCTCGAAAAGTTTCCCGAAAACTCAGGTACAAGGCTCTTAAGTTTACGCTCTTGGACAATCAGTTGTACTACAAATCCATAGATGGAGTTTTGCTTAAGTGCCTGAACCAAAACGAGGCTAGGAAGCTGATGTGCGAGGTGCACGAGGGCGTATGTGGTGCACACCAGTCGGCTCACCGTATGAGATGGATAATCAGGAGGACTGGATGTTTTTGGCCGACTATGCTCGAAGATTGCTTTGAATACTACAGAGGTTGTCAGGATTGCCAGCGATTCGGCAATGTGCAAAGGGCCCCAGCATCGGCCATGAATCCGATCATTAAGCCTTGGCCTTTTAGAGGATGGGGCATTGATTTGATTGGCCAGATCCACCCTCCATCCAGCAAAGGACATAAGTTTGTCCTGTTGGCCACGGACTATTTCACTAAGTGGGTTGAAGCCATCCCATTGAAAAAGGTGACGTCAGAAAATATGGTGTCCTTCGTCAGGGAGCATATCATCCACCGATTCGGCATTCCTCAATCCATCACTACTGATCAGGGAACTCAGTTCACTTCCTCTGAATTTTGTGACTTTGCCGAAGGGATGGGGATTAAACTCTATAATTCCTCCCCTTATTATGCACAGGCCAATGGGCAGGCAGAGGCTTCTAACAAAATCATGATTAAGATCATTCAAAAGAAGATCGAAGAGAAACCTAAAAGGTGGCACTTGGTACTCAACGAAGCTTTGTGGGCTTACCGAATGGCTTGTCATGGGTCGACTCAGACGTCACCATACGAGTTGGTCTATGGGCATCACGCAGTGCTACCGTGGGAGTTGCAATCGGGGTCAAGACGAGTTACATTGCAGAACGATCTAGCCAAAGAGAATTATAAAGATTTAATGATGGATGAGCTAGAGGACTTGCATTTGATTCATCTCAAGGCCTTGGAAAATATTGAAAAGAACAAGATACGCGTTGCCAAGTACTACAATTCGAAAGTGAAAGAAAAAGGATTCGAAGAAGGAGACTTGGTTTGGAAAATGGTCTTGCCGATCGGTACCAAAGATAAGGTATTCGGCAAATGGTCCCCTAACTGGGAAGGGCCTTTTCGAGTTCTGAGACGTGCTCCGGATAATGCGTACATTCTAAAAACCCTCCAAGGAGAAGAGTTTGCTAGGGCAATTAATGGACGTTATCTAAAGAGATTTCATCCTAGCGTGGAGGTCGGTGCATAACGGAATCAAGGACTAGCGGGCACCGACGGCCGATACAAGGTTGTGTCGCCCTTAGCACAAAAATGGCCGATAGAATCTATCGCCCTTAGAACAAAAACAGCCGACACGGCATGTGTCGCCTTTAGCGCGAAAAACGCTAAAACAGAACCAAATGCACGCGGTGTGTGTGCAATCGGTTCAATGAAGAATAACTTGAAGAGATTGTCAATACTTTTGTTGATGGTTATAGCAGTGGCTGCTTCCCCAAGTTTGGCAGGCTTTTTCTGTGGCTTCTTCATCCTCAGCAAAGTTGCTGGAAGGAAAGCTGAGGTTGTCCATGGCACGGCAACTATTTGATGCATGTATAGCTGAAGCCACATCTGGACAAACCACCAGGGGCCATTGACACAATCAATTGGTGGTAGTCTGTCTGTGTCAGCATGAGTGGCATGATACATTTGAGTGGAGATTTGATGCATCATGTGGTATATGGATCCCAGGAAAAGTTTGCCTAGAGGGATTTGTTTTCCTTTGGACAATTTGTCAGCCAGTGCAATGTTGAGGGTTGGCTCGTTGGATCTCCCACAGAAGATGAATCTGCACAGCCACATGTTCAGAAAAGCCTGTGCTCTGTCTCTGCCACTGGGCTTGACACTTTGTTGTGGATTTCAACATACTTCATCCATCCAACGCTGACATCAATGGACCTCTGGGTAATTTTCTCTAATAGTTCATCAGCATCATGGTCGGTAAAGTAATGTTCAAACCACTCATCATGAAGACATCAGCTAATGTGATTGTCATTACACCATGGCCGAACACAAAAGCATTAAGGGCATCTGACCAAAAATGAGAAGCTGCTATGAGCAATGGTTCATTTTTGGGCATTTCGGACAGAGACAGTTCCAGAGCATGATGAATGTCTTGAGTTTCCCAATGAGGACCAAATTTCGCCTGGATTCTTCTATACCAGTTCCTCCAACCAGTGACCGCAGGCAAGGGCCAGTTCTTGAAGGTGTACCGCCACCTGTTCGATGAAATGACTCCATGCCTGAAGGGAATTCTGTTGGTTTCCATACTGATGATGTTGGTTGGATTGGAGTTTCCCATTGGACCCAAGAAGTAGGAATCGGGATCCGCATCACGAGGAATCAGAATTTCGTCCCTAAAGGCCTAAAAGAAGATATGTGCGGGAAAAGTTAAAAAAGAACCGAATGCCGATAGAAATTGACCGAATGTGTTGAAAGGAGAAGTGAGGTTTACCTCTGGAATCTCATCATGGGTCGCCATTACGGAGCTCAGGTGGAAATTGAAACTGTTGGCGATTTGGGGAGAATGCGGAGTTTGAAGCAGTGCCGACCTAGAACGCACGGTGGACTTGTGGTCAATTTCAGAACAAATGCCTTTATTCAAAAATTGAGGGGGAATGTGTTAACACATAATTTTCGCACTATGACAAGTGGGCCAGCACGGTGCAGGTTCGGGAGGAGTCACCACCTAAGGGATTCGGCAGACAGCGAACGCGGTCGGCTAACTCAATGTATTCGGCAAGGCTGTGAAGGCGACTAGTCAACGGCGAGCAGGTTCGGCAATATGACGCTGCGGTCGGCTACATCAGATTAAGGTCGGTTTGCGCCAGAAGACGACAAATGCGGCATGTCAGAAGATTTAGCAACGAGGATCTCGTCATTTTTAGCGCGCGCCGGTTATTAAGGGAAGCTTGGAGCAGAAGGCGTCATATTTTAGATAGTTTCCTGATTTTGTCGTTGTAATCGTGTCCTTCTAGGACTCATAGGACACCAGGGTATAAATATAAACCCTGAGGCCATTGTAAAGACGTTCAACAATCAATACAACCAAACCGGCCCCGTGCCATCTTCGAGTCTAAGTCGTCGTCGTCGTGTTTTCGAGAGGAGTCATCGATCCGTCGACCTCCGTAAGTCCCGACAACCTTGCTATTATGTCTAGTATCGTGCGGCGGATTTAGGCGTGATGCAAGTAGTCTCGCTTGTTGGTAATGATCGTGCGGCGGATCATTACTTGATGATCGAGAAGTCTTAGTTTGTGTTAAGATTATGAGTAAGTACCGTGCGGCAGGCGCTTGCTTGATAAGCTTAGCATAAATGAGATAGTTATCGGCTCTATTAGGTTTGGCAAGATCTAATAGATTCATTAAGTTACCTTGTGTTATTTGTATTGTTACGTTTATCTCGTTGCAACACTTTATTGCCCAATCTAGATTTCGCTCGGTTCGGCTCTATCTTTTACAGATCTATCATGTCCTTTCATATTCATTTTGTAAGGTCTTTTATGCAGTGGATCTATTGTTCGTAATAGCCGATTTGATCGTATCTAGATCGCTACGTGGTGAGGGTTCATGCATGTTAAGTATGTTTGATCTATGATAAAGCTAGGTGTCATGCGGCAGGCGCAGGCTTTAGATTAGTTTAATTATGCTTGGTTTGTATGTTCAATCCCCATGGACCCTAGATCGGTTGTACGATCGAGATTGGTTAAGCTTTAACTCATATTAATACATCATGCAAGTACAATTTCATGCAAGCGTATTCGGCAACTCGTTATTCACGTAACTTCGTTCATATTGCCGAATAGTCTTTGAGCTTGTTGGCAGATAGCTTTCATAGCTATATGTCGTCGTAAGTGGCTTCAGGGCCGTATATTTGGAACTGTCTGGTCACACCCGGCATGTTCCAGTTTTGTATTTAACAGTTTCTTTCCCTTGTTAGTTGCAGGGCAAACTGACTGGCACGCACCGGACTTCTGAGCACCCGGGCCACGTTCGAAGCTAGCTTTTTTGGCTTGCTGTGTGATTGGCACAGTGCGCCGCTTTTGGTGTCAACAATGGTAGAATCTTAGTTATCTCAGTTAGCAGCTTCAGTCCCTATGGCAGAAAAAGGTAAGATTCCCGAAAGTCCGAAAGAACTAGAGACTGCAAATCTTGTAGATATTTATGATGCAGGACATCTCATACCTAGACCATCGAGGGAATGGAAGGATGACTCCATTGCCCCGAAGAAAGGAGATCCAGGAAGACCTGTCATTCCAATCCACATTGGACCTAACAGTTTTGAAGAAGCAGTCTGCGACCTTGGAGCAAGCGTCAACATTATGCCAAAGGTAATATACGAACAAATTCATGGTGCACCTCTATTATATACAAGTATGTGTTTGCAGCTTGCAGATCAGACACTGTGCTACCCATTGAGAATTCTAGAAGATGTCTGTATACGAGTGGGACGCTCGTATGTGTGTGTAGACTTTATGATCGTCGAAACAGGTGGAGACAATAGAGCACCCATTATTCTTGGATGCCCGTTCCTAAGCTCAACCAAAGCCATCATCTACGCGGACAGCGCCAAGATCTGTTTCACAATCACAGGCAATAAAGAAAGATTCAGCTTCAAGAGACGTACACTCACTACCCGAGTCCACCCCCAGATACCCTACGAAGATACAAACACTATATCATCAAGGAAGAAGAATAGGAACAGAAGGAGGAAGAACAAGGCTACACAACCGCATCAAGACACAGTGTGGATGGTTAACTCTGTCCAAACAGAATATGACCACCTTCTTCCATCACCATACCTCGCCAAGAGAGATGATCCAGGCATACCCACCATCGATTGCAAGATCGAGGGAAGTACATTCCACAAGACGTTCTGCGACATCGGATCAAGTGTTAACATAATGTCTAAGGTAACATATGAATACTTATATAAAAATAGACCTATGTATCAAACATATGTGCAGCTGCAGCTGGCGGACCAAACTTATCGATTTCCAGAAGGAATAGTAACAGATGTGATGATCCAAATTGAAGACCACTATGTTCCCACCGACTTCATGGTACTAGACATGGGAAGAGAAGACGATATTCACAACATCCTAGGAAGACCCTTCCTCAACACCACTGGCACCATCATCTACATGGGATCTGGAGAGATCCACTTCCAGTTCCCAAGAGAGAAGGTACGCTGTTACTTCAATAGTTATGCCACTAATGTATAGGAAAAGAAGAACCACTCAAGGAGGAGGCGCCGCACATCCCAACGCAACAAGAATCGACCAATCAAGGATGGATGGGCTGACTATGAAGAAGTCACCAGGAGTGAAGACATCCCATTAAAGAAAATGAAGGACGATGAAGTAAAAGAGACAAGTCCACCAGTCAACCAAGTGTGGAAAAAGAAAGAGAGTTCTACTGACGTACAATCATCGAGGTCCTCCTCAGGATCTGCTGATGCGCCCAAAGAAGAATAAAGAGCATACAAGGAGTCTTGTTCGATAGACTATAAACGTCAAATCCTCGCCGAAAGGTAACTCGGTAGTTATCCATATTCATTAGCATTAAATTCATCATTGCATAATTAGTAGATTTAGCATGATCATTTTACTATTAGTATCATATTTACTTCTTAGCAATTATATCTGCATTAGAAAACAAAATATTAATACGAAAAACTCTAAGCCCCATGAGAGTAGTACACTTTCTGTGGAGGCATAAAAATTTACTTTTGCATTGCATACATCCATAAAAATAAAAATCTAAAAAGAGATACTACGAAACACTGTTGAAACTCTGCTTAGTGAAAAGGAAGAACATAAATAATCTTAAGAGCTTTAAGACAACTAGACAAATGGAGGAATATTTATCACTAACGCTTAATCAAGTTCCACTAGTTGTGTTGTCTATCTTTGTATTCAGCAGGAAGAGAAGAAGAGAAGGACTCAAGAAACCATTAACGGTCTACTCATCTTCTGGAGAAAAAGACCACGTCAAGATCTAGCTTGGGGGAAGGCACCCTCAGTTATCACGATAATTATCACAGCTTTTTATTACTATTAGTTTGGTTTAGTTAGATCAAGTTAATAAATGTAGAAACCCCTAAAAAGATGAATAACTATTATAAAACCAAATAAAGATATTATATAATGAATAAATATCTAGGTGGATATAAACTTAATTTTGCTCATGATAAAAATGATGAACAATTGCTCTGTTGTAATCTCTTTTAAGTACCTACTGTTCGAACTTAAATTTTCTTGAGTTTTAGACAAAGTTGTTCTGAATAAACTCTGAACCTGAAACCTGTGGATTGCAAATGCTTGATCTAAAGTCTAGATAATTGTGAGATATGAAATAAAAAGGTTTGAGCTGTTGTTTATCTAATTCCTAGAGATACTAGAGTTCTGGAGATTTACACATTGAAAATATTAAAAACACATGATGAGATCCTGTATGACATAACATGAGTTCCTACCCAGAGCCATTAATATGATCTTAAGATAAGGCTACTTGCTTTGTTCTAAGTTTTTAGTTATGGTTGAGAAATTTATCATCCTCTAGAGATCAAGAATGTTTTATTAAAAGATTCACTCTTCTGAAGTAGTATTGTGTTAGAGGCATGGGACTATGCAAAGTATAAAAGGAGGAAATAAAAAGGGACAAGTGTCCGACTACCTCAAAAGAAAAAAAAGAGTTATGATAAAAATATGAAAAAAAAGAATGATAGCCCATGGTCCCTCTAATTATAATATGCCAGCAAGAGATGACAAATTTCAAACGTTCTAAGATCTTGATCTATGAGTATGACATCTTTCTCTCTAACTTTGAAATTTGACTTGGTAAGATATGCTTTTCACTTCTTAAAGCTCCAGATATATATATCCATAGAAGGAAGGAAAATGCATCAGTGAGGAATCATAAAATATAAAAGAGCGATTTGAGAGTGTCATACTGTGGAATCTCTGATTTTTATTTTAAAAATATATAAAACTCCAGAATGAAGGTTGATCAAAGAGTTAGAGATACAGTGCTTAACTTGATTGTTGTATCTTTCAATTGTTTAAAGATTCAGGTGAAGGCAAAAGCTCCATAGTTAAAGGTAATATGAGAAAGTCAGAATAGTTAACCCTAATCCAAGGGAAGATTTTTGTTTGAACATATGTACCATTGAGGTGTGAAAGCATAGTAGCAATTCCTGATTCATCATGAATATTTGCTAAGGGACTAGCAAAAGGTAAGCTTGGGGAATTGTTGACACTGGTTATCTATCATAATTAAAGGATAAATAAATATGAAAAGGGCAAGAATTTGATCACCAACAAAGGTTTAGGGTTTTAATTGATAATATTCCATGAGTTTTGGTGAACTATGATTTTGTAGGGACTAAACCAGGAAATCAACACCGATAGCTTCTCCTAGAAGGAAACCGAAGGGAGATAACTCCACCACCACGTCAGGAAGTTTCTAGAAGACTCCAGAGGACACCAGAAGACACCAGGAGGTTGGGCACCGCGGGACCCTGCCAGGTGGGACCGACCGGTCCCACCATGGGACCGACCGGTCCCCCCTTGGGGCCGACGGACTCCATCTTCTGGAATGTTCTCCCACCGCCTATGGGGATGCATCTTAGCCGTACCTTAAGTCGGTTTGATCCAACGGCCACAGTTCATTGCCCAGGGCTATATAAACAGCCCCAGACCCCCCTCTCCAGAGCATCAGGCATTACATTCATCAGATCATCATCAGAATTACCAGAGGGAGATCAATCGGTAGCCCTAGAACTAAATCCACCTAGAATAGTTAGATAGAATAGGATTAGAGGAGGCAAGCTTCGCTTGGATTCCTGATCTAGTCACGAGAAGGCTCGGTAAACCCAAGATCTTCTCTCTTGTATTAACATTATGGATCTATTTTATAATTGCTCTTCTAGTTCATCATTGTTCATCATTGTTTATGTTCTAGTTCATCGTCTAGTTCTAGTTCATCGTCTAGTTCATAATCTTGTTCTAGTTTATGTTCTAGTTCGTACTTTGGTTCTTCTCGATGATCTAATTCACCTTATTGTTCATCTTTATGCTCTAGATAGCAATACAATTGATATGACTAAGACATCAACTATTATATTCTTAATTATATTGCTTATAGTATGCTTTGATTATATATTTGGCATAGATAGTTCATATTTATGTTTATACTCATGTTCGTTTAGCGCTCATCTTAAAGTATAATGGGTGGGTGATAGATGCTGTGTAGGCGTGGTGCCTATACACTATTTATCTGTGAATGCGTCCTATGTTCCGGATAGAGTGGTAGATCGTGGGTGTGATATTCCTGTTGAGTCCTTTGTATTCCACCTCCCGAATGTAGTGTTCAGAATGGCTCAGTTAACTCATGGTTTAGGGGTTACTCTATTTGACACCTTTACTATGGAGTTGCCTTTTGATTATAAATATGTGTGATCTAGCCAATGATTGCCAAATATGTTTGCACTAATCAATGTATGTTATGACTTATAACTAGAATAACTTAGGAATGTTTCTTATTAATACCTGTTCTAATCATCACTTGCTAGGTAGTACTGTTCTAGGATTATCTTTGATTGATCTGATCTCTATAATCATTTATCATTTATTATTATAATTTACTCTACAATCTGATTACTGTTTGGAGTAATAAGTGTGTTATCAGTCTTTATTATAAGTGTGTGCCATAATGAATGCTGTTATATCCTCATTAGTATAATATCATCATACTTTGAATTGATTAGTCTCTAGGCTAAATATAAATAACGATACCTGAGACTAGCTTGGGTGAAATGCTTCTATAACTAGGTGTATTTATCTGTGCGCTTGCGGGTAAATATTTATCTTTAAATCCAGTGCCCTGATATAATTATATTGCTAGCTTCATGTTGGGGATGACAACTTGACGTTAAGTGAAGTTAGTAGTGTCCCGTACACTCATTAGTGCCTTCACTAGATTATTATTTATATGGTTCATTCTTAGTAGCGATGTTAAGAAATGTCAACAAGTATTTCTGGCGCCATTACCGGGGATAGATTAAAACTCTCTTCTTAGAGTGATTCCATTAAGGAGTGTCAACAAGCAGTCCTGGGTAAAATCAATGCCCCAGACGCATACAGACTCTATTTTCGACGAACCAGATATGCTTGGAAAGATAATTTGATAAGCTAACCAATGGCTTTGGTCTAAGGATGACAACGGATCAGATTCAGATCAGATGGAGTCTCTGTACACCCAAACCCGAAACCCGAACTCAAAACCCGAAACCGCCCCGAACACCAATTCAAGTGATAATCCATAACCAAAACTAAACCCACGGATACCCGAAACCCGATTGGATACCCGAAACCCACTTCATATGGCACCATAATAAGAGAAATAAGTATTTTCTATAAATTTATATGTGATATATATACATATTCACATGCATACACAAGAGACAATAAATAGTAAATAATTTTGTGAGTCAACTTAGAACACATTTAATAATTTAAGTAAACAAGTTATCATTAGTATATTATAAAACATGAGTTCTAGTTCTAAATGGATATCCCTTGGATATCCACGGATGAAAAACCAAACCCGAAACCTGAACCCGATAGGTTTCGGGGCTCCGAACCCAAAAACCGTTGGCGAGAAATCATACCCAAACCTGAACCCGCTAAACTCGAAACCCACGGATATCCGACCCAAAACCAAAACATTGCCATCCTTACTTTGGTCTCACATCAAAATTCATTTCGAAGTCAACAGAAATCATCGAAACAAGTCAGCGGCCAGAATCTGCCAGGGTGCTACGACACCGTCTTTTGGTCCATTGGGCCGTGTATCGTCTTAGAGCCCATTAGGGGGCGCGTCCAGCAGGGGTGTCGACCTCAACCCTATAATTAGCCTGCTATCGTCATCATTAGGGTTCGAGTTTTGTTTAGAGTTTAGTTTTCCATCGAGAAACTGAATCGTTCATTGTAACTGTGATGACAAATCCTTTTACAGTAATCCAGGGCCCCCGTTCTTGATCTCCTCCACTGTGGTGATTATTCCTTTGGAGCCGAGTTCTTGAACCCTCTTTTGATATTCGCGTCATTCATATTTGCAATTTTAGATTGCGTGCTTTACCTTCTTGCTTGTGTTCTTCGATTCGCTTGCAGGAAAAGCCTTCTTGGCGAGGTCAATCAAGTTGTGCTTGGTTGATAACCAACAGAGCAGTGGTGTAACGATTGCAGGGTTTGAATCGTGTTTGATTTGAAGCTAGATCGGCAACGTCGAGACCTCCACCAATCGAACTTATCAACTATCTCTCGGAAGATTGGGCCTGCACTCCATCACTTGCAACATGAAACACTTAGATGCAACATTCATGTGACACACGTGAAACATTTGAAAAATATTGTTGCAATATATATGTGAAACATATGCAACATCGAGATAAAACAAATGCAACATGAAAACACCTGTTGCAACAAAAAAACCGATACAGATGAAATTTTTGGAACATATATTGTTGCAACATTTGTGTGAAACATATGTAATATCCAGATCAAAAAGCTTCCAACATACGCAAACATTCCAAACAAACACTTGCAACACGCCTCTGAAACACTTGCAAGTTGCAACATGTACAACATTCCACGATCTACTTTTGCAACATCCATACGATTCATCTGCAACATACCTCTGAAACGTACGAAACAACTAAAACATACAATTGCAACGTGGGGTGAGAGCCTGGCATCAGGATCACCATGGCTGTCTGATCTGCGAACATGGCCACCAGGGTGGGGGAGCTCGGTCGCTAGGGTGAAAGAGGGCGTCGCCGCGGGGGGAGGGTGTCGCGCCACCTCCATGGATCTAATTGAAGCCGAGTGGATCTCCCTCGTACTCCATGGATCTCGCCCGGATAGTTGAGAGGCCACTAGATCTATTGGCGTTGGGGGCTCTCGATTGGGGAGGACGCCGAGGTAGAGAGTGGGGCACCGCTAGGGTGGAAGGACGGTGTTGCTGTGGTAGGAAAAGGAGCCCTGGGGTTAGGGAAAATGACTCAATGTGGAGTGAAGGAGGGCACACATGCTCCAGGTGTGTGATATTGTTGGCACGCAGCCATGGAGACAGCCATGGTTGTGTATCGAGTGTGAGGGCACGCGGGTGTAGATAGAAGATTTAAGGATGGGAAGAAGTGGAGAAGGAAGTGAATAGATATGTTTTTAATATGTAGCGGGCGGAAGGAAGCGGTGACGTGAGAAGCTGTCCGATGCTCGTGCGGTCCAACGGACGCATGACAAGGTAGCATTTCCAGTCCTCTATATAACACTACAAATTCCCGCAGCAACACGCGGTGTATCATCTAGTTAACATAAAATGTAATCTTTATACTTACAAGATCTTGATATGTCATTACATGCCTTTTCATCTTAATTATGCTTTCCTATCATGATTTGTCTTTTATATATTCTGATCGGCTATTTTAACTGAACTGTCATCCACATCACAAATTGTCGATTCTTTGAAATTTACTCGATTGTGCAGGTTATCAACTGTCTAGTCGATGCCCTCTGGGATTGGCTGTTCAGGCCACATATTTGGAACTGTCCGAGGCAACACCAACATGTTCCTCCTTAAAATTACTGGTCAGCTCTACCTCTTATTAATTGCAAGATCAAATTGACTGGCACGCTTAGGACCGATCAAACCGGAACCGACTAGCTAAAGAAGTCACACGGATCGAGGGACCACTCTACTTTGATCTTTGACTGCAGCGTGCTTGTCTGTGGATTTTCTCACCAACTTAGAGCCATACTTGTCTATAGGATGAGACTTTAGGACCGAACACTAGCATAGAAGACAAACTTACTACTTGTTTGTAGAACTATAGGTGCTAACACTTGTTTTCCTCCCCACATTGAGTTCTAATGTTAATTGACCTACCTCTTTTGGAAAGTTGACCTGCAGAAAACATTGCCCCTTTATCGCCCATGCCAAATCGGTAGTTGTGTAAGACTTTAAAGGCTTTTGGAATCGCCATAAACCGACACTATGCATATAGAAGTTGAATGCTGCCTGATTGCTTGGTTCTTGTGTCGTTGTGCTTGCGGTGCTTTTGTGCTTCTTGTTATCCGAGTGCGGGATGTAGATGTTTTTTGTTTGAGACTCCAGGTGTTGATTAACCTTATAGGCTAAACCAAAAGTCGTTCTATGACTAAGTAAGAGAGCCCGACTATCCAAGTGAAAAAGATAAAGCCATGCATCATATGTTTAAGAGATCCCAAACAGTCCGCGAGTAGACACGGGACAGTTAGGGTTGGTAAAGGGGCCTCAAATTTAGCCTAAGGATCAGGTTGAATAAGGATCAGGCCATAACATTATATGATTTTGAACTAAAATTACATAGGGTCTACTTGTATTGTGAAGGAACCATAAGGACCATGATCCATTACCACCCCTAGGGACAGTCCGACACTCAGCAGTTTTCTCTGGTTTTGGTCTTTCGCTTTGCGCTTGTTCTCGGCGCTTCTTCGGTAGTCCCGTTGTACCTTTAAGACATCTTCTACGGTATCTAGCCACCAGTTGGCTCGTGACCTTGCCACTCTTAAGTGGTTTTGTTTTGCGTTTAATTTTCTGGGACAATGGTCGATCTTTCTTGAAAAAGAAATTTCCGTCTCTCATTCACCCCCTCTAGTCACCATTTCTGGTCCTTCAGTAGTTTACAACCTTTTCATTTAAAATTATTTACTACCTATCATTTTAGTTTGAAGTTATTATATTTTAAAATTTAAATTTCAAATTGTTCAAGCTACGCTAAAATAAAAATTGTAGATCTCGATGAGTTCTAGATTTTTAGTTATGACAACCTTTACATTCGAAATAATGTACTATCCCAAAATTTTATTTGAATTTCTCATATTTTCAAATTTAAATTTTTAAAAATTTTAAATAAACTTAAATAACCAAAAACAAAGTTGTAGATCTATATAAAATCTATAACTGTTCTAGTTGTCAACTAAAATTTCCGAATTTAAAGTTTTCTGAAAAAATTTGGTTTTTAGGGAAATTATTATTTTTAAAAAAATAATTATTAGTTTTTCTAGAAAATACAAATAAAGCCTATTAAACACAATGAGCGAGATCTGTTAATACTACAGCCCAAAAGCCCATTTTAGGCCCAAAACGTCCTCACGACTCCTACCCACCACGTTTCCATATCCGATACCCACCTATCCAACGCCACCTAAATAAAAGGGGAGTAAGTCGTGAAGACGGCAAGAGGCTCGTTCCCCTCCGATCCCCAGCCGCCGCCTTTCCGAATATCGGCGCTCAATCAGGTAGTCTAGGATGCAGAGAATCTGCCACTGGTCTGTTCGATGCTTGATGCTTTCTCGCGCCGCCCCCTTCGCTTCTGGAACGCCCCGTTGGAATCCTCCAGCGCTTCGGCGACGTGATTCATTCATTCTAGCGGCGCCAGATCTAGCTGGTGGACTCTGCCGGTATGTTCTAATTTGCCTTCCGTTTCTTACTACCTATCGTTTTTTTTTCTGTCGTAAAACCATGTCCCTTGTTAGTGAACCTTAGATCTGGCCAAAATCCTACTTTTGGTGTTGGTAAGGCTACCCTTGTAGTCCTGACGGTTTGTACCAGGTTGCTATGTTGCATCTTATTTCATTTTATTTAATTGTGACAGTCAGATTTTGGTACTAGTTATTCCTTTTATTTGCCCTTGACAGATTTAGTTAAGAACCATTTGATGTCTATCATGGCAGGGTCCTAAAGCAAATGAGGTTTTATGGAACCACTTTAGGAATAGACAAATCAGAGACGAAGGGGACCAATGGTGTCCATGACAGCAAAATCGCGGACACTGAGGATAGAGTGTGTCGCGGAATAATCTGGGAGGAGAGTACCCACCGCGATGGAGCAATATACAAGAAAGATTGGGGATTTTATGGAAGTGGTTCTGGTTGTCCTATAGATCTTGCTGACGACAGGGAGAGTACGTGATCCAATTCTCTTTTCCTATTCTTAGGACATTTGCAATCCAGGTAATTGATTGGTATATACTTCAATCACTATATCTAAATTTGGCAAGTCATCCCATGAATAATCTTTTTATAAATCACTTGTTGGTTTGTCTCCAACGGACTCTGAATTTTGTGCTCTAAATATTGAAATTTCTCCTCTATACTCTAATGGCTTATCATAATTTTTCTAAAAAGTTCATGAGAGAACTATCATAAATTTCATTTAGAGAGTAATGTAGCCTGTTTTATAGAATATCAAACATGTCTATAAATATGCAACTACAAAGCACCCTATTTTGTTTTATAGAATATAAAACATTTGTCTATTGAGTGTACTAACTAGCAATCTTGATATCTGTGGTGAAGCTGACTTGGAGTCATACAAGTCTTCAAAGTTCTCCCCATGCTATCCTGATCCTGAAGACTGCTTGCAGCATCCGCCAAATGAAATGTTACAGATTTGCTCGATGAGGTTGGCTAAAACTCCTATGAACAGTGACACCATACAGTTGTATGGATACTTGGCAGCGCGGGATTTTTTGGATGGACGGCTTAATTATGTTTTCTACCGTAGCCGAGATAATCCTCTCACAGTACAAAAGGTGCACATCTATAACTTATCTGCAATTATATTGTTGGTAATGTCTAAAAGTAGGGATGAAATGAAACCTGGCAAATTATGTGGTGGAAACCACATCTTTGGTAGTTTGGTGAAAACATGGAAACTAAAGAAATGTATTTTTGGCCACTTAATAGCATGCCAAGCTAGGTATGTCAGATGGTACTCCCTTTTTCGAGGACTTGGTAGTTTCGGAGGACTTGGTTGGCTGGTAGATGAGATTTCAGTCAATGGCAGATCCATTCTGTAGGTATTGAAGGCATTACAAGATGCAAGAGGATGCTAGAATAACAAAACAAAGCAGATTCAGATTGTATAATAACTGTAATTTTTTGAATAATGGTATGTTAATACAACTTATCAATAAGCCTGAATATGATAATACGAAACATGCTGATAAATCTGCATTTAACAATACAAAATCAATTTCCCCCTAAAAATACCCATAACTATGGAACCAACATTTCTCATACTTCATCAGTACTTAAAACAATAATAATGATCGACATTGGCAAAGCTGAGTGATGAAGGTACCAATTTAGGAAAACTCAAGTTATTTTGTTAGTGTTTTTGAAATTAGAATCTCAGCTAGTATTTGTTTGGGATCTATTGTCACATGGTTTGTAAGGATAGCATTTACGTCTAGATATATTTCATATTTCTGTATGTAGAGCTACTAAACAATTATAATTTCACAGGGTAAACTCATTGAGATGACTGGCCCTATGAGAGGCATTGTGGTTATTGCCAGAAGTTCTATTTGAGTTTGACATGAGGGTCAAGACCGCAGAGAAACAGGAAGATGACCTCCAGCTGATTGATGGAGTAACATTGTTTACCAACCATGAATATGTGGCCAGTTATACAGCTTCGCTTTAGTGGCTGTCATGGCGGTGCAGTTGACATCCGTTTTGGACATATCGTGTATGGAATGGAGGCCGTAATAGAAGTCGACGCACCAAAAGTCAAGAGTGCTTTCAATCTATCTCTGGTTTCTGCTTTTGGATTTGGAGAAATTGAGCTTTTTCATGGTGACGTTGCAGAATTAGGCTCCAAAAGATTCGTGATTGCCGTCCCAGCTTATAGTATGATGTATTTGAAGTTTAAGGTTGATAAGGAAGAAGGCCCTGAAGGTGATCTTGTGCAATATTGCTTCGATACTAGTCGGCATGGCAGTGTCAGTCGAGAGCTTGTGCTTGACATGGTTTGCATATGGATGAATGTGTCTATCTTGTCTGCTGATCCATTGCCTTATCCTTAGGTTGTCTGCTGTTTGGATGCTGCCTACCAGGCAGCTCCGAACCTAGGTAGAGCTCCCAGGCGTCTCGGACGCCTGGCGCCAGGATCAGTTGCCTGCGTGGTAGAGCTCCCAGGCGTCCGATTTGGGGCCAGGATCAGTTGCCTGGCACGCAGCTGCCTCCGAGGGTGCTATCCTGTTAATGTGTCTTACATTTTGCATTTGTGCTGGAGCACTGTATTGTTGAGCCTGAACCCTGGTTACTTGGCTAATGGACAATTTTATCTACATGTTTTAAGCTTCGTTTGTTTGCCGCTGTTTTTCTGGCCGTCAACATTTGATCATGCCGATGTTTGTTTGCACTCCCTTCCTCAGGGTGGCAATTACTTTTTTTTAGGACTACGATTGTTTAGGACTTTAAACAGGACGTGGATAACACGACCCATCACGGGCACAGCACGCAACCGCCTGGCCCCACCCGAATAACTCAAAGGTCGCTACCCAATCTCCATGCACAACTCAGACACGCGTGAGGTACTTGCGATTAAAGATGGCAACACGAAATTCCCCGTCAGGGATCACAACACCATCTCCGTTTCCGCGGGGTACAATAACTCTCCATCCCCGTCCCCACGAATGGTCACAGCAGCTGTTTTCTTCTCATCCCCAACCCTACGCGGAATCTACCCCGACGGGGATCTCCGTCCCCGCGTAAATTATATTTTAAATTAAGTTTCACTGCTTTTATAAAGTCAACTGCAACATATATATGTAATCTAGCACATGGTGATAACAACACAACAACAGTCTATGGTATGGCTAAATTTGTAAAGTAAAAAAAAAAGAGCACAGAAGATGTGAGAGGAGACGCAACATGTTTTGAATTGAATCTCACTGGTTGTAACTAAAGTAGATAGAAAGACTAAATATTTTAACAGATGAAGACAAGGATTAAAATCCAACAATATCTGGACTGAAAATTGTAATGGATCTAAAGATTTGCTGGTGCCTTTTCGCCCATGTTGCTTCCATGCTGCTCGCAGCTTCCTTCGCTCATGTGGCTATGCGCTGCTCCCGTTTGTTGCTTCTTCGATGTGTTGCGCCATGCACCGCCCACGGCCGACCACAGCCTCGTGGTGGTGGACCAGCCAGATAGAATAGAGGCCGGCGATGGAATGGCTCAGAGCTCAGAGGGCAACGAGTCGCAACTCGCAAAAGAAGCGGCGACCGGTGTCTGGAAAAGAAAAGTAACGAATGTCTAAAGTTAAGGTCGGTTTGCAGTATTTACACTCATACGGTTGGGCCTTTATATTAGGGTCTATCTACTGAACACTAGGGTGTTTTAGACATACTCCCTCTGTCCAACAAAACATGCAATTCTTGCTTATCGAGAAGTCAAACAATTTGAACTTGGACCACAATTATATAAAAAAGTACTAACATTCTTGATACAAAAATATACCATTAGATTAGTAATAGAATATATTTTCATAATAATTTTATTTAACGACATAAATACTAATATCTTTTATTATAACCTTGGTCAAACTTGAATCACTTTGATTGACACGAATCCCATGTTTTTATGGACGGAGGGAGTATGTAATACTAGGGTGGCACATCACTCAAAAACACTCGATTACAGCATATAGGCACAATCGAGTGTTCAAATCCCCGCCATCACTCGATTTCTATAACGGCTCGATCCAGATCTAACAATGTAAATAAAATATATCAAATAAATTCAAAAAGTGAAATAATAAAATAACAAAAAAACAGATAATTACTATAATATGCAAATTTAAAGAAAATCAAAGAAAAAGCAAATAAAACATACAAACAAAAAAATACAGAAAAATAACCAGATCTTTTTTAATAGGAGCCAAATTGAAACATTTTCAAAAGCAAACCAAATAAAACATACAAAAACTTTATAATAGTAAAGAAAGATCAGATAACTGTTACGAAGTACCAAGTCTAGTTGTGAATAATCAATTTACACCAATTAAACATAGAATTTACATCAAAATAGAAAGAGTATAATATAGTATATTAGGAAGTAATCGGCTCCTGCTAACTAATAAATCTGCTTAAAAGGATGTACAGTATAGTAGTACTAGTACTAACATGTACTAGTACTAGCATGCAAGAAGCTAGTGTAGGCGATATGACCTCACACTCATCTGCAGCTGCTGACAATCCATCATACGGTTCCAGAACCAGGATGTGAGCACGCATAATCCAGGAAACGGGAACCAGCAGCATGCGGGCCAGGCGCCGACACGCTCTCGACCGCCCCTGTTGACGTCCGAAGTGATCCGAATCACACGTCAGCAGGACTAGAACGTCCGAAGAGGTTGTAAATCAACTTGAGACAGCAGGGACCCTGGCTAAGCCGACGAAAACCGATCTAGAGACCGGTTTAAGCCGATTTAGGGTTTTAGACCCCTGTGTTGATAACTCTAGAACTCCTCCCGGGAAGACCCGTAGGGGAGAAGCACGTAGAGGTTGCCCTAAGACCAGCAAGGCCGCCTAGAACGCCGTCGAGCCTCGCCGGGAGACACGCCAAATAGCAAGGTAGAGAGAGGAAAAAGGGGTAAAGGGATAGTAGATTGATTTTGATCGATTAGGGTTGGATGCCTCAATCGGCCAATGATCCTCTCATATATATAGAGGGAGCTGGTCTCATCCCAATAGGAAACATCTCCAGATACGATCTCCAAGTTTTCTATTCGAACTCCATCAAAGCATGGAATCTAAGAGTTCTATCCGGACTAGACAAGGCAAACCTGATCTTGCCGATCCTCGAATTGACTAAACCGGCTTAATGGGCTTCATATACGTCGGCCCAAACTGATTATACCGATCAACAGATCATCCTTGCAAAAGAAGGATCTATAAGTCAGTACCTTATTTGGTACTCATCATCATCTTAAGACTTCCGACTAGCATTACCTGGTTGGAAATAATACAACTGGTCGGAACCCCTCAAATGATCAAGTTCATCTTAAATCATTCGACTTTTCATGAGCCGAATATATCTTCTAATCTCATTATTTTCCTATGATACTTTTGAGTGTCAACATATGCCCCCCAGTTTTTAGGTGATCTTCAGTAGAACCTAAAAACAAACTGAATAACAACAATGTCCAACTCATCGGTCATTCAGTAACCAAAAATAAATATTTCCGATCATTTTTTTTGTTCTAAGGGCGATACATGTATCGGCCACTGCTCGGAAGGCACTCAGGCTTCTTGCCAAACACTTGGAAAGTACCTTTTTAAATACCTCCCATTTATTGCTCTTAGGAGACTTTCACCTTGTAACGTCTTTAGCATATATGTGTTTCCGAATATCACTTTGATCACTTTATAAGGACCTTCCCAGCTCGGCGACCACTTGCCAAACTTATTGCTTCTCGATCCAAGTGGTAATATAGTCTTCCATACTAATTCTCCTACTTGGAACGATTTGCTTCTCACCTTTTTGTTGCAAGCTCTGGCAACTCGGGCTTTGTCTCTCTCCATCTCCTTAAGAGCCTTTAATATCTTATCGGTCACTTCATCAATGTTGTCCATCATGGCATCATGATACATAACAGCAGATAAATCATTCTGTTTAGCCAGTCTATATGCATCTAGATTTACCTCAACAGGCAACACCGCCTCTTTCCCATATACCAGCTCAAAAGGAGTAACTTTTGTAGCACCATGCCTCGATATACGACGAGCCCATAAAGCCTCAGACAAGACCTCATGCCACCTCCTTGGGTTATCCTCAATCTTCTTTTTAATCAGCTTGATCAAAGTCTTGTTACTAGACTCAGCTTGACCATTAGCTTGAGCATAGTATGGAGATGAGTTGAGCATCTTTATTTTATATAATTCGACAAAATTGCGGATACATGGGTGTATGCCGAGTCTCGAGTGATGAGTGATTGTCAACAGGTTTGGTCGCATGTTCTTTGGCTTGTGTTGTGCAGGTGTCGAGCACGGAGACAGTGATCGAGGGCAAGGTGAAGGTCAAGTAGAGACGTGCCGTGCCGACGGACCGGGAGCGGTGAAGGGCGGACGTGAGGCTTGGACTGAGGGACCGATGGCCTGAGGATCAGCTGTGGTGGCTAACAGCCTTGGACAGTGACGAGCAGAGACTTGCGGGACATGGTGTTGCTCGGGTCAAGGACCTGGGACATGTGTCGGTGGACGGGGTGCACGGGCGGTGCATCCCCTCTACAGCTCCGGTTTGGTGGTTGAGCCACAGAAAAACCACCGGGTGGACGGTTTCCAGGTTTGGGCCACAAAACCTGGGTGCCGTGGGTTTGCCGAGTTTGGGCCACAAAACTCGGGCCGAGGACGGTTTCCAGGTTTGAGCCTCAAAACCTGGGCGCTGGCGGGTTTCTGAGTTTGGGCCACAAAACTCAGGCGATGGGCGGCTGGTTTCCCGGTTTGGGCCTCAAAATCGGGGGTTGGTCGTGAAGGCCTGGTTTCCCGGTTTCGGCCACAAAACCTGAAGAACCGAGAATGCAATAGCAAGGCGACCAGAGGGGGGGTGATTGGGAGCCAACAAAATTTCACTCGAAACTTTGGCCAAGTGTCCCAAAATCAACCCCCAGAAGCTACGACCGAGAACGTGATGCCCACGACCCTTGGAAGAGGGTGGATGATCCCTAGGATCACAGCGAGGCACCACAAAGCGATAGCAAACCAAATACCAAAAACACCAGCGCAAGTTCGACCCTTGCAAACCGAGTCCCGAACATAGATTGAAGGCTACGTCGAGAAATCCCCAAATACCGATGCTAACAAGTAGCAAAGATACACAGGGAAGTTTCTTGGTTAACTATAGGGCCAAACGAGAAGTTCGCAAACTAAGCGGAAAAGCTGGGAGACCAAATGCACTGAAAGGCACTAGTCTGCGGGATCCCGGACTGTCCGCGGGTACGGTCCCGGACTATCCGCGGGTACTGCGGACTGTCCGCGAGGAAAGCCCGGACTGTCCACCGGCAAAACTCACCAAACAGCAAACTTGCTGAAGTCCCCTGGACACTTTCCGGTCTGTCCGCGAAAACCAACGGCGGACTGTCCGCCGGTCAAGGAACAGTAACCCGGCCAAAGAACACAGCCACTGATCCGGCTGATCCCCGACGCCCGGACTGTCCGCGACTGTCCAGAAGGGCGATTTTAGTCACCCAAAACTCAAATCTTCTCCAAATCGATTCAAACCAAAATCCCTTGATCCCAAACTTGGAGAGGATGATCACAAGATAGTTAGGAGACTATCCCTAAGAAATCATCCGCTCAAATCAACTCAATCAACGGGAAATTGAAGGGGAAGGTGTATGAACCGAAAAAGCTCCACGAAAACGAAATCAACCCGATCTACTTGTTCGTGAGGAGTTACACGAATTCCTTTGGTCAAGATGACCTCCTCACTGTAAAGAACAAGATGATTCAAACGGATTTCGCAAAGACGCAGTATAGAGAGAGATCGAGCGATGGGAAAAACGTGGAGAAATGAAGAACGCGAAGAACACGAACCAAAACGTGAATCAACAGATTGATCTGCAACCGTGTGGCTACCACACGCTACAACAGTGAGGTTACGGCCTCACTTCCTCAAAATCTTCAGTACACAGAGGTATGGTTCTCTGTGGATCTCAGTAGCTACAGCAGGGAATGGGAGAGCAGGAAACCCTAAGACTGAAAGAGTGAATGACTGCGATAGATTGGGAGGAGGGTGTCTCCCTCTACTTATCCTAATTCTAATTCCTACTCTACCCCTCTCTAATTACAGAGTGAACCAGCTAAACCCTAAGGTTATTCTGGACCAACTCGTGGTAGGTGGTGATCCGACGGCCACGCCTGCACAACTCGTAGCGTTGCCTCGACGCAACCTCCCGATTGTCACCACGTGCCGCCACCGCTCTGCCCGTCCTTTTCCCGGACACCGCACCCCCGGTTTTGTGGCCGAAACTGGGAAACCAGGCCTTCAAGTCCATTCCCCAGTTTTGTGGCCCAAACCGGGAAACCAGCAGCCCATCGCCTGAATTTTGTGGTGCAAACTCAGAAACCCACCAACGCCCAAGTTTTGAGGCCCAAACCTAGAAACCGTCCTCAGATCGAGTTTTGTGGCCCAAACTCGGCAAACCCGCAACACCCAGGTTTTGCGGTCCAAACCTGGAAACCGTCCACCCGGTGGTTTTTCTGTGGCTCAACCACCAAACCGGAGCTGTAGAGGGGATGCACCGCCCGTGCACCCCGTCCACCGACACGTGTCCCCAGGTCCTCGACCCGAGCAACACCGTGCCCCGCAAGTCTCCGCTTGTCGCTGTCCTAGGCTGCCAGCCGCCACAGCTGATCCTCAGGCCACCGGTCCCTCGTCCAAGCCTCATGTCCGCCCTTCACCGCTCCCGGTCCGTCGGCACGACACGTCTCTACTTGACCTTCACCTTGCCCTCGATCACTGTCTCCGTGCTCGACACCTGCACAACTCAAGCCAAAGAACATGCGATCAAACCCGTTGACAATCCTCATCACTCCGAGACTCGACATACACCCATGTATCCGCAATCTCCCCCTTGATGAGTGCATTGTCAACTACACACACAAATCATAATTGAAAGAAGAAGGAAGGAAGAAGTAGAGAGAACTCGACCAAATGACCCAAAAGCGTAGCAAAGCCGAAGAAGGTCAAGTGGAAAGAGCAAGACAACTTGGTCCCCAAAAGACATGGGCAACGGCTCGACGCAAGCAAGCAAAGCAAAGCTAGCCCTCAAGAAGAGGTAGAACAGGCTCAACACCGCTAGCAAATATCAATTGAAAACTCCAGAAAAAGAGCTCGACACCAGATGAGAAATCGAAGCAAATGCTAGTCCCTCAAGATAGAGGCACAGAGGCTCAACACAACTAGCAAGAAAGCTCGATACCAAATGCCTTACAGTCATCAAGAAGCAACAAACTCCCCCTCGAATAGTGCACACAACCAGGAAAACTCCCCCTTGGTGCAACACGTAAAGCACAAGATTTGAAAATTTTTCTCCCCCTTAGTTGAACCTTGGAAGCATATGATTTGCAATTTCTCCCCCTTAGTTGAAAATGCACTAATCAAGTAAAAGCATCATCAAGCAACCGAGCAAAGTTCTCCCCCTCAGAAAATGCACCATCAAAAGTGCCAGAAGCAAATTTCTTCCCTTCCAAAATGCATATGAGTCAAAATACAAGTTTGCAGCTTTAGGAATATAGTCAAGAGAATGCAAAGATGCTTTACAAAGTATAACTCCAATGACTCACTGGTAAGTATACAAGCTAGCAAAGGCTCAAACTGATCACCAAATACGAAATATGAAAAAATGAGCAAAGTGAGCAGTTTTAAGCCAAAAAGGTATTCACCATCTAAATAGCACTACACATGTATAGACAGGAATTCGAACAAGTGCTAAGCATGTATACAAGGTGAACTACCCCTAGCAAAGTTCAATCATCATGCTATAGAATGAAACATAGACTTGTGATTTCAATTTTTAATTGGAGTTGCAGCGGTGAAATTAGACAAGTTTAAATTTAGCATGTGATTGCGAGAGGTTGAAAGCTTGTAATTGCCTAACTTTTCAACCGAGCGAAGCCTATGCATATGCAATCAGAAGCTTAAAGCATCGGTTTCGGTCATACACTACACGGCTCAAGTTTAACTCAAAGTGCAATGAGAAACAGTATCGATACCGTGATGTGTTGACAAGCCATCCTATCTCGATCTTTTCAATTCACTCAACACTTGGTTCAAATTTAATACAGAATATGAACAAACCAAGCAAGTGAATGACTCAGAACTAGAGACATAGCAACCTAGCATATATGAAAAGCATGAGTGAATTCAACACATCCTACACATGCTAGTTGCATATCTCAATGGTGAACATTTACAGATTTTATGTTTATTAGGTAGTTTCACTATTCAAAAATAGCTCAGCTCACAACATGTATTAGTGATCAGAAAGAGCATAAGCTACAAGCATCAACATAAGCATCGGAGCATACTACATAGAGCATAGTTACATTCTAATGATTATATACATGAAGCTCAAAATATTAAAAGCGTATGCTGAAATGCAAAAGAAAACAAAGACAAACGAAAGAGAGTCAGTCTATAATACAAAATCAAAATGTTTCCCCCATCTAAATGGGGAAACACACACCAAGCTCACCCCTCAACCGATTAAAGGTTGATTCGTCTAAAGGCTTGGTGAAAATATCTGCCAACTGATGGTGAGTATCGACATGGCAAAGGTCGATATCACCCTTCTCATGGTGGTCACGCAAAAAATGAAAGCGCACATCAATCTGTTTGGTCTTTGAGTGAAGCACGGGGTTCTTAGCAACGCTAATAGCACTCGTGCTGTCACAAAGCAAAGGAACGCGAGTGAAGCTCAGACCAAAATCACGCAAAGTGGCCATCATCCAAAGCAACTGAGAACAGCAGCTAGCCGCAGCAACATATTCAGCCTCTGTGGTAGACTGAGCGACACTAGAGTGCTTGTGAGAAGACCACGATACAAGAGAAGAACCAATAAACTGGCAAGTCCCAGATGTGGACTTGCGCTCGACACGGCAACCAGCAAAATCGGCATCAGAATAACTGCAAAGGGAGAGGGTGGAGGAAGCTGAATACCAAATCCCAAACTCAGGTGTGAAACGAAGGTACCTGAAAATGCGCTTCACCGCCTGACGGTGAGAAGTGCGCGGCGACGCCTGAAAGCGCGCGCACAGACACACCGCGAATTGGATGTCCGGGCGTGTCACCGTCAGGTAGAGCAGCGACCCGATCATGCTTCGGTACTCCTTCTGGTCCACAGCTTCTCCATCCTTGTCCGCATCCAGGGCCGTCGTGGTCGACATGGGTGTTGGAAGAGGCTTGGCCTCACCCATATCGAACCTCTTCAGCATGTCCCTGGTATACTTGCCCTGGTGCACAAACATTCCTTCTCGGGATTACTTAATTTGCAATCTGAGAAAGAAAGTCAACTCGCCCACCATGCTCATCTCGAACTCCCTGCTCATTAAATCTGCAAACTTGGCAACCAAAGCGTGAGAAGAACCACCGAAAATGATATCATCCACGTAAATCTGGACCAAGAGAGTGTCTTTGCCTTGCTTGAGGAGAAAAAGCGTTTTATCCACACATCCCATTTTAAAACCCTTAGCTAGCAAAAAGGTTTTCAACCTATCATACCAGGCTCTAAGGGCTTGTTTCAAACCATATAAAGCTTTATGGAGTTTAAAAACATGGTTTGGAAACTTGGGATTTTCAAAACCGGGGGGTTGTTCAACATACACCACTTCTTCTATTTAGCCGTTTAAGAAGGCACTCTTGACATCCATTTGAAAAAGTTTGAAACCTTTGGATGCAGCAAAAGCCAAGAGTATCCTAATAGCCTCCAAATGAGCTACAGGAGCAAAAGTCTCCTCATAGTCTATCCCCTCCTTCTGACTATAACCCTTAACCACAAGTCTCGCTTTGTTCCTAACAATGTGGCCATCCTCTCCTTGTTTGTTTTTGAAAACCCATTTTGTCCCAACAGGATTACAGTCTGGAGGAGGTGGAACTAAAACCCAAACCCGATTTCGCTCAAAATTTTCTAACTCCTCATGCATGGCATTGACCCAATCCAAATCCGTCAAAGCGTGTCCAACATCTCGGGGTTCAAAATCAGCAACAAATGCAGAATGAGCAAAATGAGAAATGTGTTGTGACCTGGACCGAGTGACACGTTTGTCGATGTTGCCGATCATCTGTTGAGGCGGGTGTTGGCGCTGAATGTGTCGTGGCGCCTCCTGAGCAGACGTGATCTCCCCCTTAACAGCAGCTGGTGCCTCCCCGGGTACAAAAGGTACCACTCGGGGTGGTGGATCCCACGGCCCCCATGAGGAAGAAGTGTCGGGGCCGTGAGTCGTAGTAGAAGCCGCTCTTTGCGGCACAACAGGTGGAGGCGATGCTGGGTCACCCATGCCTTCAGCATCCTCGTCCTCATCATCGAAAAGAGGTTCACCGACCTCATGATCACCTGCACGCTCAAAACGAGAAGAAGGACAAACCATGGTCTCATCGAAGGTGACATCGGATGTCTCCATGACTCGGTTAGTATCAAGGTTAAGTACACGATATGCGCGAGTGTGAGTGCCATAACCTAAAAATACACCGTCAGAAGAACAAGACTCAAATTTGTCCAGGTTGCCTTTCTTCAATATAAAACAGTGGCAACCGAAGACTCTAAAATAACTCACCTTGGGCTGTCTACCAAAACGCAACTCATAAGAAGTCTTCTTCAAAAAGGCTCTCAGAAAAATGCGATTGGAAATATAGCATGCAGTGTTCATAGCTTCGGCCCAATATCGCCTAGGAGTCCTATGCTCATCGAGCATCGTCCTGGCCATCTCTACAAGGGTCCAATTCTTCCTCTCTACAACACCATCCTGGGGTGGTGTGTAGGGGGAAGAAAACTGATGCTCTAGACCCAAAGAGTTACAAAACTTCTCAAAATCCAAATTCTTGAATTTGGAACCATTATCACTTCTAATAGCTCGCATCGAGTTCATAGGGAACTCGTTCTGAAGACGCAAAATCAGATTGCGAGCAATAGAGAAAGTCTCCGTCTTATCAGTCAAAAAGAAGACCCACGAATACCTCGAAAAGTCGTCAACAACAACCAAAACATACCACTTCCCCCCAACTGAGCTCACCCGACCCGGACCAACAAGATCCATGTGTAAAAGCTCTCCAGGGTGCTGTGTCATGACCTGAGTCACTGGATGGTGGGGAGCGGCGACCATCTTCCCATGTCTATAAGAATGGCAAACAAGGTCCTTCTCCATGGACAACTTGGGCAATCCTCGGATTAGGCCAAGTGAGCTAAGTCTTGCAAGCAAGTCGAAGCTTAAGTGACCGAGCCTCCTATGACACTTCCAAAGATCAGAGGAGGAAGGACTAGCCAAAAGACAGCGGGAAATACCAAACGACTCCGAGAAATTCGCTTGAAAGACTTTCCCAAAGGGCGAAATCAAACATACAAGATTGCCCTGAGGATCTAAAATGCGACTGAGATTCGGTTTAAAACGAATCTCATAGTCATCATCAAAAAGTTGCAAAACAGAGAGAAGGTTAAAATGCAGATTAGAAACAAGAGCAACATCACGCAACCCAAAGTGCTCATTGACCCGCGCAGACCCACGAGACAACACCTTACCTTTACTATTGTCGCCGAAGGTGATAAACTCCTTTCCGGCAACAGGGCTAAGACTGGAGAACCACTTGGCGTTTCTGGTCATGTGTCTCGAGCAACCGGAATCCACCAACCAAATGTCCTCCAATCGTTTTACCTATATCAATAGAAAGACATAGGGTGAGCATATGGTCCAACACTTGGGTTAGTGAAGTAGAAAGAGTACCAGTGTTGGGCCGGCTGATCAAAAGAACGGTCAGTATAAAAACCATTCCTAGTAGGTCTACGGGGAAAGCGATCACCACGCACAAGAAAACATGGTCTGCTAAGAAGGGAGCGTCCATCGCGATAGTCAAAACGCGGTGGAGGGAAATGCTCAATGTGGCGGAACCGTCCTGATTATAAGAGCTCAAGTACCGTCTTAGTCAAATCCGTCTGACATCGACTCATACTTGAACCCATATAACCCCGGTAGTCCAGAAATCTCGAAGGATTTCTATCATCATACAACATACAGGATCGCATTGTTCAAGAATTACATTCACAAGGATACATCACAGATAAACGAAACCGGGTTTAAAACATCAGAGTATGAATTTAAAACCGAGTTATTACAATACCAAATTTTCAAGTGCGGAAGCTTAAATAAGTTTGAAACACGACCACCGCACATGTGGTCCAAATAAAACATTGTTTGATACATCAACCCAACACAACTCACTCCTCCTTTTTCAAGTAATGTGCCACTAGTAGTCTCAGACCAGCAAAAGAAAAGGGGAAGCTTCTTGACGACCCTGCCCTGGGCCTACTCCTCATCACCTTCCACCGGGTAGAGGTAGTGCTTACAATAGCCATAGTAGACCTGGCCATCTGCAACAACGGGATAAACCCTGAGTACGGGAATGTACTCAGCTAGACTTACCCGTCCAACTGAAAATAAAGACACCAAGGATATGCAAGGCCTTTTTGGTGGAGCTGGGATCTTTAGTTGCGAAAAGCTTAGAATTAAGATAGGGAATATTAATGATATGGGTGAGCTGTCACTTTTAGACCTATTCCTTATGCTAGGTTTGCACCTGGTCTAATGCACACACTTGAGTCTAACAGACAATATTATAACCATATCCAGTTGACTTATCCACATTCTAGTTGAACCTTTAAAACATCACATGGAGTTGTATCGTGGTGAAGCTCGCCATAGTTTCCCACTAACCGGGGGAGACGGCGACTCGAATCGAATTCCAAACCAGCTGGTGAAAGACCTTTAATACCAGCCCACACTTTTCCTGTCGGGTCCATGCATTGGGCAACCGCTCAATGCTTGTTCGTGGTGGTAATCGTCGCGGCTCACAGCACGGACCACCCAATTGGAACTATACGATGGCCATTCCGAGGCAGATCGTGTTTCCATACTAGAGGGTGCGACACGGGTTGAGACCGGCCCGAATAGCGTCTAACCGGCCTTGGGGTCGATGATTACGGCACCGACATATCCCTAAGTAAAAGGGCGCGTTCAAAAATGAACGAGGGCCAACATCGATACAAACCTACACGATCCAACGGACGGACTGCCCCAAGTTTCCAAACTTGTGCGTTGCCTTCCAGTTGACCGTATTTCATTACTACTCAGGTTCTTTTGCACGATAGCAAATATAGCCAACCGTGATCCGGTAAATACCCACCAGGGGTATTACGGTAACATCCTCAATTACTACTTATTTTAAGCAGACTAAGCAATTCTACTTATAAATAAGTAACAGGATAACAAGGCAGGTATAAACAATAATCAAGGAATGGTAATGCACCAAGTTGGATTCAATCAACTCCTAAACCTAATGCATCACAATATAAAAGGACTCAAGTAATTTAATTATAGAAACTGAGAGTCTTAGAATGCTCCGGGGCTTGCCTTGAGAGAAGACTGAGGCCTCGTGGGAGGGGCACTCAGGCAGGTTAGTGTCTGTCGCGGGGTCGACTTCCTCGGTTCTTGGCAGCTCCTGGATCTCCTGCTCGACGTTTTCTTCCGGTTCCTGGCTGGGCTCCGGGACTGTCGATCCTATTGCATGCGACGAATGATAAATAAATAAATAAGTGGGGTGCAAGATGTGGTGGTATGAAAAGTAACATTTCTTGCAAACCAACAAAACCAACTTGTTGAACCACTTTCAACATTGAGGTAACAACTTATTTACCCCATAAAACAAAATCCATTATTTCATCTATTTCTTATTTAATAATTCAAAAGAAGCTCAGGTTTGAACTGCAAGTGCATTTTTTTGATCTCAGAAAAATCCACAAAAATTCCATAAGGCAATTAACCCCTACTGGAGTTCACTACAGAATTTTCAGCAAGAAATAAAATACAGAACAACGGCTACAAAAAGATGAAATACACTGCTCAAAAAGTACTTTGAACTAACTTTTCACACAAAAAGTGTCAAACAGCAGATTTTATAATTTTACTAGCTTCACCTACTCATAAACATTCTACTGTAGAAAATTTATTGTCAGAGCATAAATACACAAACCTATACAAAATAAACAAATCTATTCCAAAATAACCCCATTGCACTACAAACCCTATTGGAAAAGGGTGCTAAACTCATTTTCACATTTTTCCCAGATTCTACTCCACAGTTCATACTTATCAAGAAAGTTCCATGAACAGAAACATTATATTACTTCCTACATGAATTTCCAAAAAACACACAGAAAAGTATATTTGTATAACAACTCCATATTTCTCCACATAACAACCTATGCTTAACATTTTTGTTAGCTTGGACATCACATGCAGAGACTGCACAAATTTTCCCACATTTTATTTTGACATATAAATCACCTTAACATTTATTTCAAGGAAACAGCTAAAAAGAACTTTAAATCATAACAGGAACTTTTTCTACATAAACAGTGCCTCATACATTTTTCATAGATACATAACATGATAATGAACCTACACAAAATCTTCCAGGAATTAACTCGACAAGAAAACATGTAAATCCATTTATATTAACAAAAGTATGTAAACTGGATTAAATAAAAACATCAGTATAAACTTTCACCAAAAATACTTTCATATTTTTCCATGGTAGATCCACTCATAAACAAACTATCAAAACTGAAAGCACCTCATTTGGACTTTTAAATCATGCTACACAAAAATAACAAGTTTTACTAGAAATTTAAAACAAAAGGAAAAACATTTGAATCTCCCGGCCCAACTCGCGTAGACTTGGCCCATAGACCACGAGTGGCTGACGTGTGGGGCCGGCCAGGTCAACGGGCCCACGTGTTGGCGAGAGCCGAACAGGGGACGAGGGTTGACCGGCGATTGCTCGCCACCGGTGGGGTTGCCGGCGGTGAGGTTAGGCTCGATGAGTTCATCCCGATGAGGCGAACCCATCGGTGGTGATGGTTTGGCCAGTGAGTGGCCGTAGCTCACCGGTGACGGCTTTGGCGGCCTGGGGTGGCGGTCTTAGGCCGGCTCTGGCGGTCGCCGGTGAAATCAACGCGCGCACCGTGCTCAGTGAACCTCAAGAAGCACGATTTGGGGGTTGGTTTGGCTGGAGGAGCTCCGATGGAGCTTGGTCACGTGTGCGGCCATGGCGGACGGTGGCGGCGCTCGATCGGGGAAGAAGAGGTGGGAGGGAGAGAGCGGTAGCGTTGAGGCTAGGTGGTGTTCTCACCTTGCCTTGGCGTGACGGGGCTCGACGAGGAAGGAGGAAGGCTCGGGAAGCTCGGTTGACGAAGAACGGCGATGAGCACCCTCTGGTGGCGGCGGCGGCCGAAAAGGGGAACTTCGTGTTCCGGCAACGGTGGAGCTTGGCCGGGGAGTGAGAGTGCGCACGACGTGTGCACGGTGATGGCGGAGCGGCGTGCGGAGGGAATCAGAGGGAGGTGCTCCGATGGGGTCGGAACGGAGAAGGGGCCTTTGCGGTGGCGTGCGGGGGCGAGAGCGAGCGGAGTGCTCGATCTTGCTCGGTTACGTGGGGAGGAGAGTGCGAAGCGAGTGTGAGTGGGTTGTGCGGTGAGGGAGAGGGAGTGGGAGAGGTGCTCGGGTCTTTGGCTCGGCCGGCGGGCTACCGTGGTCGTGGCGGGGGCCACGGTGGCGCGGCGGGCGAGGCATGGCAGGGCGAAGCCGTGCGCACGGTGAGCGAGGCGAGCGGCGAGAGGGCAAGAGCGATCCTTTGCGTGATCGAGCGGAGAGGGATCGCGCGGCGATAGGCGAGCGCGGATTTTTGGCAGGGATGGACCGCCACGCGGCGCTCCGGCCGGCGTACAGCGTGGCCGCGCGGTCGGGCGCGCGCGCGGCGTGGGAGTGGCGCAGGCGTGGCGAGCGCGGGCGAGCGTGGGCTGGCGCGCGTGCAAGGCGGGTCGAAAGGCCGGATGGGCCGAAAGTGAGGGCGCGGAAGAAAAATTATTTTCCTTTTTCTTTTTCCGAAATTTTTTAAACTTTGACCATTCAAAATAGTTTCAAAAACTCCAAACTAGGTTTTGACCCAAAAATAAAAGTTGCTCAAAATAATTTTCTCTACAACTTTCATATAAGACACTTTTTCTGAAACTCATTTTCTCAACCTCCACATAAATAAAGCCAATTTTGAGACATAAATCATTTTGTTCACCTTGTTTTATTTGCTCAAACCATTTTGAACTAGGTCAAGATGCCAACATGAAAAGTACTAGACTCATTATTCTCTTTTATAAAATTATTCGCCAAGCCAGAGAGTCACTCAAACAACCAAGTCCAAAAGAAACCAAAGATCCAAATGAATAAATCAGAGACAAAAGCACTTGATGTACATGAAATGATGCAATGCCTTGCTTATGCATTTAGTAGCTAAATATAGTTCCTAATGCAGTGCTTGACACTAGGTGTCACAGCCCTTCCCCCCTTAAAGAAATCTCGTCCCAAGATTTAGGTTACGTACCAATCTTATAAAAAGCGGGATAGTTCACGCGTAGGTACTCCTCGGTTTCCCAAGTCGCATCGTTGGGTCCGTGGTTGCTCCAGAGAATCTTGTAAGTTTTCACTGTTCGGTTGCGAGTCTCTCGAGTCTTGGTATCCATTATCTCCTGAGGTTGTTCATAGTACTCCAGATCTAATCTGATTGTGACATCTGGGATCCGAACCTCTTCTTGTTCTGGAACTCGAAGACACTTCTTCAACTGGGACACATGGAACACTGGGAAAACTGCGCTCATCTCTGGGGGTAACTGGACTTCATAGGCTACTTCTCCCTTTTTAGCTACGATCTGATACGATCCCACGTACCGAGGTGCTAGCTTCTTCTTAATTCCAAAACGTTAGACTTTTCTCATGGGTGAGACCTTGAGATAAACATAATCTCCTACTTGAAATTCCAAGGGTCTCCTCCGTGTGTCTGCATAGCTCTTTTATCGGGATTGTGCTGCCTTGATATGTTGCTGTACTGTTTGCACAATCTCTTCAGCATCCTTTACATAATCTGACCCATAAAATCCTCGATCTCCTGATTCAACCCAATTTACCGGGGTTCTGCATCTTCATCCATATAAAACTTCAAACGGTGCCATCTTTATGCTTTCTTGATAGCTGTTGTTATACGAAAACTCGGCGAGGGGTAACCATTTCTCCCATGATTCTCCTGAGGATAGAACACAAGCTCTGAGGATATCTTCCAAAATTTGATTCACTCTTTCTGTTTGTCCTGCAGTTTGAGGATGATAAGCGGAACTCCTTACCAACTTAGTCCCTAGCTCCTTGTGCAACTGTTCCCAAAAACGTGCTATGAACTGGGGCCCTCTATCAGATACAATCCTTTTTGGAACTCCATGTAACCTCAAGATGTTCTGAATGTACAAGTCTGCATACTGATAGGGTCGATGTGTAGTCTAAGTGAGCCACTTTAGATAACCGATCCACGATAACCCAGATAGAATCATTTCCTTTTTGAGTGGTGGGAAGACATGTGTTGAAATCCATACTAATCTCTTCGCCCTTCCATTCTGGGATTGATAACGGTTGTAGCAATCCGCAGGTCTCAGGTGTATAGCTTTTATCCTGCAGCAAGTATCACACCTTGCGACATAAGCTGCGACTTCTTTCTTCATCTTGGACCACCAATACCTTGTTCTCAGATCTTGGTACATCTTACTGCTCCCTGGATGGATAGATAACTTTGAATTATGAGCTTCATTCAAAATTCTTTCTTTCAGCTCCATGTTCTTGGGAACAACTAACCTCTGATTATACCACAGAATTCCCTGTTCATCTGTTCTGAAGTTCAAAGAACTACTGGTTTCCAATCTCTTCTTGATTTGACAGATCTCTTCATCGGTCTTTGTCCTTCGATGATGTCACTTTCCAGGGTGCACTGAAGAGTGATATTGTTTAGCGTAACGGGGTGCATAAGGTTGAATCCATCTTCCAAAAGTGGTTGTAGGGAGTTGCAATGAGTCTTGCGACTCAAGGCATCGGCTACAACGTTTGCTTTTCCAGGGTGGTAATGCACTTCTAGGTTATAATCCTTAATCAACTCTAACCATCTTCTTTGCCTCATGTTCAGCTCTGGCTGGGTGAAGATATATTTCAGACTTTTATGATCCGTGTAAACATGACATAGGTTGCTGTTGGTAGTTCTTAACTTCACTAAAGATAGAGCTAGGCACTATCCCCGGTAATGGCCCAGAAATGCTTGTTGGCACTTGCTAACGTTGTTACTAGGAGTAGACTATGGAGTCTATTCCTGGCAACGGTGTCAGAAGTGCTTGAAGCAAGTCCAGTCACTATACCTAAAGGAGTGAAGCTAAAGCAGCTATCTACTAATGTGTTGACACTTATTAACTCTTATTAAAGGTCAATTAAGCATGAAAATGGATGAATATATAAACTCCACCTTAGTATAGGGATTTAAACTAATGAATTCCACGAGTTTTGGTGAATTGTGAATCCGCAGGGACTAAACCAGGAAATCAGCACCGATAGCTTCCCATAGAAGGAAACCGACGGGAGATAACGCATTCGCCAAGTCAGGAACCTTCCAGAAGACTCCAGAGGACACCACGAGACACCACGCGAAAGGGCACCACAGGAGGCTTACCTGTGGGACCGACCGGTCCCACAGGGCCCACCAGTCGGTCTCCCACGGAGCCCATGCGGTTTCGTCTTCTGCAAGCTACTTCCACCGCCTTTGAGGATCAATCTCAGCCCTACGTGTAGTCGGTTTGATCAAACGGTCGCGGTTGATCCCTCAGGGCTATATAAACAGGCCCCTGAGCCCCAGGTCAGACAGAAGGTCCCTCTTCAGAAGACTACGCTTCAACTAGAAACCCTAGAAGAGACTTCAGGAGTTAGCTTTCAAGTAGAAGACTAGATACCTCTAGTAGGATTAGAACCTAGTCTTATTTAGAACTAGAAGAGAGAGAGAGAGGAAGAGATCAAGAGGAAGCTCCGGCCTGTCGGATCAACTTCTTCATCTTGTACCTGTGGATTCAAGTTCTTCATCGACTTGCTTCAACGATTGTTTCGGTAATCAACATCTATATTTAAGTTTGAGCTATTGTTCTTATTATTCTTAAGGTTTAAGTGACTCTCTTTTGAGTACTTTAATTCTAGTCGCTCTAGAGTTAGAGTAGTTGGATAGTGTAAGCGTGGTGCTTAGACTGGATCACTCATGTTTACCTCCTATAACGCCGGTAAAAGTGGTAGTTCGCAAGGGTGACTCTTATAGCCTTGTTGATTCTTCTATAGTCCACTACCCGTGTGTAGGTTCGGTAGGATTATACATTTGCATAAAAGATTCATACTCTGTTTGTGACCTTTTATGGCAATTTCCCCATTAAGAATAATAGACATATCACTCTTAAGTTAGGTTTAGATAACCTTAGTAATCCCCTCTATACTTTTAGCTTCTCCATCCTTGTTAGTTACTCAGGGGTTAAACACTCAGACTCACTGCTATCCGTTCCTTTGGGTTCGATATTAAAACTGGGTTACATCCGGTGAAGTGCTACATCGGTAGAGCTTATCTGTGCGCTTGCGGATAAAGTAGAGTGTGCATTAATTTATACCAACATAATGCCAAGCGGGGTTGTCAATCCCAACACTAGTAGGAGCTAGCTAGAGTGAATGCAATCTACCAGGAGGAGATTCTGCAAGCGCACAGAACTATCGTAGTAGCACTTCGCCTGGGAGTACCAAGTGTCGATTTATTTGATCCAAGGGAAGGCTAGGGTGGTGGATGATGAGTTGAGTCAAGGAGGGGATGCGAGTCAAAGAAAAGAGAAAAGGAAAAGGGGAGAAGGGAAGATGAAAGGCTAGAAGAATATGTGGGTGGATAGGTAAGGATGAAATGGATGGCTAAGGTAAGGTGGATAACTAGATAGATGGATAGTTGGAGGGAAATATGATAACTAAGGGTAACTAAGATAACTGAGATAACTAACTAGTCCTAGTAACTAGTTCTAGGTAACACTAAGCAAGATTAGCTACGAAGCAGGGCAAGCAAAAGACAATAAAGCTACTAAGTTGAGTATAGTTTTAGTCCTATCTTGTCAAGTATCGAGGCGTACTAGCCTTTACCACTTACTTAGGTTGAACGCTAGCACAACGAGCCTTACTGTTAAACTGGGCCAACTACGTGGTGGAATTCAAGGCGCACAGGGCTGTCACCACCTGCTTGCTACCACAGCTATCCGGGGGTCCAGCCGTATCTGAAGGTAAGTCTATAACTAAGCACCACGCTTAACTATATTCCAACTATCTCTATCCTAGCTCTGAATAGAGACACCCTTGCCGGACGTCAGAGCAAAACACTTGACTTAATAAGATAAACACTAAACTAAACTAGCAACCTATTGGACAAAGATCAAACACTAAGCTCATAGAGATTAACTACTATGGCTAAGTGAATTGAACAGTAGGATAGCTAGGCACTCAAGCAATCAATCAAGTATAGCACTCAATACTAATAAGTAGAGTAAAGTAATACTTGAAATGATAAAATAGAATAAAGTAAAGTGCTGAGTAACAAGAGCAAAACCTGAACTGGAGAGATGAAGGAGGAAGACTCTTCCCAGCTCCAGAGCCGATCACTCGCACGCCTCTACTCTTGAGCTAAGCCTTGAGTAGCGCTACGCGCGAGGGCGAAGATGCCTTGCTACTAGCTACCTACTTGCTAAGCTCTAAGCTTCTAACCTAACTCTCACTTCTCTTGCTTGGAGTTGCTTTGCTTGGAATGGTACGAATGGAGAGGTGCCTCCAGGAGGGTATTATAGCTTGAGGAGTGAGGGGGGTTCTTATAGGGGGCAGCCCACCTGACCTAGGGTTAGGTCAGGTGGCGGGCGCCACCCCACTGGCGGTCGCCAGTGCACATGCCGTTGGATGCACCGCCTTTGATCCAACGGCATCCAGGAGGTGGTCCGAGGCGGTTTGGAGTTCGGGTGCATGTCTGAGTAACCGCCCATCAGCCTTGATCCGTGCCACTTCATCCTGAGCCGTCCGCGATGCCACTGACCTAGTGACCAAGGGCCAAGATTTGGCCCTGGGAGGTCACACGGATCGGTGACGTGGCAGGGGGTGAAGGTTGGGCCAATCCAGGTGGCGGGCGCCACTTTGAGTGGCGGGCGGCGCCCTAGGGGCGGGCGCCACCCCTCTTAGGCCCATTTGGGCCCTGTGGAGTGGGCTCGGCTCCTGGTAGGTCCAATGTCCAAATTTGGCTCAAATCCTGCATTCAAATAAAATTCTATGGACATGTGGAATTCGGTTAGTTTGAAACCTATTTGACTACATTTCATTCCTTTTTGGTGGACTTTAGGGTCAAATGTTGACGGTAAAACAGGTGTTATGGACCGTCAACAAACTCCCCCAAGCTAACTATTTCTCGTCCTCGAGCAACAATGCGGTTTAAGCATTGAGCATGAAATAGATACCAAATTAAGATGTATGCAAGTGCATATTGTATAGTAAGAAGTTACTTAGCATATATCTTTAATCATAGCAATGTGGGGCTTATAGCTTTTCACTTCAAACATGCAAGAGTGAAAAAAGTAAAGCAGAGATAGGAAACTTTTATCTTGCTTAGGTGTGACTAGGATTTTGTCTGGAGGTTTTTCAAGGTTTTCAAAAATAACAACTTCTTAAGTCCTCCTAGATCACTCAATCACTCAATGGTGTTTAAATCCTCACTTAGGCCAAAATGTAGCCTCTCCTATTTCTAAAGAATGATATGTGGAGTTATAGGTAGGCTAAGAACCATGAGCAAATTGCCTGATGTTTATTGCTAGGCTAGACACTCAGATCATAAGGAGCAGCAAATCATAAAATTGATCAAGATGTGCGTGTGTGGTTATGTGGAAGTGTATGGAGAGACATTTCATAATCCTTCCTAGTTGATTTTCTGGGGTCTAGAGCTAATGATAATTTCTCTCTCTCTTTTTTTTGGATACATAGTGAGTAGACAAAAGATGTGTCCTCACATTTCTTAGGACATAGTCCTCTTTTGAGCTACTTTGCTCAATTTTTTTGGATACAGTGTGAGTGGACAAAAATGTGTCCTCACATTTTCTAGGACATAGTCCTCTTTTGAGCTACTTTGCTCAAAAGCTTTTCTCTCTCTTCTTTTTTTAGCTCTAGAATTCCCCAGATTATCTATAGGAAAGGATTTTTGAAATAAGGAGAGAGGAGGGAAGAGGGAGAAATGCTTATTCCCAGTGTAGGAGTAAACATAAGGCTAGCAATGGGATGTTTGGTAGGGTATTGCATATCTCCGGTGTAGAGAATAAGCAATTATTTGGTGGTTGCAAACTTCCGGAGTGGATAGTAAGCAATATGGTGGGTGTACGTGTATCTTGATTCAAAAGTTATGATAAGCTTCTCTACTAAGATCTATGAGGCCTACAAAGCTCAACACAAACAAAGCTCTATGTGGTTTTGACTAATGACTAGCAAAATATTTGGCTGGTGGTGGGATGGGATAAAATCTAGGAGGAACTTTTAGCAAGGTTTTCATAATTTTTAAAAGAAATCCTCCAGATTTTGTCCTAATTTCACTTTAGCAAGTTTAAAGAATTACTCCATTTCTTACTAACTTTATTCACTAAGCATGATTTCAGTTTAAGCATGTGCAACCCACAAAAACTACAACTTAGATAATACCAGTTATTCAAACCATGACAATAGCATTTGCATGACATATTTCAAATCTTATTCAGGTTTCAACTTGTTTAAGCAGATTTTATCAATATTATTCATGGAATGGATACTTAGGCAAGCATATGACATTCAAAAGATATAGAATTTAAGAACTGAATGTAAAGGGTAGGCTTGAGACATACCTTATTGGAGCGGGGGATTCTCCCCCAAGCTGGCTTCTTGCTTGGTGAAGGGCCTTCTTCTTCTCAGTCGGAGCTCTGTTCTCATTTTATTAAAAGGGAAACTATCTAATGTTGTGAAAAGGGAAACTATCCTATGATATTATTCTAACTAAGTTAACATATACCTATGCATATAACTAATGATAACTGATTTTTTTGGTTGCATGCATGGCATATGTTATTTATTTGAAAAGGGAAATATGAAGGGAAAAAAATAAAAAATAAAACCATACCTTAGGTCCATGGAGTTTCATCCTTATCAGGTGGATCTTCTTCCTTGGGCACTTCTTCTTTGGCACTCCATCTGGTTCTCTTCTTTTGGCACCTCTCCTTGTCATGTGAATCACACAACTTAGGAGGAGGTGGTTCTTTCTTTCTGTTCCACCTTGTTCCTGGGCGCCTTCTTGGTACGAATGGGCTTTGCTACCTGCATGTTAGCGGCATATGCGGGATCTCGGGAGAAAGAGAATATTTCCTTCCTCCCTCCTAATGTCATATGAATTTTACCACTTCCCACATATATGCAGGCATTAACAGTATTCAAGAAAGGTCTACCCAAAATTAAAGGCACATCTTTCCTATTTCCCATATCTAATATTATGAAATCAGCAGGAACATAGGAGCCTCTAATATGAACAGGTAAATCATTAACTATTCCTTCTACATAGCAAGTGGATTGATCAGCTAGCACAACATAGGCAGATGTGGATGACATGGGTGGAAAGGATGAGTTTTCATAAAAATCTTTAGACAGAATGTTCACACTCGATCCTAAATCACACATGGCATTTTTAAAGACTTCACCAAAGATTGAGCATCTAATTATGGGACTACCAGGATCACCCTTTTTAATAGTCATGGTTTGATCTTCATAATAGTTAAAATATTTTATTTCAACCATATTAGCAGTTTCCATGTCAAGTTTAGCAGGAATTTTGCCAGATTCAAAAGATGGTATGATAGCAGCAAGTTGAGCTAATTGGGTTTCTAACATCTTATTAAAGCTAAGTTGATTTTTCAGAGCAGATGAGAAATCTTCCAATTTAGCATTTATCTTCTCAAGAATTTTATCATTCACCATTAATTTTTCTTTCAAGAAATCAATAGTTTTACCTTGTGAGTAAACTAAATTTTCAAGAATGAAAAACTATCAGAATTATGAAAATTAGAGCGAGGGAATGAATTGTTACCTTGAGAATTGGAGTGCTGATTCCATCCTTGATTTGGTTGACGGAAACCGTTGTTGTTGTTGATGAAGTTCAAATCTCATGTAGCTCGGGGCAGTGGCAGTAGTTCCCAGAATGTCCGGTTTCTCCACAGACTTCACAAGTCATGTGGGATTCCAGAGATTGGAGACTCTCTTGGTTCATCTTCTCACAGCTGTCCAGCTTCTTTGCCAGCAGGTCCATCTTGGCCACGATCATGTCGGCCTCCTTAAGGGAATGCATACTCGCTTACGGGGCTGCAGTCTCTCGTCATTCCATCCTTGGTTTGACACCATCTTCTCTATAAGAGCCTTAGCATCTGCAACATTCAAAGAAAAGAATGCACCACCGGCGGCGGCATCCAAATGGCTTCTAGAGAGAGGGGTTAGGCCATGGTAGAAGTTTTGGATCAATAGCCAGTCCTCCATACCATGGTGCGGAGAAGCTGCGATGTACTCTTGCAACCTCTCCCAAGCCTCGGGAATAGATTCCTCGGCATGTTGCGTAAAGCTGGAGATTTTGTTGCGAAGAGCAGTCGTCTTGCCCATCGGAAAGAATTTGGTGAGAAAGGCATTGGAACACTTGTCCCATGTGTCTACAGCGTTGCGATCGGTATAGAACCATTGCTTCGCTTTTCCTAGCAAGGAGAAAGGAAAGAGACGAAGACGGATGGCTTCTTGTGTTATCCCCTTAATGGTGAAGGTGCCGCAAATCTCCAAGAATTGTTGGAGGTGAGCATTGGCACCCTCATGGGCCTTGCCACAGAACGGGCTTGAAGGACGAGAAGCAACCAGAAAGCGACCAGAGGGGGGGTGAATGGGGGCTTCAAATTTTCCTTCCGGAAACTAGTAGCCACTGTCCCAAGAATCAACCCCAAAAGCAAACCCTAGAGCTTGCTAATGTCCATGACCCCAAATGTAGGGTGGATGCTTCCTAGAAGCACAGCGGGACACTACACAACTCTAGAAAACCAACGCAAAAAGACGAAAATCAAATCCGACAACGAGCGAGCGAACTGCGGACGAAACAGTGCAAAACAGACACGACCGAACTCTGGGCTGCGTCCGGTCAGTGAGCACCGGACGCGTCCGGTCGAGAAGAAAAATCCTCTTGGACCCTTACTGTTTCTGACCGGACTCACAGTTAAAGAGCGTCCGGTCGAGAGCAGTGCGTCAGTCAGCAGAAGACAAACACGATGAACAGTAGGACCTACGCGTCCGATCAGAGATCAAGTAGTAGAGCGTCCGGTCACAGTCAAGCGTCCGGTCAAGTCACGCGATTAGAATACTGAACATTCAACGACCGGACTCTCTGCCCGTGCGTCCGGTCATCTTGACCAAGCGTCCGTCACCCCGAACCTAGGCAGTTCGTCCACCGATTCGACTCGATCTCACCCAAACAAATCCTCTAGGGATCAAACTTGGTGAGAGGAGTCACAAGGAGGATAGTGAGCTATCTCTAAGAGATCATGGCTCGAACCTATCTCCAATTCGATGAATCGAAGAATTTCGGGGGAAGGGAGAAAACTTGACCCGAAACGAAAAATCGATCGATCCTAGACCGTGAGGTTAGAGATTAATTCCTTCGGTGGAAAGAAGTGCCTCATGATCTAGAACAACTTGGTTCCAACGGTTTTGCAAAAAGATGAACCGAGCAAAGAGATCAAGCGACGGAAAGAACGTGGAGAAAAAGGATTCCGCGAAGAACACGAACAAAACGCGAATCACAACCACGATCTGCAGCCGTAGCGCAAACACACGCTACAACCGTGAGGTTACGGCCTCACTTCCTCGAAATCAACAGTACACAGAGGCAAGTCTCTATGCGGATCTCAGCTAGATACAGCAGGGAATGGGAGAGCAGGAAACCCTAAGTACGAAAGAGCAAATGACTGAGATAGATGGAGGAGGGAGTATCCCGACTACTTATCCTACTACTAGCCTAAGTCTATTTCCTACTCTATCCCTCTCTATTCTATTTACAGAGCTAACCAGCTAAACCCTAAGGTTATTCTGGACCAACTCGGTGGTAGGTGTATCCGACGGCCACGCCCGCACAAAATGAAGTGTTGCCTCGACGCAACCTCCGGATCGTCGCCACGTGCCGCCCTCGCTCTGCACCCCCGGTTTTGTGGCCCAAACCGGGAAACCAGCCTTTTCCAGCCAACCCCCGGTTTTGAGGCCCAAACCGGGAAACCAGCCCACCAGCTTCTGAGTTTTGAGGCCAAACTCAGCAAAACCCTCAGCGCCCAGGTTTTGAGGCCCAAACCTGGAAACCGTCCTCAGCCCGAGTTTTGTGGCCAAACTCGGAAACCCTCAGCCCGAGTTTTGTGGGCAAACTCGGAAACCGTCCACGCCCAGGTTTTGAGGCCCAAACCTGGAAACCGTCCATCCGATGGTTTTTCCCTGGCTCTACCACCAAACCGACGTCGTAGAAGGGATGCACCTCCCGTGCACCCGTCCATCGACACGTGTCCCCGAGTCCATGACTCAGGCAACACATGGCCGCACTTCTTCACTTGTCGTCGTCACAGGCTGCCAGCCACCACAGTGATCCTCAGGCCTCTGGTCCCTCAGTCCAAGCCTCGCATCTGCCCTTCACCGCTCGGTACCTCGGCATGGCACGTCCGCCGCACGGCACGCCCTCCTTCACCGCACCCGGTCCGTCGGCATAGCACGTCTCAACTTGACCTTCACCTGCCTTCGATCACTGCATCCGTGCTCGACACCTGCACACACAAGCCAAAGAACATGCGCATCATACCAGTTGACAATCACTCATCACTCAGAGACCCGGCATACACCCATGTATCCGCAATCTCCCCCTTGATGAGTGCATTGTCAACTACCAACACAAATCATAATAGAAGGAGAAGAAGGAGGAAGGAGAAGAGAGAACTCGACCAAATGACCCAAAAGCATAGCAAAGCCGAAGAAGGTCAAGTGGAAAGAGCGAAAGAACTTGGTCCCCAAAGACATGGGCAACGGCTCGACGCAACCAAGCAAAGCAAAGCTAGCCCTCAAGAAGAGGTAGAACAGGCTCAACACCGCTAGCAAACACCAATTGGAAAATCGAAGCAAAAAGCTAGTCCCTCAAGATAGAGGCACAGAGGCTCAACACAACTAGCAAAGAAGGCTTGATACCAAAGCCTTACGACCAACAATAAAGCTAACACGCTCCGAACCAATTGACTCAAATGCCCTCAAAAAAATGTTTGCTAGTCCCTCAAGACAGAGGCGAAGGCTCAACACAACTAGCAAACTCCCCTCGAAAAGTGCAAGCAACTAGGAAAACTCTCCCTTAGTTGAACATCCAGAAGACATATGATTTGCAAATTCTCCCCCTTAGTTGAAAAATGCACTAATCAAGTAAAAGGCTTCCCCATCAGAAAAGGCACCAACAAAAGTGCGAACAAGGGAGGTTCTCCCCTTCCAACATGCATATGAGTCAAAAATGCAAGTTAGCAGCTTCAGGCATATATTCAGGAGAATGCAAAGATGCTCTAAACAGTATAACTCCAAAGACTCAACAACAGCATACAAGCTCAGCAAAGGCTCAAACTGATCACCAGATGTGAAATATGAACATATGAGCAAAAATGAGCAGTTTTGAGTCAAAAAGTATTCACCATCAAAATAGCACTAGCAATGTATAGACAGGAATCTGAACAAGTGCTAAACATGTATACAAGGTGAACTACCCCTAGCAAAGTTCAATCATCATGCTTAAGAATGAACCAACACTTGTGAATTCCAATTTTGATCGGAGTTGCAGCGGTGAAATTACACAAGTTCAATTATTAGCATGTGATTGCGAGAGGTTGAAAGCTTGTCATTGCCTAACTTTTCAACCAAGCGAAGCCTATGCCGAAGCAATCAGAAGCTTAAAGCTACAGTTTCGGTCATACACTACACGGCTCAAGTTTAACTCAAAGTGCAATGAGAAAACCGTCTCGATACCGTGATGTGTCGACAAGCAATCCCATCTCGATCTTTTCAATTCACTAAAACTTGGTTCAAATTTTAAACATGATATGAACAGACCAAGCGAGTGAATGACTCAGAACTAGAGACATAGCAACCTAGCATATATGAAAAGCACGAGTGAACTCAACACATCCTACACATGCTAGTTGCATATCTCAATGGTGAACATTTTCAGATTCTAGGTATTAAGCAAATTCACCATTTCAAAATAGCTCAGCTCACAACATGTACTAGTGATCAGAAAAGCATAAGCTACAAGCATCAACATAAGCATCAGAGCATACTACATAGAGCATAGTTACATTCTAGTGATTATAAACATGAAGCTCAGAATGTAATTACGTATGCTAAAAAAGCAAAAGAAAAGAAAAACAAATGAAAAAGAGTCAGTTAAGATCCAAAATGTTTCCCCCATCTAAAAGGGGAAACAACACCGAGCTCACCCCTCAACCGATTAAAGGTTGATTCGTCTAAAGCTTGGTGAAAATATCAGCCAGTTGGTGATGAGTATCGACATGGCGAAGGTCGATATCACCCTTCTCCTGGTGGTCACGCAAAAAATGAAAGCGCACATCAATGTGTTTGGTCTTCGAGTGAAGCACGGGGTTCTTAGCAACGCTAATAGCACTCGTGCTGTCACAAAGCAAAGGCACGCGAGAAAAGCTCAGACCAAAATCACGCAAAGTGGCCATCATCCAAAGCAACTAGGAACAACAGCTAGCCACAGCAACATATTCAGCCTCTGTGGTACACTGAGCACACTAGACTGCTTGCGAGAAGACCACGAAACAAGAGAAGATCCAATAAACTGGCAAGTCCCAGAAGTGGACTTGCGCTCGATGCGACAACCAGCAAAATCGGCATCGGAATAACCGCAAAGGGAAAGGGTGGAGGAAGCAGAATACCAAATCCCGAACTCAGTTGTGAAACGGAGGTACCTGAATATGCGCTTCACTGCCAGACGGTGAGAAGTGCGCGGCAACGCCTGAAAGCGCATGCACAGACACACGACATACTGGATGTCCGAGCGTGTCGCCGTCAGGTAGAGGAGCGACCCGATCATGCTTCGGTACTCCTTCTGGTCCACTGCTTCTCCATCCTTGTCCGCATCCAGGGCAGTCGTTGTCGACATGGGTGTTGGAAGAGGCTTGGCCTCACCCATATCGAACTGCTTCAGCAAGTCCTTGGTGTACTTGCCCTGGTGCACAAACGTCCCTTCCCGGGATTGCTTGATTTGCAACCCAAGAAAGAATGTCAGCTCGCCCATCATGCTCATCTCGAACTCCCTGCTCATAGTGTCTGCAAACTTGGCAACCAAAGCGTGAGAAGAACCACCGAAAATGATGTCATCCACATAAATCTGGACCAAGAGAGTGTCTTTGCCTTGCTTGAGGAGAAAGAGCGTTTATCTACACATCCCATTTAAAACCCTTAGCAAGCAAAAAGGTTTTCAACCTATCATACCAGGCTCTAGGGGCTTTTTCAAACCATACAAAGCTTTGTGAAGTTTAAAGACATGGTTTGGAAACTTGGGATTTTCAAAACGGGGGGTTGCTCAACATAAACCTCTTCTTCTATGTAGCGTTTAAGAAGGCACCTCTTGACATCCATTTGAAAAAGTTGAAAAAACCTTTGGATGCAGCAAAAGCCAAGAGTATCCTAATAGCCTCGAAACGAGCTACAGAGCAAACGTCTCCTCATAGTCTATCCCCTCCTTCTGACTATAACCCTTCGCTACAAGCCTGGCCTTGTTTTCTAACGTGGCCATCCTCTCCTTGCTTGTTTTTGAAAACCCATTTGTCCCAATAGGCTTACAGTCTGGAGGAGGTGAAACAAGAACCCAAACCCGATTTCGCTCAAAATTTTCTAACTCCTCATGCATGGCATTGACCCAATCCGGATCCGTCAAAGCGTGTCCAACATCTCGGGGCTCAAAATTAGCAACAAAAGCAGAATGAGCGAAGTGGGAGATGTGCTGTGACCTGGACCGAGTGACACATTCGTCGATGTTGCCGATCATCTGTTGAGGGGGGTGCTGGCGCTGGATGTGTCGTGGCGCCTCCCAGGAAGAAGTGATCTCCCCCTCAACAGCAGCTGGTGCCTCCCCGGGTACAATAAGGTACCGCTCGGGGTGGCGAATCCCACGGCCCCCAAGAAGAAGAGGTGTCGGGGCCGTGAGTCGTCGTAGAAGCCGCTCTTTGCGGCACAGCAGGTGGAGGCGATGCTGGGTCATCTATGCCTTCAGCATCCTAGTCCTCATCATCGAAAGAGGTTCACACCAACCTCATGATCACCTGCACGCTCAAAGCGAGAAGAAGGACAACCATGGTCTCGTCGAAGGTGACATCTGATGTCTCCATGACTCAGTTAGTATCAAGGTTAAGTACACGATATGCGCGAGTGTGAGTGCCATAACCCAAAAATACTCCCGTCAGAAGAACGAGACTCAAATTTGTCCAGGTTGCCTTTCTTCAATATAAAACAATGGCAACCGAAGACTCTAAAATAACTCACCTTGGTCTGTCTACCAAAACGCAACTCATAAGAAGTCTTTTTCAAGAACGCTCTCAGAAAAATGCGATTGGAAATATAGCACGCAGTGTTCATAGCTTCGGCCAATAACGCCTAGGAGTCCTATGCTCATCGAGCATTGTCCTAGCCATCTCAACAAGGGTCCGATTCTTCCTCTCTACAACCCCATTTTTGAGCGGTGTGTAAGGGGAAGAAAACTGGTGCTCCAAACCCAAAGAGTTACAAACTTCTCAAAATCCGAATTTTTAAATTCAGAACCATTATCACTCTGAATTGCTCGCATCGAGTTCAAAGGGAACTCATTCTGAAGACGCAAAATCAGATTGCGAGCGAAGGAGAAAGTCTCGGTCTTCTTAGCTAAAAAGAAGACCCACGAATATCTCAAAAAGTCATCAACAACAACAAGCACATACCACTTCCCCCAACCGAGCTCACCCGAGCCGGACCAACAAGTCCATGTGCAAAAGCTCTCCAGGGCGCTTGGTCATGACCTGAGTCACTGGATGGTGGGGAGCGGCAACCATCTTCCCATGTCTACAAGAGTGGCAAACAAGTCCTTCTCCATCGACAGCTTCGGCAATCCTCGGATTAGGCAAGTGAGCTAAGTCTTGCAAGCAAGTCGAAGCTTAAATGACCGAGCCTCCTATGCCACTTCCAAAGATCAGAGGAGGAAGGACTAGCCAAAAGACAGCGGGAAGTGCCAAAAGACTCCGAGAAATTCACACGAAAGACTTTTCCAAAGGGCGAAATTAAACACACAAGATTGCCCTGAGGATCCAAAATACGACTAGATTCAGTTTAAAACGAATCTCATAGTCGTCGTCAAAGAGTTGCGAAACAGAAAGAAGGTTAAAATGCAAGTTAGAAACAAGAGCAACATCGCGCAACACAAAGTGCTCATTAACTCGCACCGACCCACGAGACAACACTTTACCTTTGCTATTGTCGCCGAAGGTTATGTACTCCTTTCCGGCAACAGGGCTAAGGCTGGAGAACCACTTGGCATTTCCGGTCATGTGCCTCGAGCAACCGGAATCCACCAACCAAATGTCCTCCAACCGTTTTACCTACATCAAATAAAAAGACATAGGGTGAGCATACGGTCCAACACTGGGTTTAGTGAAGTAAGGGGAATACCAGTGTTGGGCCGGCTGCTCAAAAGAATGGTTAGCAGAAAAACCATTCCTAGCACGTCTACGAGAGGAGCGATCACCACGTAGAGGAAAACGTGGTCCGCTAAGGGAGGCGGAGCGTCCATCACGATACTCAAAACGCCAGTGGGGGAAAACGCCTCAACTACAAAGCCTCCGCCACAGGGTCCATAGCCTACAACTGCAGGCTCCCGCCGGGCACGCTCTCTACGAGCCTAGGCCTAGCAACTTGAGGCACTGCGCCTCTAGGCCTAGCATCTCTCTCGGAGCTCTCTGCTGCCTAGGCCTGGGAACTTGAGGTTCTGGACCTCTGGCCTAGCAGCACGTCTCGGTGCTCTCCTCTGAACATTCGCGCATGTACATCATGGAAAGGATGGTACATGTCCGGATTGTTCATCTCCCTAGCACGGCGCGCTCTCTCTTGCATCGAAAGCAGAACTCGCTCAAGTGACCATCTCTCCCACAGAAGTCACACTGGTACCTCACCGCACGCAAAGGGGTTGTTGGTACTCATGGCTGTGGGTATGGTTCACTTTGCCCTTCTGTGGCAACTCCTCCTGGATGGGTGGCATTGTGTTCCAGCTTGTTTTTGGTGGTTTGGTTTGGGTGCCCACAGCTGGTTCTGGGGTGGAGCTCGTGGAGGTTCTTCAAACACCCCATCCTTGGTGGTAGGCTTAGGAGCTCTTTGGGTGGAAGCTTGGTTAGTTTGGGAGTAGTGGTGGAGTTGGGCTTCTCACTCGATTCAGACCACTCGACTCTCCAATCTTCCCAAAAGCAGAAAGATCACACACCCTGAGCAAAACCTACACCAGGACCTCCAGCAGCTCACTTGAATTGGGAGATCATCATCCCGAGCTGCGGCTCACTACAAGACACCCATGACAAGATGGTCCGAAGGTATGTGTTTTCTTCCTCGGTTCGCATCTTGTCATGCTTCACATTGGCTATCTCCATCTCCAAGCCCTCACAGAGAGCACACCTAGCCACACAAGTGCTACCTGAGTTGGCCTCTTCAAGAGACACAATCTTGGCATTCTTCTCTGCCAACTCAGATTACAAGACAGGACAAGTCTTGCATGCACCCACATAGAAGGTCTAGCCTTCAGCTCATTCACCTCTCCTACCAATGCAGCATACTTACCTCTCAAAGTGAGAAGGTCAGTCATGTGCGTGGTGCACATCTCGCACTCAACCTCCTCCGACACGACCACGGTGGACTTGGCAAACTCAAGCTCTCTCACCGTGTCCTCCCACTTCTGCCTAAACTCCTTGCACTCTCTAGCGGCACGCCTAAGCAACTTGTCCTGACTAAGGAGCGCGGCAGTAAGCTTCTCGACCTCAGCGGAAAGCTCGTCGTGGGTGAGAGATACCTGGGAGGTGTCGTCATCGTCGTCGTCGTTCCGAGGAGTGTGCTCCAGCTTGCCATCGACCTCATCACCAAGCGCCATGGTGCAGAAGCCATCATCGTCAGCGAAGAAGCAGAGACGTTCAGCTTGTCCTTGATCCTCTCTTCTTCTCGGACTCATCATCGCTTCAGCAAGCGGGTCGTCATCCGAGCCGTCGACGTCGCTGAGGGTGCGAAAGAACGCACGCTGCTCAGCCTGGGCCTTCTCCAAGTACTTCTTCTTGATGTACTCCTTGTCGAAGCCGCCCCTCCGCTTGTTCCTTGCGGGGACGTACTTCTCCTTGCGCTTGCCGAAGTCGTACTTGTGCCCATGATCGCCCTTCCCCGAATGCTTGTTCTTCTTGGGGCACGTTGGCGATTGAAGTGGTCGGGTCGCCGCACTCATAGCATCCTGAGCGTCCTCCTCCTCGTGACGGTTCGTGCGGTTGTTGTGGAACCGCGAGAACCGTTTGGCGAGCATTGCCAACTCGTCATCCCCCAAAGACTCAAGCTGGTCCTCTGTGACAGAAAAGAGAGATGAAAGAGCAAAACCTCCAGAGGGGGTTAGAAGAGCCAGAAACCAAAGCCATAGTCGGGCCAGAAGGATTCTCATAAGATGCCCTCGACATGGCGTCAATCTCACTAGACTTGAGCTTACTAAAGAGCTCGTCGCAGGTGAGGTCTCTAGTTAGACATTCGATGATCGCCTGGACCTTTGAGTCCCTCACCGACCGATCAAGAGTGTGCAAAAGCTTCAAAGCTCTCTCATGATCGTCAAAAGGCAACAGCTCCTTGTTCGCTCTCATCTTGTTGACAATAACCTGAAAGCGAGCGAATAAACTCTCTATGCTCTCGCCAGGCATATGTCGAAAGTTCTCATACTCCTCCTGCTTGTGCGACTCGTAGAGACGGGATTTGACTTGAGTGGTTCCCTCATGGAAGCGCATGAGGGTCGCCCAAATCTCACGAGCCGTGGAGGTGAGAAACACGATCAAACTCAGACATGCTCAAACAGGAGAACAAGGCATTACGTGCCCGGCTATTGGCCTCGTGCTCATCCATCTGGAGCTAAGAGACACGAGCACCAGGACAACGTAATCGGCATTATTGCAAATCTCCCAAACAGAAGAGCCCATGCTCTGGAGATAGGCCGACATGCGTATCTTCCAATACGCATTTCGTCCCATCAAAGAACGGCGGTTTGCCCACGCCGCGATCCATGTCGCCTTCCGTGGATCTGGAACCGGCTAAGGTGGAAGATCCTTAACCTGCTCTGATACCAATTGAAGGACTGAGAAGCAACCAGAAAGCGACCATAGGGGGGGGTGAATGGAGCTTCAAATTTCCTTCCGAAAACTAGTAGCCACTGTCCCAAGAATCAACCCAAAAGCAAACCCTAGAGCTTGCTAATGTCCACGACCCTAAATGTAGGGTGGATGCTTCCTAGAAGCACAGTGGGACACTACACAACTCTAGAAAACCAACGCAAAAGACAGAAATCAAATCCGACAACGAGCGAGCGAACTGCGGACGAAACAGTGCAAAACAGACACGACCGGACTCTGGCTGCGTCTGGTCAGTGAGCACCGATGCGTCCGGTCGAGAAAAATCCTCTCTGGACCCTTACTATTTCTGACCGAACTCACAGTTAAAGAGCGTCCGGTCGAGAGCAGTGCGTCCGGTCAGCAGAAGACAAACACGATGAACAGTAGGACCTACGCGTCCGGTCAGAGATCAGCAGAGCGTCCGGTCACAGTCAAGCGTCCGGTCAAGTCACGCGATCAGAATACTGAACATTCAACGACCAGACTCTCTGCCCGTGCGTCCGGTCATCTTGACCAAGCGTTCCGTCACCCTGAACCTGGGCAGTTCGTCCACCGATTCGACTCGATCTCACCAAAACAAATCCTCTAGGGATCAAACTTGGTGAGAGGAGTCACAAGGAGGATAGTGAGCTATCTCTAAGAGATCATGGCTCGAACCTATCTCCAATTCGATGAATCGAAGAATTTCGGGGGAAGGGAGAAAACTTGACCCGAAACAAAAAATCGATCGATCTCCTAGACCGTGAGGTTAGAGATTAATTCCTTGGTGGAAAGAAGTGCCTCATGATCTAGAACAACTTGGTTCAAACGGTTTTGCAAAAGATGAACCGAGCAAAGAGATCAAGCGACGGAAAGAACGTGGAGAAAAAGGATTCCGCGAAGAACACGAACAAAACGCGAATCACAACCACGATCTACAGCCGTAGCGCAAACACACGCTACAACGTGAGGTTACGGCCTCACTTCCTCGAAATCAACAGTACACAGAGGCAAGTCTCTCTGCGGATCTCAGCTAGCTACAGCAGGGAATGGGAGAGCAGGAAACCCTAAGTACGAAAGAGCAATGACTGAGATAGATGGGAGGAGGGAGTATCTCGACTACTTATCCTACTATTAGCCTAAGTCTATTTCCTACTCTATCCCTCTCTATTCTATTTATAGAGCGAACCAGCTAAACCCTAATGTTATTCTGGACCAACTCGGTGGTAGGTGTATCCAACGGCCACGCCTGCACAAAACGAAGCATTGCCTCGACGCAACCTCCGATCGCCACCACGTGCTGCCCTCGCTCTGCACCCCCGGTTTTGTGGCCCAAACCGGGAAACCAGCCTTTTCCAGCCAACCCCCAGTTTTGAGGCCCAAACCGGGAAACCAGCCCACCAGCTTCTGAGTTTTGAGGCCAAACTCAGCAAACCCTCAGCGCCCAGGTTTTGAGGCCCAAACCTGGAAACCGTCCTCAGCCCGAGTTTTGTGGCCAAACTCGGAAACCCTCAGCCCGAGTTTGTGGGCAAACTCGAAACCGTCCACGCCCAGGTTTTGAGGCCCAAACCTGGAAACCGTCCATCCGATGGTTTTTCCCTAGCTCTACCACCAACAAACCGACGTCGTAGATGGGATGCACCTCCCGTGCACCCCGTCCATCGACACGTGTCCCCGAGTCCACGACTCAGGCAACATATGACCGCACTTCTTCACTTGTCGTCGTCACAGGCTGCCAGCCACCACAGCTGATCCTCAGGCCTCTGGTCCCTCAGTCCCCAAGCCTCACGTCCGCCCTTCACCCCGCTCGGTACCTCGGCATGGCACGTCCGCCGCACGGCACGCCCATCCTTCACCGCACCCGGTCCGTCGGCACAACACGTCTCAACTTGACCTTCACCTGCCTTCGATCACTGCATCCGTGCTCGACACACCTGCCAACCAAAGCCAAAGAACATGCGCATCATACCAATTGACAATCACTCATCACTCAGAGACCCGACATACACCCATGTATCCGCAGGGCTAGCCTGGACCATCATGATCAGAGCCGGTTTCAACTCAAAATTGAGGTTGGCATCGATCACGTTTGGTCCCGTCGCTATATTAGCGGCAGAAGGGCAGAGAATTCACGAATGGTCTTGTTGGCCATCGTGAAGATAGAACGAGATAAGAAAGAAAGAAGTTGAAAAAAGATGAAGGAAAAAGATAAGAAGAGTTAGGAAGAAAGAATGGGGTAAGGTGGGATTCGCTAAGCGGAGCTTAAGCAAATAATAATTCAACATGGACTCAACTGATACACTGATTGCCTTCCCCGACAACGGCGCCAGAAATGCTTGTTAGTAGTTCTTAACTTCACTAAAGATAGAGCTAGGCACTATCCCCGGTAACGGCCCAGAAATGCTTGTTGGCACTTGCTAACGTTGTTACTAGGAGTAGACTATGGAGTCTATTCCCGGCAACGTGTCAGAAGTGCTTGAAGCAAGTCCAATCACTATACCTAAAGGAGTGAAGCTAAAGCAGCTATCTACTAATGCCAAGCGGGGTTGTCAATCCCGACACTAGTAGGAGCTAGCTAGAGTGAATGCAATCTACTAGGAGGAGGATTCTGCAAGCGCACAGAACTATCGTAGTAGCACTTCGCCTGGGAGTACCAGGTGTCGATTTATTTGATCCCAAGGGAAGGCTATAGGGTGGTGGATGAGTTGAGTCAATGAGGGGATGAGAGTCAAAAGAAAGAAAAAGGAAAAGGGGAGAAGGAAGATGAAAGGCTAGAAAGAATATGTGGGTGGATAGGTAAGGATGAAATGGATGGCTAAGGTAAGGTGGATAACTAGATAGATGGATAGTTGGAGGAAATATGATAACTAAGGGTAACTAAGATAACTAACTAGTCCTAGTAACTAGTTCTAGGTAACCACTAAGCAAGATAATATTAAGCAAGATTGCTACGAAGCAGGGCAGGCAAAAGACAATAAAGCTACTAAGTTGAGTATAGTTTTAGTCCTATCTTGTCAAGTATCGAGGCGTACTAGCCTTTACCACTTACTTAGTTGAACTCTAGCACAATGAGCCTTACTGTTAAACTGAGCCAACTACGTGGTGGAATTCAAGGCGCACAGGCTGTCACCACCTGCTTGCTACCACAGCTATCCGGGGGTCCAGCCGTATCTGAAGGTAAGTCTATAACTAAGCACCACACTTAACTATATTCCAACTATCTCTATCCTAGCTCTGAATAGAGACACCCTTGTGGACGTCAGAGCAAACACTTGACTTAATAAGATAAACACTAAACTAACTAAGCAACCTATTGGCAAAGATCAAACACTAAGCTCACTAGAGATTAACTACTATGGCTAAGTGAATTGAACTGTAGGATAGCTAGGCACTCAAGCAATCAATCAAGTATAGCACTCAATACTGATAAGTAGAGTAAAGTAATACTTGAAATGATAAAATAGAATAAAGTAAAGTGCTTGAGTAACAAGAGCAAAACATGAACTGGAGATGAAGGAAGACTCTTCCCAGCTCCAGAGCCGATCACTCGCACGCCTCTACTCTTGAGCTAAGCCTTGAGCAGCGCTACCGCGAGGGCGAAGATGCCTTGCTCAACTAGCTACCTACTTGCCTAAGCTCTCTAAGCTTCTAACCTAACTCTCACTTCTCTTGCTTGGAGTTGCTTTGCTTGGAATGGTACGAATGGAGAGGTGCCTCCAGGGGGGTATTTATAGCTTGAGGAGTGAGGGGGGTTCTTATAGGGGGCAGCCCACCCGACCTAGGGTTAGGTCAGGTGGCGGGCGCCACTCCCCACTGGCGGCCGCTAGTGCACATGCTGTTGGATGCACCGCCTTTGATCCAACGGCATCCAGGAGGTGGTCCGAGGCGGTTTGGAGTTTGGGTGCATGTCTGAGTAACCGCCCATCACCTTGATCCACGCCACTTCATCCTGAGCCGTCCGATGCCACTGACCTAGTGACCAAGGGCCAAGATTTGGCCCTAGGGAGGTCACACGGATCGGTGACGTGGCAGGGGGTGAAGGTTGGGCCAACCCAAGTGGCGGGCGCCACCTAGGGGTGGCGGGCGCCACCCCTCTTAGGCCCATTTGGGCCCTATGGAGTGGCTCTCGCTCCTGGTAGGTCCAAATGTCCAAATTTGGCTCAAATCCTGCATTCAAATAAAATTCTATGGACATGTGGAATTCGGTTAGTTTGAAACCTATTTGACTACATTTCATGCTTTTTGGTGGACTTTAGGGTCAAATGTTGATGGTAAAATAGGTGTTTAAGGACCGTCAACAGTTGCCCATAAGGTAATGCCTCCAGATCTTGAGTGCATGCACTACGGCTGCCAATTCCAAGTCATGAGTGGGGTAATTCTCTTCATGCGACGGTCTCAACTGGCGGGAAGCATAGGCGATAACTCTTCCATTCTGCTTGAGTAACATCCAAGTCCAATCTTGGATGCGTCAAAAACCACATCAAAAGGTTCCTCCAAGTTTGGCTGAGCCAACACAGGTGCGAAGTCAACAACGTTCGCAGAGTGCGAAAAGCTGTTTCACACTCTGGAGTCCATTCGAACTTCTTGTTTTCTGCGTCAGAGACAGTCATAGGCTTGGCTATTCTTGAAAAATCTGGAATAAACCGACGGTAGTATCCGGCCAAACCCAAAAGCTACGAACCTCAAAAACATTGGTGGGAGCTTTCCAATCCATAACTTCTTGTACCTTAGACGGGTCCACGGAGATTCCTTCCTCTGAAAGGATGTGACCAAGGAAAGGCACTTCTTCAACCAAACTCACACTTGCTAACTTAGCATACAGCTTGCTCTCGAAGCCGGGTCAAAACAACTCGTAAGTGCTCGGCATGATCCTTTTCATTCTCAGAATATACCCAATATCATCGATGAACACCACAACAAACTTATCTAACTCGAGCATGAAGACCGAATTCATCAGGTACATGAAATGTGCCGGTGCATTGGTTTAACCCAAAGGACATAACAGATACTCATAGAGTCCATATCTGGTGGAGAAGGCTGTTTTCGGTATATCCTCTCTTCTGATCTTAATCTGATGGTATCCTGACGTCAGGTCATCTTGGAGAACACTTTTGCCTTTGATAACTAACTGATCAAACAAGACGTCGATTCGAGGTAAAGGATCTTATTCTTTATGGTTACTGCATTCAACGGTCTGTAATCCACACACAATCCTCAAAGTTTTGTCCTTCTTCTTTACGAGATGGCGGGACATCCCCAAGGTGACGAACTCGGGCGTATCAAACCTTTATCCAAAAGCTCTTGCAACTGAACCTTGAGCTCTGCTAGCTCGTTAGCTGGCATCCGATACGGCCTCCGAGAAATCGGTGCCGTTCCAGGGATTAACTCTATAGCAAACTCCACATCCCTATCTAGCGGTAGTCCTGGCACTCATCAGGAAAGACATCTGAAAACTCACATACTACCGGATCTCGGCTATCTGCTTTGCCATGATATTGAACAACACTCCAATCTCATGAGGTTTTTGGGGTAACTGAAACCGAAAGGTAGACCCACTGCGAGGGCTAAACCATAGAAACTACTCGCTCTGCGATGTCAAGATTGACCTTCAGAGTTTCATCCACCCATACCCAAGATCACATCCAACCCCAGACAGGGATTACGATGGGATCCACTATGGCCTTCTTATCCCCCAAAATTCATTTCCCACTCCTTTAGCCATTTTATGCGCGGAGAGAAAGCTCCGTGGAACTTATCTGATATCTCCCGATCTAACTCTACCAACTCAAGATTACTTCTTTAAAACAAAGTTCTCATTATGAGAATGCGATGCTCCAGAATCGAACAACACAACTGCGGGGTATTGATTAACAAGAAACGTACCACGGTGACAGTCTCCTTCTGGCACTTCCTCAATGGTGGTAAATGCCCATTGCTAGTGCGAGGGTCGGGCTGGTGTACGGCTTCTTTTCGGTTGGGGGCACTGACATGACATTTTTAGTCTGACCACAGATGTAGCATGGCCCAATCACATATGGGTTTGGGACCTCCTGCACTTCCTGCTTTAGCCTTGTTCTGCATCAGGGAGTGGTGTAGGGCTTCTGAAAACCGGGACGGGACGGTTGGTGGCGATCTTCCTCTGCGAGGGACGGAATCTTGCTCCAGCAACTGGCGGGTGATACGGGGTGCGTGTTTCGAAAGGGGTCCTCTGTTGAGATGAACCTCCTTCGTTCGCACGACGATGAGTCTCTGTTGCCAGCCTGCTGTCATTGGCCTCCTGGTTTAAGGCAGTCACTGACGAAGTCACTGAAGTTGGGCGGTGATTGTTGCCCATTTTTGAAAGCATGGCGGCACTCATGCCATGCTTGAAGCTTGCGATCTCTTGGCCTCTGTGTTGACAAAGTTGGGGGCGTAGCGAGACAGGTTGTTGAAGCTGTTGCAGGTATTCTGACATGGACCTGGTTCCCTGGCACAACCTCATAAACTCTGTGGTCTTCATTTCCATCAAACCACTAGGAATGTAGTGGTTGCGCATAGCGGTGGAGAACTGCTCCCAAGTGACACGTGCATTTGCAGGCAAGGATGCATGTACTGGGGCCCACCATAAACCGGCGGGTCCTTCCAGCATGTGGCGGCATACTCCGCCTTGAGCGCTTCTGTCAGATGGAGCAGCGAACTTCTGAGTGATGGAGTTGAGCCATTCATCAGCCTCAAGCGGTTCGTGGCTTCCTTGAACACAAGTGGACGAGTGTCCAAGAAGTCACGTATGTACTGTACTGGTTAGGCTCCGGGCCTTGGCGCTGGTGATGCTGCTGCGCAGTGTTTTTTAGCGATGTTGCGGAGGGTGGCCTCCATGTGCCTCTGCATCTCTTCCATGTTCCTCTGGCTGCCTAAGAACTGGCCGAAAACGCTTCTGGTGTCATCGGCGGCGGTGGGGGAGGTGGCAGATTCTCTCCTGTCCTGTCCCCTAAGCACCTGGCTGCGAGTGTGTGCCGGCATCTGCATATCCCATTCATAAGCATCATTAGGTGATGTTACATTGATCATGAATAAATACTGCGATGTACATAATTTGAAAATTTAGCACACGACCAGTATAATTACTCATTTCCATACAACATCATAGAATAATTGCTCGAAATTAGACATGCAAACGACGATTTCCATAAAAAGATGCCAGATCGAAGTTTGGACTTTGTCCAAAAGCCATACATGCCATCATACGACTTAAACATAAAACCAACACATGTTTTAGGGTGTTACAACCATTAGCGAGCATGCTCAAGCTGTAAAAGAAAACGACTCCTAACGAAGCTAATGCTCAGGCGTCTCCAGCAGCGGCGTCCTCTGCGTCGGCGTCGATCATCGGCTCGTCAACGTGAGCCTCCTCTGGTGGAACGTCGGGACCAAGGACCTCTCCGTCCTGGGGATCCTGGGCCTCTTCTGCGGGGACCTCGGCGGCTGCTGGGGCGACGGCCTCCTGTGCGGTGTGGTGCATCTGATGAACTGCCTCATGGGAGCTGGTTGTATATGCCTCAGGTGGTGAGCTCCCTCTCTGAGCTGGTCAAGCGTTGTGCGGGCTCATCCCGCTGAAAAGCGGTGGTTAGATACATCTGCTCGGTGACGGTCCTGGCAGTAGGCCTCTGCTGCTGCTGTAGTACGGGCGTCGTCACGCTCAAGGGTGACCTGTTGTTCCTCTCTCCTGAAGTCGGGCTACCTTAGCGTCGAACTCCTCCTGTAGTCTCCCTTTGCTCTGGTAGGTGGCGGTGAGAGTGAAGGACACGCTCTCAAGTGTGCGCTCCAAGCTCTCACATACACCTAGCAAAGCTCCGGTGGCACTCATCGCAGGCGTCTCACAAAAGAACCTCTCCTCTGGGCTCCCTGTTAGAACTGACTCCAAAGTCTGCCTCCAGCGCAAGGGAAAAGGTGATCCACGTGGGAACACTCCTGCCATCGCACTAGCAAGGTCGGCGGGGAAACGGGCGATGATGTCCTTCAGCACTAGATATGCTGCCCTGTTAGCTCCATCCTTGGCACATGTGCCTCTGGTGATCTCCGTCCATCCTGTCTAGTGGGGCTGGCAGGCAAGGCTTGGACCTTGATCTGCACCATGACCAGAGAATCCTGCCCATAGATCTCCTTCTGCCACGAGTACCTGGGCTCCTGTCCTCCTCATAGCCCACGGCCTTGCAGAATCCTCCAAAGGATAGTCGGCAACCCGAAGTAGGACAAGAAACATCTTCTAGGTCAACCTGGTGGCCAAACGGTGACGCGGAACTCCTCTTCCTCCGGTGGCCTTGCGAGCAGTCAGCTTAGTCCGGGCCATCTGTAGAAACAAAGGGTTTCAAACTCTCGTAAGACGGATATTAAGTTGGCAAATTTTATAGAAAAAGAGACAACTTTTATTAAGGGGGTAATGCAAATGCAAGAATATAATCATGATGCATGATCGTACTTACGTTCTCACTCACATAATGACTCATAAGTCCTAACGTTCTAGTCGGTGGCAAGAACGATCTCTCATGCGTTATCTACACGTTCTACTCGATCGCATAGTTAGTGTACCTGCAGAAGATTCATTTCAGCCCAAAGCAATCCCAATGATAAGACATTAAAGTATTGGCCAATATGCACAAAATACATAGAAGCCAACTACTAACACCATGCACCAATATCGAAAACACCCTCAAAACATTGATACCCCGTCGTATATGTTTTGCGTGGAGCTCGCACATACTTGGTATAAGAACTCTCACCTAGACCGACGGTTGGACGGTCATGCTCTCATATCTCACAAAATTATTTTATGCATGTTTTCGCAATCGACGCATTCTCTTTCCCCCGAGAATGGACCAGCAAATAAAGATCCAGCATGAACAAATCCCTGAACCATGTTAGCAGTTAAGCCACCTGAATCCTAGTATAGGGCTTAAGGATGAGACTGGGCACACTTAGTAATTAAATAGTTTTGAAAATAGTTTTGAAATACCCATTTTAGTTCGAAAATAGCTCTTTGCGGATGCAATAGCTTGAACCATGCTCCGACACCAGCTGTGGCGGAACCGTCCTGATTATAAGAGCTCAAGTACCGTCTTAGTCAAATCCGTCTGACATCGACTCATACTTGAACCCATATAACCCGGTAGTCCCAGAAATCTCGAAGGATTTCTATCATCATACAACATACAGGATCGCATTGTTCAAGAATTACATTCACAAGGATACATCACAGATAAACGAAACCGGGTTTAAAACATCAGAGTACGAATTAAAACCGAGTTATTACAATACCAAATTTTCAAGTGCGGAAGCTTAAATAAGTTTGAAACACGACCACCACACATGTGGTCCAAATAAAACATTGTTTGATACATCAACCCAACACAACTCACTCCTCCTTTTTCAAGTAATGTGCCACTAGTAGTCTCAGACCAGCAAAAGAAAAGGGGAAGCTTCTTGACGACCCTGCCCTGGGCCTACTCCTCATCACCTTCCACCGGGTAGAGGCAGTGCTTACAATAGCCATAGTAGACCTGGCCATCTGCAACAACGGATAAACATTAGTACGGGAATGTACTCAGCTAGACTTACCCGTCCAACTGAAAATAAAGACACCAAGGATATGCAAGGCCTTTTTGGTGGAGCTGGGATCTTTAGTTGCAAAAAGCTCAGAATTAAGATAGGGAATATTAATGATATGGGTGAGCTGTCACTTTTAGACCTATTCCTTATGCTAGGTTTGCACCTGGTCTAATGCACACACTTGAGTCTAACACGCAATATTATAACCATATCCAGTTGACTTATCCACATTTTAGTTGAACTTTTAAAACATCACATGGAGTTGTATCGTGGTGAAGCTCGCCATAGTTTCCCACTAACCGGGGAGACGGCGACTCGAATCGAATTCCAAACTAGCTGGTGAAAGACCTTTAATACCAGCCCACACTTTCCCCGTCGGGTCCATGCATTGGGCAACCGCTCGATGCTTGTTCGTGGTGGTAATCGTCACGGCTCACAGCACGGACCACCCAATTGGAACTATACTATAGATGGCCATTCCGAGGCAGATCGTGTTTCCATACTAGAGGGTGCGACACGGGTTGAGACCGCCCGAACAGCGTCTAACCGGCTTTGGGGTCGATGATTACGGCACCGACATATCCCTAAGTAAAAGGGCGCGTTCAAAAATGAACGAGGGCCAACATCGATACAAACCTACACGATCCAACGGACGGACTGCCTCAAGTTTCCAAACTTGTGCGTTGCCTTCCGGTTGACCGTATTTCATTACTACTCAGGTTCTTTTCCACGATAGCAATATAGCCAACCGTGATCCGGTAAATACCCACCAGGGGTATTACGGTAACATCCTCAATTACTACTTATTTTAAGCAGACTAAGCAATTCTACTTATAAATAAGTAACAGGATAACAAGGCAGGTATAAACAATAATCAAGAAATGGTAATGCAGCAAGTTGGATTCAATCAACTTGTAAACCTAATGCATCACAATATAAAGGACTCAAGTAATTTAATTATAGAAACTGGGAGTCTTAGAATGCTCCGGGGCTTGCCTTGAGAGAAGACTGAGGCTTCATGGGAGGGGCACTTAGGCAGGTTAGTGTCTGTCATGGGGTTGACTTCCTCGGTTCTTGGCAGCTCCTGGATCTCCTGCTCGATTTCTTCCGGTTCCTGGCTGGGCTCCGGGACTGTCGATCCTATTGCATGCGACGAATGATAAATAAATAAATAAGCGGGGTGCAAGATGTGGTGGTATGAAAAGTAACATTTCTTGCAAACCAACAAAACCAACTTGTTGAACCACTTTCGACATTGAGGTAACAACTTATTTACCCCATAAAACAAAATCCATTATTTCATCTATTTCTTATTTAATAATTCAAAGAAGCTCAGGTTTGAACTGCAAGTGCATTTTTCTGATCTCAAAAAATCCACAAAAATTCTAGAAGGCAATTAACCCCTACTGGAGTTCACTGCACAATTTTCAGCAAGAAATAAAATACAGAACAACACGGCTACAAAGAGATGAAATACACTGCTCAAAAGTACTTTGAACTAACTTTTCACACAAAAGTGTCAAACAGAAGATTTCATAATTTTCCTACCTTCACCTACTCATAAACATTCTACTGTAGAAAATTTACTGTCAGAGCATAAATACACAAACCTATACAAAATAAACAAATCTATTCAAAATAACCCCATTGCACTACACCCTACTGGAAAAGGGTGCTAAACTCATTTTCACATTTTTCCCAGATTCTACTCCACAGTTCATACTTATTAAGAAAGTTGCATGAACAGAAACATTATTTACTTCCTACATGAATTTCCAAAGAAAAACACACAAAAGTACATTTGTATAACAACTCCATATTTCTCTCATAACAACCTATGCTTAACATTTTTCTTCTTTAGCTGACATCATCACGCAGAGACTGCACAAATTTTCCCACATTTTATTTTGACATATAAATCACCTTAAAACATTTATTTCAAGGAAACAGCTAAAAAGAACTTTAAATCATAACCAGATCTTTTTCTACATAAACAGTGCCTCATACATTTTTCATAGATACATAAAACATGATAAAGAAAACCTACACAAAATCTTCTAGGAATTAACTCGACCAGAAAACATGTAAATCTATTTATTTTAACAAAAGCATGTAAACTGGATTAAATAAAAACAGCAGTATAAACTTTCAACCAAAAATACTTTCATATTTTTCCATGGTAGATCCACTCATAAACAAACTATCAAAACTGAAAGCACCTCATTTGGACTTTAAATCAGGCTACACAAAAATAACAAGTTTTACTAGAAATTTAAAACAAAAAAAAACATTTGAATCTCCCGGCCCAACTCGCGTAGACTTGGCCCATAGACCACGAGTGGCTGACGTGTGGGGCCAGCCAGGTCAACGAGCCCACGTGTCGGTGAGAGCCGAACAGGGGACGAGGGTTGACCGGCGATTGCTCGCCGCCGGTGGGGTTGCCAGCGGTGAGGTGAGGCTCGACGATGAGTTCGTCCCGACGAGGCGAACCCATCGGTGGTGATGGTTTGGCCAGTGAGTGGCCATAGCTCGCCGGTGATGAGCCATGGCGGATGAGGGTGGTGGTGGCGCACGGCTAGGCCGGCTCCGGCAGTCGTCGGTGAAATCAACGCGCGCACCATGCTCAGTGAACCTCAAGAAGCACGATTCGGGGGTTGGTTTGGCTGGAGGAGCTCCGATGGAGCTTGGTCACGTGTGCGGCCATGGTGGACGGTGGCGGCGCTTGGTCGGGGAAGAAGAGGTGGGAGAGAGCGGTAGCGTTGAGGCTAGGTGGTGTTCTCACCTTGCCTTGGCGTGACGGGGCTAGACGAGGAAGGAGGAAGGCTCGGGAAGCTCGGTTGACGAAGAACGGCGGTGAGCACCCTCTGGCGGCGACGGCGGCCGAAAAGGGGAACTTCGTGTTCTGGCAACGGTGGAGCTTGGCCGGGGGAGTGAGCGTGCGCACGACGTGTGCACGGTGATGGCGGAGCGGCGTGCGGAGGGAATCGGAGGGAGGTGCTCCGTCGGGGTCAGAACGGAGAAGGGGCCTTTGCGGTGGCGTGCGGTGCCGAGAGCGAGCGGAGAACTCGATCTTGCTCGGTTACATGGGGAGGAGAGTGCGAGGCGAGTGTGAGAGGTGCTCGGGTCTTTGGCTCGGCCGGCGGGCTACCGTGGTCGTGGCGGGGGCCACGGCGGCGCGGCGGGCGAGGCATGGCAGGGCGAGCCGTGCGCGTAGTGAGCGAGGCGAGCGGCGAGAGGGCGAGAGCGATCCTTTGCGTGATCGAGCGGGAGGATCGCGCGGCGATAGGCGAGCGCGGATTTTTGGCAGGGATGGACCGCCACGCGGCACTCCGGCCGGCGTACGGCGCGGGCGCGCGATCGGGCTGCGCGCGCGCGCGGCACGGGAGCGGCGCAGGCGCGGCGAGCGCGGGCGAGCGTGGGCCGGCGCGCGTGCAAGGCGGGCCGAAAGGCCGGATGGGCCAAAAGTGAGGGCGCGGAAGAAAAATTATTTTCCTTTTTCTTTTTCCGAAATTTTTTCAAACTTTGACCATTCAAAACAGTTCAAAAACTCCAAACTAGGTTTTGACCCAAAATAAAAGTTGCTCAAAATAATTTTCTCTACAACTTTCATATAAGACACTTTTTCTGAAACTTATTCTCAACCTCCACATAAATAAAGCCAATTTTGAGACATAAATCATTTTGTTCACCTTGTTTTTATTTGCTTAAACCATTTTGAACTAGGTCAAGATGCCACATGAAAAGTACTAGACTTATTATTCTCTATTTTATAAAATTATTCGCCAAGCCAGAGGGTCACTCAAACAACCAAGTCCAAAAGAAACCAAAGATCTAAATAAATAAATCAGAGACAAAAGCACTTGATGTACATGAAATGATGCAATGCCTTGCTTATGCATTTAGTAGCTAAATGTAGTTCCTAATGCAGTGCTTGACACTAGGTGTCACACTCAACAAAGCCTCCGCCACGGGATCCGTATCCTGCAAAGTCAGGATCCCGTCGGGCACCTCCTCCCTGACGCCTAGGACCTTGAGGTGCTGCACCTCTAGGCCTAGCAGCTCTCCTCAAAGCTCTCCTCTGAACATTCGGCACATGTACATCATGGAAAGAATGGTACATGTCTGGATTGTTCATCTCCCTGACACGGCGCTCCTCTCTCTTGCGCCGAAAGCAGAACTCACCCAAGTGTCCATCTCTCCCACAATACTCACAATGGTACCTCACCGCTCTCATAGGTGGTTGTTGGTACTCACGGTTGTGGGTTGGATCACTTTGCCCTTCTGTGGCATAAGCTCCTCCTAGATAGGTGGCATATATCCAGCTTGTTTTTGAGGTGGTTGGGTTTGGGATGCCCACACTTGGTTCTTGGGTGGAGCTCTCGGAGGTTCCTCAAACACTCCGTCCTTAGTGTTAGGCTTGAGAGGCTCTTTGGGTGGAAGCTTGGTAAGTTTGGGAGTAGTGGTGGAGTTGGGCTTCTCACTTGGATTCAGACCACTCGACTCTCCAATCTTCCCAAAAGCAGAAAGATCAACACCCAGAGCAAAACCTACACCTGGACCTCCAGCAGCACGCTTAAACTGCGCGATCATCATCCCAAGCTGCGGCTCATTGCAAGATACCCATGACAAGATGGTCCGAAGGTATGTGTTTTGCTCCTCGGTTTGCATCTTGCCATGCTTCACATTTGCAATCTCCATCTCCAAACCCTCACACAAAGCACACCTAGTCACATAAGTGCTACCCGAGCTGGCCTTCTCAAGAGACTCAATCTTGGCATTCTTCTCTGCCAACTCGGTTTGCAAGCCCGGACAGGACTTGCACGCACCCAACAACACGGGTCTAGCCCGGAGCTCATCCACCTCTCCAACCAAAACAACATACTTACTCCTCAAAGTGAGAAGGTCAGTCATGTACTTGGTGCACATCTCACACTCACCCTCCTCAGACACGACCACGGTGGACCTAGCAAACTCAAGCTCCTTCATCGTGTCCTCCAACTTCTGCCTAAACTCCTTGCGCTCTCTAGCGGCACGCCTAAGCAGCTTATCTTGACTAAGAAGCACAGCAGTAAGCTTATCGACCTCAGCAGAAAGCTCATCGTGGGTCATAGATACCTGGAAGGTGTCATTGTCATCGTCATTCCGAGGGGTGTCCTCCAGCTGGCTGTCGACCTCCTTGCCGAGGGCCATGGTGCAAAAGCCCTCGCTGTCAGTGAAGAAGCAGAGGCTGTTCAGCTTGTCCTCAATCTTCTTCATCTTCTTGGACTCATCATCGCTTGAGCAAGCGGAGTCATCATCCGAGCCGTCGACGTCGTAGAGCATGGCAAAGAAAGCACGCTGCTCAGCCTGGGCCTTCTCCAAGTACTTCTTCTTGATGTACTCCTTGTCGAAGCCGCCCCTCCACTTGTGCCTTGCGGGGACATGCTTCTCCTTGCGTTTGCCGGAGTCGTACTTGTGCCCGTGATCGCCCTTCCCAGATTGCTTGTTCTTCTTGGGACAGTTGGCGATGAAGTGGTCGGGGTCGCCGCACTCGAAACATCCCGAGCGTCCTCCTCCGCGGCGACGGTTCATGCGGTTGTTGTGGAACCGCGAGAACGGTTGGCAAGCAAAGCCAACTCATCATCCCCCAAAGACTGCAGCTGGTCCTCTATGACAGAAAAGAGTGAAGAGAGTGCAAAGCCACCAGAGGGGTTAGCAGAAGAGCCAGAAACCAAAGCCATAGTCGGACCAGAAGGATTCTCATAAGAAGCCTCGACATGGCATCAATCTCACTACACTTGAGCTTACTAAAGAGCTCGTCACAAGTGAGAGTCTCATAGTTAGACGATTCGATGATCGCCTGGACCTTTGAGTCCCACACCGACCGATCAAGAGTATGCAAAAGCTTCAAAGCTCTCTCATGATCGTCAAAAGGCAACAGCTCCTTGTTAGCTCGCATCTTGTTGACAATAACCTGAAAGCGTGCGAATAAACTCTCTATGCTCTAGCCAGGCATATGTCGAAAGTTCTCATACTCCCGCTTGTGCGACTCATAGAGACGGGATTTGATTTGAGAGGTTCCCTCATGGAAGTGCATGAGGGTCGCCCAAATCTCACGAGCCGTGGGGAGGTGAGAAACGCGATCAAACTCGGACATGCTCAAACAGGAGAACAAGGCGTTACGCGCTCGGCTATTGGCTTCGTGCTCATCGATCTGAAGCTGAGAGACACGAGCAGCCAAAACAACGTAATCGGCCTTGTTGCAAATCTCCCAAACAGAAGAGCCCATGCTCTAGAGATAGGCCGACATGCGTATTTTCCAATACGCATAGTTCGTCCCATCAAAAAACGACGGTTTGCCCACGCCGCGATCCATGTCGCCTTCGGTGGATCTTGAACCGGCTAAGGTGGAAGATCCTTAACCCTGCTCCGATACCAATTGAAGGACCGAGAATGCAATAGCAAGGCGACCAGAGGGGGGGGGGTGAATGGGAGCCAACAAGAATTTCACTCAAACTTTGGCCAAGTGTCCCAAAATCAACCCCCAGAAGCTATGACCTAGAACGTGATGCCCATGACCCTTGGAAGAGGGTGGATGATCCCTAGGATCACAGCGAGGCACCACAAAGCGATAGCAAACCAAATACCCAAAAACCGGCGCAAGTTTGACCCTTGAAAACCGAGTGCCGAACGTAGTAGATTGAAGGCTACGTCGAGGAATCCCCAATACCGATGCTAACAAGTAGCAAAGATACCTAGGGAAGTTTCCTGGTTAACTATAGGGCCAAACGAGAAGTCCGAAAACTAAGCGGAAAAGCCGGGAGACCAAATGCACTAAAAAGCACTAGTCTGTGGGATCCCGGACTGTCCGCGGGTATGGTCCCGGACTGTCTGCGGGTACTGCGGACTGTCCGCGAGGAAAGCCCGGACTATCCGCCGGCAAAACTCGCCAAACAGTAAACTTGCTGAAGTCCCCTGGACACTTCCCGGACTGTCCGTGAGAACCAACGGCGGACTGTCCGCCAGTCAAGGAACAGTAACCCGGCCGAAGAACACAGCCACTGATCCGGCTGATCCCCGACGCCCGGACTGTCCGTAGTAGAAACGGCGGACTGTCCGCGGCTATCCAGAAAGGGCGATTTTGGTCGCCCAAAACTCAAATCTTCTCCAAATCGATTCAAACCAAAATCCCTTGATCCCAAACTTGGAGAGGATGATCACAAGATAGTTAGGAGACTATCCCCAAGAAATCATCCGCTCAAATCGACTCAATCAACTGGAAATCGAAGGGGAAGGTGTATGAACCAAAAAAGCGCCACGAAAACGAAATCAACCCGATCTACTTGTTCGTGAGGAGTTAGATGAATTCCTTTGGTCAAGATGACCTCCTCACTGTAAAGAACAAGATGATTCAAATGGATTTCACAAAGACGCAGTATAGAGAGAGATCGAGCGATGGGAAAATCGTGGAGAAACGAAGAACACGAACCAAAACTCGAATCAACACATCGATCTGCAACCGTGTGGCTACCACACGCTACAACAGTGAGGTTACGGCCTCACTTCCTCAAAATCTTCAGTACATAGAGGTATAGTTCTCTGCGGATCTCAGTAGCTACAACAGGGAATGAGAGAGCAGGAAACCCTAAGACTGAAAGAGCGAATGACTGAGATAGATTGGGAGGAGGGTGTCTCCCTCTACTTATCCTAATTCTAATTCCTACTCTACCCCTCTCTAATTACAGAGCGAACCAGCTAAACCCTAAGGTTATTCTGGACCAACTCGTGGTAGGTGGTGATCCGACGGCCACGCCCGCACAACTCGTAGCGTTGCCTCGACGCAACCTCCTGATTGTCGCCACGTGCCGCCACCGCTCTGCCCGTCCTTTTCCCAGACGCCGCACCCCCGTTTGTGGCCGAAACCGGGAAAACCAGGCCTTCAAGTCCATCCCCCGGTTTTGTGGCCAAAACCGGGAAACCAGCCGCCCATCGCCTGAGTTTTGTGGTGCAAACTCAGAAACCCACCAGCGCCCAGGTTTTGAGGCCCAAACCTGGAAACCGTGCTCAGCCCGAGTTTTGTGGCCCAAACTCGGCAAACCCGCAACACCCAAGTTTTGTGGCCCAAACCTGGAAACCATCCACCCGGAGGTTTTTCTGTGGCTCAACCACCAAACCGGAGCTGTAGAGGGGATGCACCGCCCGTGCACCCCGTCCACCGACACGTGTCCCTAGGTCCTCGACCCGAGCAACACCATGCCCCGCAAGTCTCCGCTCGTCGCTGTCCCAGGCTGCCAGCCACCACAGCTGATCCTCAGGCCACCGGTCCCTCAGTCCAAGCCTCACGTTCGCCCTTCACCGCTCCCGGTCCGTCGACACGACACGTCTCTACTTGACCTTCACCTTGCCCTCGATCACTATCTCCGTGCTCGACACCTGCACAACACAAGCCAAAGAACATGCAATCAAACCCGTTGACAATCACTCATCACTCCGAGACTCGGCATACACCCATGTATCCGCAAAACGGGGGGCGGAGTCCGGAAAAGGACAAGCGGAGCGGGGTGGCGGCACGTGGCGGCAATCGGTGAGGTTGTGTCGAGGCAACGCTACCAGTTGTGCGGGCGTGGCCATCGGATCAGCATCATCCTCGAGTTGGTCCAGGATAGCCTTAGGGTTTGGCTGGGTCGCTCTGTAAATAACTAGGGGTGGAGTGGGAATTAGAATTAGGATAAGTAGGGGGAGACACCCACCTCCCAAACGATCTTAGTCATTTGCTATTCTTCACTTAGGGTTTCCTGCTCTCCCTATTCCCTGCTGTAGCGGACTGAGATCCATAGAGAAGACAATCATACCTCTGTGTCCGTGAGATTTTGAGGAAGTGAGACCGTAATCTCACTGTTGTAGCGTGTCATAGCCACACGGTTGCAAATTCGTGGTTGTGATTCGCGTTTTGTTCTTGTTCTTCGCGGGTTGCTTTTCTCCACGTTTTTCCCGTTGATTGATCTCTCTTCTCGGTGCGTCTTTTGCAAATCCATTTGAACCAAGATGTTCTAGATCGTGAGGTGTTTCTTTCCACCGAAGGAATTCTCCTCTAACCTCACGAGCTTGTAGATCAATCGATTTTTGTTTCGGGTCAAGTTTTGTCCCTCCCCCAAATTTCTTTGATTCATCGATTGGAGATAGGTTCGAGCCATGATCTCCTAGGAGTAGCTCACTATCCTCCTTGTGACTCCTCTCACCAAGTTTTATCCCTAGAGGATTCGTTTTGGGTGAGATCAAGTCGAATTGGTGGACGAACAACAGTTTTTTGGGGTGACCGGATGCTGGCACCAAACTGACCAGACGCTGACTCCATGCTTCCGGTGGTTGAATGTCATGCAAAGATTTTCTGAGTCTGACCGGACGCTCCCTCTGCTAAGTGATCGGACTCGCTCTTGCTACTGTTCCTCGTTTTGTCTGAACTGACCAGACGCTGAGGTAGTGATCGGACCCTCGGTGATAGTGAGTACGGTCACAAACAGAGAGCTCCCAAATCTGTTTCGTATTGACCGGACGCGTTCGGTGGTGCATGACTGGATGCAGGCAGAGTCCGGTCAATGTTGTTCTACGCAGTTTCGTCCGCAGTTCGTTCGTTCGTTGTCGGTTTTGATTTCTGGCTTTTGCGTTGGGTTTCTAGAGTTGTATTATGTCCTCGCTGTGCTTCTTGGAAGCATCCACCAAACATCTAGGGTCGTGGCCACTTGCAAGTTCTAGTTTGCTCTTGGGGATGATTCTTGGGACAGTGGTGCCAAGTTTCCGTAGGAAATTTTGAAGCTCCCATTCACCCCTCCTCTGGTCGCTTTCTGATTGCACTCTCAGTCCTTCAATTGGTATCGGAGCGGGTTAAGGATCTTCCACCTTAGCCGGTTCTAGATCCATAGAAGGCGACATGGATCACGGTGTGGGCAAACCGCCGTTCTTCGATGGGACGAACTATGCGTATTGGAAGATACGCATGTCGGCCTATCTCCAGAGCATGGGCTCTTCTGTTTGGGAGATTTGCAACAAGGCCGATTACGTTGTCTTGGCTGCTCGTGTCACTCAGCATCAGATAGATGAGCACGATGCCAATAGCTGAGCGCGTAATGCTCTTTTCTCCTGTTTGAGCATGTCTGAGTTTGATCGCGTTTCTCACCTCCCCACGGCTCATGAGATTTGGGCGACCCTCATGCGCTTCCATGAGGGAACCACTCAATCAAATCCCATCTCTACGAGTCGCACAAGTGGGAGTATGAGAACTTTTGACACATGCCTGGCGAGAGCATAGAAAGTTTATTCGCTCGCTTCAGGTCATTGTCAACAAGATGAGAGCGCACAGGAGCTGTTGCCTTTTGACGATCATGAGAGAGCTTTGAAGCTTTTGCATACTCTCGATTGGTCGGTGTGGGACTCAAAGGTCCAGGCGATCATCGAATCGTCTAACTATGAGACTCTCACGTGCGACGAGCTCTTCAGTAAGCTCAAGTCTAGTGAGATTGATGCCATGTCGAGGGTTTTTATTTCAACTTCTGGCCTCTGACTATGGCTTTGGTTTCTGGCTCTTCTGCTAACCCCTCTGGAGGATTTGCACTCTCTTCACTCTTTTCTATCACAGAGGAGCAGTTGGAGTCTTTGGGGGATGACAAGTTGGCTTTGCTTGCGAACCGGTTCTCGTGGTTTCACAACAACCGCATGAACCGTCGCCGCGGAGGAGGACGCTCAGGATGTTTTGAGTGCGGCGACCACGACCACTTCATCGCCAACTGTCCCAAGAAGAACAAGCAATCTGGGAAGGGCGATCATGGGCACAAGTATGACTCCGGCAAGTGCAAGGAGAAGTACGTCCCCGCGAAGCACAAGAGGAAGGGTGGCTTCGACAAGGAGTACATCAAGAAGAAGTACTTGGAGAAGGCCCAGGCTGAGCAGCGTGCTTTCTTCGCCACGCTCAGCGATGGCGATGGCTCGGATGATGACTCCACACCCTCAAGCGATGATGAGTCCGAGAAGAGGAAGAGGATCGAGGACAAGCTAAATGGTCTCTGCTTCTTCACCGACGATGAGGGCTTCTGCACCATGGCCCTTGGTGATGAGGTTGACGTCAAGCTGGAAGAGATCCCTCAGAACGACGACGACGACGACTCCTCGCAGGTATCTCAAACTCCCGAGGAACTCTCTGCTGAAGTTGATAAGTGTTGACGCTCACTAATGCTCATAATTAACCATCAACTATTGCATGAAATGACACTAAATGAATTACAAAGCATAGTTGTAGGGTTTGAAACTAACAAGTTCCACGAGTTTTGGTGCTCTCACTTGTTTTGTAGCACATCAATATTTCACCATATAAAAGTGCCTCAAGTGATGAATTGGAGTGCACCATTGCGAAGGGCTCGTCGAGACGATCGAAACGGACATATCATTTGCTATATTCGGAGTCCCGAATGAAAAGATATTAATTTCATGACAATGAAAAATCTGCAAAAGAAGGATCTAGAAGACACCAGAAGACACCACGAGGCGGGCCACCACATGGGCCCACTGGGCCAGACCGACCGGTCCCACATGAAGACCGACCGGTCGGCCTCGGAGCCCGTTTTCCTCCGCCTTCTGGAACCTTCTTCCACCGCCTCCTAGGATGCATCTCCACCGTCCCCGAAGTCAGTTTGATCCAAGGGCTCACGTTCCACGCTCCGGGCTATAAAACCAGACCAGATCCCCCTCTCCAGGCATCTCGATCTTCATTATTCATCTCCACATCAGAAACAAGGGTTTCAAGTAGAAGTAGAGGTCCCTCTAGATGAATCTCTTCTAGTTCATCTAGAATTAGATCTAGTTCTAGTTCTTCGAGTTCTAGTTCTTCTAGTTCTAGTTCTTGTTCTAGTTGTCTAGTTCATCTAGTTGTAATTAGAGATCGGATTAGAGAGAGGAGGAGAGAGCTGAGGAGGAGCCAGATCTGTCGGATCTTCCTTGACATTGTATTGGTGCAGCATCTGGTTCGTCTTCAAGTAATCTCCAGGTTCTTCATTTACTATTTCTAAGTATTATATTTAATTTTAGTTCTTGCTTTACTTTATTTACTGGATCTCCGCTCGTATTGAGTGCTCTAATTATGATATCTGATTAGAGTAGTAAGCGTTAGTGTAGACACGGTGTCTAGACTAGGGTTTACCTGAGTTTGCGCCCAATCCTCCGGAATAGTTGTGGTAGCCCCAGAGGTGACAGCTCTGTCAGGTCTTTGTAATCCACCACGTTAGGGTTGGTGTTCTCGTAGAGCTTTTGGCAGCCTTCCCCCAACTACCTTCTTCCCAGTCTTTCTCGAGAGTTGGAAAGGACCTGTTGCTCCGAAGTAAGTAAAGTATAGTGAGCCTTTAATTAAATAGACCCGCTTAGAAAACCCTATATCTCTCTCTACCCATATTATCATTCTTTTCTTAGACGTTCTTAATTCTTCTAGTACACTTCACGTTCCCCGTGGAAATCGATACCCTGGAATACTCTCGGGTGAAAGCTACATCGGTATCCGTGCGCTTGCGGATTATTCTGTGTGCGTTTAAAATACCCAACAAGCTTTTTGGCGCCGTTGCCGGGGAACGGTAGCTGTTCTAGAGTCGAACCAGGATCGTCGTGTTTCTTTTCTTTTCCACCTTTTTCTTATCACCACCTTTACCTCACCACCAAACTTCTTACCACATGGATTTCACTCCTATCTTAAAATTCTTCGCTCCAAAGGGCGACTTGTTGGAGCCTCCACCATCATCACACCCCATTCATATAGATGGCTATGAGCTTCGCCCTGCTCTTATATCCATGGTTCGGGAAAATCCTTATTCTCTGGATCAGAAGACGAAGATCCATACACCCACCTTAGGGAATTTGAGCAATTGTGTTCTTGTCAGACTATTGCTGGCATGACACAAGAGACCATAAAATGGAAACTATTCCGTTCTCCCTTTTGGGAAGAGCGAGAAAATGGTATGATCATTCCGTAAGGGGCACAAATGGAAATTGGGATGAACTTCGGGACAACTTTTGTCTTGCTTCTTCCCCTCTTTTTTGAATCACTGACCTTAGAATTGAAGTTCTTACATTTAAACAAAAAGAGAAGGAGACACTAGGAGCAGCTTGGGCTAGGTTCATAAGCCTTACCAATTCTAGCCCAAATCTTTCCTTGCCTGACCATATTCTACACTTTCACTTCTATGGTCTTAACAAGGAAACTGCTCTACATCTCGATTTAGCTTCTGGAGGATCATTCTCACATAAACTTGTTAGTGAAGGAAGAGACATTCTAGAGAAAATCCTTGAAAGCACTCCTTACACTAGCACTTTTGATGAATTCCCAGAAGAAGTCGAGCTCAACCCCGACCAACACGAGGAGGAACACCCGACCAAATTTGAAATTCCTTCATATATCCTTCTAATAATTTGGTTGTCACAGAACCTTCTCTAGAGAAAACACCCCACACATTAGACATTTATGAACCCCATCCTTCGGTGTTCTTCTCTGAAATCAGGAAGACGACATCAAAGAGCATGGAAGCTACTTCGTAAACACCTCTTTTAATCCATGCTCAGATGAGACATCTCCTGATTCTATTGGTGTGTCTAACATTGCCACACTCGAGATTTTCAACCCCCTCACACATTTTGTTTACAAAAACTTCAAAAGGGTGGTTGTCGATGCATATGTTTATCACAAATTTTGTAGATCTCGTAATACTCTTAAGTTGGTGTTGGAGGGGAAACCACTTCACCAAATCTCATTCTGAAGGTTTCCCAAAGACAAGCTTAGTGTCCTAAAACAAGCACTTTTCAGATCAGTGTTCACCTTCCTGCTACACTGCCCTTGTGTAATGAGCATAGGGATATAATTGTTAAAATATTCCTTTGGGTATTCTTGTCACTAACCTTTGCAGGTCTGGAGCAAAAATGTTTGAAGGAATGACAAACACAAGGTATGCCCAACTAATCATCATGCAACATTGAATTACATTCATCCAATCTTGATTTTTGCAAAATCCAAGTTTGGGAATGCACTTTGTAAGAACATCTCTTACCATGTTGCTATGTTGGTTGCCCCTACCTTTAAGTCATGCTCATATGCTATACATTAATATCATGCTCTTTCATCACCATTTGAGTAAATCTCTTCTAATGCTTCAATGCTACCTTCATTTGCTATAGTATATGCTTTGGTTTTGAAGTATTCTCATACACCTTTTAAATTAGGCATGGTGCTTAGTTTAAACTGTTTTCATGAATTAAAGTAAGACATGGTGTCTGGTTTGATTCTTGAGCTAAAAGGTGTCTTGATTTTACCTCTAAAGGCTTTTAAATTAAGCATGGTGCTTAGGTTGAAACGCCTTCCTAAATCAAATTAGACGTGGTGTCTAGGTTGGTTTTTGAGCCGATAGTATGCTATAGTGGATGCTGGATATTTTGTTGGACTAACCCCTGCAGGAAAAATTTCAATATAATTTATGGGAAAGTCCGGAGATGAACTCACACTGGAGATGAAGAGACACATGAACTTCAACAACTTGCGCAAGGGAGACATAGAAATGAGATCCGTAGAACAAGACAAAAGATGAGTGCCACAAAACAATATCTACAATCAAAGCACTCACTCCATGGAAGAAGGTGAACAAGTCTGAGATAGGTCACTAGAAGATAAAGACCATCGTGGGAGGAACAACACACCTTCACTGATAGGTTGACGCACAGAGAAGGAAGGTTGATCCCTCTAAAGATGATCCTACTATACCTTCCTCCTCTCAAGCTCCCATCACTCAGGTTCACTATGAGATAAGTAAGAGAAGACAAGCTATTTGTGAAGAACAACCAGCCAGACAAAGAAGCTTCCACAAGGTGGTTCGACACATCACTCTTCAATGATAAAGGTAACATCTCAAGGTATGTGACCATCACTTTAAAAGCTTCTCCTTAATTCTAGTATGTGCATAAATAAGAACCAAACATGTTTCAGTTGCACCTTATTTGATCCAACCTAACCAACTCAACATGTTCAGTTCTTTACTCTTTGTTCTTAGCTTTACTCTCTTGAATCTCACTATCTTAACCAATGAGCTAAAATGTTATGCATCCAACCTTTGAAAGATGATATATCACAATTATGATCAACACATTAGGTATAGATTATCCTTCCTTGGGTTAAACAATCTGATCTGTTAAATATGTTAAGATGCTACTTCCATGCTCATCTTTTGAAACTATCACTCATGTTAAGATTGAATAGAACACATAAACAACAATTTATCTTGTGCAATGTGCCTAAGGTTAGAGAGGAATGAACAAACTTTTGGTTCTGTTGGTGTTTTTCCACCAGCAGAGCCCATGCACTTGATCTCTACCTTGTCTTTATAAGCAGGACACACTCTTGAGTAAAACATGGAGGAGTTTGTCAACTCCCAAATTCTACAGAGTGAAGGTCCTAGATCTACTACAATAAGATGTACACTAATCAAGATGCTGCCCAGCTTCCACAACTAATGCTTCACTTCAAATTGCTGGGCGAACGAAGACATGGGTGACACCGTATCAAGAGTTGTAGCTATCAAGTCTACATATCGAGATCAAATGATACACCTCACAATGAACATGGTGAGAAGTCCTATTTAGAGGACTTAAAAATTGAACCCTCGCCGAAAAGGTAAAATCAGGTAGTTATCCATATTTATCTTTCTGCATTAATTTCTCTTTTATATCTTTACTTTCTATCATTTGCATAATCATTTCTCTCCATAGCATATTTCTTTTCTGCATTAGCATTGCTAAAAAAGAGAAAAAACAAAAAAAAATATATTACACTGCATCATAAAACCTAAAAGCCCCATGTGAATAATTTAATGGTGTGTAAAAACCCGTAGGGATATTCCCGTGGTGGCATAAAATAAAAATGCATTCATTTTGTTAGATTCTCATTGCATCATAAAATAAAAATATAAAAATATTGAGAAGAGATCTTACTGAAACTCTGGACACTAGGCTTAAGTGGCCACCCACTAACGCTCAATCGTTTCCACAAGTCTGGTTGTCTATTTGAGTTTCACAGGATTGAAAGACAAGAAAAGCTGACGAGCAAGTGGATGTTCTATCCACTGTTAGAGCACTGTTTCCACAACCATTAACATCAATCAAAGTTCCTGACAGAGGAACACATTTCCACCGCCAGTCCGCTACATTGCAAGATCGAACGACTATGTGAACATTCAGCTTGGGGGAAAGCACCCCCGTGTATGCAAGCTCAACGCTATTAAGGGAACCAGCTTGGGGGAGACGCACCCCCATTATCTTTGTGATCCAGTATGTCTTATTCACTATCTTAGTTATTTATAACAAGTTTGTGTTAGGGTTAATAAATAGTGTGTTAAGTTTGTTTTAAGAAGTTAATAATAAAGAAGAACTCTCTCTCTCTCTGATCTTTTACATGGAAATGATGAATAGTTGCTCTATCAATATCTTTCAAGTACCTAGCCTTCAAAGCATGAGTTCTCCTGTTAATAATGATGCTTAAAAAATGAAATTAAATTATATGTAGCAATGCTTGATCCAGAGTCTAGGTAATTGATAGATAGACATGTGATGATCTGAGCTGCTATTATCTTGTTCTAAAACAACACTAGAGTTCCGGAGATTTCTCATTATAAATTGACTAACAATGGCATTGAGTTAAATTAAGCTTTGTTGACCCTATGAGAAGTTATCATGCTATTGAATGAGATCACTTACACATTTCATCCATCTTCCGCATAAATGTTCATGTTATTTGTTCCAATCCTCTCAAACTTTGTTTGAAGTAGTAGCTATTGAAAAAAGAAAAAAAAGAGAAAAAAAATCCAAGGAAATAAAAAGGGACAATGTCCGAAACAAACCTCAAAAGAAAGATCCCGAGGAAATAAAAAGGGACAAGTGTCCGGCACCTCAAAAAAAATATGAAAAAAATGAATATAAAAAAAATGGGCATGTGCCCGCTAGTAGAATTAGCCTGATAGTCATGTGTCTCTATAAGCAGAAGAGAGTGATATATTCAAAAGAGCATCCGCCTCCATTTTCCATACACGTGCACTTCTCGACTCAATAGTGTGGTTGACTTTCTCTTGGATCCTTTGTTTAATTGGCAACATATGTTCTTAAACTTTTGAAATTCATAAAACTCTGGAATAAGGCGAAGTGAAAGAGCTAGAGACATGGTGCTTGATTTGATCGTTCTATCTTTCAATTACTCAAGATTCAAGGTAAAGTACTAAGCCCCATGATAATAATATGATAGTTTTTTCTATTCCATATGAGAACTTTTGTTTAATGCATGTGTACTTGTTGGAAGTAAAGATATTGCAGCAACTCCTGATCCATTGTTGAGATTGGCTTTGCTCGGGACTAGCAAAGGTTAAGCTTGGGGGAGCTTGTTGACGCCACTAATGCTCATAATTAACCATCAACTACAACTATTGCTGAAGACACTAAATGAATTACAAAGCATAGTTGTAGGGTTTGAAACTACAATTCCACGAGTTTTGGTGCTCTCACTTGTTTTTGTAGGACATCAATATTTCACCATATAAAAGTGCCTCAAGTGATGAATTGGAGTGCACCATTGCGAAGGGCTCGTCGAGACGATCGAAACGGACATATCATTTGCTATATTCGGAGTCCGGATGAAAAGATATTAATTTCACGATGAAATCTGCAAAAGAAGGATCTAGAAGACACCACAAGGCGGGCCACCACGTGGGCCCACTGGGCCAGACCGACCGGTCCCACTGGAGACCAACGGTCGGCCACGGAGCCCGTTTCGCCTCCGCCTTCTGGAACCTTCTTCCACCGCCTCCTAGGATCCATCTCCACCGTCCCCGAAGTCAGTTTGATCCAAGGGCTCACGTTCCACGCTCCGGGCTATAAACCAGGCCCAGATCCCCCTCTCCAGGCATCTCGATCTTCATTATTCATCTCCACATCAGAAACTAGGGTATCAAGTAGAAGTAGAGGTCCCTCTGATGAATCTCTTCTAGTTCATCTAGAATTAGATCTAGTTCTAGTTCTTCGAGTTTCTAGTTCTTCTAGTTCTAGTTCTTATTCTAGTTGTCTAGTTCATCTAGTTGTAATTAGAGATCAGATTAGAGAGAGGAGGAAGAGCTGAGGAGGAGCCAGATCTGTCAGATCTTTCTCGACATTGTATTGGTGCAGCATCTGGTTCGTCTTTAAGTAATCTCCAGGTTCTTCATTTACTATTTCTAAGTATTATATTTAATTTTAGTTCTTGCTTTACTTTATTTACTGGATCTCGCTCGTATTGAGTGCTCTAATTATGATATCTGATTAGAGTAGTACGCGTTAGTGTAACACACGGTGTCTAGACTAGGTTTACCTGAGTTTGCACCCATCCTCTGGGATAGTTTTTGGTAGCCCCAGAGGTGACAGCTCTGTCAGGTCTTTGTAATCCACCACGTTAGGGTTGGTGTTCTCGTAGAGCTTTGGCAGCCTTGCCCCAACTACTTCTTCCCAGTCTTTCTCGAGAGTTGGAAAGGACCTGTTGCTCTGAAGTAAGTAAACTATAGTGAGCCTTTAATTAAATAGACCCGCTTAGAAAACCCTATATCTCTCTCTACCCATATTATCATTCTTTTCTAGACGTTCTTAATTCTTCTAGTACACTTTCACGTTCCCCGTGGAAATCGATACCCTGGAATACTCTCGGGTGAAAGCTACACATCGGTATCCGTGTGCTTGTGGATTATTCTGTGTGCGTTTAAAATACCCAACAATACTTACTGCCCGCTGCCTTTGCTTAGTCAGGATAAGTTGCTTAGGCATGCAGCTAGAGAGAGAATGGAGTTTAGGCAGAGGTGTGGGATACGGTGAGAGAGCTTGAGTTTGCTAGATCCACCGTAGTCATTTCTGAGGAGGCTGAGTGTGAGATGTGCACACCAACACATGACTGACCTTCTCACTTTGAGAGGTAAGTATGTTGCTTTGGTTGGAGAGTGGATGAGCTCCGGGCTAGACCCGTGTTGTTGGGTGCGTGCAGGTCTTGTGCGGGCTTGCAAACCGAGTTGGCAGAGAAGAATACCAAGATTGGTCTCTTGAGAAGGCCAGCTCGGGTAACACTTGTTGGTGTCTAGGTGCGCTTTGTGCGAGGGTTTGGAGATGGAGATCGCAAATGTGAAGTATGGCAAGATGCAAACCGAGGAAGAAACACATACCTTCGGACCATCTTGTCATGGGTGTCTTGTAATGAGACGCAGCTTGGGATGATGATCGCTCAGTTTAAGCGTGGTGCTGGAGGTCCAGGTGTCGGTTTGCTCCGGGTGTTTGATGTTTCGTCTTTTGGAAAGATTGGAGAGTTGAGTGGTCTTAACCCGAGTGAGAAGCCCAACTCCACCACTACTCCCGAGCTTACCAAGCTTCCACCCAAAGAGACTCTCAAGCCTAACACCAAGGATGGAGTGTTTGATGAACTTCCCAGAGCTCCACCCAAGAAATAGCAATGGCTCCCAAACCAAACCACCTCAAGAACAGCTAGACACAATGCCACCTATCCAGGAGGAGGTTATGCCACAGAAGGGCAAAGTGATCCACCCACTACCGTGAGTACCAACAACCCCCTATGAGAGGGTGAGGTACCATTGTGAGCACTGTGGAAGAGATGGACACTTGAGTGAGTTTTGCTTTTGGCGCAAGAGAGAGGAGCGTCGTGTGCGGATACATGGGTGTATGCTGAGTCTCGAGTGATGAGTGATTGTCAACGGGTTTGATCGCATGTTCTTTGGCTTGTGTTGTGCAGGTGTTGAGCACGGAGACAGTGATCGAGGGCAGGTGAAGTCAAGTAGAGACGTGCCGTGCCGACGGACCGGGAGCGGTGAAGGTCAGACGTGAGGCTTGGACTGAGGGACCGGTGGCCTGAGGATCAGCTGTGGTGGCTGGCAGTCTGGGACAGTGACGAGCGAAACTTGCGGGGCATGGTGTTGCTCGGGTCGAGGACCTGGGGGACACGTGTCGGTGGACAGGGTGCACGGGCGGTGCATCCCCTCTATAGCTCCGGTTTGGTGGTTGAGCCACAGAAAAACCACCGAGTTGACAGTTTCCAGGTTTTGGGCCACAAAACCTGGGTGTGCTGCGGGTTTGCCGAGTTTGGGCCAGAAAACTCGGGCTGAGGACGGTTTCTAGGTTTGGGCCTCAAAATCTGGGCATTGGCGGGTTTCTGAGTTTGCGCGCACAAAACTCAGTGATGGGCGGCTGGTTTCCTCCTGGTTTGGGCCACAAAACCGGGGGATGGACTTGAAGGCCTGGATTCCCAGTTTCGGCCACAAAACCAGGGTGCAAAGTCCGGGAAAAGGACGAGCAGAGCGGAGGCGGCACGTGGCGGCAATTGGTGAGGTTGCGTCGAGGCAATGCTACCAGTTGTGGGGCGTGGCCGTCGGATCACAGCTATCTTCGAGTTAGTTCAGAATAACCCTAGGGTTTAGCTGGTTTCGCTCTGTAATTAGTGAGGGGTAGAGTAGGAATTAGAATTAGGATAAGTAGAGGGAGACACCCTCCCCCCTTCCCATTCAATCTCAGTCATTTTGCTCTTTGCACTTAGGGTTTCCTGCTCTCCCAATCCCCTGCTGTAGCTACTGAGATCCACAGAGAACCATACCTCTGTGTACTACTGGAGATTTTGAGGAAGTGAGGCCGTAACCTCACGATTGTAGCGTTTGTAGCCACACGTTTGCAGATCGATGACTTGATTCGCTTGTTTTGGTTCGTGTTTCTTCGCGTTCTTTTTCTTTCTCCGTGATTTTTGTCCTCACCTCTCCCTCTACTTTTCTTTTTTTTTGTTTTCGGTTTTTGTTTTTTCAATTTTTAGTGCGTCTTTTCGAATTCCACTTGAATCAACTTGTTCTTTAAGTGAGGAGATCATTTCCACAAAGGAATCATCTAACTCCTCACGAACAAGTAGATCGGGTCGATTTTGTTTTCGTGGCCCTTTTTGGTTCATACACCTTCCCCTTTGATTTCCGTTGATTGAGTGTTTTGAGGATGATTTCTTGGGATAGTCTCCTAACTACCTCGTGATCATCCTCTCCAAGTTTGGGATCAGGGATTTTGGTTTGGATCGATTTGGAGAAGATTGAGTTGAGGGCGACCCAAAATAGCCCTTTCTGGGCATTCATGGACAGTCCCGCGCGTCAGGAATCAGACGGGTCAGTGCTTGTGTTCTTCGGCAATTTGCTTTTCGTGACCGGCGGACAGTCCGCAGTTGGGTCGCGAACAGTCCGGGAACAGTCCAGGGGACTTCAGTAGCTTTGCTGTTTGACGAGTTTTGCCGGCGGACAGTCCGCCTCTCTCTCGCGGGACAGCCGGTAGTACCGCGGACAGTCCGGGACCGTACCCGCGGACAGTCCGCGAACTCGCAGACTAGGCTTTTCAGTGCATTTGGTCTCCGGTTTTCGGCTTGGTTTTCGGACTCTCGTTGGCCCTATAGTTAACCAAGAAATCTCTCTAGGTATCTTTGCTACTTGTTAGCATTGGTATTTAGGGATTCTCGACGTAGCCTCAATCTAAGTTCGGGACTCGGTTTTCAGGGGCAAACTTGTGCTGGTGCTTTGGTTTGGTTTGCTATCGCTTTGTGGTGCCTCGATGATCCTAGGGATCATCCACCCTCTCCCAAGGGTCGTGGGCATCATGTTTTTGGTCGTAGCTTTCGGGGGTTGATTTTGGGACAATAGGCCAAAGTTTCGAGAGAAATTTTGTGGCTCCCATCACCCCCCTCTGGTCGCCTTGCTATTTGCATTCTTGGTCCTTCAATTGGTATCGGAGCGGGTTAAGGATCTTCCACCTTAGCCGGTTCTAGATCCACAGAAGGCGACATGGATCGCGGCGTGGGCAGACCGCCGTTTTCGATGGGACGAACTATGCGTATTGGAAGAGACGCATGTCGGCGTATCTCTAGAGCATGGGCTCTTCTGTTTGGGAGATTTGCAACAAGGGGATTACGTTGTCTTGGTTGCTCGTGTCTCTCAGCTCTAGATCGATGAGCACAAGCCAATAGCCAAGCACGTAACGTCTTTCTTCTGTTGAGCATGTCCGAGTTTGATCGCGTTTCTCACCTCCCCACGGCTCGTGAGATTTGGGCGACCCTCATGCGCTTCCATGAGGCAACCACTCAGTCAAATCCCGTCTCTACGAGTCGCACAAGCGGGAGTATGAGAACTTTCGACATATGCCTGGTGAGAGCATAGAGAGTTTATTCGCTCGCTTCAGTTATTGTCAACAAGATGAGAGCGAACAAGGAGCTGTTGCCTTTCGACGATCACGAGAGAGCTTGAAGCTTTGCATACTCTCGATCGGTCGCTGTGGGACTCAAAGGTCTAGGCAATCATGAATCGTCTAACTATGAGACCCTCACATGCGACGAGCTCTTCAGTAAGCTCAGTCTAGTGAGATTGACGCCATGTCGAGGGCTTCTATGAAAATCCTTCTGGCCCGACTATGGCTTTGGTTTCTGGCTCTTCTGCTAACCCCTCTGGAGGATTTGCGCTTCTCTTCCTTCTTTCTATCACAGAGGAGCAGCTGGAGTCCATGGGGGATGACGAGTTGGCTTTGCTTGCCAACCGGTTCTCGCAGTTCCACAACAACCGCATGAACCATCGCCGCGGAGGAGGACGCTCGGGATGTTTCGAGTGCGGCGACCCCGACCACTTCATCGCCAACTGTCCCAAGAAGAACAAGCATTCTGGGAAGGGCGATCATGGGCACAAGTACGACTCCGGCAAGCGCAAGGAGAAGCATGCCCCGCAAGGCGCAAGCGGAAGGGCAGCTTCGACAAGGAGTACATCAAGAAGAAGTACATGGAGAAGGCCCAGGCTGAGCAGCGTGCTTTCTTCGCCACGCTCAGCGACTTTCGACGGCTCGGATGACGACTCCGCTTGCTCAAGCGATGACGATTCCGAGAAGATGAAGAAGATCGAGGACAAGCTGAACGGCCTCTGCTTCTTTGCCGACAATGAGGGCTTTTGCACCATGGCCCTCGGCAAGGAGGTCGACAGCCAGCTGGAGGACACCCCTCGGAATGATGACGACGATGACTCCTCCCAGGTATCTCAGACCCCCGATGAGCTTTCTGCTGAGGTCGAGAAGCTTACTGTCGCTTGCTTAGTCAGGATAAGCTGCTTAGGCGTGCCGCTAGAGAGCGCAAGGAGTTTAGGCAGAAGTTGGAGGACACGATGAAGGAGCTTGAGTTTGCTAGGTCCACCGTGGTCGTGTCTGAGGAGGGTGAGTGTGAGATGTGCACCAAGTACATGACTGACCTTCTCACTTTGAGAAGTAAGTATGCTGCTTTGGTTGGAGAGGTGGATGAGCTCCGGGCTAGACCCGTGTTGTTGGGTGCGTGCAAGTCTTGTCCAGGCTTGCAAACCGAGTTGGCAGAGAAGAATGCCAAGATTGAGTCTCTTGAGAAGGCCAGCTCGGGTAGCACTTGTGTGACTAGGTGTGCTTTGTGCGAGGGTTTGGAGATGGAGATTCCAATGTGAAGCATGGCAAGATGCAAACGAGGAGGAAAAACACATACCTTCGGACCATCTTGTCATGGGTGTCTTGTAATGAGCCGCAGCTTGGGATGATGATCGCTCAGTTTAAGCGAGGTGCTGGAGGTCCGGGTGTTGGTTTTGCTCGGGTGTTGATGTTTCTCGGTCGGTGTTGGTGGTTTTGCTCCGGGTGTTTGATGGTTTATGCTTTTGGGAAGATTGGAGAGTCGAGTGGTCTTAACCTGTGAGAAGCCCAACTCCACCTCTACTCCCAAGCTTACCAAGCTTCCACCCAAAGAGCCTTCAAGCCTAACACCAAGGATGGGGTATTTGAAGAACTCCACGAGCTCCACCCAAGAACCAGCAATGGGCTCCCAAACCAAACCACCTCAAGAACAAGCTGGACACAATGCCACCTATCCAGGAGGAGCTTATGACATAGAAGGGCAAAGTGATCCAAACCCACAACCGTGAGTACCACAATCGCCTATGAGAGCGGTGAGGTACCATTGTGAGCACTGTGGGAGAGATTGGACACTTGAGTGAGTTATGCTTTCGGCGCAAGAGAAAGGAGCGCCGTGCCAGGGAGATGAACAATCCGGACATGTACCATCCTTCCATGATGTACATGTGCCGAATGTTCAGAGGAGAGCTCGAGGAGAGCTGCTAGGCCTAGAGGTGCAGTGCCTCAAGGTCCTAGGCGTCAGGGAGGAGTTGCCCGACGGGGTCCTTACTTTGCAGGATACGGACCCCGTGGCGGAGGTTTTGTTGAGAGTTTCCCTCCACCGCTTTTGACTATCGCGATGGACGCTCTTCCTTAGCGGACCACGTTTTCCTGTGCGTGGTGATCGCTTTCCCCGTAGACGTGCAAGGAATGGTTTTTATACTCATCGTTCTTTTGAGCAGCCGACCCAACACTGGTACTCTTCCTACTTCACTAACCCCATGGTTGGACCGTATGCTCACCCTATGTTTTTATTGATGTAGGTAAAACGATTGGAGGACATTTGGTTGGTGGATTCCGGTTGCTCAAGGCAAATGACCGGAAACGCCAAGGTTCTCCAGTCTTAGGCCTGTTGCCGGAAAGGAGTTTATCACCTTCGGCGACAATAGTAAAGGTAAAGTGTTGTCTCGTGGGTTGGTGCGAGTTAATGAGCACTTTGTGTTGCGTGATGTTGCTCTTGTTTCTAACTTGCATTTAACCTTCTCTCTGTTTCGCAACTTTTCGATGATGATGACTATGAGATTCGTTTTAAACCGAATCTCAGTCGTATTTTAGATCCTCAGGGCAATCTTGTATGTTTGATTTCGCCCTTTGGGAAAGTCTTTCACGCAAATTCTCGGAGTCGTTTGGATTTTCCCGCCGTCTATGGCTGGTCCTTCCTCCTCTGATCTTTAGAAGTGGCATAGGAGACTAGGTCACCTGAGCTTTGACTTGCTTGCAAGGCTTAGCTCACTTGGCCTAATCCGGGGATTGACCAAGTTGTCGATGGAGAAGGACCTTGTTTGCCATTCTTGTAGACATGGGAAGATGGTAGCCGCTCTCCACCATCCAGTGACTCAGGTCATGACATAGCACCCTGGAGAGCTTTTACACATGGATCTTGTTGGTCCAGCTCGGGTGAGCTCAGTTGGGGGTAAGTGGTATGTTTTGGTCGTTGTTGACGATTTTTTGAGATATTCATGGGTCTTCTTTTTGACTGAGAAAACTGAGACTTTCTCCTGTGCTTGCAATCTGATTTTGCGTTCAGAACGAGTTCCCTTTGAACTCGATGCGAGCTATTCATACTGATAATGGTTCCGAGTTTAAGAATTCGGATTTTGAGAAGTTTTGTAACTCTTTGGGTTTGGAGCATCAGTTTTCTTCCCCCTAAACACCGCCACAGGATGGTGTTGTAGAGAGGAAGAATCGGGACCCTTGTAGAGATGGCCAGCACGATGCTTGATGAGCATTGGACTCCTAGGCGGTATTGGGCCGAAGCTATGAACACTGCATGCTATATTTCCAATCAGATTTTTCTCTGAGCTTTCTTGAAAAAGACTTCTTATGAGTTGCGTTTTGGAAGACAACCCAAAGTGAGTTATTTTAGAGTTTTTGGTTGCCACTATTTTATACTTAAGAAAGGCAACCTGGACAAATTTGAGTCTCATTCTTCTAATGGTGTATTTTGGGTTATGGCACTCACACTCGAGCTTATCGTGTATTTAACCTTGATACTAACCGAGTCATGGAGACATCCGATGTCACCTTCGACGATACCATGGTTTGTCCTTCTTCTCGTTTTGAGCGTGTAGGTGATCATGAGGTAGGTGAGCCTCTTTTTGATGATGAGGACGAGGATGCTGAAGGCATGGGTGACCCAGCATCACCTCCACCTGTTGTGCCACAAAGAGCAGCTTCTACTACGAATCACGACCTCGATCCCTCTTCTTTGACTTGGGGGCCGTGGGATCCGCCACCCCGAGCGGTACCTTTTGTCCCCGGGGAGGCACCAGCTACTGTTGAGGGGGAGGTATCTTCAGCTCAGGAGGCGCCACGACACATTCAGCGCCAACACCCGCCTCAGCAGATGATTGGTAGCATTGACGAACGTGTCACTCGGTCCAGGTCACAACAAATCTCTCACTTTGCTCATTCTGCATTTGTTGCTGATTTTGAACCGAGAGTTGGACACGCTTTGATGGATCCAGATTGGGTCAATGCCATGCATGAGGAGTTAGAGAATTTTGAGCAAAATCGGGTTTGGGTTTTGGTTCCACCTCCTCCAGACTATAACCCTATTGGGACAAATGGGTTTTCAAAAACAAACAAGGAGAGGATGGCCACATTATGAGGAACAAGGCCAGACTTGTAGCCAAGGGTTATAGTCAGAAGGAGGGGATAGACTATGGGGAGACTTTTGCTCCTGTAGCTTGTTTGGAGGCTATAGGATACTCTTGGCTTTTGCTGCATCCAAAGGGTTTAAACTTTTCAAATGGATGTCAAGAGTGCCTTCTTAAACGGCTACATAGAAGAAGAGGTGTATGTTGAACAACCCCCCGGTTTTGAAAATCCCAAGTTTCCAAACCATGTTTTTAAACTTCACAAAGCTTTATATGGTTTGAAAAAAGCCCCTAGATCCTGGTATGATAGGCTGAAAACCTTTTTGCTTGCTAAGGGTTTAAAAATGGGATGTGTGGATAAAACTCTTTTTCTCCTCAAGCAAGGGAAAGACACCCTCTTGGTCCAGATTTACGTGGATGATATCATTTCGGTGGTTCTTCTCACGCTTTGGTTGCCAAGTTTGCAGATTTAATGAGCAGGGAGTTCGAGATGAGTATGATGGGCGAGTTGACTTTCTTTCTTGATTGCAAATTAAGCAATACCGAGAAGGGACGTTTGTGCATCAGGGCAAGTACACCAAAGACTTGCTGAAGAGATTCGATATGGGTGAGGCCAAGCCTCTTCCAACACCCATGTCGACCACGACAGCCCTGGTGCGGACGTGGATGGAGAAGCTGTGGACCAGAAGGAGTACCGAAGCTTGATTGGGTCGCTGCTCTACCTGACGGTGACATGCCCGGACATCCAGTTCACGGTGTGTCTGTGCGCACGCTTTCAGGCGTCACCGCACACCTCTCACCGTCAGGCGGTCAAGCGCATTATGAGGTACCTTCGTTTCACACCTGAGTTCAGGATTTGGTATTCAGCTTCCTCCACCCTCTCCCTTTGTGGTTATTTGATGCCGATTTTGCTGGTTGCAAGTTGAGCGCAAGTCCACTTCTGGGACTTGTCAGTTTATTGGCTCTTCTCTTGTATCTTGGTTTTCTCGCAAGCAGGCTAGTGTCGCTCAGTCTACCACAGAGGCTGAATATGTTGCTGCGGCTAGCTGCTGTTCTCAGTTGCTTTGGATGATGGCCACTTTGAGTGATTTTGGTCTGAGCTTTTCTCGTGGTCCTTTGCTTTGTGACAGCACGAGTGCGATTAGCGTTGCTAAGAACCCCGTGCTGCATTCTAAGACCAAACACATTGATGTCGCTTTCATTTTTGCGAGACCATTATGAGAAGGGTGATATCGACCTTCGCCATGTCGATACTCATCATCAGTTGGCTGATATTTCACCAAGCCTTTGGACCAATCAACCTTTAATCGGTTGAGAGGGGAGCTTGGTGTGTGTTTCCCCTTTTAGATGGGGGAAACATTTTGGTTCTTGTACCATAGACTAATTCTTTTCTTTTCGTTTTGTTTTTGCTTCTAGTAGGGTAGTCTTTGCATTTTCATCATGCATCTTTACTTTCTGAGCTTCATCTATATAATCTTTAGAATGTGATTATGCTCTATGTAGTATGCTCTGATGCTTTATGATGATGTTGTAGCTTATGCTCTTTCTGATCACTAATACATGTTGTGAGCTGAGCTATTTTTTGAATGGTGAATCAGCTTAATGAACATAAAACTTGAAAATGTTCACCATTGAAATATGCAACTAGCATGTGTAGGATGTGTTGAATTCACTCGTGCTTTTCATATATGCTAGGTTGCTATGTCTCTAGTTCTAAGTCATTCACTTGCTTGGTATATTCATATTCTGTTTAAAATCTGAACCAAGTTTTAAGTGAATTGAAAAGATCGAGATGGGACTGCTTGTCAACACATCACGGTATCGAGACTGTTTCTCATTGCACTTTGAGTTAAACTTGAGCCGTGTAGTGTATGTATGACCGAAACTGACACTTTAAGCTTCTGATTGCATATGCATAGGCTTAGCCTAGTTGAAAAGTTAGGCAATGACAAGCTTTCAACCTCTCGCAGTCACATGCTGTGTGTTTTAAACTTGTGAAATTTCACCGCTGCAACTCCGATTAAAATATGAAATCACAAGTCTATGTTTCATCCTATAGCATGATGATTGAACTTTGCTAGGGGTAGTTCACCTTGTATACATGATTATCACCTATTTGACTTCCTGTCTATACATGTGTGTAGTGCTATTTTGATGGTGAATACTTTGGCTAAACTGCTCACTTTGCTCACTTGTTCATATTCGTATTTGGTGATCAGTTTGAGCCCTTGCTAGCATGTTGTGATGTTGTTGAAGTCATTAGAGCTATACTGTGTGGAGCATTCTTCCTTTCTATTGACTATATTCCTGAAGCTGCTAACTTGCATTTTGACTCATATGCATTTGGAAGGGGGAGAAACTTGCTTGTCTGATGCATTTTTGCCTGATGTGCATTTTCAACTAAGGTGGAGAAAATATTGACAAATCATGAGTGTCTTCTGGTTCAACTAAGGGGGAGAAAATATTGATAAATCATTGATGAATCATGTGCTTCCAGTTGAACTAAGCGGGAGATTCCTGGTTATGTGCACCATTCGAGGGGGAGTTTGCTCGCTGATGAGTTTTTGAGCTGGTATCAGTTGGTACGGAGCATTTCTGCTAGCGGTGTTGAGCCTGTTCTGCCTCTTCTTGGAGGGCTAGCTCTATTTGCTTGATTTTCAGTGAGCTTTTAGTTGGTATCGAGCCTTCTTGCTAGCGGTGTTGAGCCTGTTTCTACCTCTTCTTGAGGGCTAGCTTTGCTTTGCTTGTTGCGTCGAGCCGTTGCCCATGTCTTTGGGGACCAAGTTGTCCTCCTCTTTCCACTTGACCTTCTTCGTCTTTTTACTATGCTTTTGGTCATTTGTTCGAGTTCTCACTTCTCCTTCTTCCTTCTCTATTTCATTATGATTTGTGTGTGTAGTTGACAATTGCAATGCACTCATCAGGGGAAGATTGCAGATACATGGGTGTATGCCGAGTCTCGAGTGATGAGTGATTGTCAATGGATTTGATCGCATGTTCTTTGGCTTGTGTTGTGCAGGTGTCTGACACGGAGACAGTGATCGAGGCAAGGTGAAGGTCAAGTAGAGACTTGCCATGCCGACGGACAGGACGGTGAAGGGCGGACGTGAGGCTTGGACTGAGGGACCGGTGGCTTAGGATCAGCCTGGGACAGCGACGAGCAGAGACTTGCGGGACATGGTGTTGGCTCGGGTCAAGGACCTAGGGACATGTGTCGGTGGACGGGGCCCTCTACAGCTCCGGTTTGGGTGGTTGAGCCACAGAAAAACCACCGGGTGGACTGTTTCCAGGTTTGGGCCACAAAACCTAGGTGCTGCGGGTTTGCCGAGTTTGGGCAACAAAACTCGGGCCGAGGATGGTTTTTCAGGTTTGAGCCTCAAAACCTGGGCGCTGGCGGGTTTCTGAGTTTGGGGGCACAAAACTCAGGCGATGGGAGGCTGGTTTCTGGGTTTGGGCCTCAAAACCGGGGGTTTGGTCATGGAGGCCTGGTTTCCTCCGGTTTTTGGCCACAAAACCGGGGGCAGAGTCCGGGCACAAGACACAAGCGGATGGCGGTGGCGGCACGTGGCGGCAATCGGTGAGGTTGCGTTTGAGGCAACGCTACCAGTTGTGCGGGCGTGGTCGTCGGATCAGCATCATCCTCGAGTTAGTCCAGGATAGCCTTAGGGTTTGGCTGGGTCGCTCTGTAAATAACTAGGGTAGAGTGGGAATTAGAATTAGGATAAGTGGGGAGACACCCACCTCCAAACGATCTTAGTCATTTGCTATTCTTCACTAGAGTTTCCTGCTCTCCCTATTCCCTCCCTGCTGTAGCGAACTGATCAAGATCCACAGAGAAGACAATCATACCTCTGTGTCCGTGAGATTTTGAGGAAGTGAGACCATAATCTAACTGTTGTAGCGTGTGGTAGCCACACGGTTGCAAATTCATAGTTGTGATTCGCGTTTTGTTCTTGTTCTTCGTGGGTTACTTTTCTCCACATTTTTCCCGTTGATTGATCTCTCTTCTCGGTGCGTCTTTTGCAAATCCGTTTGAACCAAGATGTTCTAGATCGTGAGGCATTTCTTTTCACCGAAGGATTCTCCTCTAACCTCATGAGCTAGTAGATCGATCGTTTTTGTTTCGGGTCAAGTTTTTCTCCCTTCCCCCGAATTCTTCTTTGATTCATCGATTTGGAGATAGGTTTCGAGCCATACCCTCTCCTAGGAGTAGCTCACTATCCTCCTTGTGACTCCTCTCACCATGTTTTATCCCTAGAGGATTCGTTTGGGTGAGATCAAGTCGAATCGGTGGACGAACAACATTTTTCAGGGTGACCGGACGCTGGCACCAAACTGACCGGGACGCTGACTCCATGCGTCCGGTGGTTGAATGTCACGAGAAGATTTTCTGAGTCTGACCGGACGCTCCCTCTGCTAAGTGATCGGACTTGCTCTTGCTACTGTTCCTCATTTTGTCTGAACTGACCGAACGCTGAGGTAGTGACCGGACGCTCGATGACATTGAGTCCGGTCACAAACAAGAGCTCCCAAATTTGTTTCGTGTTGGCCAGACGCGTCCATTGGTGCATGACCAGACGCAGGCAGAGTTCGATCAGTGCTGTTCTGTGCAGTTTCGTCCGCAGTTCGTTCGTTGTTGTCGGTTTTGATTTCTGCTTTTGCGTTAGGTTTCTAGAGTTTGTATTGTGTTCTCGCTGTGCTTCTTGGAAGCATCCACCATACATCTAGGGTCGTGGACACTTGCAAGCTCTCGGTTTGCTCTTGGGGTTGATTCTTGGGACAGTGGCGACAAGTTTTCTCGGTAGGAAATTTTGTGAGCTCCCATTCACCCCCTCTGGTCGCTTTCTGATTGCACTCTCGTCCTTCAAAAATCTCGTACCTCCTTAGAGATAAAAGATGTTCCTTGATCCGTAGTTAACGTTTGAGGTATGCCGAACCTATATATAATATGTGTTTGATAAACTCAATTACCTCCTTGTGTGTCAATTCTTCAAGGGCACCGCTTCAGTCCACTTAGTGAAGTAATCTGTTGCGACCAGAACAAACGATGTCTCTTTGAAGATGGGGGATGAATTTGGCCAATGAAGTCTAACCCCCAACCACGAAAGGCCACATTTGATGATGGGATGAAGCACGCAGCTAGCGCAAGCTGTATATTTCCAAACCGTTTGGCATTCCGCACATCCTTTATAACAACGAAAACAATCGACCATCATTGTGGGCCAGTAAAACCCAGCTCTGCATAATAGCCATTTCATTTTTGGGCCAACTAATGCGTACCACAAATTCCTTCATGGACTTCTCCCATGGCTACCTTTCCTGATCAGATCCCAAACACTTAAGCAACAAATCTTCGACGGTTCTTCGGTAAAGCACATCATTATGCAGTATATATTTGAATGCACTCCGCCAAACACTTTGATCAACCTTAGCACTTGGATTCTTGAGATATTTAGCAAGGGTGTCCTCCAATCTTCTAATCAGTCTCACCTTCATTAGAATTTGTCTTGGACCGAGAATTAGAGTTTCTTCAATCAAGTCAGCTGAATTAATCGTTCCAAGATCGACCAGTCAATTGGACGAATTAGCTGACCTAATTGCAAACAACCTAGTCGCCGATATATTTATCCACGTATGTTCATCATTCACCTGGTCTCTGGGCCAGATCGGCTGAATTGGTTTCAAAATAGTCTGGTCGGCCACGTAAGCCGACAAAATCTCTGAAAACTGACACATTGGCTTTATATAAAAACTATAACCAGATGCTTGTTGAGCTAACATGTTAGCCTTATGATTTTCATGCCTCGGTATATGCCAATTTCAAATTCGGTAAAATGAATAATGATATCAAGACACACCTGTCAAGATAAACATTTAACGACCCTTCTAGACATTGAAATTCACTAGCAACTTGTTGCACGATCAATAAGGAGTCACCATAAGCCTCAACATGTTTAACTCCCTTGGAAAACATATTTCCAATCCGAATAACAAAACTTCATATTCGGCTTGATTATTATTGCAAAAGTAATCTAATTGGCTTAGCATTTCAATTCAGCACCATTAGGAGAACAATGACCACACCAACACCTTGGCCCTCCTTACAAGCTGATCCATCGAAATAAAGTTTCCATGGTATAAAAGTAAAATAACTGATCTCATTTTCTAAACTAATACCATGCTCAACAATGAAATCAGCAAGGACTTGACCCTTCAATGTTTTCAATGGTTCATAAGTCAAGTTATACTCAATCAAAGCATATGCCCATTTGCCAATCCTTCCTCTAAGAATTGGCCGATATAACATGTGTTTAATTATATCGGCTTCACATGCAACACACATGTACTAGATAGTAAATAATGTCTCATTTTAGCACAAGCATATTACAAAGATAGACATAATTTCTCAATATGGGCGTACCTTGTCTCGAGATCTAGAAGACAACGACCAATATAGGCAAACCACATATTCCTTGCCTTCATCTTCTTGTGTTAAAATAGCTCCAATAATCTTTTCTTCGCCGCTATATAATCTGAAAGGGACTCCTCCCTTAGGTGCTCGAAGAACCGGTGGAGATGACAGATATTCCTTTATCTTCTCAAATGCTTTTTGTTGTTCTGCCCCCCAAGCAAACTTGGATTCATCTTTCAATTTTAATATGGGGTAAAAGGAATAATTTTTCTCGGAGAAGTCTGCAATAAATCGCCTTAAGTAGTTCACCTTTCCCAAAGAACTTTTGCAAGTCCTTCTTACATGTAGGTGCTTGAACTTTCTTGATCTTCTCTATTCTCTTAGGATCAATCTCTATGGCCTTTGTCATGAATAATAAATCCTAAGAACTTTCCAGCTGACACACCAAAAGCACAATTTCAGTGGGTTCATCTTCAAACCATAACGGCGCATTCTCTCAAACGCTAAACGCAAATCAGCTAAGTGAGACATATGAGCAGCCGATTTGATCACAATGTCATCAATATATACCTCCATGATTATTCCAATCAAATCATGAAAGATTAGATTCATAGCGCGTTGATAAGTAGCGCCTATGTTCTTCAACCCAAATATCATCACGACCCACTCAAAAAGACCAAGAAACCTAGGAAAAATAAAGGCCGTTTTGGACATGTCTTCTTTGGCCATAAATATTTGATTATAACCAGTGTTCCATCAAGAAAACTGACAACCTGATGTCCTGAAGCATCATTGATCAATATATCGGCTATAGGCATAGGATACTCATCTTTGGGAGTGGCTCTATTTAAATCTCTAAAATCAATGCATACCCTAATTTTCCCAGTGTCTTTCTTTTCCACAGGCACGATATTAGAGACCCACTCCACATATCTACATGGCCGAATAAACCCTGCTTGCAATAACCGATTAATCTCCTCTTTAATCTGGTCCATATATTGCAGAATTAAAAGAGGGCGGATGTTGCTTGAAAGGCCTGAACCTGGTTTAATAGGAAGCCGATGGTCAATAAGTTCTCGGCTTAATCCAGGCATCTCCGTATAATTTCATGCAAAACAATCAACATACTCTTTCAAAAGCAAGATTAATTTTAATTTATAATCGCTTCAAGGTTCTGATTTACAAAGGTCGGCCTAGGTATGGAACCATCCCCAATATCCACCTGCTCTAAAGGGTCGGCCGACGTGAAACCTTGGCCCAACTTATTGAGCTCATCAAAGTCATCAATAGCTTCGCAAGTATCGGTCTTATAAGTCCGATATTGTTCAACATGAGCTTCAACCAATCAACATTAGCATCCATTAAATTACATGATAATGTTGAACTGATTGCCAATCAGCTTTAAAAGATACTGGTACAAAACCCCTCCCTAGTGACACTAACAAACTGAAAATCAGAAAGGTCTCGACGAGATAAACAAGCAATAGAATCATGCCCCCCGAGCAAAAGAGCATCGGCCGTAGCTACATAGGCCGACAAATCTGAGTGCACAACTTCTGCGGATACATGGTTGTATGCCGAGTCTCTGAGTGATGAGTGATTGTCACGGGTTTGATCGCATGTTCTTTGGCTTGTGTTGTGCAGGTGTCGAGCACGGAGACAGTGATCGAGGGCAAGGTGAAGGTCAAGTTGAGACGTGCCTGCCGACGGACTGGGTGCGATGAAGGATGGGCGTGCCGTGCGGCGGACGTGCCATGCCGATGTATCGAGCAGTGAAGGGCGGACGTGAGGCTTGGACTGAGGGACCGGAGTGCCTGAGGATCAGCTGTGGTGGCTGGCAGCCTGGGACAGCGACGAGCGGAGACTTGCGGGGCACGTGTTGCTCGGGTCGAGGACCTGGGGACACGTGTCGGTGGACGGGGTGCACGGGCGGTGCACCCCTCTACAGCTCCGGTTTGGTGGTTGAGCCAGGGAAAAACCACCGGGTGGACGGTTTCCGAGTTTGGGCCTCAAAACTCGGTGCTCGGTTTCCAGGTTGAGCCACAAAACCTGGGCGCGGACGGTTTCTGAGTTTGGCCACAAAACTCGGGCGATGGGCCGTTTTCGAGTTTGGGCCTCAAAACTTGGGCGCTGCGGGTTTCTGAGTTTGGGCCACAAAACTCAGGCTGGTGGGCTGGTTTCCCGGTTTGGGCCTCAAAACCGGGGGTTTCTGGAAAAGGCTGGTTTCCTCGGTTTGGGCCACAAAACCGGGGGTGCAGAGCGAGGGTGGCACGTGGCGGCAATCGGAAGGTTGCGTGGAGGGCAACGCGGACGAGTTGTGCGGGCGTGGCCGTCGGATCTACCTACCACTTGAGTTGGTCCAGAATAACCTTAGGGTTTAGCTGGTTCGCTCTGTAATTAGTTTAGAGAGGGGTAGAGTAGGAAATAGACTTAGTCTAGAATAGGATAAGTAGTCCGGGGAGACACCCTCCTCCCCGATCTCAGTTAGCTCAGTTCATTCGCTTCCTGTACTTAGGGTTTCCTGCTCTCCCATTCCCTGCTGTTGCTGAGATCCGCAGAGAGACCAAGAACTCTGTGTACTTGTTTGATTCTGAGGAAAGGAGGCCGTATCCTCCTTGTCGTAGCGTGTGTTTTGCGCTTCGGCTTGCAATTCGTGGCTGTGTTTCCGTTGTGTTCGTGTTCTTCGCGGAATCCTTTTTCTCCACGATTTTCCCGTCGCTTGATCTCTTTGCTCGGTTCATCTTTTGCAAATCCGTTTGAACCAAGTTGTTCTAGATCGTGAGGCACTTCTTCCACCGAAAGAATTTGTCTCTCAACCTCACGGTCTAGGAGATCGATCGATTTTTAGTTTCGGGTCAAGTTTTCTTCCTTCCCTCGAATTCCTTGATTCACCGATTTGGAGATAGGTTCGAGCCATGATCTCTTAGAGATAGCTCACTATCCTCCTTGTGACTCATCTCTCCAAGTTTGAACCCTAGAGGTTCGTTTTGGGAGAGATTGATTCGAATCGGTGCTCGAACAGTGAAGGGTCGGGGTGACCGGACGCAGTCCTCGGATTGACCGGACGCGTCCGGTGGTTGAACAGCTCGTAGCCGTGTCCTTTACTTGACCGGACGCTCGGTTAACTTTCGACACGGATGCTTCGCTTGCACTGTTCCTGTGTCTTGTCGGTTTTGACCGGACGCTCAGTGGTTGACCGGACGCTTGAACCGCGTGCGTCCGGTCCAACACAGAGAGCTCCAGATCGAGCTTTGCTTGATCGGACGCGTCCGGTGTTGCCTGATCGCGGACGCACCCAGAGTCCGGTCGTCTCTGCTGCAGCGTGCTTTCGTCCGTTGCTTGTCCGTTCGTTGTCGGATTCGAGTTCCGTCTTTTGTGTTGGCTTCTTGAGTTGTGTAGTGTCCCGCTATGCTTCTTGGAAGCATCCACCCTACATCTAGGGTCGTGGACATTAGCAAGCTCTAGGTTTTGCTTTGGGGTTGAGTTTGGGACAAGTGGCATCTAGTTTCCGAAAGGAAATTTTTGAAGCTCCCATTCACCCCCCCCTCTGGTCGCTTTCTGATAGCTTCTCGGTCCTTCAACTTCAACATCGTCACCCACCCATTGAATGAGAAACTGATGTAGGCTAGAAGGAATGCAATGATTAGCATGAATCCAATCGTGCCCAAGTATAAGGTTGTTACTACCCATGTTGTCGGCGATGAAGAAAGCAGTAGCCAAAGTCTTGCTTCCGACAGTAAGTTCCATGGACGCAACTCCTTTGGCTTCAATGGGATCTCCTCCTCTGACTCCAGTGATAGTCATGTTGGTCTTGATCAGCTCTTCATCAGTGCCACCAAGCTTCTAGTAGAGCGAGTATGGCATCAAGTTCACGATCGCCCCACTGTCGACCAACATCTTGTGAACTGGCGTGCCATTAATGTGGCCCTTTATGTGTAACGGCTTGAGATGATTGACAGATTCCTCCGGTTTTTGGAACACAGCAGTCTGCATAGCAAAGTTGAATTCTGTTGATGTCAAATCATCTCTGACCACGTAATAGTCAGCCGATAAGTAAACCACATTGACCTCCGCCCTTTCTGGTGAAGGTTCATAATCCACATCATCTCCTCTCCTGTCTTGTTCTTCAGGTAATTCTTTACTGGTCGTGGCAATACCAGCGGAGGAAACAGGGTCATCAAGATGCATATCAGATCCCATCGGAACATCAGGAACCAATTCAGTCTTGGAATCTGGTTGGGTCGGCTCAATTCTCAATATCCAGTAGCCGATTCAACCCGCTCGACCCCTAGACTAGTCGATGCCTGATCTAAGGTGGTCGGATTGGGGTACGACCTATTTGGTTCTGAAGCTACTTCAGTAGATTCGGTGTTCAGACTGGTCGGCTCAGGATCCGACCTATTTAGCTCTACAATTGTCAAAGTCAACTTTTGGTTACAAGCCGGCTCTTCACCCCCTCGCTTACCCTGAGGGAAAACGGGATGCATCGAGTTAAATATGTCTTCCCTCATTTTCTTGAGCTGTTCCCACCTGTGTTTGTTGCAGTGAGCCCTCTGCAGCTTCCTTTGTTGAGTTTTACTTAACCCGGGAGGACACCACCTAGGCTGCATGTACTTGGGATCACGCTCAATGGCCCTTTTTGCCTCTACCCCAGCTGAAGTATTTTGAGCTTCTGGATCCTTTACTAGAGTTGGTTCCTCGACCGCCATTGGCTCGGGTTCATTGGCAAGAGGAACCTCCATAGAACCGATCGTAATAGTGGGCACAGGATCGGATCTGGTCGGGGAAACAATGGGGGACACTTTGCACCTTCTTAGGCACATAAACTTGTCGCATTTGTGCTTTCCCCGTTTCCTAAAAGGTCAAGGTCCTTGACGTGATCAGCCTATTCTGATTTGTGTTACTAGACCTGGTCGATCGCCCAAACGATCAAACACCGAGATCCTTGCGAGCTGATTGTCGGGCATTCCCCCATCCTGGTTGGTAGTACATATGTGCTGGCATGGGATAAGGTACCCACACTCCTTGAGGACCCCATTGTGGCGGTGGCAAATAGCAGGTGGCCCTCGAGGCCAATAAGGACAGGCCTTCGTGGTTGGAGATGCTGCCTAGGACACTACCATTTGCTTGGGCCTCTCACCCTCATGCTTTGGAGGAGTAGACTCTCTTTTCTTTAATGGCCAATTCTGGGAATCGGCCTTTTGCTGTTTGTACTTAGCCATGAGCTTATCAAAGGTGCATGGCTTCTGACAACCTTTCCCTTACCCTTTTCCACATTAGTCTTCCAAGTGCCGACCTCGGGCTTCTGCGGGACAAATGTGCGTAGGACATGTACTCCGGAAGGGACAGAGTCTTTAGAACCATCTAAACTGACTGCATCAGTCGATTTATTGGTCCCAATGGGGCTAGGAGAAACCAGCTTGACCTGGTCGGCCTTCTGACCCGACTACACTGGCTGCTTTGAAGATGAACCAGTCTGGTCGGCTTGAGAGCCCGACCTGGTCGGTCTTCGTTGTGGCCGCCCTGGTCTCAAAATATCTCTGTCTATGCAAGTGTCGTGCTGACCCTGCAGTAATTATGAGCTTGCTTTTGCCATCTGAGAACATATATGATGAATGATTGACTTTGATGAGGAAGGTTTGAGGCTTTTTCCTGGTTGAGTCATTATATGCTATGCGCTTAATGTTTGTGACTAACTGTTGACACTAATTAACTCTTATTATTAAAGGTCAATTAAGCATGAAAATGGATGAATATATAAACTCCACCTTAGTATAGGGATTAAAACTAACAAATTCCATGAGTTTTGGTGAATTGTGAATCCGTAGGGACTAAACCAGGAAACAACCCTCGATTCCTTCCCCTAGAAGGAACCGATGGGAGATAACGCATTCGCCAAGTCAGGAACCATCCAGAAGACTCTAGAGAACACTATAGACAACACCACGAGAAAGGGCACCTTGATCCACTTCCAGGTGGGCCGCCGGTCCCCCTGGGCCCACCGGTCGTCTCCCCTCCCCGTCTCTCCCCTGCGCCTCTGGCTTCTGTCTTCTGCAAGCTACTTCCACCGCCATTGAGGATCAATCTTAGCCCTACGTGAAGTCGGTTTGATCCAACGGTCGCGGTTGATCCCTCAGGGCTATATAAACAGGCCCTTGTGCCCCAGGTCAGACAGAAGGTCCCTCTTCAGAATACTATGCTTCAACTAAACCCTACTAAGAGACTTCAGGAGTTAGCTTTCAACTAGAAGACTAGATACCCCTCTAGTAGGATTAGAACCTAGTCTTATTCTAGAACTAGAAGAGAGAGAGAGAGGAAGAGATCAAGAGGAAGCTCCGGCCTGTCAGATCAACTTCTTCACCTTGTACCTGTGGATTCAAGTCTTCGTCAACTTGCTTCAATGATTGTTTCGGTAATCAACATCTATAATTAAGTTTGAGCTATTGTTCTTATTATTCTTAAGGTTAAATGACTCTCTTTGAGTACTTTAATTCTAGTCGCTCTAGAGTTAGAGTAGTTGGATAGTGTAAGCGTGGTGCTTAGACTTGATAACTCATTTTTGCCTCCTATAACGCCGGTAGTAGTGGTTGTTCGCAAGGGTGACTCTTATAGCCTTGTTGATTCTTCTATAGTCCACTTACCCGTGTGTAGGCTCGGTAGGATTATACATTTGCATAAAAGAATCATACTCTGTTGTGACCTTTTATGGCAACTTCCCCAATAAGAATAATATAAACATATCACTCTTAAGTTAGATTTAGATAGCCTTAGTGACCCCCTCTATACTTTTAGCTTCACCGTCCTTGTTAGTTACTTAGGGGTTATACACTTGAGACTCAATGCTATCTGTTCCTTTGGGTTCGATATTAAAAACTGGGTTATTCCGGTGAAGTGCTACATCGGTAGATTTATCTGTGCGCTTGCGGATAAAGTAGAGTGTGCATTAATTTATACCAACAAGCATTTCTGGCGCCGTTGCCGGGGAACGATAGATCATTTTACGTCTTGAGTATGACCTTGTATTATACTTTATCTTTTACCTTTATACTTTACTTTGCCTTTGCTTTATCTTTTATATCTTTTTATAATGGATTTCTCAGAGCCCAATCACTAGCTCCACGAATTCCATTCCACTGAAACCAGTATACCTATCGCACTGTCGTAGACTTAGAGTTGCCCAAATCTGCTAAACCTATCCTTTCAGATAACTACGAGCTACGCCCATGTTTGATAGAAATGGCGGTTAAGAATCAAACTTTTCTGGCTTAGAAGACGAAAACCCAATATTCATTTAAATGAGTTTTGAACAAACCTGTGTGTGCCTACAAATCCACAGTGACCTGACCTTAGATGGAAACTTACTCCTATAGTCCTTAAAATGGAATTTGGAAAGAACATGGTACGGTTAGCTTAACTAAGTAGAGTAGAATAACTCGCCTTTTTTTTTTTTAATTTTTCTGTCTCCAAAATTATTTGTCTTCGCTTAGAGATTTGTCCTTCATCCAAGAGGATAATGAGTATCTAATTGCAGCCTGGGAAAGATTCGATAATCTTGTCCGCTCTGGTCCAGCCTTATCTATTCCAGACCCTGTCTTGCTTCAACACTTTTATAATGGTCTGAATAGAAAAACTTCTAATTACCTTAACTTAGCTTCAAACGGATCATTCCTACATCCCCAGCCTCTAAGGCAAGGGAAATGTTGCAAAACTTATCCCAAATCACTCCTACTCCTGAAGCTAAACCATAAGAACCACTAAAGTAAATTTAGAAGCTGAACCCATATCTATTTTTAACCATAAACAAACCTCAGCTTTAATTCCTAGTAAGAGGGAAACCTCCATCTTAGGAGACACCTTTGATTTCGAGGATGAATAACTTTACTGAATTTGGTAATACCTCGAAGTACCAACAATTAGGAAACCACAAAATCAAAAAATCATTTTGAAGAACTTACTGATAAAGTTTCTTAAAAGAGACTACGAAGAAACTAATTTCTATAATAAGTCATGAATGGTTAGAAGAATCAGAGCTTTCCACTGATATAATCTGCTTAAAATCACCTTCTACACACATTCAATGCCAAATCCATCAACAACCCTTTGAAGCTCTCTATAATCCTGTTGTGGGAACAAACATTATGTCTGAAATCTTTGTTCTAGATTTATTAAAACAAATACCACTTACCCCAACAGCTAATCTTTTAAAACCCCCTTCAGGACATGTTATTCCTAGCTCAGGAATCATGTATGTCCTGCCTGTCACTGTAGATAACACTCCACTACACTTAAGCTTTTATATCTTTGATATTAAAGTGTTTAATCTGCTGATAGGCCAACCACTTAAGCAACTCATTCATGAAGGACAAACAGGGATTTTAAACTTCCATCTTGGGAAAAATCTTAAAGGAATCATACCTTTTACTCACTCTCTAAATGCTGAGAATGAATCATGTCCGAGTCAGATCCTATGGAAGAAATTAAGGAAGCATCTCTTGAAATTATAAATGAACCAGAATATGAAGAAGATGCTTAGTTTCTTTACTGAGGAGGAAGATAACACACCAGATCCAGATCCTCTAGATTCCTTAGAAGAACCTCCTAAACCTTCTATAGAGTTGCGGATACATGGGTGTATGCCGAGTCTCGAGTGATGAGTGATTGTCAACGGGTTTGATCGCATGTTCTTTGGCTTGTGTTGTGCAGGTGTCGAGCACGGAGACAGTGATCGAGGGCAAGGTGAAGGTCAAGTAGAGACGTGTCGTGCCGATGGACCGATAACGGTGAAGGGCGGACATGAGGCTTGGACTGAGGGACCGGTGGCCTGAGGATCAGCTGTGGTGGCTGGCAGCCTAGGACAGCGACGAGCGAAGACTTGCAGGGCATGGTGTTGCTCGGGTCGAGGACCTGGGGACACGTGTCGGTGGACGGGGTGCACGGGCGGTGCATCCCCTCTTCAGCTCCCCGGTTTGGTGGTTGAGCCACAGAAAAACCACCGGGTGACGGTTTCCAGGTTTGGGCCACAAAACCTGGGGGTGTGCGCGGGTTTGCCGAGTTCGGGCCACAAAACTCGAACTGAGGATGGTTTCCAGGTTTGGGCCTCAAAACCTGGGCGCTGCGGGTTTCTGAGTTTGCGCCACAAAACTCAGGCGATGGGCGGCTGGTTCCGGTTTGGGCCTCAAAACCGGGGGATGGAATTGAAGGCCTGGTTTCCTGGTTTCGGCCACAAAAACGGGCGGAGTCCGTGAAAAGGACAAGCGGACAGTGGTGGCGGCACTGTGTGGCAATCGATGAGGTTGCGTCGAGGCAACGCTACCAGTTGTGCGGGCGTGGCCGTCGGATCAACTCTTCTTTGGGTTGGTCCAGGATAGCCTAGGGTTTGGTTGGTCTCTCTCTTAAGTAGTAGATAATAGAGTGGGAATTAGAATTAGGATAAGTAGGGGGAGACACCCTCCTCCCAAACTATCTCAGTCATTTGCTCTTTTGCTTCTAGGGTTTCCTGCTCTCCCATTCCCTGCTGTAGCAAACTGAGATCCACAGAGAAGAGAACAATACCTCTGTGTCCGTGAGATTTTGAGGAAGTGAGACCGTAATCTCACTATTGTAGGGTGTGGTAGCCACACGGTTGCAAATTCGTGGTTGTGATTCACGTTTTGTTTGTGTTCTTCGCGGATTGCTTTTCTCCATGTTTTTCCCGTTGATCGATCTCTTTACTCGGTGCGTCTTTTGCAAATCCATTTGAACCAAGATGTTCTAGATTGTGAGGCACTTCTTTCCACCGAAGGAATTCTCCTCTAACCTCACGAGCTAGTAGATCGGTCAATTTTTGTTTCGGGTCAAGTTTTTCTCCCTTCCCCCGAATTTCTTCGATTCATCGATTTGGAGATAGGTTCGAGCCATGATCTCTTAGAGATAGCTCACTATCCTCCTTGTGATTCCTCTCACCAAGTTTGATCCCTAGAGAGTTGTTTTGGGTGAGATAGAACAAATCGGTGGATGAACAGCACAAAATCGGGGTGACCGGACGCTGCCTGTTCAACGACCAGACGCTGTCAGTGAGTCCGGTTGATGAACACTTTTGCTGTGTTTGTTTTGTGACTTGACCGGACGCTAGGTTCACAAAGTGACCGGACGATTGTGCGTTACTGTTCATTGGACTTGGCACTTGTGACCGGACGCTTGATCCTTGACCGGACGCTCAGACTCTGTGAGTCCGGTCAAGAACAGTAAGGGTCCAGAACCGATTTTTCAAGACCGGACACGTCCGGTGCTCACTGACCAGACGGACCAGTCCGGTCAGGTGTGTCCTGCGCGTTTTCATCCGTAGTTTGTTCGTCCGACTTTCGATTTGAGATCCGCTTGTTGCGTTGGATTTCCGACTTCGAGCTCTACAGAAATTGGGCTTCCCGCTTTACAAAATAGCCTGAATCCCCCTCACGTTGCTCGGGAGGTTGAGGTTACCCAAAACCCATCCTGTCACTAGTTGACTTGCGTGAACTTGGTGAGAAAGTTTTGTGGTGTCCGCTGTGTTCCTAGGGAACATCCACCCATTCTCTTGGGTCATGGACATCATGCGCATCGGTTTGCTTTTGGGTGATTCTCGAGACAGTGGCGACAAGTTTCGAAAGGAAAATTTGAAGCTCCCATTCACCCCCCTCTAGTCTCTTTCTGGTAGCACTCTCGGTCCTTCAATTGGTATCGGAGCGGGTTAAGGATCTTCCACCTTAGCCGGTTCCAGATCCATCGAAGGCGACATGGATCGCGGCGTGGGCAAATCACCATTCTTTGATGGGACGAACTATGTGTATTGGAAGATACGCATGTCGGCCTATCTCCAGAGCATGGGCTCTTCTGTTTGGGAGATTTGCAACAAGGAGGATTACGTTGTCTTGGCTGCTCGTGTCTCAGCTTCAGATGGATGAGCACGAAGCCAATAGCCGAGCTCGTAACGCTCTTTTCTCCTGTCTCAGCATGTCCGAGTTTGATCGCGTTTCTCACCTCCCCACAGCTCGTGAGATTTGGGCGACCCTCATGCGCTTCCATGAGGGAACCACTCAAGTCAAATCCCGTCTCTATGAGTCGCACAAGCGGGAGTATGAGAACTTTCGACATATGCCTGGCGAGAGCATAGAAAGTTTATTCGCTCGCTTTCAGGTCCTGTCAACAAGATGAGAGCGAACAAGGAGCTGTTGCCTTTTGACGATCATGAGAGAGCTTTGAAGCTTTTGCATACTCTCGATCGGTCGTGGGACTCAAAAGTCCAGGCGATCATCGAATCGTCTAACTATGAGACCCTCACTTGCGACGAGCTCTTTAGTAAGCTCAAGTCTAGTGAGATTGACGCCATGTCGAGGGCTTCTTATGAGAATCCTTCTGGCCCGACTATGGCTTTGGTTTCTGGCTCTTCTGCTAACCTCTCTGGAGGTTTTGCACTTTCTTCACTCTTTGCTGTCACAGAGGAGCAGTTGGAGTCTTTGGAGGATGACGAGTTGGCTTTGCTTGCCAACCGGTTCTCGCGGTTCCACAACAACCGCATGAACCATCGCCGTGGAGGAGGACGCTCAGGATGCTTTGAGTGCGGCGACCCCGACCACTTCATCGCCAACTGTCCCAAGAAGAAACAAGCATTCTGGGAAGGGCGATCATGGGCACAAGTACGACTCCGGCAAGCGCAAGGAGAAGCACGTCCCCGCGAGGCACAAGCGGAGGGGCGGTTTCGACAAGGAGTACATCAAGAAGAAGTACTTGGAGAAGGCCCAGGCTGAGCAGCGTGTTCTTCGCCATGCTCAGCGACGTCGACGGCTCGGATGACGACTCCGCTGGCTCAAGCGATGACGAGTCCGAGAAGAGAAGAAGAGGATCGAGGACGAAGCTGAATGGACTTTGCTTCTTCGCCGACGACGAGGGTTTCTGCACCATGGCTCTTGGTGATGAGGTCGACGGCAAGCTGGAGGACATCCCTCATGACGACGACAACGACTCCTCGTAGGTATCGCAAACTCCCGAGGAACTTTCTGCCCAAGTTGATAAGCTTACTGCCGCTTTGCTTAGTCAGGATAAGTTGCTTAGGCGTGCAGCTAGAGAGCGCAAGGAGTTTAGGCAGAAATGGGAGGATACGGTGAAGGAGCTTGAGTTTGCTAGATCCACCGTAGTCGTGTCTGAGGAGGCTGAGTGCGAGTCGTGCACCAAGCACATGACTGGCCCTTCTCACTCTGAGGGTAGTTATGTGCTTTGGTTGGAGAGGTGGATGAGCTCCGGGCTAGACCCGTGTTGTTGGTGCGTGCAAGACCTGTCCAGGCTTGCAAACCGAGTTGGCAGAGAAGATGCCAAGATTGAGTCTCTTGAGAGGCGCTCGGTAGCACTTGTGTGGCTAGGTGCACTTTTATGCGAGGGTTTGGAGATGGAGATTGCCAATGTGAAGCATGGCCAGATGCAAACCGAGGAGGAAAACACATACCTCGGACCATCTTGTCATGGGTCTCTTGTAGTGGCCCGCTAGGGATGATGATCGCTCAGTTCAAGCGAGCTGCTGGAGGTCTAGGTGTAGTGTTTTGCTCTGGTGTTGATCTTTCTGCTTTTGGGAAGAATGGAGTTCGATGGTCTGAACCCGTGTGAGAAGCCCAACTCAACCACTACTTCCAGCTTACAAGCTTCCTCTCAAAGGCCTGTCAAGCCTACCACAAAGATGGGGTGTTTGACGAACCTCCATGAGCTCCACCCAAGAACCCGCATGGCTCCTAAACCAACCACCTCAAAAACAAGCTGGATACTATGCCACCCATCCAGGAGGGATATTGCCACAGGGGCAAGTGATCCAACCCACAATGTGAGTACCAACAACCCCCTTTGAGAGCGGCGAGGTACCATTGTGAGCACTGTGGGAGAGATGGACACTTGAGTGAGTTCTGCTTTCGGCGCAAGAGAGAAGCGTGTCGTTCTAGGGAATGAACAATCCGGACATGTACCATCCTTTCCATAATGTACATGTGCTGAATGATCAGAGGAGAGCTCCGAGAGAGTGCTAGGCCTAGAGGTGCGGCACCTCAAGGTCCTAGGCGTCAGGGAGGAGTTGCCCGATGGGGTCCTGACTTTGCAGGATACGGACCCCGTGGTAGAGGCTTTGTTGAGCGTTTCCCTCCACCGCATTTTGACTATCGCGATGGATGCCCTTTCCTTAGCGGACCATGTTTTCCTATGCGTGGAGATCGCTTTCCCCGTAGGCAGGCTAGTGATGGGTTTTATCACTGACCGTTCTTTTTGAGCAGCTGGCCCAACACTGGTACTCTACCTACTTCACTAACCCAGTGTTTGGACCGTATGCTCACCCTATGTCTTTTTATTGATGTAGGTAAACAATTGGAGGACATTTGGTGGTGGATTCTAGTTGCTCGAGGCATATGACCGGAAACGCAAGTGGTTCTCCAGTCTTAGTCCTGTTGCCGGAAAGGAGTTTATCACCTTCGGCGACAATAGTAAGGTAAGTGTTGTCTCGTGGGTGGTGCGAGTTAATGAGCACTTTTGTGTTGCGTGATGTTGCTCTTGTTTCTAACTTGCATTTTAACCTTTCTCTTGTTTCACAACTTTTTGATGATGACTATGAGTTCGTTTTAAACAGAATCTCAGTCGTATCTTAGATCCTCAGGGCAATCTTGTATGTTTTGATTTCGCCCTTTGGGAAAGTCTTTCGTGTGATTTCTCGGAGTCGTTTGGATTTTCTCGTTCCCGCTGTCTTTTGGCTAGTCCTTCCTCTTCTGATCTTTGGAAGTGGCATAGGAGGCTCGGTCATTTAAGCTTCGACTTGCTTGCAAGACTAGCTCACTTGGCCTAATCCGAGGATTGACCAAGCTGTCGATGGAGAAGGATCTAGTTTGTCATTCTTGTAGACATGGAATGATGGTTTCCGCTCCCCACCATCCACATGACAAGGTCATGACTTCGCACCCTGGAGAGCTTTTACACATGGACCCTTGTTGGTCCGGCTCGGGTGAGCTCGGGTGGCAAGTGGTATTTTGGTTGTTGTTGACGAATTTTGAGGTATTCGTGGGTCTTCTTTTTGACTGAGAAGACTGAGACTTTCTCTTTTGCTCGCAATCTGATTTTGCGTCTTCAGAACGGGTTCCCTATGAACTCGATGCAAGCTATTAGAAGTGATAATGGTTCCGAATTCAAGAATTCGGATTTTGAGAAGTTTGTAACCTCTTGGGTTTGGAGCATCAGTTTTCTTCTCCCTACACACCGCCCCAAAATGGTGTTGTAGAGAGGAAGAATCGGACCCTTGTAGAGATGGCCAGGATGATGCTCGATGAGCATAGGACTCCTAGGCGATATTGGGCCGAGGTATGAACACTGCATGCTACATTTCAAATCGCATTTTTCTGAGAGCTTTCTTGAAAAAGACCTCTTATGAGTTGCGTTTTGGTAGACAGCCCAAGGTGAGTTATTTTAGAGTCTTCGGTTGCCATTGTTTTATATTGAAAAAAGGCAACCTGGACAAATTTGAGTCTCGTTCTTCTGACGGTGTATTTTTGGGTTATGGCACTCACACTCGCGCATATCGTGTACTTAACCTTGATACTAACCGAGTCATGGAGACATCCGATTTCACCTTCGATGAGACTGTTGTTTGTCCTTCTTCTCGTTTTGAGCGTGCAGGTGATCATGAGGTTGGTGAGCCTCTTTTCGATGACGAGGACGAGGGATGCTGAAGGCGTAGATGACCCAGCATCGCCTCCACCTGCTGTGCCGCAGAGAGCGGCCTCTACGATGACTCACGACCCCGATACCTCTTCTTCCTAGGGGCCATGGGATCCGCCACCCCGAGCGGTACCTTTGTACCGGGGAGGCACCAGCTGCTGTTGAGGGGGAGGCTAGTTCAGCTCGGGAGGCGCCATGACACATCCCGCGCTAGCACCCACCTCAACAGATGATCGGCAACATCGATGAACGGGTCACTCGGTCCAGGTCACAGCACATCTCTCACTTTGCTCATTCTGTTTTTGTTGCTAATTTTGAGCCCTGAGATGTTGGACACACTTTGACGGATCCGAATTGGGTCAATGCCATGCATGAGGAGTTAGAAAATTTTGAGTGAAATCGGGTTTGGGTTCTAGTTCCACCTCCTCCAGACTGTAAGCCTATTGGGACAAAATGGGTTTTCAAAAACAAGCAAGGAGAAGATGGCCACGTTGTTTGAAACAAGGCCAGGCTTGTAGCGAAGGGTTATAGTCAGAACGAGGGGATAGACTATGAGGAGACTTTTGCTCCTGTAGCTCGTTTGGAGGCTATTAGGATACTCTTGGCTTTTGCTGCGTCCAAAGGTTTCACACTTTTTCAAATGGATGTCAAGAGTGCCTTCTTAAACGGCTACATAGAAGAGGAAGTATATGTTGAGCACCCCCCCGGTTTTGAAAATCCCAAGTTTCCAAAACATGTTTTTAAACTTCACAAAGCTTTATATGGTTTGAAACAAGCCCCTAGAGCCTGATGTGATAAGTTGAAAACCTTTTTGCTTGCTAAGGGTTTTAAAATGGGATGTGTCGATAAAATGCTCTTTCTCCTCAAGCAAGGCAAAGACACTCTCTTGGTCCAGAGATTTACGTGGATAAATCATTTTTGGTGGTTCTTCTCATGCTTTGGTTGCCAAGTTTGCAGATACTATGAGCAGGGAGTTCAAGATGAGCATGATGGGCAAGCTGACATTCTTTCTCGGGTTGCAAATTAAGCAATCCCGAGAAGGGACGTTTGTGCACCAGGGCAAGTACACCAAGGACTTGCTGAAGCGGTTCGATATGGGTGAGGCCAAGCCTCTTCCAACACCCATGTCGACGACGACGACTGCCCTGGATGCGGATAAGGATGGAGAAGCAGTGGACCAGAAGGAGTATGGAAGCATGATTGGGTCGCTGCTCTACCTGACGGCGACACGCCCGGACATCCAGTTCGCGGTGTGTCTATGCGCGCGCTTTCAGGCGTCGCCACGCACTTCTCACCGTCAGGCGGTGAAGCGCATATTCAGGTACCTTCATTTCACACCTGAGTTCGGGATTTGGTAATCTGCTTCCTCCACCCTCTCCCTTTGTGGTTATCCCGATGCCGATTTTGCTGGTTGCCGTATTGAGCGCAAGTCCACTTCTGGGACTTGCCAGTTTATTGGTTCTTCTCTTGTATCGTGGCCTTCTCGCAAGCAGTCTAGTGTCGCTCAGTCTACCACAGAGGCTGAATATGTTTGCGGCTAGCTGCTGTTCTCAGTTGCTTTGGATGATGGCCACTTTGTGTGATTTTGGTCTGAGCTTTACTCGTGTTCCTTTGCTTTGTGACAGCACGAGTGCTATTAGCGTTGCTAAGAACCCCGTGCTTCACTCGAAGACCAAATACATTGATGTGCGCTTTCATTTTTTGCGTGACCACCAAGAGAAGGGTGATATCGACCTTCGCCAGGTCGATACTCATCATTAACTGGCTGATATTTTCACCAAGCCTTTAGACGAAACGACCTTTAATCGGTTGAGGGGTGAGCTTGGTGTGTGTTTCCCCTTTTAGATGGGGGAAACATTTTGGTTCTTGTATAATAGACTGACTCTTTTTGTTTGTCTTTCTTTTCTTTTGCATTTCAGCATACGCATTTACATTCTGAGCTTCATGTTTATCATCACTAGAATGTTACTATGCTCTATGTAGTATGCTCTGATGCTTATGTTGATGCTTGTAGCTTATGCTCTTTCTGATCACTAGTACATGTTGTGAGCTGAGCTATTTTGGAATGGTGAATTTGCTTAATATACATAAAATCTGGAAATGTTCACCATTGAGATATGCAACTAGCATGTGTAGGATGTGTTGAGTTCACTCGTGCTTTTCATATATGCTAGGTTGCTATGTCTCTAGTTCTGAGTCATTCACTTGCTTGGTCTGTTCATATCCTGTTTAAAATATGAACCAAGTTTTAGTGAATTGAAAAGATCAAGATGGGATTGCTTGTCAACACATCACGGTATCGAGACCGTTTCTCATTGCACTTTGAGTTAAACTTGAGCCGTGTAGTGTCATGACCAAAACTGTAGCTTTAGCTCCTGATTGCTTCGGCATAGGCTTCGCTCGGTTGAAAAGTTAGGCAAAGACAAGCTTTCAACCTCTCGCAATCACATGCTAATATTTGAAACTTGTGCAATTTCACCGCTGCAACTCCGATCTAAATTGGAAATCACAAGTGTATGTTTCATTCGTAACCATGATGATGAACTTTGCTAGGGTAGTTCACCTTGTATACATGTTTAGCACTTGTTCGGATTCCTGTCTATACATGTTTAGTGCTATTTTGATGGTGAATACCTTTGACTCAAAACTGCTCACTTTGCTCATATGTCCATATTTCGTATTCGGTGATCAGTTTGAGCCTTTGCTATATGAGTGCTTAGTTGTGTCATTGGAGTTATTCTGTTTAGAGCATCTTTGCATTCTTTGAATATATGCCTGAAGCTGCTAACCTGCATTTTTGACTCATATGCATTTTGGAAGGGGAGAACTTCTCTTGTTGGTACGGAGAACTTCTCTGCTTGGCACTACTTGATGGTGCATTTTCTGAGGGGAGAAACTTTGCACATTGCCTGTTGATGCCTTTTCTTGATAAGTGCATTTTCGACAAAGGGGGGAGAAAAATGACAAATCATGTGTTCCCCGAACGTTTGACTAAGGGGGGAGAAATATTGCAAATCATATGCTTCCCGCGTGTTCAACTAAGGGGGAGTTTTCCTGGTTGCTTGCACTTTTCGAGAGGGAGTTTGCTAGTTGTGTTGAGCTTTCGCCTCTTTCTTGAGGGACTAGCATTTTTGCTGCTTCTTGTTGGCCGTAAGGCATGGTATCGAGCTTTCTTTGCTAGTTGTCTTGAGCCTCTGTGCCTCTATCTTGAGGGACTAGCACCTTGCTCCGATTTTCCAATTGGTATTTGCTAGCGGTGTTGAGCCTGTTCTACCTCTTCTTGAGTGCTAGCGTTGCTTTGCTTGGTTGCGTCGAGCCGTTGCCCATGTCTTTGGGGACGAAGTTGTTTTGCTTCTTCCACTTGACTTCTTCGGCTTTGCAATGCTTTTGGGTCATTTGGTCGAGTTCTCTTTCTCCTTCTTCTTCCTTCTTCCTTATTATGATTTGTGTGCGTAGTTGACAATGCACTCATCAAGGGGGAGATTGTGAGATACATGGGGTGTATGCCGAGTCTCTAAGTGATGAGTGATTGCCAACGGGTTTGATCGCAGGTTCTTTGGCTTGTGTAGTGCAAGTGTCGAGCATGGAGACAGTGATCGAAGGCGAGGTGAAGGTCAAGTAGAGACGTGCCGTGCCGATGGACCGGGAGCGGTGAAGGGCGGACGAGTGAGGCTTCGACTGAGGGACCGGAGGGCCTGAGGATCAGTTGTGGTGGCTGACAGCCTGGGACAGCGACGAGCGGAGACTTGCGGGGCACGGTGTTGCTCGGGTCGAGGACCTGGGGACACGTGTCAGTGGACGGGGTGCACGGGTGGTGCATCCCTCTTCAGCTCCGGTTTGGTGGTTGAGCAGAGAAAAAACCACCGGGTGGATGGTTTCTAGTTTGGGCCACAAACCTGGGCGCGCTATGGGTTTCCGAGTTTGGGCCACAAAACTCGGGCTGAGGACGGTTTCCAGGTTTGGGCCTCAAAACCTGGGCGCTGCGGGTTTCTGATTTTGGGCCACAAAACTCAGGCGACGGACTTGGAGGCTGGTTTCCCGGTTTGGGCCTCAAAACCGGGGGTTGGAGTGAAAGCCTGGTTTTCCGATTTCGGCCACAAAACCGGGGGTGCACAGCGAGGGCGGCACGTGGCGGTAATCGGGAGGTTGCATCGAGGCGAAGCTACGAGTTGTGCGGGCGTGGCCGTCGGATCAACACTATCTTCGAGTTGGTCCAGAATAACCCTAGGGTTTAGCTGGTTCGCTCTGTAATTAGTTAGGGGTAGAGTGAATGGAATTAGGAATAGTTAGAATTAGGATAAGTAGGGGGAGACACCCACCTCCCCTCTATCTCAGTCATTTGCTCTTGCTTTCTAGGGTTTCCTGTTCTCCCACATCCCTGCTGTAGCTACTGAGATCCGCAGAGAACCATACCTCTGTGTACTTGAGATTTTGAGGAAGTGAGGCCGTAACCTCACTATCGTAGCGTGTGTTTGCGCTATGGTTGCAGATTGATGTGTTGATTCGCGTTTTGGTTCGTGTTCTTCGCGTTCTTCGTTTCTCCGCGATTTTCCCGTCACTCGATCTCCTCTTCTAGTGCATCTTTGCAAAATCCGTTTGAATCATTTTGTTCGTTTCATTGAGGAGGTCTTTTTGACCAAAGGAATTCATCTAACTCTCATGAACGAATAGATTGGGACGATTTCGTTTTCGTGGCGCTTTTTTGGTTCATCCACCTTCCCTTTTGATTTCCCGTTGATTGAGTTTATTTGAGCGGATGATTCTTGGGGATAGTCTCCTAACTACCCCGTGATCATCTTCTCCAAGTTTGGGAACTTGGGATTTTGGTTTGAATCGATTTGGGAAAGATTTGAGTTGAGGGCGACCAAAATTGTCCACTGGGACTTGGCAGACAGTCCGCGTGGTCAGGCGCGGACAGTCCGCGCGTCGGGGACAAGCCTGACCAGTGGCTCAGCTCTTCGGCTGTTTGGCCTTTTACTTGACCGGCGGACAGTCCGCAGGTATAAACCGCGGACAGTCCGGGACTGTTCAGGGGACTTGCAGCATCGCTACTGTTTTTGGCGATTTGCCGGCGGACAATCCGCCACTGGTTCGCGGACAGTCCGGCCTTGTGCGGACAGTCCGGGGCTTCAGGTCCGGACAGTCCGGGAATCGCCTGAAGCTTTCGGTTTAGTGCGTTTGCTCTCCCGGCTTCTTCGCTTGGTTCCGGACTTCTCGTTTGGCCCTTGAGTTCACCAAGGAACCTATCTAGGTATCTTTGCTACTTGTTAGCATCGGTATTGGGGATTTCTCGACGTAGCCGTCTATCTACGTTCGGGACTTGGTTTTCAAAGGAGGAACTTGAGCCGGAGCTTTTGGTCCTTGGCAGTGCCGGAGCCTTTTGGTGTTTTGCTTGAGCTTTGTGGTGCTCCGCTGTGATCCTAGGGATCATCCACCCTCTTCCAAGGGTCGTGAGCATCACGGTTTCGGTTGGTGCTTCTCGGGGGTTGATTTTGGGACACTTGGCCAAAGTTTCGAGAGAAATTTGATTGCCTCCCATTCACCCCCCCTCTGGTCGCCTTGCTTTTGCATTCTCGGTCCTTCAGCTTTCAACCTCTCGCAATCACTTGCTGAATTTTAAACTTGTGTAATTTCACCGCTGCAACTCCGATTATCATCCGAAATCACAAGTGTATGTTTCATTCTAAAGCATGATGATTGAACTTTGCTAGGGGTAGTTCACCTTGTTATACATGCTTAGCACTTGCCTGAGTTCCTGTCTATACATGCTTAGTGCTATTTTGATGGTGAATACCTTTTTGGCCAAAAACTGCTAACTGTGCTCACTTGTTCATATTTTGTATGTGGTGATCAGTTTGAGCCTTTGCTAGCTTGATATGGATGTTGTTGAGTCATCGGATCAGAACTGTGTAGAGCATCTTTGCATTCTATTGACTATATTCCTGAAGCTGCTAACTTGCATTTTGACTCATATGCATTTTGAAGGGGAAGAAATTTGCTTATTGGCACTTTTGATGGTGCATTTTCTAAGGGGAAGAGTTTTTACACTATGGTGCATTCTTTGCTTGATGGTGCATGTAACACCCCAGGTGTTCGCCGTCAGTTGAGCAGTCAGTTAAGCACAGACCTGATATATCAAGTGACGATGAAGAACTAAATTCAAGGATAGTCAGTGATGACTAAAGTGTCAGGATGAATCTTAGAGGCAGAACCTTCGTTTGAATTATTCGGAATAATTAATGGAGCCAGTTAATAATGATCGCCAATTTATGAATTTTCAGGGTTTATTCTAAACCTAGATTTTTCATAAAACCCACCTCTGTCCTATCTATAGTAACTGGTGAAAAAGTTTTGTGAGTTAAGTTTGGAATCAAAAAGTCACATGAAATGACAAGTCGCAGCTTTGCCAGTATGACTTATTAACAGAAGAAAATCATTAGGGTTCAACCAAGTGTTGCAGTTATGCCCAATCAACTGTATATGAACTCACGTCAAAAGTTGTGAAGTTCTGAGTTGAGCAGATATCCAGAAAATGTCCCTGACGATGAGAAACCTAATTCGGATCCTACCGGGTGACTACTTTGACCGGCGTTGAACGGTATTTCTGGATGTTCGCATGTCAGTGCGCCTTACACGAAAGTTGTAGTACAGATCGAGAGGAACAAATTTCGTTTTATGGCCGAGACCTGGATTGTGTCGAAAATAGTGAAAACGAGCTCGGAAGATGGAGTAGAATGCAATTTTCAGGTTCCAGAAAACAGTCAAGTCTGTACCGCGAAATTGGAATTTCGGTCGGCCTAACGATCGGTTACCGGGCAAACCGTTGGGAATTTGACCAAGGCCTTAAATGAAAGTCGGAATACTCGGCGAGACGACGACAACAAAATCAGTTTCATCGAAATCGGAGTCCGTTTGAGCAGTGTTCGCAATTTTGGAACTTGACCAAAAGTTTTCGGAAACTTGCCAAATTGGGAAAGAAATTTAGGAAAGAAATTGCCGAGCTCCTTCTAATGCCGTGCCAATAAAAGGATCGACCTCCGGCCTCATCCCCATCCTCCTCTCGCGCAAAAAAAAGAGGGCGACACCGAGCCTTCCTTCTCCCCGGTCTACTCGCTCCCTCTTCCGCTCTGCTCTCCATGGCCGACGAGTAAAACCAGCAGCCCTCCAGCCATGGCCGGCCTCCTTCCAGTCCTCCTCTCCAGCAAGAACAACAGCAGGCACCTCCTTGTTCCTTTCCTCCTTTTTCCCTTCCCCTTTTCTCCGTGGGCGCGCCGTTCTTTCTGCGCGCAGAAGCGCGCCCCTCCTTGCGTACCGGCTCACAGGCCACTGACAGTAAGCCGGCTAGCAGCAGCAGCGCCAAAGGCAGCGAGCAGCAAGCAGGGCGCCCGGCAACCAGCCCCCAAGCAGCGCCCTCAAACCCTAGGCCAGCAAGCCAATTTCCCCTCCCGGCACCGACCTCCGTCGTCCTCGTCGTTTTCTTCGTGAAAACCATGGCAAGGACCATCTAGTAAAGCTGGAACTCTTTATAGGTGTTTTTGTGTAAAGCTACATGACTCATTAGATTTACTAACAAATCCTTTAATGATTTATGCAAATCCAGGAGTCCCCAGTGCAAAAACAGTTTCTTTATTGCGTTTTGTTTAATTGATAAATCTGGCTGAAATTTGTAAATTGCATAATAAGTTGTATGTTTGTCCAAAAATTGCAAGTGAGCACTTTTTGGAACCCTTGTGAGTAGATATGTCCAGTGGTTGCATAATAAGTGGGTTGTTAGTGTAAAGTTTCTGCTGTGGTGATTTATTTATGTTAAATAGGCTTAAATAGGGAGAAAATAATATCTGCTGTTATGTTGCATGAAATGATGCGAAATTTTTATGGTAGGCTCCTCTCGTCATGTGTGTGCTGTCATAAAAAATTCAGAATTTTTAGTGCATGTATAAATTAGTTATGAATTTATCTTGCTTTCAGCTTATTAAATGCAATTAAAAATGATGATTTGTGATAAATGTTTGCATGTAAAAATAGAAAAGGTGGTTCCACTGGCTTTCTATTGTGTTGCTGTTGCTTAGGTAATTTTATTATGGCTAGATGTTGTGCAAGCATAGAGTTTAGATTTATCTTCTCTCTATGTTTCATTTCGGCATTTTTGACAGTTTATAGGGCTTAAATAGTTGCCCCTTGTAAATAATGTTTTCTGTAAAACTTGTCTATATCAAAGTCGTAGATAACATACATATCTAGTTTGTGTAAAGTTTCATGATTTTTAGACAAATGGATTATGAGTTATATCTGTTTAAAGTTCAGTTTCAAAAATGTTTGCTCTTGTTTATGCCTAGATCAGATTCTGTGAATGTAATTATTTCACCCTATTAACTTGTGAATCATGTTGAGATGTTTAAAGATGATTTGTAGGGAATTTCATAAGATTTCCAGAATGTCTTGTTGTGTGTCATTTAGAGTAGTGTAGCTCTAGTTGTGGTTTAATTACTTAGCTGCTGTGTGTATGTCCAGTCCTGCTGAATGGCTGCAGAGACAGTTTCTAGTGTGGTAATGATTTCGTGTTGTAGAAATTTTTTCTGTAGATATGGTCTATACAAAAGTGGGAGATAACTTGCTCGTCTTACTTGTCCTAAAATTTCATGATTTTAGGCCAAGTGGTTTAGGAGTTATAGTTTTTAGAAGTTCACTGTCAGGATTTGCAGATTTTCAGTGCAGAGCTAATAAAGTGAATTGTTTGGCTAATTAAACTTGTGAATCATGTGTTATGTTTATATAAAAGTTGTAGTAATTTTCATAATCTTTCTAAATTATCTTAGATCATGTTTGTTAGAGTTCTATAACTTGAGTTATAGCTGTTTTAGTGTAGATGGGTAAATCTGTCCAAGTCTGGACAGAGGTGCCTAATTATACTAATTAGACCTTGTTAACATGTGAATAATCTTAAGATGATTATAGATGATTTGTATAAAACTTAATAATCTTTCTAAAGAGTCTATGGACAAGTTCTCAGGTATTATAAATCTTTAATTATGGTTGTCCTAAGTTACTGTTGTTGATGTGTGGCTAGTTCTGTCCAAGTGTGGACAGAGCTGCACTAATCATGTTGTTTGACCTTGTTAATGATTGACTCACCTTGAGCTAACAATAATAAAGATTTAGATAATCTTGTAAGCTTTCTGGAATATCTAATTGCATGCTCATGTGATGTTTGTTTCTTGAGTTATGCTTCTCTGAAGTTCTGTCAGCTTTTCTGTCCAAAAATTGGACGGAGCTGCTTTGCCTCTGTTTTTGACCAGGCTTAACCTCATGATTTATGCCTTTATGTTGAATAGCAAAGTGTTGTAGGCAAGCTTGTTAGCTTTTTAGAAAGTCTTAGTTTTCCCTGTTTGGATGTTTGTAGCTCGAGTTATGTTTAAATTAGTGGACACTGTGTCTTGCTGTCCAGATTTGGTATATGACCGAAATTGCTTGCTTTAGTTTGATGATTGCTTATGTGAAATAGTTGGTAAATGCTTTGTGTTGTTTGTCTTGTGGTTTGTTTCGTAAGTATTTACCTTGCATTCATATGCTTGCATTGTGCCCTCATGCTAGGTACGCTAGATAATGAATGCTGAAGTGAAGTGCGTGATGAGGGAGCTAAGCCCGAAGATGGTGACTGGATGGTCATCCCAAAGAAGGTGTTTTGGCGAGCCCCACAGTTCCTGGAGCGGTGATGTCTCCGAGTTGGTGCCAACTAACACTAGCATAAGTGTTGTTTCCCAGGCAAGCCCCGGAGCATTCTAGTTCTCCTACCAATCTTTTATAAATGTAATCGAGTCAATATAATGATTGTTGCATTAAATTATAGGAGTTGAATGATACCGTTGATGCATTACTTACTTATCGTTGTCCACCAGTAATTATTATCTTGATATCCCTGCTAGGTCTAGACTTGATTATATGCTTAGCCCTGCTTAGACCGGTAAAAGTCGGGTGATTTTCTGTCTCCCGCATATAGGTGGATACTGATCATGATTAGCCTGTGCTATCATGGAGATAACCATGTGATAATTAATTTGTGACAGAGGCGGGATGTAAGAGCAGCAGGGCATGGGTTCTGTGTGCTAGTAGTCTCCCGTCTGTGTCGCATAGGACCCGTTCGGAATGTCCCTTCAGTCAATTGAACGTGTCGATCACTTAACGGTGTAGGTCTTGAGTCCCTCCCGCGAAGCCGAGTAAGGTTATTCGAGCCGGTGATGGAGATGTTGACGCCTAACACCTAGGGCCTCAGCTGTACCGTGGGCAACTATTCTGATCAACCTGGCATGGTCCGAGGGCAGGCAGGGCCTGATCGACCTGGCATGACCGTGGGCAGTTATAGCTTGAGCGACCTGGCACTGAGATAACCACCCCGGTGTAGAAGGCCCCATGGCCGTCCCGCGCGTTGTGTTCTCGAATCTCCTGACTGGTAGCTTCCGACTACCGTGGCTGGATGTGCCGGGCGAGTGTGAGACATTTTATCCCCAGCTGGGTAGGAATCGATTATAATCGCCATCGCTCCTGACAGTGAGCAATTGACTGTAGATCATCGCCCGTAGAACTTATGGAACTAAAGATGGTTATGATGTTGAATCTGAAAGGCTATTGATGAAATAGTCACTCTTGCTTGATTAATTACCCAAGTGATTGCTCTAGATCAGGTGCAAATCTAGTTAATCAGGTTGATTACATAAAATTGACTGCTAATACTCTAATGATGATTATTTAATAATGAAAATGCTTTTATGCAAAAAGTTAAGTATGGCCAACCCCAGATACAGCCTTGCATACTCCTTGGTGTCACTTTATTTCTGGTTTATGACGGTAAGTCTAGCTGAGTACATTCTAGTACTCAGGGTTTATCCCACCTTGTTGCAGGTGAAGGTTAGGCCTGCCGAAAGGTGATGGCCAGTGCCGGTGGGCTCGGCAGTTCCATATTTCTTCTCTATGCTGTTGTTGGAGGATGTCACTCAAGCTAGCAAAGTATTTCAACTTATATTATGGTATTCATTTCAAAGCTATTTGTTCTTCTAAATTAAGTGGAACTCAACTTGTATTATTATTTGTGAACTCTATTGTAAATATATTTCCGCTGCAAAGCTCCGTGACATGATTTGTATTTGCTTGACCATGCGATCTTGGTTAAGATGTTGGAAATGTTTTGAAATCCTTCGAGATTTCCGGACTACCGGGGGTTTATATGGGCTCAAGTGTGCTAATTCAGCTGCTTCGGCAGAGGTTTTCGCACTTGTGCTCTTATAAATTGGTCGGTTCTGCTACAACTGCATCGGAGCAAGGTTAAGCATAATACTGTCATGTGCATGGTTTTAAAACAAAGTTTTGTTTTGAAAAGCCTATTTTATCTAAAAATCTTTAGCTAGTAGGCAAGTTTGTCAAAACCTAATTTGTAAACTATTTGCTAGCAACAATCTCCAGTTATGCCCAACTTAGGACTTTCAGGTGGCTTAGTTAAGTAATACTAACTTTGGGGTTTTTACTTTCTCGCAACGACACAGACTCGACTCAAAAGGTACGTGTAGATGACCGCACTATGCTACCCATGTGGTCTAATGTTGGAGGTAGCCCTCACATATGATGTACTCATATTTTGGGGTAGTTGAATTTTTTTATGCAACGTCGCACCTACGCTCAGGTAAGTGTGAGTTATGAGAGTATGACCAACACACGTTGGTCTAGGGAAGTGCTAGTTTGGTACTGGAGCTTGTACTCGTTAAGCACATTGGTACAAGTGAAGGTATTTAATTGCGGGTAGATTTAGGAACTGGGTAGAGTAATGTTAAGTGAGAGCATGATCGGACAACCGCCATCTAGGGGTGTGCTATTGGTATTGGATTATATATGTCACTACTAGGAACAGGCCTTTGGACGATCCACCAACCGAGCTTTAGTCCCGGAAAAATTTGCGTCCGGGCTAAAGACTTTTAGTCCCGGTTGGTATTACCAACCGGGGCTAAAGGTGAATCTTTAGCCCCGGTTGGTATTATCAACGGAACTAAAGGTCCTGGACCTTTAGTCCCGGTTGGTAATACCAACCGAGGCTAAAGGGTCACCCTTTAGCCCCGGGTGTGGTGGTACCACCGGGGCTAAAGGTCCTTTTAGCCCCGGTTGGTGGTTACCAACCGGGCTAAAATTCCTTCCCCGAGTGGATTCAAAGGAAAACGTCTAGAACTACATCACGTGGGTTGCGTAGCTCAGTTGGTAGACGTGCCTGAGGCAGATGTGCTGAGTTCGAATCTCACACAACACACATTTATTTTTTTCCTCTGGACCTTTAGCCCCGTTTGAAAGCAACCGGGACTAAAGGCCGGGACCTTTGTCCCGGATTCTTAGCCCCGGTTGAACATACCCGGGGCTAAAGCCCATTTCAACCCGGGGCTAAAGGCCCTTTCTCTACTAGTGTGTGTTACACATAGGTATATATGAAGGTACTTAATTGTGGGTATACTTATATTCGGGTAGTTAGTGCTACATATATGTATTGGGTATGCATATATGAGAGTACTTAGATTTAAATTCCTGCAATTTATTTATATCTATTGTGGGAAATGGGTTGAAATGAGATTTTCTACAGGTACGCTAACCGCGAATGCGTATGCATAGTTGACGACTAGTTATATCGAGAGTGCGTGTTATGCCACCGACCTAGAACGTGATTGTTCGCCTCATGCTGGCATTTGAAAGGATGTAGGACGAGCATACATCTTGTTGTGCATTGCTCATGAACATGCTTCTCTCACCTTTGTTCTAATAATGAACAACTTGTTGTCCGGTGTGACTAAAGTAATGATAAACATGATGGTTGTTTTGCTTAAACAAAATGCTTCCCCACCCTTGTTCCTGTAAGGGTAAAGTTTTTTGTGAACTAGTGCTTCTATGTGATGTGCTAGATTACTTGTAAAAGTTAGAAATAATTTTTTTTATTTGATAAGATAGTTTCCCCCCAAATTAGATGTAATATGGTCTTGTTCTTGATGGTTAGTAGGGTGCAATGTTTCATATGGGTGCTTTCATGTTAGCTAAATGAATGATTGCTTATTATAGGCTAGAGTAAATACCTGTATGATGTTGTCTAGATAACCCTGCTAGCTCAAAATCATGATGGTGTGTTGTCTTACTCGGCTTGATGCTTTCTAGAAAAGTAGTTAGACAATAGCTTCTAATTGCTAAAAGTTTTCCCTATGTCGAAAGGTCTTGTAGTAACTAAATGGCTTGTGTGTTGTTATCCTGCTTGTGTGGCACAACTATGCAAGTTTGTAATCCTATGCCTTGAACTAAGAAAACTCCCTTTGGGTGAAGCCCAATTGAATTAGTTTTTGTTTTAAAATGCTCTACCTAAAGAAACAATAAAACTTACTGTTTGAAACTGTTTTGTAGGCAGTTTTGTTTGGACATGCTAAGTGCTTCCTAAACATGTAATTCTAGTTTTGTTAGCTTTAACATGCTTCAGCAAGGAAATGTACTAAAACATGTTGTTTAGTTGCTTTTTATGCTATAATAATGAAATTCTGTTTCAGGCTTATTTCTTGCAAACATGAGAACTAGAGTTTATATGAATTAAAGTCTGAAAACCAATTTTCATACCTCACTAGTATCATGTTGCTACAAGGAAAATGTGAAATTTGTTGTTTGGCAACCTTAAATAACATAAACTTGTTTAAGTTGTTGTAGGCATGTTGCTTGCTAAGAATTGTGTAGGCTGTTTTACTTACTCAAATATGTTGAAATGCTAGTAATAGCCTACTAAATGCATGAGTGGGCTGACATAATCTTCCTAGAATTCTCTGGAATTAGATTGAAACAGCTATATGTCTCACCTTGCTAAAGTAGGTAAATTGACAAGTGCATGCAAGAAATTTAATTGGGTTAATCATGAACTGTCTAGCATGTTTAAGATGTATACAAACTGTTTTTCATACATGGTTATGCCTAGAATTATGTTTTTATGTGCATCATGCCTGTAATTGCTCCCTAATCTAGCTTTAATTTGTACTAGCTCATAGGCTTGTGATAACTAAAATGCTTGCAACTGATTTATGTGGCTGCAATATTAGCTTTTCTAACATGTTTAGAATGTTTTCAAAATGTTGTTATGCTTGATTGTACCCTAAAATCAAGTTGTTGCATGCTGCTTGTTAGTTGTTGCTACCTAGTGTCTGTTTATTCCTTCTTGGAATGTAGGCTATGCATAAGTTGTTGCTTGCTGTTAGTTTCATATGCTAAATAAGTGAGTTGTATCTTAAAATTGTGATCTGCCTAAAGTTAACAAACAAGTATGCTATAGTTTGCTTGTATGTTTGCTCCTAAATAGAGAGTTGTGCTCCAATCTAGTAAACAGGAAATAAAATAATGACAACCTCTGTTTACCATGTTTTGCATGTCTATGCTCGCTTGAGTGCTATAGATAGATGCTTCTCTAGTTTGAGCTTGGTGGTTAGTGTTGATTGCTTAATCTGATTGTTTGTGTGATCCAAATGCTTGTTAAGGCTGTGTGTAGATGTGTTGTTATCTAAGTGATGCCTTGGTTAATCAACCTTTGTCCTCAGTGAGTACATGAGTGGTTTGTTGAGCCTTTGTTTCCCAAGCCCTCTTGACCTTCCGAGATGTCTTTAGTTGAACCCTTGTTGCTTAAAGGCCCGTGTTTGTGTGTCTGGTTTTGATGGTCTGGTATGCTTGTGTCGAACACCTATACCTATGCCTGTCCATGCCTTTCTGTTGGACCAGTTGGACCTAGTTAGCCTCTCCAAATCCTAGTTCCAAACTGTGGTATGCCTATTCTTGTTGTGTATCCATGTCTCTAACCAACCTGTGGATCCATGTTTGGCCTTAGAGTGTTGCCTAAACCCTAGATGCTTGGTACCCTTTGCCGTAGGCCCTTGCTTGTTGACCAGCCAAGTTTAGTTCCTGTTAACCCCAGCCTTTGCCATGAGTTTGGCTTGCCCAGTTGTGGATACCATGCCCCAAGCCTATGTATCCCCTCGGTTGCTCTTTTGTTGCTGCTTGGCCAAATCAAGTCCATGAAATCTTTCATCTTGTCGTGACCTCGATGTGCACCAGACGAATCCTTGTTGTCTTGTGCCATGTTTTATCCTTGAAATCACCTCCTTGTTGATTTCCAAACCTTGTGATCATCCTTGTTTTGCTCGCTTATGCTTGCATGTGATGCCTATCCATGCAAGATTTATCTACGTCATGTGGGATTTCTCACTGGTAGTGGATTCTGAAGGACCGAGAATGCAAAAGAAAGGCGACCAGTGGGGGGGTGAATGGGAGCCAATCAAATTTCTCTCGAAACTTTGGCCAAATGTCCCAAAATCAACCCCGAGAAGCAACGACCGAAACCGTGATGCTCACGACCCTTGGAAGAGGGTGGATGATCCCTAGGATCACAGCGGAGCACCACAAAGCTCAAGCAAACCAAAGACCAAAAGCTCCGGCTCAAGTTCTCCCTTTGAAAACCGAGTCTCGAACGTAGATTGGAGGCTACGTCGAGAAATCCCTAAATACCAATACTAACAAGTAGCAAAGATACCTAGAAATGTTTCTTGATTAACTCTAGGGCCAAACGAGAAGTCCGAAAACAAGCGGAAAAGCAGGGACGGCGAATGCACTGAAAAGCACCCTTCAGCAGGGTCCCGGACTGTCCGAACCTAGAGTCCTGGACTGTCGCCCAAGGCCGGACTGTCCGCGCTCTGGTGGCGGACTACCGGTCAAAAGTGCAAAAACGCACTGCTGCTGATGTGTCCCTGGGAAGTCCCGGACTGTCCGCGACCAACACCTGCGCACTGTCCGCCGTCGAGAAAAAGGACAAACGGCCGAAGACCGCAGCCACGAACTCGGCTCGTCCCGACCCATGGACTGTCCGCGGCTAGGGTGGCGGACTGTCCGCCAACACCCAGTGAGGGCGATTTGGTCGCCCTTCACACAAATCATCCCCCAAATCAAACCTCCAAATCGATTCAAACCAAAACTCCCTTGATCCCAAACTTGGAGAAGATGACACTGATTTTGTAGAGTAGGAGACTATCCTCAAGAAATCATCCGCTCAAATCAACTCAATCAACGGGAAATCGAGAGGGAAGGTGGATGAACCGAAAAAGCGCCACGAAAACGAATCGTCCCGATTATCGTTCATGAGGAGTTGGATGAATTCCTTTGGTCAAAATGACCTCCTCATGGAACGAACAAAATGATTCAAACGGATTTTCGCAAAGACACATAGAGAGGGAGTCGAGCGATGGGAAACAGGAGAAACGAAGAACACGAACCAAAACGGAATCAACACATCGATCTGCAGCCGTAGCGCAAACACACGCTACAATGGTGAGGTTACGGCCTCACTTCTCTCAAAATCAACAGTACACAGAGGGCAAGTCTCTATGTGGATCTCAGCTAGCTACAGCAGGGGATTGGGAGAGCAGGAAACCCTAGATAGCAAGAGCAAATGACTGAGATGTCTAACTGAGATAGATGGGGAGGAGGGTGTCTCCCTCTACTTATCCTAATTCTAACCTAACCTAATTCCTACTCTACCCTCTCTAATTATAGAGCGAAACCAGCTAAACCCTAGGTTATTCTGGACCAACTCGAAGATAGTTGTGATCCGACGGCCACGCCCGCACAACTTGTAGCGTCGCCCGACGGGACCTCCGATTGCCGCCACGTGCCGCCGCGCTCTTGCACCCCCGGTTTTGTGGCCGAAACCGGGAAACCAGGATTTTCACGCCATCCCCCGGTTTTGAGGCCAAACCGGGAAACCAGCCTCAGCCTGAGTTTGTGGCCAAACTCGGAAACCCGCCGCACGCCCAGGTTTTGTGGCCCAAACCTGGAAACCGTCCACCCGGTGGTTTTTCTCTGGCTCAACCACCAACCGGAGCTGTAGAGGGGATGCACCGCCTGTGCACCCCATCCACCGACACGTGTCCCCAGGTCCTCGACCCGAGCAACACCATGCCCCGCAAGTCTTCGCTCGTCGCTGTCCTAGGCTGCCAGCCAGCACAGCTGATCCTCAGGCCACGGTCCCTCAGTCCAAGCCTCACGTCCGCCCTTCACCGCTCCCGGCCGTCGGCACGGCATCTCTCTTGACCTTCACCTTGCCCTCGATCACTGTCTCCATGCTCGACACCTGCACAACACAAGCCAAAGAACCTGCGATCAAACCCGTTGACAATCACTCATCACTCAGAGACTCGGCATACAACCATGTATCCGCAATCTCCCCTTGATGAGTGCATTGTCAACTACACACACAAATCATAATGAGAAGAAGAAAGGAAGAAGGAGAAGAGAGAACTCAACCAAATGACACAAAGCATAGCAAAGCTGAAAAAGGTCAAGTGGAAGAAGCAAAACAACTTGGTCCCCAAAGACATGGGCAACGGCTCGATGCAACCAAGCAAAGCAAAGCTAGCCCTCAAGAAGAGGTAGAACAGGCTCAACACGCTAGCAAATACCAATTGGAAAATCGGAGCAAGGTGCTAGTCCCTCAAGATAGAGGCACATAAGCTCAACACAACTGGCGAAGAAGGATCACTCCGAATAAAACACGCTCCAAATCAATCGAAATCAAATGCCCTAAAAACTGTTTGCTAGTCCCTCAAGATAGAGGCGAAGGCTCAACACAACTAGCAAACTCCCCCTCGAAAAGTGCAAGCAACTAGGAAAAACTCCCCTTAGCTGAACACACGGGAAGCACATGATTTGTCATCTTTTGTCATTTTTCTCCCCCTTAGTTGAAATGCACTAATGAAGTAAAAAACTCTCCCCATCAGAAACTGCACCAACAAAAGTGCCAACAAGGGAGGTTCTCCCCCTTCCAACATGCATATGAGTCAGAATGCAAGTTAGCAGCTTCAGGAATATAGTCAAAAGAATGCAAAGATGCTCTAAATAGTATAGCTCCAATGACACAACTAAGCACTCATATAGCAAAGGCTCAAACTGATCACAGAATACGAAATATGAACATATGAGCAAAGTGAGCAGTTTTGAGTCAAAAGATAGTCACCATCAAAATAGCACTACATATGTATAGACAGGAATCCAAACAAGTGCTAAACATGTATACAAGGTGAACTACCCCTAGCAAAGTTCAATCATCATGCTTAAGAATGAAACATACACTTGTGATTTCAGTTTGGATCGGAGTTGCAGCGGTGAAATTACACAAGTTTAAATTCAGCATGTGATTGCGAGAGGTTGAAAGCTTGTCATTGCCTAACTTTTCAACCGAGCGAAGCCTATGCCGAAGCAATCAGAAGCTTACAGCTACGGTTTCGGTCATACACTACACGGCTCAAGTTTAACTCAAAGTGCAATGAGAAACAGTCTCGATACCGTGATGTGTTGACAAGCCATCCCATCTCGATCTTTTCAATTCACTTAAAAACTTGGTTCAAAATTTTAAACAGAATATGAGCAGACCAAGCAAGTGAAAGACTCAGAACTAGAGACATAGCAACCTAGCATATATGAAAAGCACGAATGGACTCAACACATCCTACACATGCTAGTTGCATATCTCAATGGTGAACATTTTCAGTTTTAAGTTCATTAAGCAAAATTCACCATTCCAAAATAGCTCAGCTCACAACATGTACTAGTGATCAGAAAGAGCATAAGCTACAAGCATCATCATAAGCATCAGAGCATACTACATAGAGCATAGTTACATTCTAATGATTATAAACATGAAGCTCAAAATGTAAATGCGTATGCTAAAATGCAAAAGGAAAGAAAGACAAACAAAAAGAGTCAATCTATATACAAGATCCAAAATGTTTCCCCCAACTAAAAGGGAAACACACACCAAGCTCACCCCTCAACCGATTAAAGGTTGATTCGTCTAAAGGCTTGGTGAAATATATCGGCCAACTGATGATGAGTATCGACATGGCGAAGGTCGATATCACCCTTCTCCTGGTGGTCACGCAAAAATGAAAGCACACATCAATGTGTTTGGTTTTTGAGTGAAGCACGGGGTTCTTAGCAACGCTAATAGCACTCGTGCTGTCACAAAGCAAAGGTACGCGAGAAAAGCTTAGACCAAAATCACGCAAAGTGGCCATCATCCAAAGCAACTGGGAACAGCAGCTAGCCGCAGCAACATATTCAGCCTCTGTGGTAGACTGAGCGACACTAGACTGCTTGCGAGAAGACCACGATACAAGAGAAGAACCAATAAACTGGCAAGTCCCAGAAGTGGACTTGCGCTCAATACGGCAACCAGCAAAATCGGCATCCGAATAACCGCAAAGGGAGAGGGTGGAGGAAGCAGAATACCAAATCCCGAACTCAGGTGTGAAACGAAGGTACCTGAAAATGCGCTTCACCGCCTGACGGTGAGAAGTGCGCGGTGACGCCTGAAAGCACGCGCACAGACACAGCGAACTGGATGTCCGGGCGTGTCGCCGTCAGGTAGAGCAGCGACCTGATCATGCTTCGGTACTCCTTCTGGTCCACTGCTTCTCCATCCTTGTCCGCATCCAGGGCAGTCGTCATCGACATGGGTGTTGGAAGAGGCTTGGCCTCACCCATATCGAACCGCTTCAGCAAGTCCTTGGTGTACTTGCCCTGGTGCACAAACGTTCCCTCTCGGGATTGCTTAATTTGCAATCCGAGAAAGAAAGTCAGCTCGCCCATCATGCTCATCTCGAACTCCCTGCTCATAGTATCTGCAAACTTGGCAACCAAAGCGTGAGAAGAACCACCGAAAATGATATCATCCACGTAAATCTGGACCAAGAGAGAGTCTTTGCCGTGCTTGAGGAGAAAGAGCGTTTTATCTACACATCCCATTTTAAAACCCTTAGCAAGCAAAAAGGTTTTCAAACTATCATACCAGGCTCTAGGGGCTTGTTTCAAACCATATAAAGCTTTGTGGAGTTTAAAAACATGGTTTGGAAACTTGGGATTTTCAAAACCGGGGGTTGCTCAACATATACTTCCTCTTCTATGTAGCCGTTTAAGAAGGCACTCTTGACATCCATTTGAAAAAGTTTGAAACCTTTGGATGCAGCAAAAGCCAGAGTATCCTAATTGCCTCCAAACGAGCTACAGGAGCAAAAGTCTCCTCATAGTCTATCCCCTCCTTCTGACTATAACCCTTCGCCACAAGCCTGGCCTTGTTTCTAACAATGTGGCCATCCTCTCCTTGCTTGTTTTTGAAAACCCATTTTGTCCCAATAGGCTTACAGTCTGAGGAGGAGGAACTAGAACCCAAACCCGATTTTGCTCAAAATTTTTTTAACTCATGCATGGCATTGACCCAATCCGGATCCGTCAAAGCGTGTCCAACATCTCGGGGCTCAAAATTAGCAACAAAAGCAGAATGAGCGAAGTGAGAGATGTGCTGTGACCTGGACCGAGTGACACGTTCGTCGATGCCGCCAATCATCTGCTGAGGGGGTGTTAGCGCATGGATGTTGTCGTGGCTCCTCCCTAGAAGAAGTAAGCTCCCCCTCAACAGCAGCTGGTGCCTCCCCGGGTACAAAAGGTACGCTCGGGTGGCGGATCCCACTGCCCTAGGAAGAAGAGGTGTCGGGGCCGTGAGTCATCGTAGAAGCCGCTCTCTTTGCGGCACAGCAGGTGGAGGGGGTGCTAGGTCATCCATACCTTCAGCACCCTTGTCCTCGTCACCAAAAAGAGGCTCACACCAACCTCATGATCACCTGCACGCTCAAAACGAGAAGAAGGACAAACCATGGTCTCGTCCAAGGTGACATAAGATGTCTCCATGACTCGGTTAGTATCAAGGTTAAGTACACGATAAGCGTGTGTGAGTGCCATAACCCAAAAATACACACACCGTCAGAAGAACGAGACTCAAATTTGTCCAGGTTGCCTTTCTTCAATATAAAACAGTGGCAACCGAAGACTCTAAAGTAACTCACCTTGGGCTATCTACCAAAATGCAACTCATAAGAAGTCTTCTTCATTAAAGCTCTCAGAAAAATGCGATTTGAAATGTAGCATGCAGTGTTCATAGCTTCGGCCCAATAACGCCTAGGAGTCCTATGCTCATCAAGCATCGTCCTGGCCATCTCTACAAGGGTCCGATTCTTCCTCTCTATAACACCATTTTGGGGCGGTGTATATAGGGAAGAAAACTGATGCTCCAAACCCAAGGAGTTACAAAACTTCTCAAAATCCGAATTCTGAAATTCGGAACCATTATCACTTCTAATAGCTCGCATCGAGTTCATAAGGAACTCGTTCTGAAGACGTAAAATCAGATTGCAAGCAAAAGAGAAAGTCTCAGTCTTCTCACTCAAAAAAAGACCCACGAATATCTCGAAAAATCGTCGACAACAACCAAAACATACCACTTGCCACCAACCGAGCTCACCCGAGCTGGACCAATAAGGTCCATGTGTAAAAGCTCTCCAGGGCGCTGTGTCATGACCTTAGTCACAGGATGGTGGGGAGCGGCAACCATCTTTCCATGTCTACAAGAATGGCAAACAAGGTCCTTCTCCATCGACAACTTGGGCAATCCTCGGATTAGGCCAAGTGAACTAAGTCTTGCAAGCAAGTCGAAGCTTAAATGACCGAGCCTCCTATGCCACTTCCAAAGATCAGAGGAGGAAGGACTCGCCAAAAGATAGCGGGAAATACCAAACGACTCCGAAAAATTCGCGCGAAAGACTTTCCCAAAGGGTGAAATCAAACATACAAGATTGCCCTGAGGATCTAAAATACGACTGAGATTCGGTTTAAAACGAATGTCATAGTCATCATCAAAAAGTTGCGAAACAGAAAGCAAGTTAAAATGCAGGTTATAAACAAGAGCAACATCGCGCAACACAAAGTGCTCATTAACCCGCACCGACCGGCGAGACAACACCTTACCTTTACTATTATCGCCGAAGGTGATAAACTCCTTTCCGGCAACAGGGCTAAGGCTGGAGAACCACTTGGCGTTTCCGGTCATGTGCCTCGAAAAACCGGAATCCACCAACCAAATGTCCTCCAACCGCTTTACCTACATCAATAAAAAGACATAGGGTGAGCATACGGTTCAACACTGGGGTTAGTGAAGTAAGAAGAATACTAGTGTTGGGTCGGCTGCTCAAAAGAACAGTCAGTGTAAAAACCATTCCTAGCCTGTCTACGAAGGAAGTGATCACCACGTTTAGAAAGACGTGGTCCGCTAAGGAAAGAGCATCCATCGCGATAATCAAAACGCGGTGAAGGGAAATGCTCAACAAAGCCTCCGCCATGGGGTCCGTATCCTGCAAAGTCAGGACCCCATCGGGCACGCTCTCTACGAGGCCTACGCCTAGAAACTTGAGGTTCAGGACCTCTAGGCCTAGCATCTCTCCTCGGAGCTCTCCTCTGCCTAGGCCTGGGAACTTGAGGTTCTGGACCTTTGGGCCTAGCAGCACGCCTCTGAACATTTGGCGCATGTACATCATGGAGAGGATGGTACATGTCCACATTGTTCATATCCTTAGCACGACGCACCTCTCTCTTGCGCCTATAGCAAAACTCACACAAGTGACCGTCTCACCCACAGTACTCACAATGGTACCTCACCGCACGCAAAGGGGGTTGTTGGTACTCACGGTTGTGGGTTTGGATCGCTTTGCCCTTCTGTGGCAAAAGCTCCTCCTGGATGGGTGGCATTGTGTCCAGCTTGTTTTTGAGGTGGTTGGGTTTGGGTGCCCACTGCTGGTTCTTGGGTGGAGCTCGTGGAGGTTCTTCAAACACCCCATCCTTGGTGGTAGGCTTGACAGGCTCTTTAGGTGGAAGCTTGGTTAGTTTGGGAGTAGTGGTGGAGTTGGGCTTCTCGCATGGGTTCAGACCACTCGACTCTCCAATCTTCCCAAAAGCAGAAAGATCAACACCCTGAGCAAAACCTACACCAGGACCTCCAGCAGCTTGCTTGAATTGGGAGATCATCATCCCGAGCTGCGGCTCACTACAAGAGACCCATGACAAGATGGTCCGAAGGTATGTGTTTTCCTCCTCGGTTTGCATCTGTCCATGCTTCCCATTGGCAATCTCCATCTCCAAACCCTCACACAAAGCACACCTCATGACACAAGTGCTACCCGAGCTGGCCTTCTCAAGAGACTCAATCTTGGCATTCTTCTCTGCCAACTCGGTTTGCAAGCCAGGACAGGCCTTGCACGCACCCAACAACTGAGGCCTAGCCCGGAGCTCATCCACCTCTCCAACCAAAGCAGCATACTTACTTCTCAAAGTGAGAAGGTCAGTCATGTGCTTGGTGCATGACTCACACTCAACCTCCTCCGACACGACCACGGTGGATTTTGCAAACTCCAACTCCTTCCCCGTGTCCTCCCACTTCTGCCTAAACTCCTTGCGCTCTCTAGCGGCACGCCTAAGCAGCTTATCCTGACTAAGCTAGGCGGCAGTAAGCTTGTCGACCTCAGCAGAAAGCTCATCGTGGGTCATCGATACCTGGGAGGTGTCGTCGTCGTCGTCCCCCGAGGGGTGTGTGTTGACACTCCTTAATGGATTCACTCTAAGAATGGGTCACATAAAATAATAAACTAGTGAAAGCACGAAAGAGTGTACGGGACCTACTAACTCCACTTAACGTCAAGTTGTCATCCCCAACATGAAGCTAGCAATGTAATTATATCAGGGCACTGAATTAAGAAATAGATATTTACCCGCAAGCGCACAGATAAACATTCCCGTTGTAGAGCATTTCACCCAAGCTAGTCTCAGGTATCGTTATTTATATTTTAGCCTGGAGACTAATCAATTCAAGGTAGGATAGTATTGAAAGAACTTAACAGCATTTATCATGGCACACACTGATAACACACTACTACTATGAACAGGAAACAGGTACAGAGTAAATGATATAATTGATAAAAGATAACAGAGATCAGATCAATCAAGGATAAACTTAGAACAGTACTGCCTAGCAAGATGATGATTAGAACAGGTATTAAAGAGAAACATTCCTAAGTTAATCTAATTATAAGTCATAGCATACATTGATTAGTGCAATTATATTTAGCAATCATTGACTAGGTCACATCATATTTATAATCAAGAGGCAACTCCATAGCTAAGGTGTTAAGCAAATTAACCCTTAAACCATGAGTTAACTGAGCCATACCGAACACTATATTCGGGAGGTGGAATACAGAGGACTCAACAGGTCTGTCACACCCGCGATCTACCACTCTATCCGGAACATAGGACGCATTCGCAGATAAATAATGTATAGGCACCATGCCTACACAGCATTTATCACCCACCCGTTGTACTTTAAGATGAGCGCTATACAAACAAATGAGTATAAAACATAAAGCTGAACTATCTATGCCAAATATAATCAAAGCAAACTATAAGCATTATAACTAAGATATAATCATTGATGTCTTATCATATCAATTGTATTGCTATCTAGAACACAATAATGACAATAAAGTGAATTAGATCATCGATAAGAACTAAAGTACGAACTGAAAAGAACAAGATTATGAACTAGAAGATGAACTAGACGATGAACATGACTAGACGATGAACTAGAACATAAACAATGAAGAACAATGATGAACTAGAAGAGCAATTATGAATTAGATCCATAATGTTAATACAAGAGAGAAGATCTTGGGTTACCGAGCCTTCTCGTGACTAGATCAGGAATCCAAGCGAAGCTTGCCTCCTCTAATCCTATTCTATCTACTATTCTAGTGGATGAGTTCTAAAGCCTCCGATTGATCTCCTTTTGGTTGGTCTCTAACCCTGATGAATGAATTGCCTAAAAGCCTAATTGCCTGATTCCTCTTTGCCTGATGCTCTGGAGAGGGGGGTCAGGGGTCTGTTTATATAGCCCTGGGCGATGCACCGTGGCCCTTGGATCAAACCGACTTGAGGTACGGTCGAGATGCATCCTGGAGGTCGGTTGGGGTAGCTTGCAGAGGACGGAGCCTAGTGGGCCCAGGGGGTGACCGGTCGGTCTCCTGGTGGGACCGGTCGGTCCCACCAGTCGGCCCCTAGTGGTGTCCTTCGTCGTGGTGTCTTCTTACATCTTCTGGAGTCTTCTAGAAGTATCCCGACGTGGGGGTTACGTTATCTCCCGTCGGTTTCCTTCTATGGAAGCTATTGAACCGATTTCCTGGTTTAGTCCCTGCAGAATCATAACTCACCAAAACTCATGGAATATTGTCAGTTGAAACCCTAAATCTTTGTGGTGATTATATTCTTGCCCTTTTCATATTTATTTATCTCTTAATTATGATAGTTTAACCAGGGTCAACAACTCCCCCAAGCTTACCTTTTGCTAGTCCCTTAGCAAAAATTCATGATAAACTGAACTGTTATTATGCTCCACATATATAAAAATCTTCCTTGGTTTAGAGTTAATTATTCTGACTTTCTCATATTACCTTTAGCCGTGGAGCTTTTTGCCTTTACCTGGATCTTTAAACATTGAGAGACAGAACAATCAAGTTAAGCACTGTAACTCTAACTCTTGATCAACCTTCATTCTGGAGTTTTTATATATATTTTCAAAATAAAACTCAGAGATTCCTTTGTATGATACACTCAATCGCTCTTTTATATTTTATGATTCCTCACTGATGCAATTTTCCTTCCTTCTATGGATATATATCTGGAGCTTTAAGAAGTGGAAGCATATCTTACTAAGTCAAAGTTCAAAGTTAGGAAGACGATGTCATACTCATAGATCAAGACTTTAGAACATTTGAAATTTGTCATCTCTTGCTGGCATAATGTAATTAGAGGAACCATGAGCTATCATTCTTTTTCTCATACTTTTATCATAACTCTTTTCTCTTTCTTTTGAGGTAGTCGGACATGTCCCTTTTTATTCCGCCTTTTATACTTTTGCATAGCCCATGCCTCTAACACAATACTACTTCAGAGAGTGAATCTTTTAATAAATATTCTTGATCTCTAGAGCATGATAAATTTCTCAACCATAACTAAAAACTTAGAACAAAGCAAATATCCTTATCTAAAATCATATTAATGGCTCTAGGTAGGAATTCATGTTATGTCATACAGGATCTCATCATGTGTTTTTAATCTTTTCAAAAAGTAAATCTCCAGAACTCTAGCATCTCTAGGAATTAGATAAACAGCAGCTCAAACCTTTTATATCATATCTCACAATTATCTAGACTTTAGATCAAGCATTTGCCATCCACAGGTTTTAGGTTCAGAGTTTATTCAGAACAACTTGTCTAAACTCAAGAAAATTTAGGTTTAAACATTAAGTACTTAAAAGGCAAAGCAGCAAAAGTTCATCTTTTAAAATGTGCAAAATTAGGTTCTTATCCACCTAGAATTATTTATTATCTTTATTTGGTTTTATAAAAATTTCTATATTTATTGATCTAACTAGATGGATAAAAAGCAGTGATACTTATCGTGAGATAACGGGGTGCTCTCCCCAAACTGGATCTTGTCTTATACTTTGTCTACAGAAGTCGAGTAGACCGATAATAATTCTTGAGTCCTTCTCTTCTTCTCTTCCTGCTGAATTCAAAGATAGACAACACAACTATGGGAATGATTAGCGTTAGTGATAATATTCCTCCATATGTCCAGTTGTCTTAAAGCTCTTAAGATTATCTATGTTCTTTCTTTCCACTAAGCAGAGTTCAACAGTGTTTCTATAGTGTCTTTTTAGATTAATGGTGAGCCTTCATGTGCCCACATATTTTCGGTGTGTTTTAAATTTATTTATGAAAACTTAAAAGGATAGAGATACTTATTTGGATACATGGGGGTGCCTTCCCCCAAGCTGAATGTTGACATAGTCCACTTTGTAATGTAGCAAACTGGCAGTGTGGATATGTCCTTCCTCTATTAGAGCTTTGATTGATGTTGAGGTGTTGGGACAGTGCTCAAACAGTGGATGGAGCATTTACTTGTTCGTCAGCTTTTCTTGATCTTTCAAATCCTGTGAAACTCAAATAGACAGCAAAACTTGTGGAACAGATTAAGTAGTAGTGGTTGACCACTCAAGCCTTAGGTGTCTAGAATTTCAGTAAGATCTCTTCAATATTTATTTTTAATGTTTTTAATTTTTATGATGCAACAGAAAGATGCAATGCGATGCAGAAGTAAATATGAAAATGTATATCTATTATTTTATGCCTCCACAGAAAGTATATTCTCTCATGGGGCTTAGAATTTCCATATTTTTATTTTGTTTTCTGATGCAATTTGTAAAAATGATGCTAAAAGTAAATGGTCATACTTTATCTAACTATGCAGTGATTAATGCTAATGATTTATGGATAACTACCGAGTTACCTTCCGGCGAGGATTCGATGTTTATAGTCTATCGACAAGACTCCTTGTATGCTCTTTATTCTTCCTTAGGTGCATCAGCAGATCCTGAGGAGCCTTGATGATTGCACATCAGTAGAACTCTCTTTCTTTCTCCATACTTGCTTGACTGGTGGACTTGTCTCCTTTACTTCTTCGCCTTCATTTCTTCCAATGGGATATCTTCCACTTCTGGTAACCTCTCCTTCATAGTCAGCCCATCCATCCTTGATTTGTTGTCTCTTGTTGCGTTGGGATGTGCGACGTCTCCTTCTTGAGTGATTCTTCTTTCCCTGTACATTAGTGGCATAACTATTAAAGTAACAGCGTACCTTTTCTCTGAAGAACTGGAAGTGGATCTCTCCGGATCTCATGTAATGATGGCGCCAGTGGTGTTGAGGAAGGTCTTCCTAGGATGATATAGAATGTCATTCCTTTCCCATGTCTAGTACTACGAAGTCGGTGGTAACATAGTGGTCTTAATTTGGATCATTACATCCTTTACTACTCCCTCCGGGAATCGATAAGTTTGGTCCGCCATCTGCAGCTGCACATATGTCGAATACATAGGTCTGTTTTTATATAATTGCTCATACGTTACCTTAGGCCATTATATTGACACTTGAGCCGATGTCGCAGAACGTCTTGTGGAATGTTACTTCCTTCGAGCTTGCAATCGATGTGGGTACACCTGGGTCATCTCTCTTAGCGAGGAATGGCGATGCAAGAAGGTGGTCGTATTCTGCTTGAGCAGAGTTGACCATCCATACTGTTCTTGATGTGTTGTGTAGTCTTGTTCTCCTTCTTCTGTTTCTATTCTTCCTCTTTGATGATATGATGTTTACATCTTCGTAGAGGCATCTGAGGGAACTTGTGACACCCTAGTGTCAAGCACTGCATTAGGAACCTTATTAGCTACTCAAGAAGCATAAACAATGCATTGCATCATTTCATGTGCATAAGAGTGTTCCTTGCTTTTGTTTATTTATTTGGATTTTGATTTCTATTTGACTTGATGATTTAAGTGGATCTCTGTTTTGGCAAAGAGTTTTATAAAAATAGAGAATATTGGGTAGAGTGCTTTTCATGTTGGAGTTTTGATCTAGTTCAAAATAGTTTGTTAAATAAAAATAAGTCAAACAAAATGGTTTATATTTCAAAATTGGCTTTTATTATGTGGAGGATTTAAAAATGGTTTTAGAAAAAGTGTCCTATATGAAAGTTGTAGAGAAATATTTGGAGGAACTTTTATATTTGGGTCAAAACCTAGTTTTGAGTTTTGAAACTGTTTTTGAGTGGTCAAATTTGGAAGATTTTTGGGAAAAAGAAAAAGGAAAACGATTTCTTTCCACGCCCTCACTTTCGGCCCAACCGCCTTCTCAGCCAGCTAGCGCCCGCACCAACCCGCTCGCCGTGCGCCCGCGAGCGCCGCTCGCCCGCGCCGCGCGCCGCCCGGTCGCCCCGACCGCGGCCGCGCCGTACGCAGGCTCCGCTCGCCACGTGGCCGCCGTATCCTGCCGAGGATCCCCGCGGCCACTCCGCGGCCGATCTCTCTCCGCGCGAGCACGCAAGCAATCGCGCACAGCCACTCCCGCTCCACCTCGCCTGCCGCGCACCTCGCCGACCGCGCCGCTGCCGCGACGTCCCATCGTCGGCCCCGCCACGACCACGCTCGCCCGCCGGCCGAGGCCCCGGCCAAGCCGAGCAAAAACCCAGAGCCCCCTTCGCCCTCTCTCTCACTCGCACTCGCTCTCTCACTCTCACTCGCACTCTCGCCCGTGCATGAACACGAACCGAGCGCTCCCCGCTCGCCGCGACCACCGCCGCAACCACCCCTCTCCGTTTTGACCACCACCCTCCATCGCCGACCGATTCCTTCCGCATGCCGCTCCGCCTACGTCGTGCACACGCCGTGCGCTCGTCACCATCCCCGACCGAGCCGCGGACACCGCCCGAACCCGAAGTTCCCCCTTTCGGCCGCCGCCACCGCCAGAGGGAGCTCACCGCCGTTCTTTCATCAACCAAGCCTCCCGCGAGCCTCTTCTCCCTCCTCGAGCTTCACGAGCCAAGGCAAGGTGAGAACACCACCCAGTCTCAACGCCACCGTCTTCTACCACCCGTTTCTCCCGGCCGAGCGCCATGGCCACCGCCGCGGTCCTCTCACGTGGCCAAGCTCCCCTAGAGCCATCCAAGCCAAACCAACCCCTTGGTAGCTTCTCTAGGGTTCACGAAGCACAGCGCACACGTCAATTTAATCGGCGACCGCCGGAAACGGCGTAGCCGCGTGTTGCCGCCGTCACCATGCGCCGTCGCTCGCCGCCGGCATGCTCCAGCCGTGCGCTGGCCAAACCACCTACACCACTCGATGCGCCTCGTCGAGGCGAGTCCATCGAGCCTAGCCTCCCCGCCGGCGACCTCACCGTCGGCGAGGAATCGACGGTCAAAGCCGTCCCCTATTCCGCTCTCACCGACAGGTGGGTCCCGTTGACCCGTGGACCCCGCACGTTAGCCCCTCACTGGTCTATGGACCGGGTTCACACAGTGGCCGGGATGAATTCAAATGTTTTTATTTTTACTTTTATTTTCCAGAGATGGTTGTTATTTTTGTGTAGCTCGTTTCAAACGTCCAAATGGAGTACTTTCAATTTTGCTAGCTTGTTTATGAGTAGATCTATCATGGAAAAATATGAAAGTATTTTTGGTGTAAGTTTAAATTACTGTTTTTATTTATTCTAGTTTATATGCTTTTGTTAAGATAAATGGTTATATATGTTTTCTGGATGAGTTAATTCTTAGAAAATTTGTGTAAGTTTGTTAACATGTTTTGTACCTGTGAAAAATATATGAAGTACTGTTTATGTAGAAAAAGTCTCTGTTATGATAAAAAGTTCTTTTGGCTGATTTCTTAGAATAAATGTTAAGGTGTTTTATATGTCGAAATAAAATTTGGGAAAATTTGTGCAGTCTCTATTTATAATGTTCAAACTACTAAAAATGTAAGCATGATCTGTTATGTGAAGAAATCTGAAGTTGCTTTACCAATGTGCTCTTTTTTTGGAAATTCATATAAGGAGTAATATAATGTTTCTGTTCATGGAACTTTCTTGATAAGAATAAAATGTGAGGTAGAATCTGAGAAAAATATGAAATTGAGTTTAGCACCCTTTTCCAGTAGGTTTGTAGTTCAAGTGGTTTAAATTGCAATAGATTTGTTTATTTTGTGTAGGCTTGTATGTTTAAGCTCTGTCAACAAGATTTCTGCAGTAGAATGTTTTGAGTAGAAGAAGCCAGGAAAATTATGAAATCTGCTGTTTGACACTTTTTGGATAAGGAGCTAGTTCAAAGCACCTTCTGAGCAGTTTATTTGTTATTTTTGTATCTGCAGTTCTGTATTTTACTTTGGCTGAAATTTGTTCAGAGAAGTCCAGCAGGTGTTGTTTGCCTTCTGGAATTTTTGTGGATTTTTCTGAGTCCAGAAAAGTGCACTTGCAGTTCAAACCTAAGTTTCTTTTGAATTATTAAATAAGAAATAGGGGAATAAATGGATTTTGTTTTATGAATTAAATAAGTATTTACCTCAATGTCAAAAGTGGTTCAACAAGTTGGTTTTGTTGGTTTGCAAGAATTCTTGCTCTTCATACCTTCACATCTCGCACTCCGTATTTAATTATTTATTATTCGTCGCATGCAGTAGGATCGACACTCCCGGAGCCCGATCAGGAGACCGAAGTAAACGCCGAGCAGCAGCTCCCAGAGCTCCAGCGAGCCGAGGAAGTCGACCCCGCCAGCGACGCTAACTTGCCCGAGTGCCACTCTCACGAGGCCTCGGTCTTCACCCAAGGCAAGCCCCGGAGCATATTAAGTCTCCTATCTTTTATAATTAAATTACTTGAGTCCTTTTATATTGTGATGCATTAGGTATAGGAGTTGATTGAATCCTATTTGATGCATTATCCTCCCTTGATTATTGTTTAACCTGCCTTGTTATCCTGTTACTTTTATAATGTAGAATGGCTTAGTCTGCTTAATAAAAGTAATGGTTAAGGATATTCACGTAATACCCCTGGTGGGTATTTACCGGATCACGGTTCGGACTATATTTATCTGGAAAAGAACCTGAGTTGTAGCGAAATACGGTCGACTGGATGGCAGGGCACCAGTTTGGAAACTTGCGGCAGTCCATCCGTTGGATCGTGTAGGTTTGTATCGATGTTGGCCCTCGTTCATTTTTGAACGCGCCCTTTTACTTAGGGATATGTCGGTGCTGTAATCATCGACCCCAAAGCTGGTTAGAAGCTGTTCGGGCCGGTCTCAACCCGTGTCGTGCCCTCTAGTATGGAAATTGCGATCTGCCGCATGAGGCCATCGCCAGGTTCCAATTGGGCGGTCCGTGCGGTGAGCCGCGACGATTACCACCACGAACAAGCATCGAGCGGTTGCCCAATGCATGGACCCGACGGGAAAGTGTGGGCTGGTATTAAAGGTCTTTCACCAGCTGGTTTGGAATTCGATTCGAGTCGCCGTCTCCCCCGGTTAGTGGGAAACTATGGCGAGCTTCACCACGATACAACTCCATTTGATGTTTAAAAGGTTCAACTAAAATGTGGATAAGTCAACTGGATATGGTTGTATATTGATTGCTAGATTTAAGTGAGTGCTCTAGTACAGGTGAAACCTAGAATTAAGGAATAGGTCTAAAAGTGACAGCTCATCATTATCATTAATTACCTCTTATCTAAATTGAGCTTTTCGCAACTAAAGATCCCAACTCCACCTCAAAGGCCTTGCATACCCTTGGAGTCTTTATTTTCAGTTGGAGGGTAAGTCTAGCTGAGTACATTCCCGTACTCAGGGTTTATCCCGTTTGTTGCAGATGGCCAGGTCTACTTTGGCTATTGTAAGCACTGCCTCTACCCGGTGGAAGGTGATGTGAGGAGAAGGGCCCAGGGAGGGTCGTCCAGAAGCTCCCCTTTTTCTTTGCTGTTGGTCTGAGTTGTTGGTGGCACATTATCTTAAAAAAGAGGAGTGAGTCGTGTTGAGTCGGATTTATCAAACTATGTTTTATTTGGACCACATGTGGTGGTCGTGTTTTCAAACTTATTTCAGCTTCCGCATTTTTAAATTCAGTATTGTAATAACTCCGTTTAAGTTCGCACTCTGATGTTAAATCGGTTCATTTCCGCTGTGATGTATCTTACGAATGTAATCCTTGAACGATGCGATCCTGTATGATGTACGATGATAGAAATCCTTCGAGATTTCCGGACTACCGGGGTTATATGGGTTCAAGTACGAGTCGAAGTCAGACGGATTTGGCTAAGATAATACTTGAGCTCTTATAATCAGGACGGTTCCACCACAGAACTTTGGTAAAGTGTACGGCTCTTGAAGCTGAATCTTTCTTTGTTGCCTGTGATTGTGAAACAAATCTTGGCGTTGTCCGTGTAGATGATAGCTTTGGTTGAGCTAGGAACGGGCATCCAAGAATGATGGGTGCTCTTTCGTTTCCACCTGTTTCAATAATCATAAAGTCTGCACACACATACGAGTGTCCTACTCGTATACAAATGTCTTCTAGAATTCTCAATGGGTAGCACAGTGTCTGATCTGCAAGCTGCAAACACATGGTTGTATATAATAGAGGTGCACCATGTATTTGTTCATATATTACCCTTGGCATAATGTTGACGCTTGCTTCAAGGTCACAAACTGCTTCTTCAAAACTGTGAGGTCCAATATGAATTGGAATCACAGGTCTTCCTGGATCTCCTTCTTTGGGGCAATGGAGTCATCCATCCATTCCCTCGAAGGTCTAGGTATGAGGTGTCCTGCATCAAAGATATCTACAAGATTTGCAGTTTCTAGTTCTTTCGGATTTCCTGGAATCTTACCTTTCAGTCACAGGGACTGAAGCTGCTAGCTGAGATAATTGAGATTCTATCATCTTATTAAAGCTATGCTGATTCTTTGGCAGAAGTAAAGCTATCCATTCTAGTATTAATATTTTCAAGTAATTTATCATTGGAAGCTATCTTCTTAGACATATTATCAATAATTTTATTTTGATTAGATATCATCTCCTCAAAGGTGGTTGATTAAAAGTATTACCTTGGTAGTTACCTGAGTAATTAGGCCTTGATTGTGGGTTCATCCTTGAGCCTTTGAGGACGATAGTTGGTGATGTTGTTGATGTCTTTGCATCCTCTTGAATCTCAAGGCAGTTGCTCCTGAATGACCAGTGCCTCCACACTCTTCACATGTCATGCGAGATTCGTAGATTTGTTGGCAGTGGTTGGTGTAGAGAACTCGTGGAGTGTCTTGTCGGCCATAGTGTCAAACACTGGTGTTGCTTCTTCTTATCTGGTTAACTTCTGGTAGTGGTGCTGAGGGCCTCTTGAGTTTGTGTCTAGTTTTCCTTAGTAAAGCTTCGGCATCCTCAGTGTAGTTGTTCGGAAGTTGGAAACCAGTCATACATTACCCTGCAAAAATAATAAAGATAAACACAGCCAGGGTAAGTCTGCAAAAGTAAAGTAAGTAATTAGTGCATTATCACATGTGTGTAAATAAAATGATATGTTCTAGCTACCATTCTAAATGCTGCTAATGTAATGTCCTTTCAGTATTTATAAGATTGTAATGAAAAACCCTAGGTATCATCCCTAGTTGAATTGATGTGATCCCCGGCAACGGCGCCAGAAATGCTTGTTGACACTCCTTAATGGATTCACTCTAAGAATGGGTCACATAAAATAATAAACTAGTGAAAGCACGAAAGTGTGTACGGGACACTACTAACTCCACTTAACGTCAAGTTGTCATCCCCAACATGAAACTAGCAATGTAATTATATCAGGGCACTGAATTAAGAAATAGAATTTACCCGCAAGCGCACAGATAAACATTCCCGTTGTAGAGCATTTCACCCAAGCTAGTCTCAGGTATCGTTATTTATATTTTAGCCTGGAGACTAATCAATTCAAGGTAGGATAGTATTGAAAGAACTTAACAGCATTTATCATGGCACACACTGATAACACACTACTACTATGAACAGGAAACAGGTACAGAGTAAATGATATAATTGATAAAAGATAACAGAGATTAGATCAATCAAGGATAAACTTAGAACAGTACTGCCTAGCAAGATGATGATTAGAACAGGTATTAAAGAGAAACATTCCTAAGTTAATCTAATTATAAGTCATAGCATACATTGATTAGTGCAATTATATTTAGCAATCATTGACTAGGTCACATCATATTTATAATCAAGAGGCAACTCCATAGCTAAGGTGTTAAACAAATTAACCCTTAAACCATGAGTTAACTGAGCCATACCGAACACTATATTCGGGAGGTGGAATACAGAGGACTCAACAGGTCTGTCACACCCGCGATCTACCACTCTATCTGGAACATAGGACGCATTCGCAGATAAATAATGTATAGGCACCATGCCTACAGCATTTATCACCCACCCGTTGTACTTTAAGATGAGCGCTATACGAACATGAGTATAAACATAAAGATGAACTATCTATGTCAAATATATAATCAAAGCAAACTATAAGCATTATAACTAAGAATATAATCATTGATGTCTTAATCATATCAATTGTATTGCTATCTAGAACATAATAATGAACAATAAAGTGAATTAGATCATCGATAAGAACTAAAGTAAAAACTAGAACATGAACTAGAACAAGATTATGAACTAGAAGATGAACTAGACGATGAACATGAACTAGACGATGAACTAGAACATAAACAATGAAGAACAATGATGAACTAGAAGAGCAATTATGAATTAGATCCATAATGTTGATACAAGAGAGAAGATCTTGGGTTTACCGAGCCTTCTCGTGACTAGATCAGGAATCCAAGCGAAGCTTGCCTCCTCTAATCCTATTCTATCTACTATTCTAGGTGGATGAAGTTCTAAAGCCTCGATTGATCTCCTTCTGGTTGGTCTAACCCTGATGAATGAATTGCCTAAAAGCCTAATTGCCTGATTCCTCTTTGCCTGATGCTCTGGAGAGGGGGGTCAGGGGTCTGTTTATATAGCCCTGGGCGATGCACCGTGGCCCTTGGATCAAACCGACTTGAGGTACGGTCGAGATGCATCCTGGAGGTCGGTTGGGGTAGCTTGCAGAGGACGGAGCCCAGTGGCCCAGGGGGTGACCGGTCGGTCTCCTGGTGGGACCGGTCGGTCCCACCAGTCGGCCCCTGGTGGTGTCCTTCGTCGTGGTGTCTTCTTACGTCTTCTGGAGTCTTCTAGAAGTATCCCGACGTGGGGGTACGTTATCTCCCGTCGGTTTCCTTCTATGGGAAGCTATTGATACCGATTTCCTGGTTTAGTCCCTGCAGAATCATAACTCACCAAAACTCATGGAATATTGTCAGTTGAACCCTAAATCTTTGTGGTGATTATATTCTTGCCCTTTTCATATTTTATTATCTCTTAATTATGATAGTTAACCAGTGTCAACAGTGTGCTCCAGCTTGCCATCGACCTCATCACCAAGCGCCATGGTGTAGAAGCCCTCGTCATCGGCGAAGAAGCAAAGTCCGTTCAGCTCATCCTTGATCCTCTTCTTCTTCCCGGACTCATCATCGCTTGAGCAAGCGGAGTCGTCATCCGAGCTGTCGAGGTCGCTGAGCATGGCGAAGAACGCACGTTGCTCAGTTTGGGCCTTCTCCAAGTACTTCTTCTTTATGTACTCCTTGTCGAAGCCGCCCCTCCGCTTGTGCCTCGGGGGGGACGTGCTTGTCCTTGCGCTTGCCGGAGTCGTACTTGTGCCCATGATCGCCCTTCCCCAAATGCTTGTTCTTCTTGGGGCAGTTGGCGATGAAGTGGTCGGGGTCGCCGCACTCGAAACAGCCTGAGCGTCCTCCTCCGTGGCGACGGTTCATGCGGTTGTTGTGGAACCGCGAGAACCAGTTGGCAAGCAAAGCCAACTCGTCATCCCCCAAAGACTCCAGCTGGTCCTCTGTGACAGAAAAGAGTCAAGAGAGTGCAAAGCCACCAGAGGGGTTAGCAGAAGAGCCAGAAACCAAAGCCATAGTCGGGCCAGAAGGATTCTCATAAGAAGCCCTCGACATGGCGTCAATCTCACTAGACTTGAGCTTGCTAAAGAGCTTGTCGCAAGTGAGGGTCTCATAGTTAGACGATTCGATGATCGCCTGGACCTTTGAGTCCCACACCGACCGATCGAGAGTATGCAAAAGCTTCAAAGCCCTCTCATGATCATCAAAAGGCAACAGCTCCTTGTTAGCTCGCATCTTGTTGACAATCACCTAAAAGTGAGCGAATAAACTCTCTATGCTCTCGTCAGGCATATGTCGAAAGGTCTCATACTCCCGCTTGTGCGACTCGTAGAGACGGGTTTGACTTGAGTGGTGCCCTCATGGAAGCGCATGAGGGTAGCCCAAATCTCATGAGCCATGGGGAGATGAGAGACGCGATCAAACTCAGACATGCTCAAACAGGAGAACAAGGCGTTACGTGCTCGGCTATTGGCCTCGTGCTCATCGATCTGGAGCTGAGTGACACGAGCAGCCAAGACGACGTAATCGGCCTTGTTACAAATCTCCCAAACAGAAGAGCCCATGCTCTGGAGATAGGCCGACATGCGTATCTTCCAATACGCATAGTTGTCCCATCAAAAAACGGTGGTTTGCCCATGCTGCGATCCATGTCACCTTCGGTGGATCTGGAACCGGCTAAGGTGGAAGATCCTTAACCCGCTCCGATACCAATTGAAGGACCGAGAATGCAAAAGCAAGGCGACCAGAGGAGGGGGGTGAATGGGAGCCAATCAAATTTCTCTCGAAACTTTGGCCAAATGTCCCAAAATCAACCCCGAGAAGCAACGACCGAAACCGTGATGCTCACGACTCATGGAAGAGGGTGGATGATCCCTAGGATCACAGCGGAGCACCACAAAGCTCAAGCAAACCAAAGACCAAAAGCTCCGGCTCAAGTTCTCCCTTTGAAAACCGAGTCCCGAATGTAGATTGGAGGCTATGTCGAGAAATCCCTAAATACCAATACTAACAAGTAGCAAGGATACCTAGAAATGTTTCTTGGTTAACTCTAGGGCCAAACGAGAAGTCCGAAAACCAAGCGGAAAAGCCAAGACGGCGAATGCACTGAAAAGCACCCTTCAGCAGGGTCACGGACTGTCCAAACCAGGAGTCCCGGACTGTCCGCCCAAGGCCGGACTGTCCGCGCTCTGGTGGCGGACTGTCCGCCGGTCAAAAGTGCAGAAACAAACTGCTGCTGAAGTGTCCCTGCGAAGTCCCGGACTGTCCGCAACCAACACCTGCGGACTGTCCGCCGGTCGAGAAAAAGGCCAAACAGCCAAAGACCGCAGCCACGAACTCGGCTCATCACCGACCCGCGGACTGTCCGCGGCTAGGGTGGCGGACTGTCCGCCAACACCAGAAAGGCAATTTTGGTCGCCCAACACCCAAATCACCTCCAAATCGATTCAAACCAAAATCCCTTGATCCCAAACTTGGAGAAGATGATCACGAGGTAGTTAGGAGACTATCCTCAAGAAATCATCCGCTCAAATCAACTCAATCAACGGTAAATCAAGAGGGAAGGTGGATGAACTGAAAAAGCGCCACGAAAACGAAATTGTCCCGATCTATTCGTTCATGAGGAGTTAGATAAATTCCTTTGGTCGAAATGACCTCCTCATGAAACGAACAAAATGATTCAAACGGATTTCACAAAGACGCACTAGAGAGGGAGATCAAGCGACGGGAAAACACGGAGAAACGAAGAACGCGAAGAACACGAACCAAAACGCGAATCAACACATCGATCTGCAGCCGTAGCGTAAACACACGCTACAATGGTGAGGTTACGGCCTCACTTCATCAAAATCAACAGTACACAGAGGCAAGTCTCTCTGCGGATCTCAGCTAGCTACAGCAAAGGATTGGGAGAGCAGGAAACCCTAGACAGCAAGAGCAAATGACTGAGATGTCTAACTGAGATAGATGGGGAGGAGGGTGTCTCCCTCTACTTATTCTAATTCTAACCTAACCTAATTCCTACTCTACCCCTCTCTAATTACAGAGCGAACTAGCTAAACCCTAGGGTTATTCTGGACCAACTCGAAGATAGTGGTGATCCGTGGCCACGCCCGCACAACTCATAGCGTCGCCTCGACGCGACCTCCCGATTGCCGCCACGTGCCGCCCTCGCTCTGCACCCTCGGTTTTGTGGCCGAAACCGGGAAACCAGGCTTTTCACGCCATCCCCCGTTTTGAGGCCCAAACCGGGAAACCAGCCTCAGCCCGAGTTTTGTGGCCCAAACTCGGAAACGCCGCGCACGCCCAGGTTTTGTGGCCCAAACCTGGAAACCGTCCACCCAGTGGTTTTTCTCTGGCTCAACCACCAAACCGGAGCTGCAGAGGGGATGCACCGCCCGTGCACCCCCTCCACCGACACGTGTCCCCAGGTCCTCGACCCGAGCAACACCATGCCCCGCAAGTCTTCGCTCGTCGCTGTCCCAGGCTGCCAGCCACCACAGCTGATCCTCTGGCCACCGGTCCCTCAGTCCAAGCCTCACGTCTGCCCTTCCCCGCTCCCGGTCCGTCGGCACGACACGTCTCTACTTGACCTTCACCTTGCCCTCGATCACTGTCTCCGTGCTCGACACCTGCACAACATAAGCCAAAGAACCTGCGATCAAACCCGTTGACAATCACTCATCACTCAGAGACTCGGCATACACCCATGTATCTGCAGATTCAATAATGGTGTCTTGGTTAAGAACTAATGGTGCCCGAGGAAACCGAGAGCCTCCGGTGGGTGCACACTTGGTTGTGCTGCTCGGCACGCGCTGGTACCGTGGGTTATGGTCAAGATCTATTATAGAACTGTGCCAATGTGTTATCCTTCATGAAGCTTCCTCCTTGATTATCTCCTATATTCCTTTAGAAAAATCTTTATGTTGGCTCGGATAAGGCAGCGTTTCTTTCTAAAAATGGCAAGAAGGATAACCTTTTCAAGAATCGGTCAAAGATGGCAGCAGTAGCAGACTGTCAGATGTGGTAGACAAAGGACTTTGTTTGATCAACAGCAAAGAGTGAGCATCATATATGGTCACAGGGAAGCAAGGTGGCACTGAATTCTTAAAAGTGGGCAAGTATCAGCTGAAGGATGAGTAACAGAAATGGTGTGTTGTTGATCCAGATCCCTGAGGTCCAGAAGTTTTCTGTCTGAATTTAAATAATATATCTGCATGATGATCTTGTAGTCAACCCAATCTTCTCAGATGTGTCTGATACTCGGCTGACTTTGGTGATGACCATGTGCATTGACATCCGATAGTGCTTGTAGTGAAAGCGGAAACCTTGAAGCTTTTTAGTGTTGAGAGACAACTGATTAGTTTCTGCCAGTGAAAAGCTAATCTCCAGTTTAGAAATGACTCTTTGGTAGCTATGAAGGCTATGTCACACAGAACAATGTTATGCCAAAAGTCTGTACACCCACTGATATTGTTTGCGGCACTCGCACATCCAAGTCCCTGACATGTTCCAGCCATCTCTTTGGGAAAATTTTCGATGGAATACAAAACAGTACACCAACTTAGTAATTCAGTCAGAATTATGCCTCGAGAAAGGACTGCTTGGTGATGGGTTTGGCTGCCATGAATAGGTTATTCCAGATTATATTGGATCAAGCCAGAATGGACATTTAGAATTAGTCTCTTCATGCTTGAGCAGTCAAGGTGGTTCTCTAAAAATCAACTCTTAGAAGTGCAGATTGTTTGGCAATTGATATGTCAAATAACATATTTAGATTATGTTCCTGCATCGTTGAGTGAATTTAAGAAGATTGCTCTATGACCCAAGTAGTTTCAATAATCCAGTTCCACTGAATTGCAAACTACGCCATGAAGAAAATGATATTGATCTGCTTAGTAGTGTACAGTGATTCAGTAGCTTGGTATTTCTACTGAAGAGGTTGCATCAAATTCAACCTTGGCGACTGTCGCAGCTTAAGAAATGAGAATTATGTAAAGAAGTTTTCAGTGAAAGCGTGGAATTGGTAGAGTCAGCTATCACATTCACCGCTCTCTTATCAGATTCAGATAATACCGTGTTATCATCAGAGAAAGAGAATTGCACACATGGAACCTTATGTAGCTTTCCATCAATTGTTATCTGATTAATTAGACATTCATAGTAGTACAAACACTGATTGTGTCAATCAGTTCCTGACCATCTCGAGGACATATTTGTGTTATAATCACCATTGGACGAGGTCCAATATTTGAAGTAATATTATTTTGGATTCCTCCCAAGTAATAATGCAGTTTTGGTTTCCTTTCAACCTGACAGTGATATTGTGAGTGTACCTCAGTGTTCTATGGGAATTAGTGAAGAAATTTCTTCGGACAAGAGCTAGTAATCGCGAAAATAACATAAGGATCGGAAAGTAGTTCTATTCCTAACAGTTTCTGTTCTGTTAAGAAGTCAGTATCTTGAGCTGTCAATAGCCTGTGATTAAGGATGGGTGCTATGCTTCTCTTCCCTTGAAAATCCTTTCGTTCGGAATCTCGGGACGAGATTCTATTAAGGGGGGGAGGGCTGTAACACCCCAGGTGTTCGCCGTCAGTTAAGCACAGACCTGGCATATCAAGTGACGATGAAGAACTAAATTCAAGGATAGTCAGTGATGACCGAAGTGTCAGGATCAATCTCAGAGCAGAACCTTCGTTTGAATTATTCGGGAAATAATTAATGGAGCCAATTAATAATGATCGCCAATTTATGAATATTCAGGGTTATTCTAACCTGGATTTTTCACAACCTCTGTTCCTATTTATAGTAACTGGTGAAAAACTTCGTGAAGTTTGGAATCAAAAAGTCACATGAAATGATGAGTCGCAGTTTTGCCAGTACTGACTGATTAACGGAAGAAAATCATTAGGTTCAACCAAGTGTTGCAGTTATACCCAATCAACTGTATATAAACTCACGGTCAAAAGTTGTGAAAGTTCCGAGTTGAGCAGATATCCAGAAAATGTCCCACCGATGAGAAACCCTAATTCAGATCCTACCAGGACTACTTTGACCGGACGTTGAACGGTATTTTTCCGGATATTCCATGTCATGGCGCCTTAAACAAAGTTGTAGTACAGATCGAGAGGAACAAATTTCGTTTTTATGGCCGAGACCTGGATTGGTGTCAAAAATAGTGAAAACGAGCTCGCAAGATGGAGTACAACGCAATTTTCAGGTTCCAGAAACAAGTATGTACCGTGAAATTGGAATTTCGGTCGCCGCGATGCTGCCGTTGACGATCATTAGTGGGCAAACCGTTGGGAATTTGACCAAGTGCCTTAAACGAAAGTCGGAATACTCGGCGAGACGACGACAACAAAATTAGTTTCATCGAAATCGGAGTCCGTTTGGGCAGTGTTCGCAATTTTGGAACTTGACCGAAAGTTTCCGGAAACTTGCCAAATTGGGAAAGAAATTTGGGAAAGAAATTGCCGAGCTCCTTCTGATGCCGTGCCAATAAAAGGATCGACCCTCCGGCCTCATCCCCATCCTCCTCTCGCGCAAAAAAAAAGAGGGCGACACCGAGCCTTCCTTCTCCCCGGTCTGCTCGCTCCCTCTTCCGCTCTGCTCTCCATGGCCGGCGAGTAAAACCAGCAGCCCTGGCCGGCCTCCTTCCAGTCCTCTCCAGCAAGAACAACCAGCAGGCGCCTCCTTGTTCCTTTCCTCCTTTTTCCCTTCCCCTTTTCTCCCTGGGCGCGCCGTTCTTTTCTCGCGCGCAGAAGCGCGCCCCTCCTTGCGTACCAGCTCACAGCCACTGACAGTAAGCCGGCTAGCAGCAGCAGCGCCAAAGGCAGCGAGCAGCAAGTAGGGCGCCCGGCAACCAGCCCCAAGAGCAGCGCCCCCAAACCCTAGGCCAGCAAGCCGATTTCCCCTCCCGGCACCGACCTCCCCGTCGTCCTCGTCGTTTTCTCCGTGAAAACCATGGTAAGGACCATCTAGTAAAGCTAAAACTCTTATAGGTGTTTTTGTGTAAAGCTACATGACTCATTAGATTTACTAACAAGTCATTTAATGATTTATGCAGATCCAGGGTCCCCAGTGCAAAAACAGTTTCTTTATTGCGTTTTTATGTTTAATTGATAAATCATGGCTGAAATTTGTAAATTGCATAATAAGTTGTGTGTTGGTCCAAAAATTGCAAGTGAGCACTTTTTGAAACCCTTGTGAGTAGATATGTCCAGTGGTGGCATAATAAGTGGTTGTTAGTGTAAAGTTTCTGCTGTGGTGATTTATTTATGTTAAATAGGCTTAAATAGGGAGAATGATTATCTATTGTACATTGCTTGAAATGATGCAAAAATTTTATGGTAGGCTCTCTCGTCATGTGTGTTCTGTCATAAAAATTTCAGGATTTTGGTGCATGTATGAATTAGTTATGAATTTATCTTGCTTTCAGCTTATTAAATGAATTAAAATGATTTGTGATAAATGTTTGTATGTAAAAATGAAAAAGTTGGTTCCACTGCCTTTCTATTGTGTTGCTGTTGCTTAGGTAATTTATTATGGCCACATGTGTGCAAGCATAGAGTTTTAGATTTATCTTCTCTCTATGTTTCATTTCGGCATGTTTTGGACAGTTTATAGGGCTTAAATAGTTGCCCCATGTAAATGATTTTCTGTAAAACTTGTCTATAGCAAAGTCGTAGATAACATACATATCTAGTTTGTGTTAAAGTTTCGTGATTTTGGTCAAATGGATTATGAGTATAGCTGTTTAAGTTCAGTTTCAAAATGGTTGCTCTTATTTATGCCTAGATCAGATTCTGTGAATGTAATTATTTCACTCTATTAACTTGCGAATCATGTTGAGATATTTAAAGACGATTTGTAAGAAATTTCATAAGCTTTGCAGAATGTCTTGTTATGTATCATTTAGAGTTGTGTAGCTCTAATTTTGGTTTAATTACTTAGCTGCTGTGTGTATGTCCAGTCCTGCTGAATGGCTGCAGAGACAGTTTCTAGTGTGGTAATAATTTCGTGTTGTAGAAATTGTTTTATGTAGATATGGTCTAACAAAAGTTGGAGATAGATAACTGCTCGTCTTACTTGTCCTAAATTTCATGATTTTAGGTCCAGTGGTTTAGGAGTTATAGGTTTAGAAGTTCATTGTCAGGATTTGCGGGTTTTCAGTGCAGATCTGATAAAGTGAATTGTTTGGCTAATTTAACTTGTGAATCATGTGTTGATGTTATATAAAAGTTGTAGTCTTTTCATAATATTTCTAAATTATCTTAGATCATGTTTGTTGGAGTTCTATAACTTGAGTTATAGCTGTTAGTGTAGATGGGAAATCTGTCCAAGTCTGGACAGAGGTGCCTAATTATACTAATTAGACCTTGTTAACTTGTGAATAATCTTAAGATGATTATAGATGATTTGTAGACAACTTAATTATCTTTCTAACGAGTTGTGGACAGTTCCCAGGTATTATAAATCTTTAGTTATGGTTGTCCTAAGTTACTGTTGTTGATGTGGGCTAGTTCTGTCCAAGTGTGGACAGAGCTGCACTAATCATGTTGTTTGACCTTGTTAATGATTGATTCACCTTGAGCTAACAATAAGAAAGATTTAGATAATCTTGTAAGATTTCTAGAATATCTAATTGCATGCTCATGTGATGTTTGTTTCTTGAGTTATGCTTCTCTGAAGTTCGGTCAGCTTTCTGTCCAAGAATTGGACGGAGCTGCTTTGCCTCTGTTTTTGACCAGGTTAACCTCTGATTTAGCCTTTGTGTTGAATAGCAAGTTGTAGGCAAGCGTGTTAGCTTTTTAGAAAGTCTTAGTTTGCCCTGTTTGGATGTTTTTAGCTCGAGTTATGTTTAAATTAGTGGACTACTGTCTTGTTGTCCAGATTTGGTATATGACCGAAATTGCTTGCTTTAGTTTCATGATTGCTTATGTGAAATAGTTGGTAATGCTTGTGTTGTATGCCTTGTTGTGTTTTTCGTAAGTATTTTCCTTGCATTCATATGCTTGCATTGTGCACCTCATGCTAGGTACGCTAGATAATGAATGCTGAAGTGAAGTGCATGATGAGGGAGCTAAGCCGAAGATGGTGACTGGGTGGCCATCCGAAGAAGAAGGTTTGGCGAGCCCCACAAGTTCCTGGAGCGGTGATGTCTCCGAGTTGGTGCCAACTAACAGTAGCATAAGTGTTATTTCCCAGGCAAGCCCCGGAGCATTCTAAGTCTCCTACCAATCTTTTATAAATGCAATCGAGTCAATATAATGATTGTTGCATTAGTTATAGGAGTTGAATGATACCGTTGTTGATGCATTACTTACTTATCCTTGTCCACCAGTAATTATTATCTCGATATCCCTGCTAGGTCTAGGCTCGATTATATGCTTAGCCCTGCTTAGACCGGTAAAAGTCGGGTGATTTTCTGTCTCCGCATATAGGTGGATACTGATCATGATTAGCCTGTGCTATCATGGAGATAACCATGTGATAATTAATTGAGACAGAGGCGGGATGTAAGAGCAGCAAGACATGGGTTCTGTGTGCTAGTAGTCTCCCGTCTGTGTCGCATAGGACCCGTTCGGGAATGTCCCTTCAGTCAAATTGAACGCGTCGATCACTTAACGGAGTACGTCGGAGTACCTCCCGCGAAGCCGAGTAAGGTTATTCGAGCCGGTGATGGAGATGTTGACGCCTAACACCCAGGGCCTCAGCTGTACCGTGGGGAACTATTCTGATCAACCTGGCATGGTCCGAGGCAGGCAGGGCCTGATCGACCTGGCATGACAGTGGGCAGTTATAGCTTGAGCGACCTAGCACTGAGATAACCCCCGGTGTAGAAGGGCCCATGGTCGTCCCGGGCGTTGTGTTCTCGAATCTCCTGACTGGTAGCTTACGACTACCGTGGCTGGATGTGCCGGGCGAGTGTGAGACATTTTATCCCCAGCTGGGTAGGAATCGATTATAATCGCCATCGCTCCTGGACAGTGAGCAATTGACTGTAGATCATCGCCCGTAGAACTCATGGAACTAAAGGTGGTTATGATGTTGAATCTGAAAGGCTATTGATGAAATAGTCACTCTTGCTTGATTAATTAGCCAAGTGATTGCTCTAGATCAGGTGCAAATCTAGTTAATCAGGTGGATTACATAAAATTGACTGCTAATACTCTAATGATGATTATTAATAATGAAAATTCTTTTATGCAAAAAGTAAGTATGGCCAACCCCAGATACAGCCTTGCATACTCCTTGGTGTCACTTTATTTCTGGTTTATGACGGGTAAGTCTAGCTGAGTACATTCGAGTACTCAGGGTTTATCCCACCTTGTTGCAGGTGAAGGTTAGGCCTGCCGAAAGGTGATGGCCAGTGCCGGTGGGGGGGCAGTTCCATATTTCTTCTCTTATGCTGTTGTTGGAGGACGTCACTCAAGCTAGCAAAGTATTTCAACTTATATTATGGTATTCATTTCAAAGCTATGTTGTTCTTCTAAATTAAGTGGAACTCAACTTGTATTATTATTTGTGAACTCTATTGTAATATTATTTCCGCTGCAAAGCTCCGTGGACATGATTTGTATTAGCTTGACCATGCGATCTTGGTTGAGATGTTGGAAATGTTTTGAAATCCTTCGAGATTTCCAGACTACCGGGTTTATATGGGCTCAAGTGTGCTAATTCAGCTGCTTCGGCGGAGGTTTTCGCAATTGTGCTCTTATAAATTGGTCGGTTCTGTTACAGTGCATTTTCAACTAAGGGGGAGATATATTGCAAATCATATGCCTCTAGAGTTCAACTAAGGGGGAGTTTTCCTGGTTGTGTGCACTATTTCCAACTGGTTCGGAGCGTTTTTGCTAGTTGTGTTGAGCCTTTGCCTCTTTCTTGAGGGACTAGCATTTGCCTTTCAGATTTTAAATTGGTGACGAGCTCTTCTTCTAAGTGGTAATAGTTGGTATCGGAGCTTTTCTGCTAGCGGTGTTGAGCCTGTTCTACCTCTTCTTGAGGGCTAGCTTTGCTTTTCTTGGTTGCGTCGAGCCGTTGCCCATGTCTTTGGGGACCAAGTTGTCTTGCTCTTTCCACTTGACCTTCTTCGGCTTTGCTATGCTTTTGGGTCATTTGGTCGAGTCCTCTCTTCTTCTTCCTTCCTTCCTCTATTTATTATGATTTGTGTGTGTAGTTGACAATGCACTCATCAAGGGGGAGATTGCGGATACATGGGTGTATGCCGAGTCTCGAGTGATGAGTGATTGTCAACGGGTTTGATCGCATGTTCTTTGGCTTGTGTTGTGCAGGTGTCGAGCACGGAGACAGTGATCGAGGGCAAGGTGAAGATCAAGTAGAGACATGCCGTGCCGATGGACCAAGAGCGGTGAAGGGCGGACATGAGGCTTGGACTGAGGGACTGGTGGCCTGAGGATCAGCTGTGGTGGCTGGCAGCCTGGGACAGCAATGAGCGAAGACTTGCAGGGCATGGTGTTGCTCGGGTCGAGGACCTGGGGACACGTGTCGGTGGACAGGGTGCACGGGCGGTGCATCCCCTCTTCAGCTCCGGTTTGGTGGTTGAGCCACAGAGAAAAACCATCGGGTGGACGGTTTCCAGGTTTGGGCCACAAAAAACCTGGGGGTGCTGCGGGTTTGCCGAGTTTGGGCCACAAAACTCGGACTGAGGACGGTTTCCAGGTTTGGGCCTCAACCTGGGCGCTGGCGGGTTTCTGAGTTTGCGCCACAAAACTCAGGCGATGAGCGGCTGGTTTCCCGGTTTGGGCCTCAAAACCGGGGAATGGACTTGAAGGCCTGGTTTCCCGGTTTCGGCCACAAAACCGGGGGCGGAGTCCGTGAAAAGGACAAGCGGAGCGGTGGCGGCACGTGGCGGCAATCAGTGAGGTTGCGTCGAGGCAACGCTACCAGTTGTGCGGGTGTGGCCGTCGGATCAGCATCTTCTTCGTGTTGGTCCAGGATAGCCTTCGGGTTTGGCTGGGTCGCTCTGTAAATAACTAGGGGTAGAGTGGGAATTAGAATTAGTATAAGTAGGGGGAGACACCTCCTCCCAAACTATCTCGGTCATTTGCTCTTTTGCTTCTAGGGTTTCCTACTCTCCCATTCCCTGCTGTAGCAAATTGAGATCCACAGAGAAGAGAACAATACCTCTGTGTCCGTGAGATTTTGAGGAAGTGAGACCGTAATCTCACTATTGTAGCGTGTGGTAGCCACACGGTTGCAAATTCGTTGTTGTGATTCACGTTTTGTTCGTGTTCTTCGCGGATTGCTTTTCTCCACATTTTTCCCATTGATCGATCTCTTTACTCGGTGCGTCTTTTGCAAATCCGTTTGAACCAAGATGTTCTAGATCGTAAGGCACTTCTTTCCACCGAAGGAATTCTCCTCTAACCTCACGAGCTAGTAGATCGGTCGATTTTCGTTTCGGGTCAAGTTTTTCTCCCTTCCCCCGAATTTATTCGATTCATCGATTTGGAGATAGGTTCGAGCCATGATCTCTTAGAGATAGCTCACTATCCTCCTTGTGATTCCTCTCACCAAGTTTGATCCCTAGAGGAGTTGTTTTGCGTGAGATAGAGTCAAATCGGTGGATGAACAGCACGAAATCGGGGTGACCGGACGCTGCCTGTTCAACAACCGGACGCTGTCAGTGAGTCCGGTCGATGAACACTTTTGTTGTGTTTGTTTCATGACTTGAACGGACGCTAGGTTCACAATGTGACCAGACGATTGCGCGTTACTGTTCATTGGACTTGGCACTTGTGACCGGACGCTTGATCCTTGATCGGACGCTCAGACTCCGTGAGTCCGGTCAAGAACAGTAAGGGTCCAGAACCAATTTTTCAAGACCGGACGCGTCTGGTGCTCACTGACCGAACGCTGACCAGAGTCCGGTCAGGTGTGTCCTGCGCGTTTTCATCTGCAGTTTGTTCATCCGACTTTCAATTTGAGATCCGCTTGTTGCGTTGGATTTCTGACTTCGAGCTCTACAGAAATTGGATTTCCCGCTTTACAAAATAGCCTGAATCCCCCGAGCACTAGTTGACTTGCGTGAACTTGGGTGAGAAAGTTTTTGTGGTGTCCCGCTGTGTTCCTAGGGAACATCCACCCATTCTCTTGGGTCGTGGACATCACGCGCGTCGGTTTGCTTTTAGGGTGATTCTCGGGACAGTGGTGACAAGTTTCCGAAAGGAAAATTTGAAGCTCCCATTCACCCCCCCCCCCCTCTGGTCGCTTTCTGGTAGCACTCTCGGTCCTTCAAGAGTTAAAACCCTTACCTTCTGGGCTTCGATATGCTTTCTTGAATAATAATCCTGAATCTCCTGTAATCATAAATAATAATCTTACTCAGGAACAAACTTCTAGGTTGATCACTGTCTTAGAAAAGCATAAATCAGCCTTTGGCTATTCACTCCATGATTTAAAGGGAATCAACCCCGCTTTCTGCACCCATCGCATTCCTACTGATCCTAACATATCACCATCCAGAGAGCCACAACGCAGGCTTAACAATGCGATGAGAGAGGTAGTAAAGAAAGAGGTTTTGAAACTCTAGCACGCCGGGATCATTTATCCTGTGCCACACAGTGAGTGGGCGAGCCCTGTCCAAGTTGTGCCTAAGAAGGGAGACATGACTGTGGTAAAGAATGAGAAGAACGAATTAATTCCACAAAGAACCATTACTGGTTGGAGAATGTGTATTGATTACAGAAAATTAAACAAGGCAACTAAGAAAGATCACTTTCCGCTACCTTTCATTAACGAAATGTTAGAATGGTTAGCCAATAACTCTTTCTTTTGTTTTCTTGATGGATATTCTGGATATCACCAAATCCCAATCCATCCAGATGATCAAAGCAAAACCACTTTTACATGTCCATACGGAACTTATGCTTATTGCTGAATGTCTTTTGGATTATGTAATGCACCTGCTTCTTTTCAAAGATGTATGATGTCTATATTTTCTGATATGATTGAAGAAATCATGGAAGTTTTCATGGATGACTTTTCTGTTTATGGAAAGACTTTTGATGATTGTCTTGAAAACTTAGACAAGGTTTTGCAAAGATGTGAAGAAAAGCACTTAGTCCTTAATTAGGAAAAATGTCACTTCATGGTTAAAGAGGGCATAGTGCTAGGTCACTTAGTGTCTGAATGTGGAATTGAGGTAGACAAAGCTAAAATTGAAGTAATTGAACGTTTACCTCCACCGATTAATGTCAAAGGAATTCGAAGTTTTCTTGGCCATGCTGGTTTTTACCGTAGATTTATAAAAGACTTTTCTTACATTGCTAGACCCCTTACAAATCTTTTGGTCAAAGATGTTCCTTTTGAATTTGATGATGCATGTTTAGAATCTTTTAACACTCTTAAGAAAGCGCTCACTTCTGCACCTATCATTCAACCTCCTGATTGGTCTCTACCTTTTGAGATCATGTGTGATGCAAGTGATTTTGCTGTAGGAGTTGTGCTAGGACAATATAAGGATAAAAAGCATCATGCAGTCGCTTATGCCAGCAAAACTTTAACAGGACCTCAACTTAATTATGCTACTACTGAAAAAGAACTTCTGGCTGTTGTTTTTGCTATAGACAAGTTTAGATCTTATTTAGTGGGATCAAAGGTAATTATTTTTACTGACCATGCTACACTAAAGTACCTGCTCACTAAGAAAGATGCTAAGCCACGCTTAATAAGATGGGTTTTGTTACTCCAAGAATTTGACTTAGAAATAAAAGATAAGAAAGGAGTAGAAAACTTTGTAGCTGATCACTTGTCTAGAATGTATTTTGAAAATCCGCAGGAATTGCCTTTAAATGACTCACTCAGGGATGGCATGCCTTTTCAAATCTCTAGATCTAACCCCTGGTATGCAGATATTGTCAATTTTATAGTTGTAAGGTATGTACCACCAGGAGCAAATAAGAAGAAGCTGATCTATGAGAGCAGGATCCACATATGGGATGATCCATATCTATTCAGAGTATGCTCTGATGGATTACTCAGAAGATGTGTGCCTGCTGAAAAAGGAATCAAGATCATTGAACGTTGACACTCTTCACCATATGGAGGACATTATAGGGCATTCCGAACACATGCAAAGATCTGGCAAATTGGTTTTTTCTGGCCAACTATGTACCAAGACACAAAAGACTTCGTCCGGAGGTGTGGATCATGTCAGAGGCACAGCAGTATCAATACCAGAGATGCCATGCCACTCACTAACAACCTTCAGATTGAGCTCTTTGATGTCTGGGGAATTGATTACATGGGACCATTCCCTAAATCAAGGAATCATGAGTATATCCTAGTTGTTGTCGACTACGTTTCAAAGTGGTGTCGAAGCAGTGCCATGCAAGTCTGCTAATGCAAGAAACTCTCAGAGGATGTTTGAGGAGATAATATTTCCAAGATTTGGAGTGCCAAGGATGGTAATTAGTGATGGAGGAACCCACTTCATTGACAAAGGCTTTCATAAATATCTGATGAATCATGGGATCCGTCACAATGTTGCCACTCCCTATCATCCTCAGACAAGTGGCCAAGCAGAAACATCAAACAAGCAAATCAAGAATATTCTACAGAAAACAGTTGACAAGATGGGAACACAATGGAAAGATAGACTACCCGAAGCACTGTGGGCTTATCATACCGCCTACAAAACACCATTGGGAATGTCTCCATATCAGCTCGTCTACAGAAAGACTTGTCAGTTACCAGTGGAACTAGAATTCAAAGCTCACTGGACAATCAAGAGATGCAACATGGACTTAGAAGCTGCAGGAGTCAAGAGGAAAATGCAACTCTCTGAACTAGATGAATGGCGCGAAAAAGCATATCATAACGCAAGGATTTACAAAGAGAGAACAAAGAGGTGGCATGACAAGAGAATAAAGAAGAGAACTTCACTCCGGGAGACAAGGTATTACTCTTTAATTCCAGTTTAAAGTTGTTCGGGCATGGAAAACTACGAAGCAAATGGGAAGGACCTTTCACGGTGGTAGCCACTTCATCACATGGAGCCATTACACTTCAAAATGACGAAGGTACGCTATTGAAGGTAAATGGACAACGTCTTAAGATTTTTCTAGAATCTGAAAAGAGTCCTGAAGAGTTGGATGTCATCCAATTATGCATTATCCCATAGATCTACACCATCGTCATTTTCCGATAAGTTTGCACATCGGGGTTATAATTTCTGGGATTAGGATCAAGTTTAAAGACACCACGAGCGACGGACCCACGAGATCCCACAGGGAGGGACCGACTGGTCTCCTTGGGAGACCGACCGGTCTGCCCTGGAGGCCTCTCGCCCTCTGCCTTCTTTCGTTACGTGTCCCGACTCTCTCTCGTACCCATTCTGGTAACCTGATCCGTAGAATGATAACTCCCATAACAAACCTATCATACCTATCATTTAGCCACCTCAGCTATAAAACCAGCCCCAAGCCTGCCTCTAGATTCATTATAGCCTTATCCAGAAAACCAGCAGCATAGAGCTCTCCTCCCACCAACGCTAATGGCCTCCTATCCAAGGATCGACCTCAACGAGCCCGCCGATGACTCGATGGCTCTTGTCGTCACCGCATCCAAGGAACTTGCCGTAACGTCGTCAAAGGAGATCGCCCCTGTTGACTCGCCAACACCTGTCGATATGATCCCACCAGAAGAGACCTCGTCGCATCGTCAACAAGCTTTCTACGCTCAAGCGGTGCTGGTGAGAGGACTTCCAACTTTCTCCGTCTACAAGCAGATCCCGCTTCTTCCTCCTAGGCCCAACGAGACACTCGTCAGGCTAAAGATGAACAAGCAAGGAGCACCCTCTGTCAAAAAATACACATCTACAAATCCGCGTCCGCGCATCGATGGAGTTCGTGGTCACCCTGAACAGATCAAGGTCACTCCACCAGTAACCAGGGCACCCACCACTCCTAATATCGCGGCTCAAACCTAAGAGGACTACCCAGTTAGATCGTCTCGGGGACAGGATTGAAGATCTTGAGAGAGATAACTTAGAGCTCAAGCAGAGATACGCTTCTCTAACAAGACTACCAAAAAGATGGCTAATACAATGCATGAATATGTAACTAAGCACATTAGCTTAAAGGCTAAGGTCGTCAGTGTAGCATCTACGCTAGGAAACCTACTCGAGGAAGAGAAGTGAGAGATAGTCTGTCATTAGTTTAATAAGGCACTCGTATTTGCAGAGTCTAGTGTTTAAGTCTTGTTAAGAGTTTTTGCTTAGTTAATTCATTGTGTAATAAAAGTGCCTTGAATATCAATAAAGTTTGTTTAGAGTATCTTGTTATTTTGGATATGTGTCTTGTCTCCACATGTTGTTATTAGCAGAAAACAGAAAATAAGTGTGGGGGAGAAGATGACGTCAGAATTACCGAAAACCGATCGCGAAAGTTGCATAAAACAGAAGACATCGTCACCGAGATCACGCACCACGAAGCGGGCCACGGTTGGGCCCTAAGCCCAACCAACCGGTTGGTGGACCCCACGGTCAGTCAGGGGTTAGCCCCCCTTGCCTCCTCATTCGTCCACGGTTCGGTACGTAATTGTTGCACTCTATTTTTCGATGTTTAAACTTCTGTTCAAACTAAAAACATATTCTCGTCAATGTTATGCAATTTATAAACTCCAATTAAAAAGGAAAGATTATTTTTGACATGCTCATGGTATAAAATCTCACAACACCTTTTCTGAAAAGATCTGTTTTGATAAAAATTTGAAGAAACCCATATTATCTAGAGTGTTTTGGAAATATGATAGAAGAATAATGAGAACTCAATTCTTAAGGTATGAGCATTGGAGAATTTTACATGCAAAGTTAAAAAGAGTTTAGCAACACTTCTCCTTTGTAGTAAATAAGTTGCCTGCCAAAGTCATTCATAATCAATCAATTATTGCTTACTATACTGAGTTCTTTGTTGAGAAATTTATTATGCTCTAAAGATCGAGATTCTTATAAAGAAAGATTCACTCTTCCGAAGTAGTATTGTATTAGAGGCATGGACTATGCAAAAGTATGAAATATGAGGAAAGAAAAATGGACAAGTGTCCGACACACCCCAGAAGAAAAAAAAAAGATAAGAAAGAAAAAAAGTATTATAAAAATATGATAAAGAAAAAGAAGATAGCCCATGGTCCCTCTAATTGCAATATGCCAGTAAGAGTGACAAAGTTTAAAAAGATTAATGTCTTGATCTAAGAGTATAGTATTTTCTCCATTGACTTAGTAACATAAAACTGCCTGCATAAATCAAATGCTTTGGTAAGGAATTGAAGTGCTACAAAAGAAGGAAGGAAAGCTATGACTTGTTTCAAAAATTTCAAAAACTCCAATGTCTTATGCTAAAAGAAAAGGGTGATCTGTTTCAACTATTCTATTCTCCAACTTCTCAAGGTTTTATGGTAAACATACTAAATGATCAGAAAGGTTTAATGCTTGATATCTTATCCTACAGTTTTGATCCAACCTTTTATCGAGGACGAGTAAAAGTCTAAGTGTGGGGGAGCTTGTTGACACTAATTAACTCTTATTATTAAAGGTCAATTAAGCATGAAAATGGATGAATATATAAACTCCACCTTATGCACGAGTTTTGGTGAATTGTGAATCCGCAGGGACTAAACCAGGAAATAGCCCTCGATTCCTTCCCCTAGAAGGAAACCGATGGGAGATAAGGCATTCGCCAAGTCAGGAACCTTCCAGAAGACTCTAGAGAACACATAGAGACACCACGAGAAAGGGCACCTTGATCCACTTCCAGGTGGGACCGACCGGTCCCCCTGGGCCCACCGGTCTGTCTCCCCCTGGCGCCTCTGGCTTCCGTCTTCTGCAAGCTACTTCCACCTCCTTAGAGGATCAATCTTAGCCCCTACATGAAGTCGGTTTGATCCAACGGTCACGGTTGATCCCTCAGGGCTATATAAACAGGCCCCTGAGCCCCAGGTCAGACAGAAGGTCCCTCTTTAGAAGACTACGCTTCAACTAGAAACCCTAGAAGAGACTTCAGGAGTTAGCTTTCAACTAGAAGACTAGATACCCCTCTAGTAGGATTAGAACCTAGTCTTATTCTAGAACTAGAAGAGAGAGAGAGGAAGAGATCAAGAGGAAGCTCCGGCCTGTCGGAACAACTTCTTCATCTTGTACCTGTGGATTCAAGTTCTTCGTCAACTTGCTTCAACGATTGTTTCGGTAATCAACATCTATATTTAAGTTTGAGCTATTGTTCTTATTATTCTTAAGGTTTAATGACTCTCTTTTGAGTACTTTAATTCTAGTCGCTCTAGAGTTAGAGAGTAGTTGGATAGTGTAAGCGTGGTGCTTAGACTTGATAACTCATTTTTGCCTCCTATAATGCCGGTAGTAGTGGTTGTTCGCAAGGGTGACTCTTATAGCCTTGTTGATTCTTCTATAGTCCACTTACCCGTGTGTAGGTCGTAGGTCGGTAGGATTATACATTTGCATAAAAGAATCATACTCTGTTTGTGACCTTTTATGGCAACTTCCCCATTAAGAATAATATAAACATATCACTCTTAAGTAGGATTTAGATAGCCTTAGTGATCCCCTCTATACTTTTAGCTTCTCCGTCCTTGTTAGTTACTCAGGGGTTATACACTTGAGACTCAATGCTATCCATTCCTTTGGGTTCGATATTAAAACTGGGTTATTCGGGTGAAGTGCTACATCGGTAGATTTTATCTATGCACTTGCGGATAAAGTAGAGTGTGCATTAATATTTATACCAACACTAACCGGTGGCGTTGAGTTGTGTGTGTTTACCGGGTTGGTGTGCGTGTGCAACATGTGTCTCTTGGCTGTGTTGATGTGCAGGTGTGGAGCTCGGATACAGTGGTCGATGGCGAGGTGAAGGTCAAGTAGAGACGTGCCATGCCGACGGACCGGGAGCAGTGAATGATGGGCGTGCCGTGCGGCGGACGTGCCATGCCGATGGACCCAGAGCGATGAAGGGCGGACGTGACGCTTGGACCGACGGACCGGAGGGCCAGAGGACCAGCTGTGGTAGCTGGCACGTGGCATCGGCGAGCGAGAGCACATGGGGATGTGCAATGCATCGGCCGAGTCGGGAGGAAGACGATGGTGTCGTGGCACTTGGCGAGAGGTCGGACACGTGCTTGCGTGCGGCGCAAGTGCTGTCGGCCGAGTCAAGAAGGAAGGCAAAGGCATTGTGCCCGGCGCGGAGGCTGGACATTCATCGACATCGGTGCCGGTGGTCGGGGTCTGCGAACCACATCTCGTCTACGGTGCGGGTTCAGTAGCTGAGCCTCAAAAAGCTACCGGGGCGGTGGTCGGGGTCGGCGAACCACATCGCGCTCTACGGTCTGCGGGTTCAGAGCTGCTGAAGCATCAAAAAAGAAAACCCTCGACGGTTTTTGAGTTTGGGCCTCAAAACTCGGGGTGGCCGGTTTCTAAGTTTGGGCCTCAAAACTCGGCGAGGACGGTTTCCAGGTTTGGGCCTCAAAAACCTGGGCTCGCGGGTTTCTGAGTTTGGGCCACAAAACTCGGGGTGGACGGTTTGCCAGGTTTAGGCCTCAAAACCTAGGCTGGTGGTTTACCGGTTTGGGCCTCAAAACCGGGGGAGGTCAAAAGGACGGTCGACGCGTGGCGGCGTGGAGAGGCTGGTGCGGCGGCGAAGCTATCCACGAGGAGGCGCGGTGGTCGACATGACGGCACTGGCGGCATCAGGAGGTCGCGTCGAGGTGAAGCTACGGATGTGCGGGCGTGTCCGTTGGATGAAAATCGCCAGGACTGGACGGTTTTACCCCTGGGGGGTATTTGGGTGATGCTAATGTAAGGGCATTTTGGTCTTCGGACGTGTGCCTATATATAGATGAAGGGGGCTGCTAGGCAGTCGAATCTTGGACGGTGTCTCTCTCATTTTGTTCCTGTGAGAGAAGGCTAGGGTTAGGGAGAGTTGGCTCTTGTTCTTGAGCTTTTTGCCATCCAAGCTTTGTGTTGCTAGGAGTGGCTTGTAGCCCGACACCGAGTGCTTAATCATCATCCATTCTTTGAATCCAAGGATCAAATTCGTGGTTGAATTCGCGTTTTGAAGTGTTCTTCGCGCTCTTCTTTCTCCACGATTTTCCCTCACTCGATCTCCCTCTACGCTGCGTTTTTGCGATTCCATTTGAATCAACTTCTTTGAAGTGAGGAGAACATTCCACCGAAGGAATTATCTCTACCCTCACGAACAAGTAGATCGGGTCGAAATCATTTTTGTTCTTCGTTCTTCCCCCCCGTGTTTCTTCAGATTTCTCATGGATTATTTGGGTTGAAGCGATGATCCTAGGATTAGCTTCCCAACACGTAGAAGAACACTGGAGAAGTTTGGATTGCAGCCCGTTCGATTTGGTGAAGATCCAATCGATTTTGGTTTTGTCCCGAGCTGTTTTTGGGCTTTCTGGGAGGTCACGAACAGTCTGCGTGGGGGTCTCGGACAGTCCGCCGTAGTCGCGGACAGTCCGCCATAATGGCCGCGGACAGTCCGCGTGTACACCCTAGGTGTTAAGCAATCCCTAAACTGCATTTTGTCATGGCATGAGCATAGCATCTCATCATTTCATGTGCATATTGTTGATTGAATGCTTAAGTCCTTGCATAGTCTCTAGTATAACCTTGTTTTGCTTTTTGTTTCGACTTAGTGCCTTAAAACAAAGTTGTATATCTTGATGAAAGAAACAACTTGCTTAAAAGCACTTTCTCAGAAAAAGCTTTTAAAATATGATTTCTTGCATTAGAAAAATGGATTAAAACTAAATTTCTTTTTCTAAGCAAAATTTGGACTTGAGCCTAAAGATGAATTGTTCCTTACAAAATTCTAAGCAACTTTGCTTTTAGGACCTTTTCCTAATTTGGCTTAGTTTAGAAGTTATGGAGCATCAAGTTTGGATCAAAACTTCATTAGTTTAAACCCTAGTGGGCCCGGCCTGTCAGCCTCTCCTTCTTCTCCCCCGCGCGCGCGCGCGCCGCCCTCCGCCGGCCGCAGAAACCGCCTCACCGCCACGAGACCGCCTCGCCGGCCAGCCAAACCGCCGTCATCGCCGCCCGTGGTTTGCGTGAAACGCGCCACGTCACCCCGTTGCCCTCTGCTTGCTCACCGCGTGGCGTGCGATGCCTGCCGCCGCCGCGCCGGTCGGGGGCTCCTCCCGACGGGAAGAGGCCAGGTGCAATGCACCAAGCCCTCCATTCCCTTTGCCTCCTCTCCGCTTCGCGCTCATGAACCGAAAGCTCACTCTCTCGCTCGCTCTCTCGCTTGCCTGCCACCACCTCATCTTCTCTAGAGCTCCACGCCGCCGCCGCCCACCGAACTCCGGCGAGCGATTACTCGCTCCTCCGTGCGCCGCCGTCCGATTCCTTCTGCCAACCTCTCCGCCCTAACCTCCTCTTTCACCAGCAAGGGTTGGTTTCCCCTCTCTCTCCCTCTAGCGGCAGAACATCGAGTGCCATTCTCGGGTTCTCACCATGGCCGCCGCCATGACCAAAGCTTGGTCCGGCCATCTCCGGCCAAACCATCCCAATCCAAGCCCAGTTCTCACCTTCTCGACCTCCGTAGATGCTTAGGGTTAGATGAAGACCCTTCTCGTGTCTTGTTTCCGCCGGAACGGGGCCATGTCGCCGTCGTGACCGCCGCGGACCGCCGCCGTGCGTGGCGCCGAGCAATGCCGAGGCCGGCAGAGCTCGATAGGGGTCTTAGAAGGATGCTTAGGGAGTGCTTGAGCTGGTGCTTGCGTCGCTGAGCCATGGAATAGCCTGGCAAGGTCATGCCGTGGAGTTGCCGCGCCGCCGCTCCGCCATTGCCGTCGTCGAGCTCGCTCCGGTGATGCGCTGGCCGTGAGACTTAGCCGACCAGGTCCGCCTTGCGATGGTGAGTCGAGTGGTGGAGTCGGGGTGTCGCGGAGACCTCACCGCCGGCGAGCTAGGGCCGGTCAACGCCGGCGGGTCTGCCCAGCCTCTGTCGCGTGGGTTCGTTGACGCGTGGTCACCCTGACCAGTGGGTCCCGTTTGGCAGTGAGAAGAAGAGAGAAAGGGAAGAGTTTGGGTGCAGTAGTGCTCGGGTTAGCCGGGTGCGCATAGCGTTTTGGTCAGTGACTGCGGGTGCCCTTTTCCCGGGTGTCCGTAGCATTTTAGGAAGAGTTTTCTTTTAAATATGTTTTGCAGAATAATGAAAAAGCTTCAAAAATTCATACAAGGCCCATTTTAAGTCCAAATCCTGTGAAAACAAGTTTTGTTGTGTTAAGCATGATTAGATCTATCTATGAAAAATATTGAATGCAGTTTTGGTGATATTTTATGTGTAGATTTATTTAAGTTTAGAAAGTGTTGTTAACTTGAAAAATGCATAACTAATTATGTATAAGTCAGAAAAATGTGATTCTAGTTTGTTAGGTTTGTATGAATATGTAGTTTCAGAGAAAAATATAATATAAGGTTGTTCTGTGGATTATTTTGGCAGTAGCTTTTAAAATGGTTAAATGTTGTTTTCTTGTGATTTTTGTAGTAATTAAAATATGAGGAATATGAACTGATAATTTTTGCTGACTGCTCTTGTGCTAAGAAGTTCAGAAGAAAATTATGAAATTTGTTGTTTGACACTTTTTAATATGATGTGTAGTTCAAAGCACCTTTTCATGGTAGAATTTGTCTTTTTTATAGGGAATAGAGTTTAAGTCCAGATGGGTTGAAATTGGACAGAGAGCTAGATAAGTGTTGTTAACTTCCAGTAATTTTTGTAGATTTTTCTAAAGCTGTCTAGGTGGGTACTGTTTAAAGCATGTTTAAATAGATTAATTTCAGCAATAACTAGGGGGTAATAACTCATTAAGTAAAACTTTGATGTGGTGACAACATAGCATAACAAGATAACTATGATAGGTTAAGTAGTGGGGGAAAATGTGGGAATCTTTTGTAAGCATTAGGATGATGTTGACTACCTTGTTGAAGACAATGCAGTAGATGACATGTGTGTTTATCTCCTGATTATTGTCACTCATGAGCATCACGTATGCATTCTATGTGCATTCATCCTATCATACATTTTATGCATCATACAGGATTAGCGGAAGAGATCCAGACCCAGCCGGCACCGAAAGAGCCCAGTCCGGAGGAGAACCTGACAGAAGAAGTCAGAGGGACAGACGCCGATGAGCTACCAGAGTGCCGTGACCACCGTCCGTCGGACTTTGAGAAAGGCAAGCCCCGGAGCATTCTAACTCCTACGGTTTGCAAATGTTTTATAATTAACCTGATGATGAATGATGCATTAGGTTATAGAAATTGATTGCTACCGTTGATGCATTATTACTTATCCTTGTCCACTTGCAATATATCTTGATATCCCTGTTTAGGTCTAGGCTCGTTATATGCTTAGCCCTGCTTAGACCGGTAAAAGTCGGGTGATTTCCTGTCTCCCGCATTAGGTGGATACTGATCATGATTAGCTTGTGCTATCATGGAGATAACCATGTGATAATTAATTTGAGACAGAGGCGGGATGTAAGAGCAGCAGTACATGGGTTCTGTGTGCTAGTAGGCTCCCATCTGTGTCGCATAGGACCCATTCGGGAATGTCCCTTCAGTCAAATTGAACGCGTCGATCACTTAACGGAGTAGGTCTGAGTACCTCCTGCGAAGCCGAGTAAGGCTATTCGAGCCGGTGATGGAGATGTTGACGCCTAACACCCAGGGCCTCAGTGTACCGTGGGCAACTATTCTGATCAACCTGGCATGGTCCGAGGGCAGGCAGGGCCTGATCGACCTAGCATGACCGTGGGCAGTTATAGATTGAGCGACCTGGCATTGAGATAACCCCCGTGTGTAGAAGGGCCATGGCCGTCCCGCGTGTTGTGTTCTCGAATCTCCTGACTGGTAGCTTACGACTGCCATAGCCGGAATGTGTCGGGCGAGTGTGAGACATTTTATCCCCAGCTGGTAGGAATCGATTATAATCGCCATTGCTCCTGGACAGTGAGCATTGACTGTAGATCATCACCCGTAGAATTATGGAACTAAGATGGTTATGGAATCTGAAAGGCTATTGATGAAATAGTCACTCTTGATTGATTAATTAGCCAAGTGCTGTTTAGTGCAGGTGCAAACCTAGTAAGGTAGAGTTAAAGACTAAAAGCAATTGCCAATATCTTGAACTGAGTTTTATTACTAAAGCTTTCTTGCAAAGGAGTATGTGTAGCCAACCCCATTTATAGCCTACATGATCCTTGGTATCTCATTATTTTTGGTTTATGACGGGTAAGTCTAGCTGAGTACCTTCTCGTACTCAGGGTTTTATTCCCTTGTTGTTGCAGATGGCCAGTGCTTTATGCTATTGTGAGAATTGCTTATACCCGGTGACAGGAGATGACTAGACCAAGGGCATGGTCGCCACTTATCTCATCTGTTGCTTTTGTGGACCTAGTCAACTGATGGCACTGTATTATGAACAATCCAAACCTTATGTTTTCAAGACTATGTTGCTTCCGCTACTACTATCAAACTATGGTTTGTAATATTATTTCGTACTCCGATGTAATTTTGAACTATGTGCAACTGTGATGTAATCTGTGAGCATGTTCGCTGAACTAGTACGATCTTGGCTGGATGTCGTTGAATGATTTAAAATCCTTCGAGATTTCTGCACTACCGGTTTGTACGAGCTTAAGTACTTGATGATCTTTGCGTAAGCGGAGGTTTCAGTGCTTAATCTGGTGCAAATTGGTCGGTTCTGTTACAGCTGGCATCGGAGCATAGCTTCAGCGTTACTGTTCATGGGTGTATTTTAAAAACAGTATTTTGCAAAGGATAAAGCTGTATTTGCCAACTTATAGTTATATTAGAATTTGGAAAATCTTAAGAATTTAAGCTAAGGTGTGCCAGTGATCAAGTCCTTATGCCCAATAGGATTTAGGTGGCTATCTAAGTACTAACTTTGGGGTAATGCATCATGTTATATTTTTAGTTAAGTGCTGTCGTCCATACGGCAAGGAATTGTATGAGTGCTATTCTTGGAATAGTAATGTATGGATCAAATGCCTCTACGCCAAAGGTAATAAGGGAGTTGCGAGAGCATGACCAAACATACGTTGGTCTAGGGGAGAGCTAGATTGGTACTGGAGCCTGTATCCGTATGCACACGAGTACAAGCGAAGGTATTTAATTGCGGGTAGATGCAAGGAATGGGTAGTATAAGGTGAGTGAGAGCATGATCGGACAACCGCCGGTCTAGGGGTGTGCTAGTTTGGTATTGGAACGTATACATGTTACACACAGGTATATGTGAGGTACTTAATTGTGGGAGTATTTATCTGATGGGTGCATATACTGCTTACGTGTATACTGGGTATGCACCTAAGTCAGTATTAGATTTAAATTTCAGCAATGCATGATATTCATACTGTGGGCAGGGCTGAAATGATTTCTTCTGCAGGTACGCTAACTTGCGAACGTGTAGTACGCTAGTTAACGCTATGAGTTAATGTTGTATGCCACCGTCTTGCTGTTAGATTGCTAGGCAGTGAGGACGTATGTTACGCACATGCATCATGATCATACAACTTTGCATTAATCTTACTTCCTTCCTTATGTTATCCGTCCCGTTTCTTTAAATAAAAGTTGCTCTTAACTAATTAAAAACTATGTGGATAAACTTCTTTTAGATGGCCCGCACCAGCGTACACCCGTAAGCGACTGGACAAGAGGCCCGTAAGTTGGACTGATATGCATCTGGAGCTTGGATTGCACCGAGGTTTTGGTGGAGTTCGCTGCATGGACCTTATATCCGTTTTTCTGAGGAGTGCGGCATGCACTTAGTAGGGTGCTCAGGAGGGCCAGGAGGCAGGAGTCGCAGTATGAGTGGCATCGAGTTCAGTTCTCAGAGGATCGCTACATGTACACAGTTGAGGTGGACGTGCCCAGCCATGATCCGCAGGATCATGTGTGGTGCCGCAGGGTGTTTGCTCTTCAGGGCAGGACTCCGTGGGATGGAGCCAACCGAGTGGCGTACGCTGTTCTTTGGGATATCATGGAGGATCATCCAGAGGTAGTTGCCCAAGCTACAGCCGGTGTCTTCCCCACAGCGGATCCGTATTAGTCAGTGTGGCGTCAGCCAGGTACCACCGTGTTGGAGGCCAGTTCTTCAGAGCGCGAGCATTGCGCAGGACCAGCTGGGAGTGCTATGGCTGCACTCATGGCTACTTATGGGTGTCTGTCGTGTAGCTATGACCACCTGGACCACATCCTCAGTGAGGAGATAGCAGCACATCACCAGAGTCAGGAGGAGCATGCTACAGAGATCGACCTTCTCACCACCCAGCTAGCTCACATGACCGTTGAGAGAGACCAGGCTCGTCAGAGGGAGCAGGACACGGCACAGCAGCTTAGTGACCAGCAGGGGATGATGACTTTCCTATCCACCATCATGGCCGAGACCAAAGCGTCGCTGCGTGACGTGTGTCTTGAGGGCATGCGTGTGACCGAGAGCAAACAGGCTTCTCAGGCTTCAGGTGGGAGATTTGGAGTTGCAACTTCACCATCTCCAGGACTACAATGACCGCCTGCATGAGGAGATTCATCGCCGCGAGAATGAGAGGAACCCTATCTTCTCTCAGGAGGACCCGGATCCTCGTGCTTCGTCTAGTGGTTCTTCGGATATCTCCAGCGACGACGATGACGACGACGATGATGACGATGGTGCCATGAGGGAGTAGACTAGTTAGTGTTAGCGCGTAGTGATCTTGTCTCATGTCATAGCGCTTGATCTTTTGGGTTGTTATGTGGATGTAAGGATGTGTGATGGACCTGTGCGCGTGTGGCGCAAGACCTTGAAAGTCTCGTATGTATGGGCATCTATGGATGTTATGTTGACTTTTGTATGTTATGTGATGAGCACTTTTTTATCATGTGATGATGCAATGTGGATCGAAATTTATTATGCCTCTGCAATTGTTTGGCGAATTCGTTTTCCGAATAATTTCTGTTGGCATGGTTTATTGTTCTCCTCAATAATGGCAACGTCATTTAATAATTATTGCTATCGCTACATGCAGATGACGATGACTCGCAGTGGAGCGGGTGGTAGTGGTGGTAATGATGATAACAGGGAGAACCGCAATCCACCACCTCCTCCACCACCCACGGCCGAGCAACTTTTTGCTCAATTTCTGGGGAGTCAACGCAACATTGAGGCACTTCTGCGAGAGAATTTGGCGCATGGCAATCAACGCCCTGAGCCGAATCAATATAGCTCGTTCAAGGATTTTCTGGACACAAAGCCGCCAATTTTTAAGGAAGCTACAGAACCTTTAGAAGCAAAAGAGTGGTTGCATACAATGGAGCAGAAGTTTCGGCTACTCAGGCTCACAGAGGAATTAAAGGCAGAATATGCTGCACATCAGCTGCAAGGGCCAGCCGGAATTTGGTGGGGACATCATTGTACCACTTATCCAGCCCATACACCTGTTACCTGGAGGATGTTCATGGAGGCAGTTCGTGGGCACTACATTCCGCCAGGCTTGACTCAAATGAAGGTGGCTGAATTCATGAGCTTAATACAAGGAACTCGATCTGTGACCGAGTATCATCATTTGTTCAACTCCTTGTCTCGTTATGCACCAGATTTCGTGGATACTGATGCTAAGAAGATAGCTAGCTTCAAGAGAAGGCTGAATACCAAGATGGGAAAATCAGTAGGTACTTCATCCCGTACCATTTTCAATGACTTCATCAGTGACTGCTTGATCCAGGAGAATCACAACAACAAGCATACTGCAAGCAAGGCTAGGAAGAGGACCCTGGAATCTGGACCGTCTCAGCCTAGAGGACCACCAGCCCAGCGTTCTCAATACCGACCACTAGCACCTGGGGCTCGCTTCAGGCCGCCTCAGAAGAAGGGTCAGCAGCAAGCTCAGCGTGGTCAACGACCATACAAGGTGGCAGCAAGTCAGGCTCGAGCAGGGCAAGGTAGCTCAACTGGAACCAAGCTGTTAGTTCGGGGACCGTGCTTCAATTGCAACTAAGAAGGGCATTTTGCAAGGTATTGCCCGCATCCCAAGAAGCAGCAGGCTAATTACCCAGCGTGTCTGCATAACTTGACAGCTGAAGAAGCTCGTGCAGGAGAGCCCGTGACTGCCGGTATGTGTCTCGTGAACCATCATCCTGAAGTTGTTTTGTTTGATACTGGATCATCGCATTCTTTCATGAGCAAGGCATTTGCACAAAGCATAATCAAGAAATGTCTGAAATGGATTATGGTTTCGCGTGAGCTCCGTGGGGAGTAGCGTGTTATCTAGATAGATGGTGTGTAATGTAACCATCGATATTGGAGGGCATAAGTTTGGAGCCAATTTAGTGGTTTTGCCGGGACTAAGTATGGATGTAGTTTTTAGGTATGAGTTGGATGACCATGTGGAATGAGGTGTTAGACACTGCAAACAGAACTCTTACCTTATCTGATAGTCGGACAGGTAACAAACTTCGTGTATCTCTGCCTCGAGGTGCCGATTTTGTTGACCTCTCTTGCACTCTTGCTATAGAAGACCTCTCCAAAATTCCAGTTGTCAGGGATTTTCCAGATGTTTTCCCAGATGAATTGCCAGGGTTACCACCCAAGAGAGCAGTGGAGGGATTTTGGATTTCTATTGGACTTGATGATTTAAATGGATTTCAGTTGTGGCAAATAATTTATAAAATAAAGAATATTGGGTAGAGTGTTTTTCATGTTGGAGTTTTGACTTAGTTCAAAATAGTTTATGAAATAAAAATGAGTTAAACAAAAAAGTTTATACTTCAAAAGTGGCTTTATTTATGTAGAGGCTATAAAAAATGATTTCAGAAAAAGTGTCTTATATGAAAGTTGTAGAGAAATTATTTTGAGCAACTTTTATATTTGGGTCAGAGCCTGGTTTGGAGTTTTTGAAACTGTTTTTGAGTGATCAAACTTTGGAAATATTTGGAAAAAGAAAAAGGGAAAAGAATTTTTCCGGCGCCAGCCTTTCGGCCCACCTGGCCTTTCGGCCCAGCCCGCGCCAGCGCTCGCCCGCGCGCCCGCGCTCGCCCGCGCGTGCCGCGCCGCGCCGGTCACTGACCGCGCCGCGCCGCACGCCGGCGTCCGCGCCACGTGGCCGCCAACACCTGCCGCGGATCGATCCTCCGCCACTTCCCCGCGCGATCACGCAAGCAATCACGCTCGCCCTCTCCGTGCTCATCTCAAACTCTCTGCTCATAGTATCTGCAAACTTGGCAACCAAAGCATGAGAAGAACCACCAAAAATGATATCATCCACGTAAATCTGGACCAAGAGAGTATCATTGTCTTGCTTGAGGAGAAGAGCGTTTTATCAACACATCCCATTTTAAAACCCTTAGCAAGCAAAAAGGTTTTCAACCTATCATACCAGGCTCTAGGGGCTTGTTTCAAACCATACAAAGCTTTGTGAAGTTTAAAAACATGGTTTGGAAAATTAGGATTTTCGAAACCGGGGGGTTGTCTTACATAAACTTCCTCTTCTATGTAGCCATTTAGGAAGGCACTCTTGACATCGATTCGAAAAAGTTTAAACCCTTTGGATGCAGCAAAAGCCAAGAGAATCCTAATAGCCTCCAAACGAGCTACAGGAGCAAATGTCTCCTCATAGTCTATTCCCTCCTTCTGACTATAACCCTGGGCTACAAGCCTGGCCTTGTTTCTCACAACATGGCCATCCTCTCCTTGTTGTTTTTTTGAAAACCCATTTTTCCCAATTGGGTGACACTCAGAGGGAGGAGAAACCAAAACCCAAACCCTATTTCTTTCAAAATTTTCCAACTCCTCATGCATAGCATTGACCCAATCTGGATCCGTCAAAGCGTGTCCAACATCTCGGGGTTCAAAATCAGCAACAAATGCAGAATGAGCAAAGTGAGAGATTTGTTGTGACCTAGACCGAGTGACGCGATCGTTGATGTCGCCGATCATCTGTTGAGGCGGGTGCTGGCGCTAAATGTGTCGTGGCGCCTCCCTTGCCGAAGTGGCCTCCCCCTCAACAGCAGCTGGTGCCTCCTCGGGTACAAAAGGTATCGCTCGAGGTGGCGGATCACACGGCCCCCATGCCGTAGAGGAAGAAGGATCGGGCCGCGTGCAGTCGTGGTCAAAGTCGACCCACTAGGAGCAGCAGGTGGAGGAAGTGCTGAATCGTCCATACCTTCAGCACCCTCGTCCTCGTCATCAAAAAGAGGTTCTCCAACCTCATGATCACCTGCACGCTCAAAATGAGAAGAAGGACAAACCATGGTCTCGTCGAAGGTGACATCGGATGTCTCCATGACTCGATTAGTGTCAAGGTTAAGTATACGATAAGTACGAGTATGAGCGCCATAACCCAAAAACACACCGTCGGAAGAATGAGACTCAAATTTATCCAGGTTGCCTTTCTTGAGTATAAAATAGTGGCAACCAAAAACTCTAAAATAACTCACTTTGGGTGTCTTCCAAAACGCAATTCATAAGAAGTCCTTTTCAAGAATGCTCGGAGAAAAATGCGATTGGAAATATAGCATGCAGTGCTCATAGCTTCGGCCCAATATCGCCTAGGAGTCCTATGCTCATCGAGCATCGTCCTGGCCATCTCTACAAGGGTCTGATTCTTCCTCTCTACAACACCATTTTGTGGCGGTGTGTAGGGGAAGAAAACTGAAGATGCTCTAAACCCAAAGAGTTACAAACTTCTCAAAATCTGAATTCTTGAATTCGGAACCAATATCACTCCTAATAGCTCGCATCGAGTTCAAAGGGAACTCGTTCTGAAAAGAAAATCAGATTGCGAGCATAGGAGAAAGTCGTTTTCTCAACTAAACAAAACCCACGAATATCTCAAAATGTCCATCGACAACAACAAGCACATACCCACTCCCCCCAACCCGCTCACCCGAGCCGGACCACAAGATCCTGTGCAAAAGCTCTCCAGGCGCTTGTCATGACTTGAGTCACTGGATGGTGGGGAGCAGCAACCATTTTCCCATTTCTACAAGAATGGCAACAAGATCCTTCTCCATCTATAACTTGGGCAATCCTCGGATTAAGCCAAGGAACTAAGCCTTGCAAGCAAGTCGAAGCTCAAATGAACCAAGTCTTCTATGCCACTTCCAAAGATCAAGGAGGAAGGTCCAGCCACAAACAACGAGAAATGCCAAAGATTCCGAGAAATCCGCACGAAGACTTTCCCAAAGGGCGAAATCCCACAACAAAGATTGCCCTGAGGATCCAAAATGCGACTGAGATTGGCTTAAAACGAATCTCATAGTCATCATCAAAATTGCGAAATAGAAAGAAGGTTAAAATGCAAGTTAGAAACAAGAGCACATCGCGCAACACAAAGTGCTCATTAACCCACACCGACCCACGAGACAATACCTTACGTTTGTTATTGTCGCCGAAGGTGATAAACTCCTTTCTGGCAATAGGACAAAGACTGGAGAACCACTTGGCATTTCCGGTCATGTGCCTCGACACCACCCAGAATCCACCAGCCAAACATTCTCCAATCGTTTTACCTATATAATAAAGGACATAGGGTGAGCATACGGTCCAACACTGGGTTAGTGAAATAAGGCGAATACCAGTGTTGGCCGGCTGCTCAAAAGAACGGTCAGTATAAACCATTCCTAGCACGCCTACGGGGAAAGCGATCACCACGTGAGGAAACGTGGTCCGCTAAGAGAAAGCGTCCATCGCGATACTCAAAACGCGTGGGGGGAAAACGCTCTACAACAAAGCCACCGCCACGGGGTCCATAGCCTACAACTGCAGGCTCCCCCGGGCACGTCCTCTCCGCTGCCTAGGCCTCAGAACTTGAGGTTCTAGACCTCTAAGCCTAACAACATGCCTCTGAACATTCGGTACATGTACATCATGGAGCGGGAGATGGTACATGTCCCGTGTTGTTCATCTCCTTTGCATGGCGCGTCTCTCTCTTGCGCCGAAAGCAAAACTCACTCAAGTGTCCATCTCCCACAGTGCTCACAGTGGTACCTCCCGCTCTCTAGGGGGTTGTTGGTACTCACGGTAGGGGGTGTGGATCACTTTGCCCTTCTGTGGCATAAGTTCCTCCTGGATGGGTGGATGGTGTCCAGCTTGTTCTTGAGGTGGTTTGGTTTGAGAGCCCATGATTGTTTCTTGGGTGGAGCTCTCGGAGGCTCAACAAAGACCCATCCTTGGTGTTAGGCTTGAGAGGCTCTTTGGGTGGAATCTTGGTAAGCTTGGGAGTAGTGGTGGAGTTGGGCTTCTCACATGGGTTAAAACCACTCGACTCTCCAATCATCCCAAAAAGACGAAACATCAACACCGAGCAAAATCTACACCTGGACCTCAGCAGCTCGCTTGAATTGGGAGATCATCATCCTGAGCTGTGGCTCACCACTAGACATCATGACAAGATGGTCCGAAGGTATGTGTTTTCCTCCTCGGTTTGCATCTTGTCATGCTTCGTTCACGATCTCCATCTCCAAACCCTCACAAAGAGCATACCTAGCCACACATGTGCTACCCGAGTTGGCCTCTTCAAGAGACACAATCTTGGCATTCTTCTCTACCAACTCGGATTGTAAGCCTAACAAGTTGCACGCACCCAACAGCAAGGACCTAGCCTTCAGCTCATCCATCTCTCCTACCAACACAGCATACTTGCTTCTCAAAGTGAGAAGGTCAGTCAGGTGTGTGGAGCACATCTCACACTCCTCCTCATCGGTGACAACTACGATGGACTTGACAGACTCAAGTTCCTTCACGTATCCTCCCACTTCTGCCTAAACTCCTTGCGCTCTCTAGCGGCACGCCTAAGCACTTATCCTGACTAAGGAGCGCGGCAGTAAGCTTCTCGACCTCAGCAGAAAGCTCGTCGGGGGTCTGAGATACCTGGGAGGTGTTGTCGTCGTCGTCGTCGTTCCGAGGAGTGTCCTCTAGCTCGCCGTCGACTTCCTTGCCGAGAGCCATGGTGCAGAAACCCTCATCGTCGGCGAAGAAGCAGAGGCCGTTCAGCTTGTCCTTGATCCTCTTCTTCTTGTCGGACTCGTCGTCGCTTGAGGAAGCGGAGTCGTCGTCCGTCGTCGACGTCGCTGAGCGTGGCGAAAAAGCACGCTGCTCAGCCTGGGCCTTCTCCAGTACTTTGTCTTGATGCACTCCTTGTTGAAGCCGCCCTTCCGCTTGTGCTTCGCGGGGACGTACTTCTCCTTGCGCTTGCCGGAGTCGTACTTGTGCCCATGATCGCCCTTCCCAAATGTGTGCTTGTTCTTGGGACAGTTGGCGATGAAGTGGTCGGGGTCACTGCACTCGAAGCATCCTGAGCATCCTCCTCCGCGGCGACGGTTCATGCGGTTGTTGTGGAACCGTGAGAACCGGTTGGCGAGCAAAGCCAACTCGTCATCCTCCAAGGACTCTAGCTGATCCTCTGTGACAGAAAGAAGCGAAGAGAGTGCAAGCCTCCAGAGGGGTTAGCAGAAGAGCCAGAAAGCAAAGCCATCGATGGGCCAGAAGGATTTTCATAAGAAGCCCTCCATGGCGTCAATCTCACTGGACTTGAGCTTACTGAAGAGCTCGTCGCACGTGAGGGTCTCATAGTTAGATGATTCGATGATCGCCTGAACCTTGAATCCACACCGATCGATCGAGAGTGTGCAAAAGCTTCAAAGCTCTCTCATGATCGTCGAAAGGCAACAGCTCCTTGTTAGCCCTCATCCTGTTGACAATAACCTGAAAGCGAGCGAATAAACTCTCTATGCTCTCGCCAGGCATATGTTGAAAGTTTTCATACTCTCGCTTGTGCGACTCGTAGAGACGGGTTTTGACTTGAGTGGTTCCCTCTGGAAACGCATGAGGGATGCCCAAATCTCCCGAGCCGTAGCGAGGTGAGAAACGCGATCAAACTCCGTCATGCTCAAGCATGAGAAAAGAGCATTACGGGCTCGGCTATTGGCATCGTGCTCATCCATCTGACGCTGAGTAGCACGAGCAGCCAAGACAACGTAATCAACAGTTTGCAAATATCCCAAATAGAAGAACCCATACTCTGCAGATAGGCCGACATGCGTATCTTCCAATACGCATAGTTCGTCCCATCAAAGAACAGCGGTTTGCCCACACCGCGATCCATGTCGCCTTCTGTGGATCTGGGACCAGCTAAGGTGGAAGATCCTTAACCCGCTCCGATACCAATTGAAGGACTGAAGATGCTACCAGAAAGCGACCAGAGGGGGGGTGAATGGGAGCTTCAAATTTTCCTACCGGAAAACTTGTCGCCACTGTCCCGAGAATCAACCCAAAGAGCAAACCTAGAGGTTGCAAGTGTCCACGACCCTAAAGATGGTGGATGCTACCAAGAAGCACAGCGAGACACTACACGACTCTAGAAACCCAACGCAAAAGACGTAAATCAAAACCGTCAACGGACAAGCGAACCACAGACGAAACAACGCAAACTGCACATGACCGGACTCTGGCCAGCGTCCAGTCAGTGAGCACCAGACGCGTCCGGTCGTGCGAAACCTGATTTTGGACCTTACTGTTTTGGACCGGACTCTCGGTGTAGGTGCGTCGGTCAGGTGTCCAGCGTCCAATCAGACGACCAAGCAGTAGTAAACAGTGGGAGCGATGCGTCCGGTCAGAGTTAGGTCAAGCGTCCGGTCATAGACAAGGCCGAACACAGACCATACATTCAACGACTGGACTCACTAGCGAGCGTCCGGTCAACCCGTGACCGTGCGTCCGGTCACCCCGAGACTTCACCGTTCGTCCACCGATTCGACTTGATCTCACCCAAAATGAATCCTCTAGGGATCAAACTTGGTGAGATGAGTCACAGGAGGATAGTGAGCTATCTCTAAGGGATCATGGCTCGAACCTATCTCTAAATCGATGAATCGAAGAAATTCGGGGGAAGGGAGAAAAACTTGACCCGAAACGAAAAAACAATTGATCTACTTGTTTGTGAAGTTTGAGTTGAATTCCTTCGGTGGAAATGATCTCCTCACTTCAAAGAACAAGTTGTTTCAAACGGTTTTGAAAAAGACGCACCAAGGAGGAGATCGAACGACGGGAGAATCGTGGAGAAAACGAAGAACGCGAAGAACAAGTTCAAAACGCGAATCGAACCACAAATTGCCAGCCGAAATTCGTCCCCACGAGGAGACAATGAGATTATGGTCTCGTTTCCTCAAAAAGCAAATACACAGAGGTATTGTTCACCGTCTCTGTGGATCTCAGTAGCTACAGCAGGGGAGAGGGAGAGAGGAAAACCTAGAAGGCAAAAATAGCAAATGATTGAGATGGATGGGGAGGTGGGTGTCTCCACTACTTATCCTAATTGTAATTCCCACTCTACCCCTAACTAATTATAGAGCGAACCAGCTAAACCCTAGGGTATTCTGGACCAACTCGCGGTAGGTGGTGATCCGACGGCCACGCCCGCACAACTGGTAGCGTTGCCTCGACGCAACCTCCCCGATTGTCGCCACGTGCCGCCACCGCTCTGCTCGTCCTTTTCCAGACTTCGCCTCCGGTTTTGTGGCCCAAACGGAAAACCAGCCTTCACAGCCAACCCCCGGTTTTGAGGCCCAAACCGGGAAACCAGCCATCCATGACCTGAGTTTGTGGCCCAAACTCAGCAAACCCGCAGCACCCAGGTTTTGAGGCCCAAACCTGGAAACCGTCCTCAGCCCGAGTTGTGGCCCAAACTCGAAAACCATCAGCGCCTAGGTTTTGAGGCCCAAACCTGGAAACCGTCCACTCGATGGTTTTTCTGTGGCTCAACCCCAAACCGAGCCGTAGAGGAGATGCACCGCCCTGTGCACCTCGTCCACCCGCAAGTCTTCGCTCGTCGCTGTCCTAGGCTGTCAGCCACCACAGCCGATCCTCAGGCCACCGGTCCCTCAGTCCAAGCCTCACGTCCGCCCTTCGCCACTCTCGGTCCATCGACACGACACGTCTCTACTTGACCTTCACCTTGCCTTTGATCACTGTATCCGTGCTCGACACCTGCACAACACAAGCCAAAGAACACGTGCATTATCCCAGTTGACAATCACTCATCACTCAGAGACTCGGCATACACCCATGTATCCGCAATGGAAAGATGGAATGGCAAGGATTTCGTAGACACAATGATTGTGGAGAGCTGCTGCTCGCTTGATGAAGCCTTGCAATGCATCCATATTGGGCTATTGTGTGTTCAAGACTGCCCAAATGACAGGCCACTAATGTCGTTAGTTGTATTTTGTCTTAGATCTTTGGCAACAATATAGCAATTAGTTTTCTTTGATAGGTTATTGATATTCTTTCCCTTCAGCCACACGTTCTCCATACCAAAGTTGCATAATATAAGCATGTAGGGCTTGTTTGCTTCAGACCCTGAGAATCTCGCCTGGGCTAGGCATCATCTCCAGGCGTCCGATTTTCATCGCCTGGGTAGGATCTTGCTGCCTGGCCGGAGACGCCAGGCGAGGGAGGGCAAGCAAACACGCCCGTAGCACCAATTGCTGCCTGTTAAGTGTTATCCCGCGGCAATGTGCGGGGTAGTTAATTGTTATGTTATCTAGTTGGAAAATTCAAGAAACTGTATGACGACCTTACGGCCGGATTCCCCGGAAGCACGGTGAATATTGTACAGTCCGTGACTCCGTGTCAACAATAAGACCACCAAATTCCCCGAAAGCTTCTAGGAGCAGTCTGCTTTGTCCAGCCTGAGGTTGTAGATGTAAATTACAAGGGTGGTTAGCGCGCTTCGCCGCGCCTGTTATTGGTACGATTATCAGTCTCATAAGTGTTTCTGTTCTGCTGTGTATGGACGTACGGAAAACTTGATCGGCCTAAACAGTACAAATATGTTTAGTTTTTACCCTATACATTTTTTACTTATTACATAACGATGTTTTGACCTTACATGGAGTATTAATATAGACTAAAAATAACTAATTACATAAATTCAAAATAATTTACGAGATGACTAATTTTTAAGCCTAATAAATTCATGTTTGATAATATTGTGTTACATTAAACATTGATAGTTTTATTAATAATTAGACTTATAATTCGCCTCATAAATTATTCTCCCCTTATACAATTAGTTTTGTTATAGTATTTAATACTCTGATTAGTGTTAAATACCCGATATGACATTCTAAAACTTTTTAACTTGAAACTAAACATCTCTAAATATATCAGTCACTATACCGTATACACCTGCTCAAAAAGATATTTACATGTCGCGTCAAACACATTGACCGTATAAGCATAAAACACACATAAGTATTGTAGGGTGTCGCACCCATGATTTAAAGTTTGTATTATTGGACGCGTTATCGTCACACCGGTTTTTAATAAAAAAGATACCTACAAAAATCTTTTAAAATAAAAAAGTAAAAAAGAAAAAAAAGAAAGCAAAAAAAACTACAGTAACCCAACCCACGGGAGGGCGCCAATCCTCCCGCGGGTAGAGATTAGAATATGTATCAGATTTTCCCCACCAACACTATTATTATTTCTGTACCTTGTTTGCCCTGGTGCCTATTATTATTTTTGTACCTTGTTTCCCCCTGGTGCTCGACTGACACTGTATTGGATGTACCATTATTTATTTATTTTTTTCGATCACGTCTAAGCGTGTATTTCATTAAGCAGAATAGAGTTTTTAAAATGTAGAGCACCAAACCAAATACAACCAAGCACATCAGAAGCAACAACTAGGCCTGACAACCATTAGTTGCTAGAACCCAACAACGCCAAGCCCAAATAACGATATTACATTTTATCCAAATACGCTACTGAGCAAGCTCTGCGTTAATCAACCAATCCCCGTGATTCTTGCCAGGTGCCTGTAGCCGGCCATGCTCCACTGGTAGGCTTCCTCCTTGATCCTCAACGCCAACTGGGCCGCCGAACTAGACACCCCATTGAAGGTTCGTGCATTGCGCTCCTTCCAAATACTCCAACCAATTAGGAAGACAAGTGAATCAAAACATCTACGCACAGGCTTTGGAACCAACTTTCTGACTTGCAGCCACCAACTCAACGCTGGTCATTGTGTGTAGGCAAAGGGATTTGTAGCTGCAGCCTTGAGAAGCAAATGAAACAGACTTCACGACTAAAGGAGCAGCCAACAAGGATATGGTCCATAGTTTCAGAAGCTTGGGCACACATGATGCAACTATCATCCGACTATAAACCATGTCTGCACCTTCTCTAGTCAGAAGAAGAAGCGTACGTGTGGTGGAGCAGGGTCTTCCAGATTTGCTTTGCCCTCACCGGCGCCGATAAGCCGAAGAACATTGCCCCATAAGCCGAGGCGACAGAGTATTTTATGATCTATTGTCAGCTTCCAAGCGAAGGTATCCGGTTGCTGATGAAGCTGCACCCGCTCCAAACGATCAAAGAGCTTATCAAATTCAACAACCATTTGCATCGTTACTGCCCCACTAATATGTCGGACCCAATTTAGATCAGCCAAAGCTTCAACCACTGTTACTCGTCTCTTCCTTGGTCGGACAACCGCAGCGCCTAGATCGCAGTGCTGCGTCCATCTAACCCGTGATCAGTCCAGAAGAGAATGGATTTTCCATCATCAGCTTGAACATCAGTACATTGTTTTTTTTGTGTAATCGTGTCACCAGCGGTATGCATTTTCAGTTTATTTGACAAATTATCGGTTCATTTCATTTTGGACGCTCCGGAACCTGGCGGTGGAAAAAAAAAAAGCAGCTGAGCCGATAAAAAAAAAAGCAGCTGAGGGTGCCCAAACGGATCTAGAGCCGCTTCTCCTCCCCAACGCTTCCTTTCCCCGCACCTCTCAACACAACACACGAAAGCGGAGGCGGCTCGGGGCGAGCAGTGGGGAAATCCCATCGATTCACCTCGGGCCTCTCCTCCGCCCGTGCGCCGCCGATAGTACTCCACCTCGCCGTTCCTCTTCCTCCCCCGGGGCTCCTCCGCCCCGACACTCCTTCGTGGAACCGCGGGCAGCCATCGAGTCCCTCCTCTCCACGGGCAGCCGTCGAGCCCTTCCTCTCCGCCCGCCTAGGGTTTGGCAGCCGTCGTTCTCAACGGCAGATCTTATTCTCATTTCTCTTCTCCAGCGAAGACCTCCTTCTGGAGGTACTAGCCGCGTCCTTACTGTGGTTGTTGCTGCCTCACAGGCTACATGGATTCCGGGGAGACGAGCACTGATCCCCCAGGCGCACCGGAATGTTGCGTCCTACACGGCACCTGGCCTAACAGAATATGGCATTTCGTCGGCATCACGTCCGATAAATCTTCAGGAGATAATTAAAATATGCAACTGTCATTAGGGTTGATGGAAGTATTTTGGGACTGAGTCTGGACCTTTACAAGTTGGCGCATAAGTTTTGGCTACCATTGTAATATTCTCATCTGTTAAATTCGAAGATTTTCCCCAACTTGCTTGGCACTAGAAGGCTTGGTTGTTAAATTTTTGAAGATTTCAAATTTGTCTGTTGCTTACAAATGGTATTGTTGTCTATGTATTGCAGCTACCATGTAATTTTCGACCAAAAAATTTAATGCATCCCATGTTATTCTATTCGGTTCTCTCCGTGAGTCAATAATATATCCCTCTCCCCTCTCTCCCTTCCCCGTCTTTTGCACCCTTAAATGTTTGCAGTCCTGGACAAAGAACAGGTCATCAGAAGTTATGATTGTTATAGGAAGTGATTTCCTTGTGACTTCTAGTATTTTGAATGGCTTATAGTAGTAAAAAATGTTTTGCTATTGCACATATGTAGGGCCTTTGTTTTTATGCGATAATAAAAATGATATAGATTGCACGAAGGCACGCTGTGATTTTACTGTCATGAGCTGGCAGATGAGGTTAGGCTGCACTTTTCTTCTTTATTGATTATTCTGCTGACATGTGTACAATGCATGTTGCCTTTTAGTCAAGAGAAGTTATTATCCAACATTGCTTTTCGCTATTGCAGCTCCTTGCCTTAGTGAAGATGGTTTCCTCCACTTCTGGACGCTTTCTAGCAAGAGTATCCACCCTTCGCTGCGAAGAAGAAACGAAATAGTCTATCAGAAAGTTGTGTTTACACAAAAAAGCAACTTGTACTAGGGGGCAGGACAATCACTGCATCAGAATTGGACAGAGATTCATACCGATTTACAAAGACAAATGGATGCACTTGGAACTAAGTTGGCTTTACTTGGAAATGTATCTTCCCAAACCGTTGATCTGCTCGAAGGACGAATTAAGAAGGCAGTGTGTCTTGGCGAAGATATGCTTTCTAGGCTTCAGCAGAATGAAGAACCTTGGCCTGCGTCTGAAGTTAGGAGTTCGTAGAAAATTATCTAGAGGTGCTTACAACAATAGATGATTAGGAAGCGCTACTAGTGGGTAAACTAATATGTCCAAACAATATATGATTAACTGTATGTAGGAACCTAATCTTGTGATTGAGCCTCTGCATAGGCAGCTCCAACAGCCTATTTACTGTCAGTGTTTCTATTTTTCTGTAATTTGCCTGCACCTCCTACATGGGCTTATTTACTGTCTAATCTGTGTAATGATCTGACCTGTGTCAATATCGTGGCACGTTTTCTTTGTCATTTTAGATTTCCTGTTGACTAGTGTCGATGAATTGCTGTGTTTAAGGAATCATTAGTTTTCATTGTTGTATCACATGTTTCTAGTTCTGCTGTGTAAAAGGTTGGAGTCTATTCGGCTGTAAAGAAACATTCGCAATGTATCACATAGCCCCATGATACAACCTGTTATATATGCTTAGAGCAAGGCTAATAACTTAACCATTTCTATGGGTTGGCTAGTAGAGATGATAAGTATTTAATGCTCATGTGTATAGAATCTGTGGTCTACTTCCTCTGTTCTATTAAAAGTGTCGTTAGAAAACCGTGTCCCCTTTACATACACGTTTTCCGGACGACACTCTCAATGTGACGGAGGGAGTATATCTCTGTGGCCATATATGCGTGTCCATTCATCTAGTCTGAAAAACAGATACGTACATCTATGCCTTTACCAAGCAATATTTATGAGATGACCTCTAGAAAACAGATACGTACGTCTATGCCTCTACCAAGCAATATTTACATCTATGCCTTTACCAAGCAATATTTATGAAATGAACCATAGAAGGTACTAAAATAAAAGAAACAATATCAGATAAATGACAAATCTTAAGCAACAATCCACTGATGATACGGTGGTATAGCACAAGACATGACACTTAAGATCAACACTAAAGTTTATTGGCACACATGCCATTATTTATTCATCTAGACGAGGGTGATGGAAGCATGAAGCAATAGTTGATAGCTCCACTTCAATGGAGTGGAGTCCCATCTGCATCAAAAGTAATGACACTACAAGCATATAATAGTGCATATAGTTAGAATATATAGACCCTGAAAATTTGATACAATAGTTGAAGAGAACATGCCCAGAATTTGAGTGGATGCCTGCAAGTAGCATCCGCAGCTTTTAGCACAGCATGTCCAGTCCTGAAAAGATACGTGTAAGACATCGTGTTAATTCTCACTATGGAAGGAAAAATAACAGTAATATAGGGATTTCAGAGTTCTACCAAAATTGTTACAATGGCTATTTCTAAACTTATGCAAATGTGCTCAACAAGATCTTTTGATTGTTACAATGACTATTTCTAAACTTATGCCAAATGTGCTCAACAAGATCATTTTTAAGCACGCTCCACATCTTTCCTCGCCCCTTCAACAAGCAACTTATGCTTTTCTATTGGAGGAAGTGTCATAGTCTTCATGAAGGCTGCCCATTCTGGGTGTAAGGAAAATGGACCTCGACCATTTAACTTTGGATTTGGTGGTGTTTTAAAGGATCAAAATGCCCAGAAGGGGGCGGGGGGTTGAATTGGGCTTTTCTAAAACTTTTGCAAGAATTAAAACCTAACAAGCCCAATTAACCCCTAGTGCCTAGAAGTGTGTTTCACTAGAATCAACCGCACAAAAGATCAAAGCTATGACATTTCTACTCTACCATGGCAATTCAAATATGGATGAGCAAAAAGTAAATTGCGGAATTGAATTGCTCAAATGTAAATGCGTAAGTAGTAGAGAGTAGAGATGACACGACGATCTTTTCCCCGAGGTATCGAGGTGTCGGCACACCCCCCTAGTCCTCGTTGGAGCACCTGCGCAAGGCTATCGCTCCCCTTGATCCGTGCAAGGATCAAGTGCTCACTACGAGCTGATTCTTCGCCACTCCGGCCCGGTGAATCGCTCGCTACTGGTCACAACATGACTTGGGTCATCCACAATGCCTCCGGATGATCACCAAGCTCTCCGATCGCCACCAAGCCGTCTAGGTGATGCCGATCACCAAGAGTAACAAGCAAGAACTCTCACTTGACCAACGCAAGGCTAATGAGATGGGTGGATGCACACTTGCTACTCTCTATTCACTAATGTGGTGTTTGATCATTCAATTATCAAATCTCTCAACCTCACTAGGCCTCTTGCACTCACTTGCAATCACAATGTGTTTGGCAACCTTTCAAATGAGCAAGAGTAACAACATGAATGGGGGGAGGCATATTTATACCCCCCAACTCAAAACATGCACGAAGGGGTAAGTCCAGCCAGTTACACACTGACCGGATGCACCTGTCGGGGTGACCGGACGCGTCCGGTCAGTGTCTAACGGCTAAGTGACGTTAGCCCTGACACATGTACGAAGCATTGACCGGACGCTCCCAAGCGTCCGATCACCACTGACCGGACGCGTCCGGTCAAGAAAAAAGCTCTCTGGAACCTCTCTGGATGCGACCGGACTCACCCCCTGGTGCGTCCGGTCGATTGCTGAGGGAGAGTCCAGTCGCAGCCAGACTGGCCCCTCAGCCAGCACAACTGACCGGACGCATACCCTAGCGTTCGGTCCCTAGGGTTTGAGCGTCCGATCACCATTTGAAGTCCAAAACGACTTCGGTTTGCGACGCTCCCTTCACGAACTTTCTTCCTTATGATCTTCGGGACCTTTCTAGCTACCTAGGGCTTTGGTTAACAAGTGTGCACCACACCTAACTCAAAAGTCTCACCTAGGTCAAGATACCCATTCAAACCCCCCTTTATAGTATGACCAAAGATAAAACAAAGACCTATGCTACTTTAAGTGTCCTTCAACACCAAATGACACTTAGAACTAGCCATCACCGTCTTCGTCGTCCATCTTTTGAAAACCGAACGAATTCCATCAATAAGGGGACATGAATACCATAGTATCCTCATGACCATAATTACCATGACCTAACTCAACTGTTTCTGCAAAACACACGTTAGTCATAGTAATTTACCGTTGTCATCCAATCACCAAAACCCACTGGGGGCCTAGATGCTCACAATCTCCCCCTTTTTGGTGATGATGACAACCTCAAGTATGTTTGAAAGAGAGGTGAGGTTTTTCAATTGCTTGGTTCATATAAGCATGTGACAATAAGATCAAAAAGGGTTAGGCATGCTTATACAAACCAAGTGCACATAAGTACTTAACATATAAGAATTAACACAAGTACCTATGAACAAGCTCATTTATCGGAGTATAAGTGCGGAAGCAAAGTAAATGAGCATAACCAAGTGACATGTAGTATATAACGAGTGAAGCATAACATGTCACATCCAAAAGACATATACATATCGTACAAGTGCAAAAGATAAACATGTATGCATATGAGTGCAAGTATCACACAAAAGAACCGAGACCGTCTCACAAGACCCCCCTAAGTCTAACATACGCTCTCTCCCCCTTTGGCATCAAGGACCAAAACCTAAGGGTCGGAAGGCGGGACAGGAGCAGACGAGTCGGGCGTCGAGGTACGCGGAAGAGCCTCGAACTAAGCAAGGAGAGCCTCCTCGTCAGACGACGAACTGTGAGCTGGCTGACCCTCGGACACTAGACGTGAAGGTGAAGCAGTTTGGGTCTGCTCAGCTGACTTGGGAGCGGCCTCTGGCGCTGGAAGCTCTGGCTCTGGAGGAGGATCCACTGTCTCGGTCGCTGCCACTAACACGGTCAACGAAGCCTCAGGTGCAGAACTGATAGGCAAAGTCTGACTCTGAGAGACCGGTGGCTCGGATGACGCTACTGACGACGAGGGAAGTGTCTCTGTGGTACCAGTAGCGGGAGCAGGAGCTGGAGCTGAGGTCACCGACAAGTGGAACTCTGGCGGGGTAGGCAGGCCGGTGAGCTCGCTGAACGAAGCCTCCAAACTTCGAGGGGTCACGAGAACCGACTCCGTCTGAGTAGGAGTGAAGCCCCGAGCGGATCGGCGTGAACCCTGGCTGCTGCCCTGGCGCAGGTGAAGTGAACCACTATGGATACTGCGGAAAGGGCGAGAACGTCGACGGAGGAACTGACGTGTAGTACGAGGTCGACGGTCTAGGTTGCTGCAGCTGAAACTGTGGTGGCTGTGGTAACTGTGGAAGAGCCGCCATCCTCTCCATGAACGCAAGCGTCTGAGTCTGAAGCTGAATCATCTGCTGTGGAGAGCGTCCTGGCACTCCTGAGGCTGTGCTGCTGCCACTGCCTGTGCCTCCGCGAGTCGGGCCTGCTCCTGAGCCTGACGGCGCTACTCCTCAGCCTGACGCTAAACCTCCTCAGAAAGCCGAGACTGCTGCTGCTCCATCCGAGAGAGTATGGCAAGGAGTGCTGGATCAGAGCCGACCATACGTGACGAGGAGGCCTCTGAGTCGTGAGCGGCTGCAGGACGCATCCTCGGAAGAGGAGCATAGTCATCGTCGGAGCTGCCAGTCGGGACCTCTGGAAGGTCAGGGTCCTCAGCTTCGGCCTCAAGACCGGCTAGCTCAGCCTCTGCCAACTGAAGAATAGCCTCATCCTGCTCGGCCTCTATCTCGGTGACAACTGGCCTCTGACGCTGACCCCAGGGACGAGTGTCTGGACGAGCCCTGACAATCTGGCGAGTGTCGTACACGGGAAACTCCGTCGGAGACTGAACAAGCTCGGAAGCGAGGGCCGGAATCATCTTCCGCAGAAGCACACAGATCCAGTGGGCATAGGGAAGCTTCCTGTGTCCCTTGAACCCCTCTGCTAGGGTGTCCTCCATCTCAGAAGTAATAACATCCCAAATGTCAAACTCCAGCTGAGAGACCAAGTGGTGAATAAGCCAGATCTGAATGCGAGTCAATCCCTCTCTGTAGCCTATCAGAGGTAGAAGAGTACGCATCATGACCTCGTTCACCAGACGGGCCGTCGGCGTCAAGTCACGAGAACGCCGGCTGGACCCCTCTCCGAACGGCTCTCGGAAACAGGCATGAACCAAGTCTGTTGGTGGAATCTCGCCTGCATGTGGACGCCGAGGTGGCTCTGTCTCTCCATAGCACACTGTGTGAACCTTGGTCGCATAAGCTGTCAGACCAAGGTACTCTCTGGCACGGGCACTGTAGAGCCTGTAGAACCTCCCCCTGAAGGCAAAGTGGAGGAACCGGTGATTCGGGGAGATCCACAGGGACACGTAGAACTGTCGCACCCAATCCTCAACATACTGACCACTCCGTCCAAGAAGATCTGCTAACCCGGGCAGGTATGAGAGCATGGGACGAATGGCCTCTCCAGCAACTGCAACTATAGTCTCCAGCGGGCAAACTCTGTGGGGTCGAATGTGGACGCCGCTGTTGACATAAGCTCTGTAGAAATCCTCCTGAAGAACTATGTAGGAACTCTTGGAGGCCTGAGGGTGCCTGGCGGCTGGGAACCACTCCTCGTAAGGAACCAAACGCAGGGCCTGCACCTAACGTGCTGTCGCGAGCCGCAGGTCCAAGTGCTCCACAGGGGGGTGCCTGTGGCCTCGGAGGGGGTCGACCACCCCACCTCTGCACCTCAGGTCTAGGAGACACCGGAGTGCGAGTACGGGTGGAGCTGCGGACTGGCTGCTGAGCTGGCTGCTCCTCTGGCTGACCCTCTGCCTGGGTCTCAGTAGCTGAACCACCGGCTGTAGCTGCTACGAGAGCTGAGGCTGCCTCTGACATAAACTGAAAGTCCAGAGGGAGGACCTCAACTGGGTCGTTGAGAGAGTACTGCACACCGTGAACCCAGACCACTCCTCCCTCGGTCTGAAGCAGAGCCTACATCTGCTGCTCTGTAAGCATATCACGAACCCGCTGTCCACTCGGCTGACCACCTGACTGACTGCCCTAAGCTGAAGACTGGTCTCGAATACGAAGACCGCCGGCCTGACCACCCTGCTCTGCTCTCTCGGCTGCGCGTGCTGCTGCTAGTGCCATCTCTGAATCCCGATCAAGGCGCTTGCGCTTCTTGGTCACCAGCTTCTGCTGCCCCTTCCCCTTGCCACCAGAAGAAGGGCAAGGGGGAGGAGGATCTGCCCTGGGACCTCCGCCGACGTTCTTGCAGCGAGCCATCGCTACAAGAAAAGAAACACTGCCAAGCAAGAACCACTGCCACTGAGAACCACTGCCACTGCAAGCAAGAGACTGGACTGAACCTCAGACGCTTGCCTCGTTCTGTATCCGCGAGCTGGCCCCGGATTAAGCTGGCACTAGCACACTGCGCACTGACAAGGTCCTGACTCGCTGCATAGATAGATAGGGATATATAAGCATATAATCTAGAGATGAGAAACCTATCAGAAGCAAAACATAGAGGATAAGAGATGGAATGGGCTTGCTACCTGACGAATGACGAACCGACCCAAGAGCGAGGTGAGACACTGACGTCCGGGAACCCACGAGTCACGCCAAGGAGGACTGCATGAAAAACGGGCAAAAACGGGGTACAATCAGTGGGAACAGGCTTTGGAACATTCTGTCGAGCATGTGGTGAGCGCGGGTATAGACAGGAAGGAGGTGCTCACTGTGGAGATGTGGTGTGCCGGGGAGGAGTTCGCCGGAGGGGAGAATAAGCATGGGACGAAAGCCAACGAGTAGGTGCCAGCGAGGGTAAGCTCCAGCGAGATGCTCGGCGAACGAGAGCAGAGGCGCGCGCGCGGTGGGAGAGAGCGAGGGCGGCTGCGGGCGCGGGGAGGGAGTGAGTGGCTGCGGGCGCATCGAGCGAGCGGGAGAGGGTCGGCGTGGCGAGGGGGGAGGCGGCGGGCGCGGGGGGGGGGGGTGTGGTGGCGCGGCGAGCGGCGAGGCTAGGGATACAGGCGGCTCGGGCGGGTGGACGGCCTGGGGCGGCGGGGCACCGGGGGCGGCATAATGAAATGAGGCTAGCTGAGGAGACGGACGCGCCGAGGCAGTAGCACCAGTCCGCATCAGAGAGCACCAGACGACGATGAGGAATGCAGGTCCGGTAGTCTACCAGAGACCTACCCCTGCGATTCACACGACCGACGGCGACCGCGACCGACGACGACGAAAGTCCCAGTGTCCGGTCACGAACAGAGAGCTCCCAAAACGCGCAAAATGTTGACCTGCGAGTCTGTCGTCGCACACGACCGGACGCACGAAAGCGTCCGATCATTGTTCGGCTAGACGGGACGCACGGGCCACTACCTGACCGGAGCGATGAGACCACTGTTCATACTGCGCACGAGATGAACTGACCGGACGCACTGGGTGAGTCCGGTCGCAGCGTCCGGTCATAGGGAAAACCCTGTTTTGACTCGATTTTCGCGCCGACTTCTCCCAACCAAGTTCCAACTCAAACAAGACGCAAATAAACACCAGTTGGAACCTAGCGGAGTGACCTCTCTAAAACCCTCAAATTTTTTAAATATTTTGCCATAGGATAATTTAGTTTTCTTCTAAAGAAAATAGGCAATAAAAACCGAGGGGAGACAACATGTGGCCACCAAAACTAGGGGTCTCAACCATTAGGAGCCTCAAATGCTCCCCCTAGCGGTGGACGAACACAGCGGTTGCTCAAAGCTTAACCGAAAAGAAACGACGAAGCAACACACATGCATATGCAATGCAAACATAATTTGAATCTAGGTTGCTTGTCAAGTTTGCTCATGGGTAAGCTTCTTCACACGCTTTTTAGGACGGTTATCTTAACCACGTCTGACAAGCCTATGTGCATAGCATAATTAAACATGGCATATTATACAATGCAATGCAAAGACAACCCCCTTTCACCTTTTGACAAAGTTACTTAGATCAAGCACATTAAGCTCACTTCGCAATCTATAAAGGGTGTTCTCATCTAGGGGTTTTGTGAAGATATCCGCCAATTGATCTTCGGTTCTAACTCCCTCTAAGGATATATCTTTCTTGGAAACATGGTCTCTAAGAAAGTGATGGCGAATATCTATGTGCTTTGTGCGAGAGTGTTGAACGGGTTGTTAGCAAGCTTAACCATGCTCTCATTGTCACACAACAAAGGTACCCTTTCTAGGACTACACCATAGTCTAAAAGGGTTTGTTTCATGTAAAGGATTTGTGCACAACAAGCACCCGCAACTATGTATTCCGCCTCGGCGGGTAGACAAGGCCACACTATTTTGCTTCTTTGAACTCCATGAAACTAGTGATCCCAAGCAAATGACACCCTCCGGATGTGCTCTTTCTATCAATTTTGCAACCCGCGTAATCCGAATCGGAATACCCAACGAGTTGGGAGTTAGCTCCTTTGGGATACCAAAGGCCAATGCTTGGGGTGTGCTTTAGGTACCTAAGGATTCTCTTCACGGCTATGAGATGTGATTCCCTAGGACCGGCTTGAAACCGAGAACACATGCACACACTAAACATGATGTCGGGCCTAGATGCGGTCAAGTATAACAAACTACCAATCATAGAATGGTAGAGAGTTTGGTCAACCGTGTTATCTCCCTCATCTAGATCGAGATGTCCATTTGTTGGCATTGGAGTCTTGATAGGCTTGCAATCATCCATATTGAAGCGCTTGAGGAGATCTTTTGTGTACTTCTCTTGAGATATGAAAGTCCCCTCCTTCAATTCCTTGACTTGGAAGCCTAGGAAGAATGCGAGCTCGCCAATCATGGACATTTCAAACTCCTTCGACATCAAGTCACCAAATTCCTTGCAATAGGCTTCATTTGTTGACCCGAAGATGATATCATCAACGTAGACTTGACAAATGAAGATCTCTCCATCAAGCTTCTTGGTGAATAGTGGTGTGTCGACCTTCCCAATGGTGAAGCCCTTCTCAATGAGGAAGTCCCGAAGGCGCTCATACCACGCTCTAGGGGCTTGCTTGAGCCCATATAGCGCCTTGGACAACCTAAAACATGATTAGGATATCTAGGGTCTTCAACCCGGGAGGTTGATCCACATAGACTAGTTCATTTATGAAGCCATTTAAAAATGCACTTTTCACATCCATTTGATATAATTTAATGTCATGATGTGATGCATATGCAAGGAGGATACGAATGGCTTCGAGTCTTGCAACCGGTGCAAAGGTCTCTCCAAAATCCAAACCTTCAACTTGAGAGAACCCCTTTGCCACTAGCCTTGCCTTGTTTCTAACAACCTTGCCTTGATCATCTTTCTTGTTCCTAAACACCCATTTTGTTCCAATGACTCTTGCGCCTTTTGGTCGCTCTTTAAGTGTCCAAACTTGGTTGCGGGTGAAGTTGTTTAGTTCTTCATGCATGGCATTCACCCAATCCGGATCACCTAGAGCTTCATCTACAATGGTAGGCTCAACAAGAGAAACAAAGGAGTGATGTTCCATAAATAAAGCAAGTTTTTGAGATCGAGTCATTACACCCCTTGTTGGACTCCTGTTGATGGTCCTTAACACCTGTTTTACCATCAACATTTTACCCTAAAATTCACCAAAAAGGATGAAATGTAGTCAAATAGGTTTCAAACTAACCAAATTCCACATGTCCATAGATTTTGATTTGAATGCAGAATTTGAACCAAATTTGGATATTTGAACCACCAAAGGCCAAGCCCACTCAGCAGGGCCAATTGGGCCTCAGGGGGGGTGGCGCCCGCCACCCCTAGGTGGCGCCCGCCACTTGAATTGGCCCAACTTTCTCCCCTGCCACGTCACTGATCCGTGTGACCACCCCAGGGCCAAATCTTGGCCCTTGGTCACTAGGTCAGTGGCATCGGAGGGCTCAGGAGGGAAGTGGCGTGGATCATGACCGAATGACAGTTATCTGGACATGCAACCGACCTTGGAACCGCCTCTCTGGAGCTCCTGGATGCTGTTGAAGCAATGATGGTGCATCCAACGGTGAGGGGGGTGGCGGTCGCCACCTAGGGCTGGCGCCCGCCACTAGGGTTTGCCCTAGGTCGGTTGGCTACCCCTATAAGTACCCCCCTCACTCCACAAGACTATAAATACCCCCTGGTGGCGCCATTTCATTAACACACCACAACAAAAAGCCAAGAAGCAAGCAAGCAAGAGGCAAGAAGCAAGTGAGAGCTCAGAGAGCTTAGGCAAGTAGGTTAGCTAGTAGAGAGAGTATAGCTCTAGTGCCCTCGCTACAGCGTGCCTCTTAGTTTAGCATAGCTCAGCCCTGACCAGTGCATAGTAGCGTAGAGCTTGCTAGGAGAGAAGCGGGTGCGAGTGACTGGCATCGGAGGTCGGCTGACTTCCCGGCGTCTCTGGTCTGGTTTGCTCTCTTGTATTTTAGGTACACTTATCATTATTCCAGTATTACTTTAGTATTACTTTCAGTATTACTTTCAGTATTAGTTTATCAAGTGCCTTGAGTGTGACCTAGCTATCCTACAGTTCAATTCACTTAGCCAAAGTAGTTAATCTCTAGTGTGCTTAGTGATTGATCTTTGCCAATAGGTTGCTTAGTTAGTTTAGTGTTTATCTTATTAAGTCAAGTATTTGCTCTAACGTCCGCAAGGGTGTCTCTATTCAAAGCTAGGGTAGAGATAGAGATAGTTAGAATATAATAAGCGTGGTGCATAGTTATAGACTTACCTTCAGATATGGCTGGACCCCGGATAGCTGTGGTAGCAAGCAGGTGGTGACAGCCCTGTGCGCCTTGAATTCCACCACGTAGTTGGCCCATTTTAACAGTAAGGCTCGTTGTGCTAGCGTTCAACCTAAGTCAGTGGTAAAGGCTAGTACGCCTCGGTACTTGACAAGATAGGAATAAAACTATACTTAACTTAGTTGCTTTATTGACATTTGCCTGTCTTGCTTCGTAGTTATCTTGCTTCGTAGTTATCTAGGAGTAGTAGTTATTAGTTATTAGTTTGTTATCCTTAGTTATCCTATTCTCCTTATCTACCTATCCATCGACCTTACCTTACAATCCATTTCATCCTTACCTATCCACCCATATATTCTTTCTAGACTTTCATCCCCTCTCTTCCCTTCTCTCCTTTTCCCTTTTCTCTTTTCTTCGACTCTCACCCCTCCTTGACTCGACTCATACACCACCCTAGCCTTCCCTTGGGATCAAATAAATCGACACCTGGTACTCCCAGCGAAGTGCTACTACGATAGTTCTGTGCGCTTGCCAGAATCTCCTCTAGGTAGATTGCAATCTCTCTTAGCTAGCTCCTACTAGTGTCAGGATTGACACCCCATTTGACAATAGTAGATAGCTGCTTTAGCTTCACTCCTTTAGGTATAGTGACCGGACTTGCTACAAGCACTTCTGACGCCGTTGCTAGGAATAGATTCCATAGTCTACTCCTAGTAACACGTTAGCAAGTGCCAACAAGCATTTCTGGGCTGTTACGGGGATAGTTGCCTAGCTCTATCTTTAGTGAAGCTAAGAACTACCAACAAGCATTTCTGACGCCATTGCCGGGGAAGGCATTCAGTGTATCGGTTGAGTCCATGTCGGATTTATCTCGCTTAAGCTCCCGCTTAGTGAATCCCATCTTTCCCATTCTTTCTTTCCTTAGTCCTTCTTATCTTTTTGCTATATTATAGAATATAGTCTCCCATAATAAGACGACGCCTTGCGCATTCTCGATCAATTTAGAAATTCTTGCGATTTCTTGTTCAATATATGAAGGCAAATCATCACCCTTTTGTTTCATTTTGGAGGAATTCTTTGCATGAATTATCACAATTTTGTGCGTTCACCATTATCTGATACAGTTTTATGCTCTAGGTTTATTTATTGACATAGTAGCTGCAAATGTTAAAAAACAAAAAGAAATAGTGGCTGCATGCATACTGCATGCGCCTGCAGCACTAAAGCGCAATTATGTAGTATGTACAGTAGTGGTTGAAACTTAGGTTCAACCCTAGGTGCTCCTTGGATATTGAAGTGTCGTGGAATTCGCATTTGAGGCGCTTGCTGTACAGCGCTCGGGCAAAAGAATGCCTTGTGTGGCCAATTAAGCAACAACGGCATATAATATAATGAAACCTTTTTTGTCTACCTCTACAGACACTATTGCACAAAGCTTTCTGAAGGCAAGCATTATTTTTTGATTTACAGAGGTGGATATTGCAACTGCCTCCAATCCTAAATCACTGTTAATGGTGATATGACCTACGGAGGCGGTTTCTTTGTAGGAAATTCTCAACGTTTCAAACATCTGCAGGTGCCACTACCGGAAATAGGATCTTTGCCTAGTGCAAAACGCTTTGCCGAGTGTCAAATATCGATGAAGAATTTTAGGGTTTGTTTGGTTGCACTTTTGGCTGTAGCTTTTGATTCCCGCAGAAGGACAGAGCCAAAATTCAATCAGAGGAGGGCAAAACCCATAGCTGCTTCAGGTAAAAGCAGCATCTTCTTTAGTTGAAATCCCATGGCAGGTCGACCCTTGCTTTCTCCGGCCGTGGAAACAAGAAGTTCCAAAAATATTATCCGCATGCGGGCCATCGGTTATGTATATCGTTTCATTGTTTTTTTCCTACGAGTGTCACCTTTCTTCTCCTTTCTCGCGCCGAGCGCACACGCTGAAGCTAGGGTTTCTGTGTAACAAGACTACTAGACACAATTCAGAGCTAAGGGGAAATCAGAAAACAACAATCAAAGGGAAACAGTCGAAAATAGTTACCCTTAGTTACCCCTCTATCCATCTAGTTATCCACCTTACCTTAGCCATCCATTTCATCCTTACCTATCCACCCACATATTCTTTCTAGCCTTTCTTCCCTTCTCTCCTTTTCTCTTTTCTCTTTTCTTCGACTCTCCCCTCCTTGACTCGACTCATACACCACCCTAGCCTTCCTTGGGATCAAATAAATCGACACCTGGTACTCCCAGGCGAAGTGCTACTACGATAGTTCTGTGCGCTTGCAGAATCTCCTCTTGGTAGATTGCAACCTCTCTAGCTAACTCCTACTAGTGTCGGGATTGACAACCCCATTTGACATTAGTAGATAGCTGCTTTAGCTTCACTTCTTTAGGTATAGTGACCGGACTTGCTACAAGCACTTCTGACGCCGTTGCCAGGAATAGATTCCATAGTCTACTCCTAGTAACGACATTAGCAAGTGCCAACAAGCATTTCTGGGCCGTTACCAGGGATAGTTGCCTAGCTCTATCTTTAGTGAAGCTAAGAACTACCAACAACTCCTATGATGAGATCTTGATGATGAGCTTATAGTAGAGGAGTAGTCCTTCGATCAACCTCTGGAGGGGCCGCTTGTGGAGCACCAACATCTTGAGCTTGTACCACCATTTGATCATGGGAGACATGAGTGTCTTCATTGGATCCCTCCCATCTTGTCATCATCATGTGGTACATTGGATGAGGATGGCTTGTCAATGACTTGCACATCATCATCACCATCTTTAGGCTTGATGGCTCTAACCGGCATGTTCTTCATTGCTTCCCTAATGGTTCATCAACTACATCATCAAGATTCTCATGCTCTCCTTGAGAGCCATTAGATTCATCGAATTCCACATCATATGTTTTTCTACCATCCCGGTGGCATGGTTGAATACTCGATATGCTTTGGACTTCAATGAGTAACCAACAAGAAAACCAATATCACATCGGCGTTGAAACTTCCCTAGGTGTTGGCGCTTCTTGTAGATGTAGCATTTGCACCCAAAACTCTAAAGAAGGATACATCGACTTCTTCTTGTTGAGTAGCTCATAGGGGTCTTGCCAAGGGACGACGATGGGGGAACAACCGGTTTGATGCATAACAAGCGCTGTTGATTGCTTCCGCCAAAATCATTCTGGTGTAGAGTACTCATCTAGCATTGTCCTTGCTAGGGTGATTAGAGTCCGGTTCTTCTCTCAACTACCCCATTTTGTTGTGGTGGTGTAGGTTGCGGAGACTTCATGCTTGATCCCAACTTCATCACAATATTCTTCAATGTGGGTGTTGTCAAATTCCTTTCCGTTGTCACTTCTAATCTTCTTGATCTTCACATCAAATTCATTTTGGGCTCTCTTGGCAAACTTCTTGAATGATGGGGTTGTGTTGACACTGGTTATCTATCATAATTAAGAGATAAATAAATATGAAAAGGGAAAGAATTTGATCACCAACAAAGGTTTAGGGTTTCAACTGACAATATTCCATGAGTTTTGGTGAGTTATGATTCTGTAGGGACTAAACCAGGGAAATCGACACCGATAGCTTCCCATAGAAGGAAACCGTCGGGAGATAACGCAACCGCCATGTCGGGATACTTCTAGAAGACTCCAGAGAGAACACATAGAGACACCACGGGAAAGGGCACCGCGGTCCACCTCTAGGTGGGACCGACCGGTCCATTGGACCCACCGGTCGGTCCCCCTAGGCCCGCTGGTCTCCGTCTTCTGCAAGCTATCTCCACTGACCTCTAGGATGCATCTCGACCGTACCTTAAGTCGGTTTGATCCAAGGCCACGGTTCATTGCCTAGGGCTATATAAACAGCCCCCTGACCCCCTCTCCAGGGCATCCGGCATCAGACATTACATTCATCAGGGTTAGATCAATCAGAGCATCAGAAGGAGATCAATCGGAAGCTTTAGGACTACATCCACCTAGATTAGTAGATAGAATAGGATTAGAGGAGGCAGCTTCGCTTGGATTCCTGATCTAGTCACAAGAAGGCTCGGTAAACCAAGATCTTCTCTATTGTATTAACATTATGGATCTATTTCATAATTGCTTCTAGTTCATCATTGTTCTTCATTGTTTATGTTCAGTTCATCGTCTAGTTCATATTCATCATCTAGTTCATCTTCTAGTTCATAATCTTGTTCTAGTTCATGTTCTAGTTCGTACTTTAGTTCTTCTCGATGATCTAATTCACCTTATTGTTCACCATCGTGTTCTAGATAGCAATACAATTGATATGATTAAGACATCAATGATTATATTCTTAGTTATAATGCTTATAGTCTGCTTTGATTATATTATTTGGCATAGATAGTTCATCTTTATGTTTATACTCATGTTCGTATAGCGCTCATCTTAAAGTACAATGGGTGGGTGATAATGCTGTGTAGGCGTGGTGCCTATACATTATTTATCTGCGAATGCGTCCTATGTTCCGGATAGAGTGGTAGATCGCGGGGTGGACAGACCTATTGAGTCCTCTGTATTCCACCTCCCGAATATAGTGTTCAGTATGGCTCAGTTAACTCATGGTTTAGGGGTTACTTTGTTTGACACCTTTACTATGGAGTTGCCTCTTGATTATAAATATGATGTGACCTAGCCAATGATTGCCAAATATAATTGCACTAATCAATGTATGCTATGACTTTGTAATTAGAATAACTTAGGAATGTTTCTTGTTAATACCTGTTCTAATCATCACTTGCTAGGCAGTACTGTTCTAAGTTTATCCTTGATTGATCTGATCTCTATTATCCTTTATCAATTATTTATCATATCATTTACTCTGTAACCTGATTCCTGTTCGAAGTAATTAGTGTGTTATCAGCCTTATTATAAGTGTGTGCCATATTAAATGCTGTTAAGTCCTTACAATGCCATCATATCTTGAATTGATTAGTCTCTAGGCTAAAATATAAATAACAATACCTGAGACTAGCTTGGGTGAAATGCTTCTACAACGGTATGTTTATCTGTGCGCTTGCGGGTAAATATCTATCTTTTAAATCCAGTGCCCTGATATAATTACATTGCTAGCTTCATGTTGGGATGACAACTTGACGTTAAGTGGAGTTAGTAGTGTCCCGTACACTCTTTAGTGCTTTCACTAGTTTATTACTTTAACTCTCTTTTTAGAGTGATTCCATTAAGGAGTGTCAACAGGTTGCTTCGGATTTGTCATGAAGAAAGAATACCCAAGTGTATCTCGAATAATCATCTACAATCACTAGGCAGTAGAGATTTCCACCCAAACTAGCATATGTTGTTGGCCCAAATAGATCCATGTGAAGTAGCTCCAACTCTCTTGATGTTGACACGAAGGCTTTGGTTGGATGAGTGTTTGCAACTTGCTTGCCGGCTTGACATGCACTACACAATTTGTCCTTCTCAATTTTGACATCCTTCAAGCCTCTAACCAAATCCTTCTTCCAAATTTTGACATACTTCAAGCCTAAACCCAACTCCCTTCCAATAGCTCGTTGAGAGTGCTTCTTATTCCAACAATGAGCCAATTCTTCCCTATGCCATAGCCAACCTAGTGATTGCTTAGTGAACAAACATGTCTTCAAGTTGGTATCTTTGGAGGAGAAATTGTGGGGATATTACCTCCGTGTACCCCCATGGACCTACATGGGCCTTCGTTAAGGATAGCCCAGCTCGCGAGGCCTTGCAGACACGACCAGCTCGCTGTGCTCGTCAAGACTCTCCAGAAGCCTTGCCCGTCAAGGAAGATCCTAGAGTTAGATCCGGATTCCTTGCCTTAAGGAACCGCTTGTAATCTGATAAGGACTCAACAACTATAACCCTGCTCCCCGGTTATATAAGGCGAGCAGGGACCCCCTCTCACCTCACCTCGTCTCATCTGATCTCATCCGAGATCATGGGACCTCACGCCATGTTCCAATCCATCAATACAAACCAGCCAACAGAACACACGACGTAGGGTATTACGACGACTTGCCGGCCGAACCTGTCTAAATCGCCGTCTCGCGTCCCTGTGTGTCCACGCTTTGCAGACATCTCGCACGCCTCCACCGCTCAATCTACTACCTGGGCATACCCCTCGGTAGACTGCCGACCATACTTCGTCGATAGTTGGCGCGCCAAGGGGGTGGTGTGTTCTATGACATCATGATCTGCCAAGCACTCATCTTCCTCGATTCCATGATCCTCTCCGAGCTCGACGCCTCCTTCTAGATCAGATCTATGATCTAGACCAGCGGCGCCGCCATTCGCGCTCCAAAGATCGTGGAACCCGTGCAGCTTCCTGCGTTGGACGCCTTGCCGTCCGCCATCGCGTCATCGCGCTGGTGCCATGCGCGCCAAGATCCATCCGCTGCGACGACATCGACCGGACCAACAAGAGGATCATCGCTACGTTCGTCGCTGCCTTCGCTCATCGTCAACCGGGCTCGTCGCCGACCCGCCCGCCGCCCAAGATTGGATCTACATCCGGCTTGTCGCCGCCTTCGTTCGTTATCGACCAGGATCACCGCCGCCTCTGTCGTCGTCTTCGCCCGTCGCCGCCGTCGGCTCGTCGCGACCAGGATCGTCGTCGTCGCTCGCCATTGACCGGGCTCGTCGCTGCCTTCGCCCCGACGCTGCCATCGCTCGTCGTCGACCAGGATCGTCGTCGTCTTCGCTCGCCACCATCTTCGGTCGTCGTCAACCAGGATCATCGCGCCTTCATCGCCGCCTTCGTCGCTGCCGTCGCTCATCGTTGACCAGGATCATCGCACCTTCGTTCGTCGCCGCCTTCATCGTCGCCTTCGCACATCGTCAATCGGGCCCGTCGCCGACCCGCCCGCCGCCCAAGATCGGATCTACATCAAGCTGCAGTCATCCTCCGCCATTGGGTTTTTCTTTGTATTTTTTTGTACATCATCATGTACTACTACTCTCCATATTATTTTTCAGGGACTTCGCCTTCGCTCGTCGCCGACCAGGCCTGGGGACATCGCCTTCGCTCATCGCCGACCAGGCCCGGGGACTTCGCCTTCGCTCGTCGCCTTCGCCTGTCGCTGCCGTCGCTCATCGTCGCCTTCGCCCGTCGCCGCCGTCGCTCATCGTCGCCGCCTCGTCGTTGCCTTCGCCAGTCGCTGCCGTCGCTCGTCGTCTTCCAGGATCGTCACCGCCTTCGCCCGTCGCTGTCGTCGCTTGTCGTCGGCCAGGATCGTCGCCGCCGCCCTTCGCCCGTCGCCGCCGTCGCTCGTCGTCGACTAGGATCGTCGCCGCTTCGCCCGTCGCCGCTGTGCCCGTCGTCGACCAGCATCATCAACCGGGCTCGTTGCCGTCTCTGCCAAATGACTCGCCGACCTCTCCAACCCGTCTCCGAACGGCTTGCCGTCATCTCTAACCCGTCTCCTGATGGCTCGCCGACCTCTCAAACCCGTCTCCGGACGGCTCGCCGATGTCTCCAAATGACTCGCCGACCTCTCCAACGATCGCCGGCCACTCCAAACGTTCACCGACCTCTCCAAACAGCCTGGCTGACGCTAAAGGAGTCTCAGAGCAGGGGCTACTGCCATCGCTAGATGCGTGCATGAGCGCCCGCCCTCTGCGCTATGGCGGCCAGTAGTCCTCCAAGTGATGTCCCGACCTCTCTACGCGTGCATGAGCGCCCGCCCTCTGCGCTACGAAGGGAAGGCTAAGCTTGGGCTGAGACCTCCGGAGGCTATACGTCCAGTGCTTGTATGCGCCGGTTATGCGCACGTTCTCCATTCGGTCTCCAAGCAGCCTGACTGACGCCAACGAAAACTCAGAGCCGGGGCTGTTGTCACCATCGGACGCGTGCATGAGCGCCCGCCCTCTGCGCTACGGTGGCCAACAGCTCTCCCAAGGGATGTCCCGACCTCTCTACGCGTGCATGAGCGCACGCCCTCTGTGCTACGAAGGAAAGGCTAACTTGGGCTAAGAATTCTGAGGCTACACGTTCAGCGCTCGCATTCGTGCTACCCACGCGCTCGACGAACGATCTCCATTCGCCCAGGTCACACCACGATCGAGCCTCTCGGAAAAGACCCTGTCCGTGGTACCTCCCTACACGTGCACGAGCACCCGCCCTCTGCGCTATGGGATGCCAGCAGCGGTTCCTTGGGCGACGCCCTTGACTCCTGTTGGTAGTTCTTAGCTTCACTAAAGATAGAGCTAGGCAACTATCCCGGGTAACGGCCCAAAAATGCTTGTTGGCACTTGCTAACGTTGTTACTAGGAGTAGACTATGGAATCTATTCCTGGCAACGGCGTCAGAAGTGCTTGTAGCAAGTCCGGTCACTATACCTAAAGGAGTGAAGCTAAAGCAGCTATCTACTAATGTCAAATGGGGGTTGTCAATCCCGACACTAGTAGGAGGAGCTAGTAGAGAGGTTGCAATCTACCAAGAGGACGATTCTGCAAGCAGCGCACAGAACTATTCGTATAGCACTTCGCCTGGGAGTGACCAGGGTGTCGATTTTTGATCCAAGGGAAGGCCTAGGGTGGTGTTGAGTCGAGTCAAGGAGGGGATGAGAGTCGAAGAAAAGAGAAAAAGAGAAAGGAAGAAGGGGAAGGGAAAGGCTAGAAAGAATATGTGGGTGGATAGGTAAGGATGAAATGGATGGCTAAGGTAAGGTGGATAACTAGATGGATAGAGGGGTAACTAAGGGTAACTATTATAACTAACTAACTACTAACTACTCCTAGATAACTACAAAGCAAGATAACTACAAAGCAAGACAGGCAAAAGTCAATAAGCACAAAGTTAAGTAAAGTTTTATTCCTATCTTGTCAAGCACCGAGGCGTACTAGCCTTTACACTTACTTAGGTTAAAACGCTAGCACAACGAGCCTTACTGTTAAACTGGGCCAACTACGTGGTGGAATTCAAGGCGCACAGGGCTGTCACCACCTTCTTGCTACCACAGCTATCCGGGGGTCCAGCCGTATCTGAAGGTAAGTCTATAACTAAGCACCACGCTTAACTATATTCCGACTATCTCTACCCTAGCTTTGAATAGAGACACCCTTGCGGACATCAGAGCAAATACTTGACTTAATAAGATAAACACTAAACTAACTAAGCAAGCTATTGGCAAAGATCAAACACTAAGCTCACTAGAGATTAACTACTATGGCTAAGTGAATTGAACTGTAAGATAGCTAGGTCACACTCAAGGTACTTGATAAAGTAATACTGAAAGTAATACTGAAAGTAATGCTTAAAGTAATACTGAGATAAAGATAAATGTACCTGAGATACAAGAGAGCAAACCAGACCAGAGACGCCGGGAAATCAACCGACCTCCGATGCCAGTCGCTCGCACCCGCTTCTCTCTTAGCAAGCTCTACGCTCCTTTACCAAGGACTTAGGCTGAGCTGTGCTAAACTAAGAGCCGCGCTGTAGCGAGGGCACTAGAGCTATACTCTCTCTACTAGCTAACCTACTTGCCTAAGCTCTCTGACTTGCTCCCTGCTTCTCTCTATGTTGTGTTGGTGTTGGTGTTGGTATGGTGCCACCAGGGGGGTATTTATAGTCTTGAGGAGTGAGGGGGGTACTTATAGGGGGCAGCCAACCAACCTAGGGTTAGGTCAGGTGGCGGGCGCCACCCCCTACTGGCGTCCGCCAGTCTCCTCTGGCCGCTGGATGCACTGACTTTGATCCTACGGCCTCTAGGTGGTTGTCCAAGGCGGTTTGGAGGTCGGTTGCATGTCTAACAACCGCCATTCAGCCTTGATCCACGCCACTTCATCCTGAGCCATTCGATGCCACTGACCTAGTGACCAAGGGCCAAGATTTGGCCTTGGGAGGTCACACGGACCGGTGACGTGGCAGGGGGTGGAAACTTGGGCCAACCCAGTGGCGGGCGCCACTTGGTGCTGGCGGGCGCCACCTTTGGGGTGGCGGGCGCCACCCCTCTTAGGCCCATTTGGGCCCTGCTGAGTGGGCTTGTCTCTGGTGGGTCCAAATGTCCAAATTTGGTTCAAATCCTGCATTCAAATAAAATTCTATGGACATGTGGATTTTGGTTAGTTTGAAACCTATTTGACTACATTTCATGCCTTTTTGGTGAATTTTGGGTAAAATGTTGATGGTAAAAACGGGTGTTTAAGGACCATCAACAAAACTCCCCCAAGCTAACCTGTTGCTCGTCCTCGAGCAACAATGCGGTTCAAGCATTAAGCATGAAATAGGTAGCAAAATTAAGATGTATGCAAGTGCATATTGTATAGTGAGAAATAACCTAGCATATCATTAATCATAGCAATGTGGGACTTTAGCTTTTCACTTCAAACATGCAACAGTGAAACAAAGTAGTAGATAGGAAACTTTTATCTCGCCTAGGTTTAACTAGGATTCTGTCTGGAGGTTTTAAGGTTTTCAAAAAGAAAAAACTTGCTTAAGTCCTCCAAGATTCACTCAATCACTCAATGGTGTTTAAATCCTTACTTAGGCCAAAAATTAGCCTCTCCTATTTCTAAAGAATGATATGTGGAGCTATAGGTAGGCTAAGAATCATGAGCAAATTGCCTGATGTTTATTGCTAAGCTAGACACTCAGATCATAAGGAGCAGCAAATCATAAAAATTGATCAAGATGTGCATGTGTGGTTATGTGGAAGTGTATGGAGAGATATTTCATAATCCTTCCTAGTTAATCTCTGGGGGTCTAGAGCTAATGATAACTCTCTCTCTTTCTCTTTTTTTTTTTTTTAGTGAGTAGACAAAAAGATGTGTCCTCACATTTACTTAGGACATAGTCCTCTCTTGAGCTACTTTGCTCACTTATTTTCTTAGGACATAGTCCTTTCTTGAGCTACTTTGCTCTCTCTTTTTTTTGATATCTCTCTTTCTTAGCTTTAGATTTCCCCAGATATCTATAGGAAAGGATTTTAGAAATGAAAAAGGGGAAAGAGGGAGAAATGCTTATTCCCAGTGTAGGAATAGCATAAGGCTAGCAATGGGATGTTTGGCAGGGTATTGCATATCTCCGGTGTAGAGAATAAGCATTTATTTGGTGGTTGCAAACCTCCAAAGTGGAGAGTAGGCAATTTATGGTGGGTGTGCATGAATCTTGATTCAAAAGATATGATAAGCTTCTCTACTAAGATCTATGAGGTCTAACAAAGCTCAACACAAACAAAGCTCTTTGTGTTTTGACTAATGACTAACAAATATTTGGCTGGTGGTGGGATGGGATAAAATCCAGGAGGAACTTTAGCAAGGTTTTCATAATTTTTTTAAAAGAAATCCTCCAGATTAGGTCCTAATTTCACTTTAGCAAGCTTAAAGAATTACTCCATTTCTTACTAACTTTATTCACTATGCATGATTTCAGTTAAAGCATGTGCAACCCACAAAAGCTACAACTTAGATAAGACTAGTTATTGAACCAAAACAATAGCATTTGCATGACATATTTCAAATCTTATTCAGGTTTCAACTTGTTTAATCAGATTTTATCAATATTATTCATGGAATGGTTACTTAGGCAGGCATATAGCATTCAAAGATATAGAAATTAAGAACCGAATGTAAAGAGTGTAGGCTTGAGACATACCTTATTGGAGCGAGGGTCTCCCCCAAGCTGGCTTCTTGCTTGGTGAAGAGTCTTCATCTTTCTCGGCCGGAGCTCTTGTTCTCATTTATATTATAAAGAAACTATCTATATATTGTGAAAAGGGGAAACTATCCTATGATACTTATTATTTTAGCTAAGTTAACATATACCTATGTATATAACTAATGGTAACTGATTTTTTTAGTTACATGCATGACATATGTTATTTATTTATTCGAAAGGGAAAATTGAAGGGAAAAATTAAAAGTAAAACCATACCTTAGTCCATGGAGTTTCATCCTATCATCAGGCGGATCTTCTTCCTTGGGTGCTTCCTCTCTAGTACTCCATCGGGTTCTTCTTCTTTTGGCACCTCTCCTTTGTCATGTGAATCACACAACTCAGGAGGTGGTTCTTTCTTTCTGTTCCACCACTTTCTTCGGCGCCTCTTCTTGGTATGAACGGGCTTTGCATCCTGCATGTTAGCGACATATGCAGGACCACGGAGAAGGAGAATATTTTCCTTCCTCCCTCCTAATGTCATTTGTATTTTACCACTTCCCACATATATGCAAGCATTAACAGTGTTCAAGAAGGGTCTACCTAAGATTAGAGGCACATCTTTCCTATTTCCCATATCTAGTATTATGAAATCAGTAGGAACATATGAACCTCTAATATGAATAGGTAAATCATTGACTATTCCTTCTACATAGCAAGTGGACTGATCAGCTAGCACAACATAGGCAGATGTGGATGACATGGGTGGAAAGAACGAGTTTTCATAAAAATCTTTAGATAGAATGTTCACACTCGATCCTAAATCACACATGGCATTTTTAAAGACTTCACCAAAGATTGAGCATCTAATTATGGGACTACCAGGATCACCGTTTTTAACAGTCATGGTTTGATCTTCATAATAGTGAAATATTTTATTTCAACCATATTTGCAGTTTCCATGTCAGGTTTAGCAGGAATTTTGCCAGATTCAAAAGATGGTATGATAGCAGCAAGTTGAGCTAATTGGGTTTCTAACATCTTATTAAAGCTAAGTTGATTTTTCAGAGCAGATGAGAAATCTTCCAATTTAGCATTTTTTTTTCAAGAATTTTATCATTCGACATTATCTCTCTTTCAAGAAATCAGTAGTTTTACCTTGTGAGTAAACTAAATTCTTCAAGAATGAGAAATTATCAGAATTATGAAAATTAGAGCGAGGGAACGAATTGTTACCTTGAGAATTGGAGTGCTGATTCCATCCTTGATTTGTTGACGGAAACCATTGTTATTGTTGATGAAGTTCAAATCTTCATGTAGCTCGGGGCAGTGGTTCCCAGAATGTCCGGTTTCTCCACAGACTTCACAAGTCATGTAGGATTCCAGAGATTGGATACTCTCTTGTTGGTTCATCTTCTCACAGCTGTCCAGCTTCTTTGCCAGCAGGTCCATCTTGGCCACGATCATGTCAGCCTCCTTAAGGGAATGCATACCTCGCTTACGGTGCTGCAGTCTCTCGTCATTCCATCCTTGGTTTGACACCATCTTCTCTATGATAGCCTTAGCATCTGCAACATTCAGAGAAAAGAATGCACCACCGGCGGCGGCATCCAAATGGCTTCTAGAGAGTGGGGTTAGGCCATGGTAGAAGTTCTGGATCAAGAGCCAGTCCTCCATACCATGGTGCGGACAAGCAGCGACATACTCTTGCAACCTCTCCCAAGCCTCGAGAATAGATTCCTCGGCTTGTTGCGTAAAGCTGGAGATTGTTGCGTAGAGCATTCGTCTTGCCCATCGGAAAGAATTTAGCGAGAAAAGCATTGGAACACTTGTCCCATGTGTCCACAGCGTTGCGATCGATATAGAACCATTGCTTCGCTTTTCCTAGAAGAGAAAAGGGAAAAAGACGAAGACAGATGGCTTCTTGGGTTATCCCTTAATGGTTAAGGTGCCGCAAATCTCCAAAAATTATTGGAGGTGAGCATTGGCATCCTCATGAGTTTTGCCACAGAACGGGCTTGCTTGAACCATCGTGATCAAGTCAGTTTCAACTCAAAATCATTGAGGTTGGCTTCGATCACGTCTGGTCCTATCGTACATTAGCGACAGAAGAAGCAAGAAAATTCACGAATGGTCTTGTTGGGCATCGTGAAGATAGAATGAGATAAGAAGAAAGAAGTTGAAAAAGATTGAAGGAAAGATAAGAAGGACTAAGGAAAGAAAGAAGGGGAACGATGGGATTCGCTAGCGGGAGCTTAAGCGAAGATAAATCCGACATGGACTCAACCGATACACCGAATGCCTTCCGCGACAACGTCGCCAGAAATGCTTGTTGGTAGTTCTTAGCTTCCTAAAGATAGAGCTAGGCAACTATCCCCGGTAACAGCCTAGAAATGCTGTTGGCACTTGCTAACGTTGTTATAGGAGTAGACTATGGAATCTATTCCTGGCAACGACGTCAAAAGTGCTTGTAGCAAGTCCGGTCACTATCTAAAGGAGTGAAGCTAAAGCAGCTATCTACTAATGTCAAATGGGGTTGTCAATCCCGACACTAGTAGGAGCTAGCTAGAGAGGTTGCATCTACCAAGAGGAGATTCTGCAAGCGCACAGAACTATCGTAGTAGCACTTCGCCTGGGAGTACCAGGTGTCAATTTATTTGATCCCAAGGGAAGGCTAGGGTGGTGTATGAGTCGAGTCAAGGAGGGGATGAGAGTTGAAGAAAAGAGAAAAGAGAAAAGGAGAGAAGGGAAGAAAGGCTAGAAAGAATATGTGGGTGGATAGGTAAGGATGAAATGGATGGCTAAGGTAAGATGGATAAACTAGATGGATAGAGGGTAACTAAGGGTAACTATTATAACTAACTAACTACTAACTACTCCTAGATAACTACAAAGCAAGATAACTACAAAGCAAGACAGGCAAAAGTCAATAAAGCAACAAAGTTAAGTAAAGTTTTATTCCTATCTTGTCAAGCACCGAGGCGTACTAGCCTTTACCACTTACTTAGGTTAAACGCTAGCACAACGAGCCTTACTGTTAAACTGGGCCAACTACGTGGTGGAATTCAAGGCGCATAGGGCTGTCACCACCTTCTTGCTACCACAGCTATCCGGGGGGCAGCCGTATCTGAAGGTAAGTCTATAACTAAGCACCACGCTTAACTATATTCCGACTATCTCTACCCTAGCTTTGAATAGAGACACCCTGCGGACATCAGAGCAAATATTTGACTTAATAAGATAAAAACTAAACTTACTAAGCAACCTATTGGCAAAGATCAAACACTAAGCTCACTAGAGATTAACTACTATGGCTAAGTGAATTGAACTGTAGGATAGTAGGTCACACTCAAGGTACTGATAAAGTAATACTGAAAGTAATGCTTAAAGTATACTGAGATAAAGATAAATGTACCTGAGATACAAGAGAGCAAACCAGACCAGAGACGCGGGAAAATCAACCGACCTCCGATGCCAGTCGCTCGCACCCGCTTCTCTCTTAGCAAGCTCTACGCTCCTAAATTTGAATCAGAGTTGCAGCGGTTAAATTGCACAAGTTCAAAACTTAGCATGTGATTGCGAGAGGTTGAAAGCTTGTCATTGCCTAACTTTTCAACAAAGCTGTGATTGCCCTAACTTTTCTAAACCCGTGCGAAGCCTATACAAATGCAATCAGAAGCTTAAAGCATCGGTTGCGGTCATACCACTAACGTCAAGTTTAACTCAAAGTGCAATGAGAAACAGTCTCGATACCGTGATGTGTTGACAAGCAATCCCATCTCGATCTTTTCAATTCACTAAAACTTGGTTCAATTTTAAACAGATTATGAACATACCAAGCAAGTGAATGACTCAGAACTAGAGACATAGCAACCTAGCATATATGAAAAGCACGAGTGAATTCAACACATCCTACACATGCTAGTTGCATATCTCAATGGTGAACATTTTCAGAAATTTAAGTCACTAAGCAATTCACCATTTCAAAATAGCTCAGCTCACAACGTGTAAAGTGATTAGAAAGAGCATAAGCTACAGCATCAACATAAAGCATCAGTGCATACTACACAGAGCATAACCACATTCTAAAGATTATATACATGAAGCTCAAAAATAAAAGCGTATGCTGAAATGCAAAATAAAATAAAGACAAACGAAAAGTCAGTCTGTAGTACAAGAACCAAAATGTTTCCTCCATCTAAAAGGGGAAACACACACAAGCTCACCCCTCAACCGATTAAAAGTTGATTCGTCCAAAGGCTTGGTGAAAATATCAGCCAACTGATGATGAGTATCAACATGGCAAAGGTCGATATCACCCTTCTCCTGTGGTCTCGCAAAAAATGAAAGCGCACATCAATGTGTTGGGTCTTCGAGTGAAGCACGGGGTTCTTAGCAACGCTAATAGCACTCGTGTTGTCACAAAGCAAAGGCACGTGAGAAAAGCTCAGACCAAAATCACGCAAAGTGGCCATCATCCAAAGCAACTGGGAACAGCAGCTAGCCGCAACAAATATTCAGCCTCTGTGTAGACTGAGCGACACTAGACTGCTTGCGAGAAGACCACGATACAAGAGAAGAACCAATAAATTGGCAAGTCCCAGAAGTGGACTTGCTCAATACGACAAACAGCAAAATCGGCATCGGAATACCGCAAAGGGAGAGGGTGGAGGAAGCTGAATACCAAATCCCGAACTCAGGTGTGAAACGAAGGTACCTAAAAATGTGCTTGACCGCCTGACAGTGAGAAGTGCGCGGCGACGCCTGAAAGCACGCGCACAGACACACCGTGAACTGGATGTCCGGGCGTGTCGCCGTCAGGTAGAGCAGCGACCCGATCATGCTTCGGTACTCCTTCTAGTCCACAGCTTCTCCATCCTTGTCCGTATCTAGGGCCGTCGTGGTCGACATGGGTGTTGGAAGAGGCTGGCCTCACCCATATCGAACCTCTTCACAAGTCCTTGGTGTACTTGCCCTGGTGCACAAACGTTCCTCTTGGGATTGCTTAATTTGCAATCCGAGAAAGAAAGTCAACTCACCCATCATGCTCATCTCGAACTCCCTGCTCATAATATCTGCAAACTTGGCAACCAAAGCGTGAGATGAACCACCGAAAATGATATCATCCACGTAATTTGGACCAAGAGAGTGTCTTTGCCTTGCTTGAGGAGAAAAAGTGTTTTATCCACACATCCCATTTTTAAAACCCTTAGCAAGAAAAAGGTTTCAACCTATCATACCAGGCTCTAGGGCTTGTTTCAAACCATATAAAGCTTTGTGAAGTTTGAAAACATGGTTTGGAAACTTGGGATTTTCAAAACCAGGGTGTTGTTCAACATAAACTTCCTCTTCTATGTAGCCGTTTAAGAAGGCACTCTTGACATCCATTTGAAAAAGTTTGAACCTTTGGATGCAACAACAACCAAGAGTATCCTAATAGCCTCCAAAGTGCTACAGGAGCAAAAGTCTCCTCATAGTCTATCCCCTCCTTCTGACTATAACCCTTGGCCACAAGTCTAGCTTTGTTTCTCACAATGTGGCCATCATCTCCTTGTTTGTTTTTGAAAACCCATTTGTCCCAATAGGATTACAGTCTGGAGGAGGTGGAACTAGAACCCAAACCCGATTTCGCTCAAAATTTCTCTAACTCCTCATGCATGGCATTGACCCATCCGGATCCGTCAAAGCATGTCCAACATCTCGGGGTTCAAAATCAGCAACAAATGCAGAATGAGCAAAGTGAGAAATGTGCTGTGACCTGGACCGAGTGACACGTTCGTCGATGTGCCGATCATCTGTTGAGGCGGGTGCTGGCGCTGGATGTGTCGTGGCGCCTCCCGAGCAGAAGTGATCTCCCCCTCAACAGCAGCTGGTGCCTCCCCGGGTACAAAAGGTACCGCTCGGGGTGGCGGATCCCACGGCCCCCAGGAAGAAGACGTGTCGGGGCCGTGAGTCGTAGTAGAAGCCGCTCCTTGCGGCATAGCAGGTGGAGGCGATGCTGGGTCACCCATGCCTTCAGCATCCTCGTCCTCATCATCGAAAAGAGGCTCACAACCTCATGATCACCTGCTCGCTCAAAACGAGAAGGACAAACCATGGTCTCGTCGAAGGTGACATCGGATGTCTCCATGACTCGGTTAGTATCAAGGTTAAGTACACGATATGCGCGAGTATTAGTGCCATAACCCAAAAATACACTGTTAGAAGAACGAGACTCAAATTTGTCCAGGTTGCCTTTCTTCAATATAAAACAGTGGCAACCGAAGACTCTAAAATAACTCACCTTGGGCTGTCTACCAAAATGCAACTCATAAGAAGTCTTTTTCAAGACGCTCTTGAAAAATGCGATTGGAAATATAGCATGCAGTGTTCATAGCTTCGGCCAAAACGCCTAGGAGTCCTATGCTCATCGAGCATCGTCCTGGCCAACTCAACAAGGGTCCGATTCTTCCTCTCTACAACGCCATTCTGTGGCGGTGTGTAGGGGGAAGAAAACTGATGCTCCAGCCCCAAAGAGTTAACAAAACTTCTCAAAAATCCGAATTCTGAAATTTGAACACTTATCACTTCTAATAGGCTCGCATCGAGTTCATAGGGAACTCATTCTGAAGATGCAAAATCAGATTGCGAGCAAAAGAGAAAGTCTCAGTCTTCTCAGTCAAAAAGAAGACCCACGAATATCTCAAAAAATCATCGACAACAACAAGCACGTACCACTTCCCCCCAACTGAGCTCACCCGAGCCGGACCAACAAGGTCATGTGTAAAAGCTCTCCAGGGTGCGAAGTCATGACCTGAGTCACTGGATGGTGGGGAGCGGCAACCATTTCCCATGTCTACAAGAATGGCAAACAAGGTCTTCTCCATGGACAACTTGGGCAATCCTCGGATTAGGCCAAGTGAGCTAAGCCTTGCAAGCAAGTCGAAGCTTAAATGACCGAGCCTCCTATGCCACTTTCAAAGATCAGAGGAGGAAGGACCAGCCACAAGACATCAGGAAATACCAAATGACTCCGAGAAATTCGCACGAAAGACTTTCCCAAAGGGCGAAATCAAACATACAAGATTGCCCTGAGGATCTAAAATACGACTGAGATTTGGTTTAAAAACAAATCTCATAGTCATCATCAAAAAGTTGCGAAACAGAAAGAAGGTTAAAATGCAAGTTAGAAACAAGAGCAACATTATGCAACACAAAGTGCTCATTAACTCGCACCGACCCACGAGACAACACCTTACCCTTTGCTATTGTCGCCGAAGGTGATAAACTCCTTTCTGGCAACGGGACTAAGACTGGAGAACCACTTGGCGTTTCCGGTCATGTGCCTTGAACAACCGGAATCCACCAACCAAACGTTCTCCAATCATTTTACCTACATCAATAAAAAGACATAGGGTGAGCATACGGTCCAACACTGGGGTTAGTGAAGTAAGGAGAATACCAGTGTTGGGCCGGCTGCTCAAAAGAACGGTCAGTTGTAAAAACCATTCCTAGCAGGTCTACGGGAAGCGATCACCACGCACACGAAAACGTGGTCCGCTAAGAAGGGAGCGTCCATCGCGATAGTCAAAACGCGGTGGAGGGAAACGCTCAACAAAGCCCCGCCACGGGGTCCGTATCCTGCAAAGTCAGGACCCGTCGGGCAACACTCTCCCTGACGCCTAGGACCTTGAGGCGCTGCACCCTAGGACTAGCAGCTCTCCTCAGAACCATTCGGCAACATGTACATCATGGAAGTGATGGTACATGTCCCGATTGTTCATCTCTCGGGCACGACGCTCCTCTCTCTTGTGCCTAAAGCAAAACTCACTCAAGTGCCCAATTCTCCCACAGTACTCACAGTTGTACCTCACTGCACTCAAAGGGGGTTGTTGGTACTCCACGGTTGTGGGTTTGGATCACTTTGCCCTTCTGTGGCATAAGCTCCTCCTGGATAAGTGGCATTGTATCCAGCTTGTTTTTGAGGTGGTTTGGTTTGGGAGCCATTGCTGGTTCTTGGTAGAGCTCGTGGAGGTTATTCAAACTCCCCATTCTTGGTGTTAGGCTTAAAGGGCTCCTTGGGTGGAAGCTGGGTAAGTTTGGGAGTAGTGGTAGTGGTGCAAGCTGGGCTTCTCACTAGTTTCAGACCACTCGACTCTCCAATCTTCCCAAAAGCAGAAGCATCGACACCCGAGCAAAACTACACCTAGACCTCCAGCAGCTCGCTTAAACTGAGCGATCATCATTCCAAGCTGCGGCTCATTGCAAGACAACCCATGACAAGATGGTCCAAAGGTATGTGTTTTCCTCTCTCGTTGCATCTTGCCATGCTTCACATTGGCTAGCTCCTTCTCCAAACCCTCACACAAAGCACACCTAGTCACACAAGTGCTACCCGAGCTAGCCTTCTCAAGAGACACAATCTTGGCATTCTTCTCTGCCAACTCGGATTGCAAGCCTGGTCAGGTCTTGCACGCACCCCACAATGCAGGTCTAGCCCAGAGCTCATCCACCTCTCCTACCAAAGCAACATCTTACCTCTCAAAGTGAGAAGGTCAGTCATGTGCTTGGTGCACGATTCGCACTCCGCCTCCTCCAACACACAACAACGGTGGATCGAGCAAACTCAGCTCCTTCACCGTGTCCTCCCACTTCTGCCTAAACTCTTTGCGCTCTCTAGCAGCATGCCTAAAGCAGCTTGTCTTGACTAAGAAGTGTGGCAGTAAGTTTCTCGACCTCAGCAGAAAGCTCATCGGGGTCTGAGATACCTGAGAGGTGTCGTCGTCGTCGTCGTCGTCATTCCGAGGAGTGTCCTCTAGCTGGCTGTCGACCTCCTTGCCGAGGGCCATGGTGCAAAAGCCCTCGTTGTCGGCGAAGAAGCAGAGGCCGTTCAGCTTGTCCTTGATCTTCTTCATCTTCTCGGACTCGTCATCGCTTGAGCACGCGGAGTCGTCATCCGAGCCGTCGACGTCGCTGAGCGTGGCGAAGAAAGCACGCTAGCTCAGCCTGGGCCTTCTCCAAGTACTCTTCTTGATGTACTCCTTGTCGAAGCCGCCCCTTCCGCTTGCGCCTTGCGGGGACGTGCTTCTCCTTGCGCTTGCCGGAGTCATACTTATGCCATGATCACCCTTCCCTAAATGCTTGTTCTTCTTGGGCAGTTGGCGATGAAGTGGTCGGGGTCGCCGCACTCAAAACACAAAGCCCGAGCGTCCTCCTCCGCGGCGACGGTTCATGCGGTTGTTGTGGAACGCGAGAACCGTTTGGCAAGCAAAGCCAACTCATCATCCCCAAGACTCCCAGCTGGTCCTCTGTTGACAGAAAAGAGAGAAGAAAGTGCAAATCCTCCAGAGGTGTTAGCAGAAGAGCCCAGAAACAAAGCCATAGTCCGGGCCAGAAGTTCTCATAAGAAGCCCTCGACATGGCGTCAATCTCACTAGACTTGAGCTTACGAAGAGCTCGTCGCAAGTGAGGGTCTCATAGTTAGAACGATTCGATGATCGCCTGGACCTTTGAGTCCCACACCGACCGATCGAGAGTATGCAAAAGCTTCAAAGCTCTCTCATGATCATCGAAAGGAACAGCTCCTTGTTCGCTCTCATCTTGTTTACAATACCCTGAAAGCGAGCGAATAAAACTCTCTATGCTCTCGCCAGGCATATGTCGAAAGTTCTCATACTCCCACTTGTGCGCCTTGTAGAGACGGGATTTGATTTGAGTGGGTCCCTCATCTGGAAGCGCATGAGGGTCGCCCAAATCTCATGAGCCGTGGGGAGGTGAGAAAACGCGATCAAACTTGGACATGCTCAAATAGGAAACAAGGCGTTACGTGCTCGGCTATTGGCTTCGTGCTCATCGATCTGAAGGTGGGAGACACGAGCAGCCAGAACAACGTAATCGGGCTTGTTGAAATCTCCCAAACAGAAGAGCCCATGCTCTGGATAGGCCGACAAACGTATCTTCCAATACGCATAGTTCGTCCACCGAAAACAGCGCGTTTGCCCATCCTTTCGGGAACTTGTCGCACTGTCCCGAAAAATCAACCCCAAGCAACCCTAGAGCTCGTAAAGAGTCCATGACCCTAGATGCACAGCGAGACACTATACGACTCTAGAAAGCCAACGCAAAAGCCAAAAATCAATCCGACAACAAACGAACGAATGGCGAACGAAACGTGCACAATCGGTGCATCGGCACGCTGGCCTGCGTCCGATGCCTAAATGACCTGACTGGAACCTTACTGGACTGGACCTGCATCGGACGCTGTACGTGAACGTCAGCGTCCGATGGCTACCCTTCGGCGCGTCTAATGCACAACGAAGCGTCGATGGCAGCGTCCGATGCTCCTTTTCAAACTGTCAGACAAACACGTGGCACGGAGCGTCCGATGCTACTCGAGTCAGCGTCCGATGCCACGAACCCTAGTGTCCGATGCCCCCGACGCAGTGCTGTTCTTCCACGAATTCAACCGATCTCCTCCGAATCAGAAGCTCTAAGGCTTAGACTGGTATGAGGAGTTCCAAGGAGGTTTAGTGAGCTATCCAAAGGAATCATGGCTCGAACCTAACTCCAATTGGTAAATTGCAAAAATCAGGGTAAAGGAGCAAACTTGATTCAAAACGAAAATTGACCGATCTACTAGCTCGTGAGGTTAGGGATGAATTCCTTTGTGGAAGAAGTGCCTCACGATCTAGAACATCTTGGTTCAAATGGATTTGCAAAACACGCACCGAACAAAGAGATCATCGATGGGAAAAACGTGGAGAAAAGGATTCCGCGAAGAACACGAACAAAACGTGAATCACACCACCAAAATTGCAACCATGTGGCTACCACACGCTACAATAGTGAGATTACAGTCTCACTTCCTAAAATCTCACGGGCACAGAGGTATTGTTCTCTTCTCTGTGGATCTCGTTCGCTACAGCAGGGAATGGGAGAGCAGGAAGCCCTAGGAGTGAAAGAGCAAATGACTGAGATAGATGGGGGGAGGGTGTCTCCCCCTACTTATCCTAAATCTAATTCCACTCTACCCCTCTCTAATTACAGAGCGAACTAGCTAAACCCTAGGGTTATTCTGGACCAACGTGGTAGGTGGTGATCCGACGGCCACGTCCGCACAACTCATAGCGTTGCCTCGACGCAACCTCCCGATTGCCCGCCACCGCCGCCACCGCCATCTGCCCGTCCTTTTCCCGGACGCCGCACCCCGGTTTGTGGCCAAAACCGGGAACCAGGCCTTCAAGTCCATCCCCTGGTTTGAGGCCCAAACCGGGAAACCAGCCGCCCATCGCTGAGTTTTGTGGCCCAAACTCAGAAACCCGCCAGCGCCCAGGTTTTGAGGCCCAAACCTGAAACCGTCCTCAGCCGAGTTTTGGTGGCCCAACTCGGCAAACCCGCAGCACCCAGGTTTTGAGGCCAAACTTGGAAACCGTCACCCGGTGGTTTTTCTGTGGCTCAACCACCAAACCAGAGTATAGAAGGGATGCTCCGCCCGTGCACCCCGTCCACCAACACGTGTCCCTAGGTCCTCCTCGACCCGAGCAACACCGTGCCCCGCAAGTCTCGCTCATCGCTATCCCCAGGCTGCCAGCCACCACAGCTGATCCTCAGGCCACCGTTCCCTCAGTCCAAGCCTCACGTCCGCCCTTCACCGCTCCCGGTCCGTCGGCACGGCACGTCTCTACTTGACCTTCACCTTGCCCTCGATCACGTCTCCATGCTCGACACCTGCACAACACAAGCCAAAGAACATGCGATCAAACCGTTTGACAATCACTCATCACTCCGAGACTCGACATACACCCATGTATCCGCATAGTTGTGTTCATAAGTGTGTAGGAAAACATTAATCTGTTCATCGGCCAGACCCCGCCGTTTAGTTTTAGTTAGTCTTTCTTTCTTTCTTTTTAGTAGAGTAGCAATCAACCCCCATTCATACATTCGATCAACCCTGCTAGAATCACTAGTTTTCATAGCGTCCTAGTGTTGTTCTGCCATAGTAGCTTCCTTGTGGAAATAAATACGATACTCGGTTACTCCCGGGTGAAGTGCTACAATTGACTATTCTGTGCGCTTGCGGAATTTACCAATAGTCATAAGAATTGTTAGTTATACTTCTTACATTAAGAAGTGCCAACAAGCCTTTCTGGCGCCGTTGCCGGGAATAGATTCCATAGTCTACTCCTAGTGACGACGTTAGCAAGAGTCACAAGCATTTTCTGGCGCCGTTGCCGGGGAAGCAATTGGCTAGAATTAATTCTTTGTGATTTCTATTGAATTAACCCTCCGTAGTTCTAGCGGGTATATATATTGTTCGTTGTTTGTGATCGTTCAAGTAGCCATGACCAGATTTAATCTTCCGAGCAACTATCAAGAAGATCTTGAGGCGATTTTTAGGAGAGCGAGAGCTAATCTCACTCCTCCGAGGAAGAACCTGGAGCTTCGTGAGAGCAGTTTGTCAAGACAAGAATCCCAGTCAAAAGTGACTGACGAACCAAGCGCTCCAACGATCAATCAACATCGACGTCGACCAAAACACTCTGTGAGTATTCCATGACTACTCTTGCTCACATTCCAGTGTTACCTCTACTAGTAATGTAGATTTTGAGCTTAAACCTCACCTAATACGTATGGCTCAAGCTATTGCATTAATGGCAAACCTTCCAAGGATGCCAATGCTCACCTTCGGGATTTCTAGAGATATGTAGTACAATTTCTGTGCAGGGAGTTTCGCAGGATGCCATTAGACTTCATCTTTTTCCATTTTCATTAGTGGAAAAAGCGAGCACAGTGGTTCCTCTTCAACTCTGGACACCTGCTGACATGGGTGAGATGCGCGGATCAATTCCTCAACAGTTCTGCCCGATAAGTCGAACTATTCTTTTCCGTAGCACTTTCAAACTTTGGACAGGGAGACGAAGAAACAATCACTCAAGCTTGAGAGAGACTACAAGAGTATGTTAAAGACTGTCCCCACCATGGTATGCAAGACTGGTACTTGATCCAGAGCTTCTACCATGGACTCCAGCAAGAATCTCAACAACACATTGATGCTGCCGCCGGAGGTGCATACTCTCTCTCACTGTAGAGAAGGCAACCAAACTATTCGAGACAATGGTGGCGAATCAAGGATGGACAGAAAAATGTGCTAGAGGTATGTCTGAAATTAAGCAAGTTGATTCTGTTACCCTGCAAACTTTGGTAAAATTGCTAGAGCAAAAGATAAATGAGAAGAGAGATCGTGCTGCAAAGGAGTACTATGCCAAGCAAAGAGCCGCTTCGTCAAGTGAAGGTCAAGCAGAAATTAAGAAAGAGGATGTCAAATCCCTTCTTAATAATGGTGGCTACGGAGAACCTCCAATTCCAATGATCCAGCAATGGAATAATAAGGTATGCCTCAAACCTCTGTATTTAATTTCTCTATTGGAAAATTAGTTTCTAATCAAGGTAGAATTAATGATAGCATAAATAATAATTAATTGAACATGATAAAATGTTAGAAGAAATTTATGCTAAACTGAAAGATTTTTCTGAAGCATTTAAGGAACAAATTAATTTTAATAAGAGATTAGAGAAAAAAGTATATAACATTAAATCTCAAATTAACACACCATGAGGAATTAAAAGCTGTAACCACAAGAGGAGGTAAATCCACTCGTGATCCACCTCATCCTAATTTAGTTCCTAGTAGTAATTCTACTGCAAAGAAAAATATTGTTAATGTTGAAGAAGACGAAGAAGAGGAGACCCCAGCTGAGCCTTCATCCAAGGTATGAACTGCTCCTCATGAATTCTATGAGACACATGTATTACCTTTTCCAGATCGAAACAGAAAACCGACGGAAGACGACTAATTCAAGAAATTCATCGAGGTAATTCAAAAATTATATATACATGTGTCATTTATTGACGCTATGCAGGTTCCAACTTATGCAAAATATTTGAGAGACATGCTCAATAAGAAGAAACCAATTCCAAGTAGGGATGTGGTTAAATTGACCGAGATTGCAGTGCGGTCATTTTAACCAACTCCCAGAAAAGAAGAAGGATCCAGGAAACCCAACGATCGCATGTTCAATTGGAGAGCATCACTTCGAGCATGCACTCTGTGATCTGGGAGCAAGCGTCAGCGTCGTGCCCAAGGTGATATATGATAAATTAAATCATCATACCTTGTCCCCTACTTCTATGTGTTTGCAGCTAGCCGATCAATCGCTCCGATATCCCACGGGAATAGCAGAGATATTCCGGTGAAAATCTAGAATCTCTTTGTCCCGGTGGATTTTGTGGTTCTGGATATTAATCCCGACCACCGGACGCCATTGATCTTGGGACGGCCATTTCTAAGCACTGCATAGGCCACCATTGATGTAGGAGCTGGAGAAATTCAGCTCCACATCAGTGGAAAGGAGGAGAAATTCCAGTTTACACCGCGACCGAAGAACACCCGTCATCAAAGTTCGTCGGTGCCGACATTCTACCACAACCACCGTGAAGGCGACACTAATCGGGAATCCAAAGCGACTAACCAAGGTAAGTTTTTATCCCCTCATATATTTTTCATTTTACTTAAGCAATTTAATTTTTAGCAAATTGGGTGATTACTAGAGTGATTAGGTGGCTCCTAGGGGGTTTAGGGCAGCCATAGGGGTGGCGCCCGCCACCCCATGCTGGCGCCCGCCACCCTAGGTTGCACTAGGGAGCACTAGCCAATCTCTAGACTTTCACACCTACCTCCTAGACCCAAATAACACCAAGGAGACCCATGGCTTTGCTCATTTCAATCCAATCACTCACTCCCGTGTCTCCCCCTTTTCACTCCACCTTTTGGACACATCTCCACCCAAAAATTCTGGTGCACATGTGATGGAAAGTGACAAGAAGAGCACTAGATGAAAGGAGGGGTGAGTTGGAGTGAAATTCAGCCAAGGAGGGTGGCGCCCGCCACTTATTTTTGGCGCCCGCCAGGAGGGAGGGGCTCTCATCCTTCCCCCTTCCATCCTTAGCCTATAATACTAACTACCACCCCCATGCAAGTTCCTACAACTCACTCAAAACACAAAAATACTAGCCACCTTGAGCACTAGCAAGGAAGTCATGGGCCCTCTCAAGAAATTCTTCACCGGTAAGAAGAAGAAGAGTAAGGGCGAGGGAAGTTCGTCAAGAGCAAACACCCACATTTGCTTTGCTGGGAGTGATGAGGAGAGTGCCAGATGGGGTACTCCTCCACCAACGAAATGTCGGTGGATCGGGACTTTCCGCCCACACACCAGGCTGGACCGACCATCCGCGTCCTGAACTCCGTCAATGATATCATCTGGCAGAGTGATCGGGAATGGCAGGCCCGGAACATCCTCAGTGAGAGGGAGTTCGTTCACACCTGATGTGAACAAGGGTGCCCGATTTTCCGAAAGGTTCTGGTAACTCTCGATTTGGTGAAACGAGACACAAGTCGATCCGGCTTTCGAACAACACGATCCGAAACCCCGCAATCGTAGCACCACGTCTCCTCTGGTTATCAACCGGCGTTGCACGATTGACCTCACCAAGAAGGCTAAATTCCTTGCCTGTGAATCGAAGAACACGAGCAAGAACAAGAAAGATGCAACCAAATTGCAGATGAATGATTAATCTCACGAGTTGGGGTCTCACAAACCGACAAATGATGAAACTGTTGTGAACAGAATAATCTAAGCAAAACCCAAACCCTAACGTGAGTGGCGGCTACAGATTATATAGTCTAAGGGGCGTCCAAGGACCCCTACTCACGTCGGTAGGTGCCCTAACAAGTTACAAGCCCAAACGGCCCAAAAGACGGTGACTCAGCACCCTGACAGATTCTGGACATCAACTTGTTTTGACGATTTCCATTGATTACAATGGATTTTGGACCTCAAACCAAAGCATTGGTTAGCTTATCAAATTATCTTTCCATCCATATATGGATCATCGAAAATGGAGTCCGTATGTGACCTGGGCGTCCATTTTACCGCTGGCTGCTCCTGGATTCCGAGATGGACTCGAACTTGACACACATTGGGCCTCCAACTTGGGTTGGACGAGTTGGCTGCCCTTCTAAGGTGGTGGCCAAGGAGGAGGACGTCCTTGAACATCCTTATGCTCTTCTCCACTTGTTTTGGGCGTGCTCCCACTTGGGCCAGGGTCCCAAGGTTGCATGACAAGCCCATGTCGGCATTGTAGCACCCGGCAGAAATAATAGCAGATTGTCGTGACAATTTGAAGACCTTGTCGACGTGATATTGAGGTGGGACCAGATCTATTTGAAAGCTTATCAAATAATCTTTCCATCAAGTCCTTATTTACCTCAATCGCACTCCGGATGGATGAGTTACGGTCTTTCCACTGAAGCACTGTCGGGCTGCCAATGAACCGAATGTTGGACTTTGACGAGCTTGCACTTTGAGACATGTTTATACCTATAACCAAATAATGACATGTACATGTGGAACCAAGTGAATTGTGCCAAAAATCATTATGCACATGCATAAACGAGCTCACCTTATAATCGATGGTCGTATCCGAAGGTGTCATGTCCTCATCATCCTCCCCTTCTTGACAACAAACCGTCCTCGGTTTGAACATAGTTGCAGGACAGGTTGTAGGTAGTAGCCAATATTGCTCCTTTTCTTGAAATCTAACATATTTCTTTATAACAAAACTTGGAAATCTTGACAAGACATGATTATAACTATTGCAGCCCTCTAATTCATCATATGGTTGCATAACAAAAGGAGATTTCAGATTTGAACATATATAAACCCGTGTACCATATACTCTCCTTTACAATTATACTTGCCAATAAAGTGATATGTACTTCTAGACAACCATGGCAATTCAATGCACAAAAATTTCTTCCTCAAATTACTTAGACCACACAGAATATCAAACTCAATATAACCTAAAGTATTTAAAGAAGATATATAATTCTAGCTCATCTTTTTCAGTAGCAATTGGAAGCAAATGTCTATTTTCAGCACAAGTATTTTGATCCAAAATAATAGAGTCAATATCATTCACTAGTTGTGACACAGGTATACTAAAGCACTATCAAACAACTCTTCTTTTTCACAATGATTAGTTGACAATTATTTTGTGATAAAGGTAAATCAGATTTAGTGTCCCCTGAATGTTGCTCTATTGTAGCATGAGTGGTGGATAAATTCAGCACATCATCATCAATTTCATTAATATCAGATTTTGTAGCAAGCACAAAAGAATCATTCAATTTAGATACTTGGTAATTTTCATATTTAATATCAATCTCTTTGCACTTACTAGTAGCACTCTCTCTATCTCGTTGTACAATTTCAGCATGGATTAAAGTTTTACCAGACTCCATCTGAGTAGATGTGGGTGGTGTGGTGAAGATGTTGCATCGGCAGAAGCACTCACTCGCTTGCTTATGGGGTCTCACATCTCTGCAACTCCTTCTCTACAAGCATAGCAAACTGAAATAACTTGTTGACATTATCAAATTCCTTATAATCAACAACATCCCGAATTTCACGTCTCAAACCCGAATAAAATCGAACAATGGAATCCTCGGGTCCCTCCACTATAGCACAAGCAAACAAAACCCTTTGAAGCTCATCATAGTAATCTGCACAGATTTATATCCCTGATCTAATCGCATCAAATTCTTACAAAGGTTTCTATAATAAGATGGGGAACAAATCTATCACGCATAGCAACCTTAAGCTCTTCCCAAGTACGAGGGTGGGCACCATCTACAGCTAAACCAGTCCACCAAATAAAAGCAATATCTTTAAACTCACTGGTGGCTTGTCTAACTCTATGTTGTTCAGGTACTTGGTGGGCAATAAATTTTTGCTCTACTGTCATCTCCCAATCAAGATATCCCTCAGCATCATAATGTCCGAAAAAGAAGGTATAGTAAATTAACCTTAGCATAAGGATCTTCAGGAGCTCGATTACACATACCTCGATAGTGGTGGTCATGTGGAACGTCACTCATACCTGTGGTGTTAGTACGATGACGACGCCGTAATCTGTTTTGCATCGTCAATATTTGATCAACATACATCAACATCATACACCTCATCACCATCATTGCTTCCAGTCGCATCTTCGTCATGTGCAGGACGGTTTTCCAAAGTATTTACCCTGTCGGTTAACTTAGATGACCGTTTGTCCACCCGCTCATTGCATTTGCAAGTTTCATCTCAATTATGGCTTCAGTGACAGCCTTGATGACTGTCTCCTTCATCTCCTTTTGACCATTGTCTATAAACAACTTGTAGTTGCTTTTTGCTGACACACTCCTTAAAGTTCTTCGGTGTTTATCTCCATTAACTGACATCGTGAACCCAAAAACAGCAACAAACAGTGAAGGTTAACCCTAATAATCGTACTAAAGGGTGGAGTGGTGCCTCTCAATCAAGATCAACAAAAGGTAAACACCTTACCAAGCTCTTACTAGTGTTCTTACCCACAAAGCAAAGGATACCTGGAAGACGTAGACCGCGATTGTCGGGATCACAAACTATGTTGTTCTGAAGAATGTGGAGCTAGGACGGCAAATAAAGAGAATAATATATATGTGGCACACAAGTCAGTAACAGATAGCAATATTGAATAAATGTCCAAAGCACTTGTCCTAATTGCTGGCCTATATATATTCCTATTACTAGTTGTGACAACAAGGGAGTGAAACAAGGATGAAAGAAACAAATATGAAAGGTAGCAACAGATAGAAAGATAAAAGACACCACAAATAACAGAGCTATTATGTGTTCGTTGTGTGCTCCTTTTCTCTTCTCTTCTACTATTTTTTTTTTTCTTTTTTTCATGTTAAACTTTTTTTTCTTTTTAACTTTATATTTTCTTCTCAGTAGGAATCACATAAGAACAAACCACAAAATTTTGAGCTCAATTGGATAAAAGATGTGGCCTATAGAAATTATGATTGTTCTATGAAGGTATGTCAAAACTTGTGGACCTGAAAACTCTATTTTCCTGATCGAATTTAACGATTCTAATTTTTACAAAACCCAGCTTTGCTGCGATGAAACGAATCTAAAATTTTTTGGCGTTCAAACATAGATATGAATTTTGCCCCGTTTCGAGTTCGGACGCAAAAGTTATGACTGTTTTATGGACGACAGTCCGAATTAGGGTTTTATATGGACACAAGATGCAAACCAGATGATGATACGAGATGGTGGTGGACGGAGAGATCAACACAAACAAGCAAAGAACATAATATAAACCAGCACAAAACCTTGACCAAGGACACACACTCAATACTACGAACTCTGAAACCGAAATATGCAAAGGCTCTGGCACGGAAGGTTCTAGGACAGGAAAACAAAATATGGCACTGGACTATGGGACGAAGGCAAAAACAGTTGAAACTAATGATAGATATGAACCTGACGGTATATCTGAAGCTTTGATTACCACTTGATGTGAACAAGGGTGCCCGATCTTCCGAAAGGTTCTGGTAACTCTCGATTTGGTGGAAACGAGACACAGTCGATCCGGCTTCCGAACAACACGATCCGAAATCCCGCAATCGCAGCACCACATCTCCTCTGGTTATCAACCGGCGTTGCACGGTTGACCTCGCCAAGAAGGCTAAAGTCCTTGCCTGCGAATCGAAGAACACGAGCAAGAACAAGAAAGAAATGCAACTAAATTGCAGATGAATGATTAATCTCACGAGTTGGGGTCTCACAAACCGACAAATTGCGAAACTGTTGTGAAAAGAATAATCTAAGCAAAACTCAAACCCTAACGTGAGTGGCGGCTACAGATTATATAGTCTAAGGGGCGTCTAAGGACCCCTACTCACGTCCCTAGGTGCCCTAACAAGTTACAAGCCCAAACGGCCCAAAAGACGGCGACGCAGCACCCTGACAGATTCTGAACATCAACTTGTTTCGACGATTCCCATTGATTACGATGGAGTTTGGACCCCAAACCAAAGCCATTGGTTAGCTTATCAAATTATCTTTCCATCCATATATGGATCATCGAAAACGGAGTCCGTATGTGACATGGCGTCCGTTTTACCGCTGGCTGCTCCTGGATTCCGAGATGGACTCGAACTTGACACGGATTGGGCCTCCAACTGGGTTGGACGAGTTGGCTGCCCTTCTAAGGTGGTGGCCATGGAGGAGGACGTCCTTGAACATCCTTATGCTCTTCTCCACTTATTTTGGGCGTGCTCCCACTTGGGCCTGGGTCCCAAGGTTGCATGACAAGCCCATGTCGACATTGTAGCACTCGGCAGAAATAATAGAGATTGTCGTGATAATTTGAAGACCTTGTCGACATGATATTGAGGTGGGACCAGATCTATTTGAAATCTTATCAAATAATCTTTCCATCAAGTCCTCATTGACCTCATCGCACTCCGGATGGATGAGTTACAGTCTTTCCACTGAAGCACTATCGGGTTGCCAATGAACCGAATGTTGGACTTTGACGAGCTTGCACTTTGAGATATGTTTATACCTATAAGCAAATAATGACATGTACATGTGGAACCAAGTGAATTGTGCCAAAAACCATTATGCACATGCATAAACGAGCTCACCTTATAATCGATGGTCGTATCCGAAGGTGTCATGTCTCATCAACACCCGCCACATCGACGCCGACTTGCTAAGTCGCACTGGTATGAACAGTGAGTTTCTCTACATTTCTCGAACCTTGGGATGGGAAGATGCATGGAAGATTAATGAGGAGGGAATCGTTCCCCTCACAATGGAATTTCGGGCCACAATGCAATTGTCTGCTACTCACATACATTCCGGCTTTTCATGAAGAGCACACTCTTTCTTGGGGGCAGTTTAGCAAGCACTTAAATTTTGATGATTCATGCTTGCTAAACCTGGAATCTGCTTGTGCGGGTTTTAATAGAAATGATTTTTGGAAAAGCATTGTTGGGAACAGAGACCCAGGCTTGCCCCGTACAAGCAATATTCATAACCCCACACTCAGGTTCTTTCATAAATATGTTAGTCTCACTTTTTTTCCAAGACCTGACTTAAGACAATTAAAAAGCCTGAAATGCTGCTTCTCTATGCTCTTGTTAACCGCATAAAAGTATCACCCGCTAAAGCTATGGCCGATACTGGTCTAAGTTTAATCAACGCACGGGTGATATTGAAATAACATCTTGGATAACGAGACTGACCTTAAACATGGGTCTACTGAACACCGCTATATACTCCTACATTCCTAGTGACCGAGACCTTTTGAACATGGAGCACTTCTTGCAAGGGCACCTCTTGCGTGAGAACCAGGAGACCGGTGAGATTCACATGATCTACCAAGATTATGTGAATAAAATCGCTCTTCCTGACATGTCACTTTGGTTGGTGAATGCACCAACGTTACTTTTGCCCCTGGAAACCGAGGCAGAACAAAACCGCAGGTTGGCTCGAGAGAACACCATACAGGTTCCCAGGAGGAGGACGCGAGCGCAGACCCGTGCAGCAGAAGAGGCTGCAAGAGCCGCAACAGCAGCACAGGAGTTTGGCCCTTTTCAAGCAGGGCAGTATGGAGGAGCAGCACACTATGGTCATTTGATACCCCTTGGCTCGCACCAAGCAGGAGGGTCGAACTGGCAGCAACCGCAACATCCGCGGTGGGAATTCGGCCATGAGGCGTCCTTTCACTCATCCCAGTTGGGTAGTTCATCCCATTCCTTGGGAGGATCCACCCGGTACACTGGCCGCGATGATGAGTTCTTCCATAGGGGAATCTCGGCACAGGCCGCTCGCCATTCGTCCTTTCATCAGGACGAGTGGATGCGCGACATGGGATCTCTTCAGCACCAAATGACTGGACTCACCATGGATACTGCCAAAATCCGTCAGGACTTAAGCCAACTAAACCAAAATTTCTAGGAGTTCCGCCAGGAAACTAGTGGAGAACTGGGTAATATTTCTTCTCTCTTACAGCAGAACCAGCAGAATTAGGACGACATGTACCGTCGTCAAGGATGGATGTGACCCGACCACGCGAATAGCCAGCTTGGGGGAGGACCCCCATCAAAGAGGTAAGTATCACTGCCATCTTTATTACCGTCTTTTATTTATTTATTTATTTTAGTAATTTAAATTTGAGTTTTATCGTAGTTAATTTCTAGCTTAATCAAGAATTTTTAATAATAAAATTATAGCAATAAATAAATGCTCTCATCGTAAGTCTTTCTAATAAATAAAAATGTATGCCATGCATTAGAGTTATCATGGGAGAACGTATGCTAGAACTAAACTTGAGACATGAGCTTTAGACTAAGTAAAGGGGAAGTAAGTTTCTACTTTGACTGAGCGAGTCAAGTTTGTGGAGTAGTTATTTTGAAAAGAAAAATTCTAAAACTTGCTCTAAGTACTTCTGTGGCAAAGAAAATCCTACCAAAGCCAAATAATTTTTACTCTTAGAGTAGGAGCTTCCACTTGCTGCATGTTAGTGTTGAGCTAGTTAGACCTTTGTTGATAGTCATGGTAGAGAAACTTGTCATATCTTTAGACCAAGGAATTCACGTGCACCCACCTATATAGTGCTATTCTTACACTGAGAATACGCACACAACATGCCTTTATTTTCATTCATTGTTAGGAATACTCCATGGCAAAATCATGCTCCATAATAAAATCTCAGAGACATGGCTATAGCAAAAAAAGAGAGCAAGTGCTCTAGAAAGAAAATTCAAAAGAGCAAATGCTCTAGAAAGAAGAGAATATCCAAAACAGCAAATTCTCTCATTCATAGCCATGATCCCACAAATTAGATAGAAAGAGCAGTGCCATGAAAGTATTAGCCACGATAAATACCACACACTAGCACATTCCTGGTCTGAACCTATGACTTGTTGCTCCTTTGCTCCATTTGTCTAACTTGGCAAAATTATGCTAGCATTGCATGCTCACTTTATCCTACCCATTAAACCCCACATAAAGTCTTAGTGAGAGGATAATTCTTCCATTTCCACATACAAATATGAGTGAGTGAGTGAGCCACAGAAGTTACTAAGCATGCTTTCTTTTGAACAAAACTTGAGAAACTCCACATATCTTGATTAGCAAAATAAGCAAAGGAAAGACAAACCTTCTTTCTTGCTGGTCTTTTGTTCTAATCTTGAGTGCAGGGAAGGCTACTGATTCCATGGTAATGAAAATAATATGGGCATACACAACAAAAACACAGAGTTTCCAAGATTATTCAATTCATGCTTGCTCGAGGACGAGCAAGAGGTAAGCTTGTGGAGCTTGTTGACGCTCACTAAGTGTCATATTCTTAGCATCAACAAGGTCATATAACACAACACAAGGGCCTAAAATCAACCAAAAACCTTTTATAAACTAACGATTTCCACTTGTCCTTGAAGTTTATTTGAATGTAGGAAATTGCAGGGTTTTTGAGCAAAATGACCAAATGGACCCACCAGGAAGCAAGCCCACTTGCCTGGGCTCACTTTGGGCCAAGGAGGGGTGGCGCCCGCCACCCCTAGCTGGTGGCCGCCAGGGGGGAGAAGCCCAAACTCCCCCCTGCCACGTCACTGATCCAGGGGAAGCACCCCACACTCATTTGCAGCCGTTGCTCACCTAAGTCGGTTCATCCAAGGGCTATGAGCAGCGTCACATGGATCATGGCCTAATTGCCCATGTGACGGTTATTGGACAACCCTAACCGACCCCAAACCGACTTGGAGGACCTCCTGGATGCCGTTGGTGAAGAGGCGGTGGATCTAGGGCCAGGGGGTGGCGGCCGCCACCTAAGGCTGACGCCCCACCACACACTCACCCCCCTGACCTAACCCTAGGCCCATAAGTTCCCCCCTAGGTCCCTTAGGCTATAAATAGGACCCCCCGAGCTCATTTGTATTCACACCTCACCTCATTAGTCCCCTCTCTTGTAAGCAAAGCTCTGGTGAAGTAACACTCTAGTTGAGAGACTTAGAGTGAGAGCGAAAGTGTAGAAGAGAAGAGCTGGAGTTGTAATAGAGGATCTTCCAAGAGTCTCTGGTATAATTCCTAGTCTTTCCTCATTTATCTTAGTGTTCTTCTACTTTCAGCATTTACTTTAAGTTCTTTACTTATTGTTCTTGTTGAGTGCTTTTGATCATAGATAGCTTAGTATTTAGTTTATCTAGTTTGGGTTCTTCACTGAGTAATCAGTGCTCTAGTTTTGGACGCAAGATTAGAGTAGTATATATTAGTGTAAGCGCGGTGCTTAGACTAGTTATACCTTAGTTTGTGGCTAGCCCCCCGGATAGCTGTGGTAGCAAACAGGTGGTGACAGCCCTGGGAGCCTGAATTCCACCACGTAGTTGGGTTAGTTTTTAAATCATAAACCTCGTTGTGCACGTCTGAGGTAAATAGTCCAGAGGGTGTGTACGGTTCGAAGAACTAGATAAACTCTTTATTGCTAAGTTAGTTGTGTTCGTAAGTGTGTAGGAAAACATTAATCTGTTCATCGGCCAGACCCCGCCGATTTGGTTTAGTTTAGTTAGTCTTTCTTTCTTTCTTTTTAGTAGTAGTAGCAATCAACCCCCATTCATACATTTCGATCAACCCTGCTAGAATCACTAGTTGTTCATAGCAGTCCTAGTGTTAGTTCTGCCATAGTAGCTTCCCTGTGGAAATAAATATGATACTCGGTTACTCCCGGGTGAAGTGCTACAATTGACTTATTCTGTGCGCCTGCGGAATTTACCAATAGTCATAAGAATAGTTAGTTATACTTCTTACATTAAGATGTACCGACAAGCCTTTCTGGTGCCATTGCCGGGAATAGATTCCATAGTCTACTCCTAGTGACGACGTTAGCAAGAGTCAACACCGATCACCAAGAGTAACAAGCAAGAACTCTCACTTGACCAACGCAAGGCTAATGAGATGGGTGGATGGACACTTGCTACTCTCTATTCACTAATGAGGTGTTTGATCACTCAATTATCAAATCTCTCAACCTCACTAGGCCTCTTGCACTCACTTGCAATCACAACGTGTATGGCAACCTTTCAAATGAGCAAGAGTAACAACATGAATGAGGGGGAGGCATATTTATACCCCAACTCAAAACATGCATGAAGGGGTAAGTCCAGCCAGTTACACACTGACCGGACGCACCTGTCGGGGTGACCGGACGCGTCCGGTTAGTGTCTAACGGCTAAGTGACGTTAGCCCTGACACATGTACGAAGCATTGATCGGACGCTCCCAAGCGTCCGATCACCACTGACCGGACGCGTCCGGTCAAGAAAAAGCTCTCTGGAACCTCTCAGGACGCGACCGAACTCACTCCCTGGTGCGTCCGGTCGATTGCTGAGGGAGAGTCCGGTCGCAGCCAGACTGGCCCCTCAGCCAGCACAACTGACCGGACGCATACCCTAGCGTTCAGTCCCTAGGGTTCGAGCGTCCGGTCACCATTTGAAGTCCAAAACGACTTCGGTTTGCGACGCTCCCTTCACGAACTTTCTTCCTTATGATCTTTGGGACCTTTCTAAGCTACCTAGGGCTTTGGTTAACAAGTGTGCACCACACCTAACTCAAAAGTCTCACCTAGGTCAAGCTACCCATTCAAACCCCCTTTATAGTACGGCCAAAGATAAAACAAAGACCCTATGCTACTCTAAGTGTCCTTCAACACCAAATGACACTTAGAACTAGCCTATCACCGTCTTCGTCGTCCATCCTTTGAAAACCGAACGAATTTCATCAATAAGGGGACATGAATACCATAGTATCCTCACGATCATCATTACCATGACCTAACTCAACTGTTTCTGCAAAACACACGTTAGTCATAGTAATTACTGTTGTCATCCAATCATTGAAACCCACTGGGGGCCTAGATGCTCACAGTGTTTGATGATCAACATAACCAGGTTGGACTAATATGTTTGCAAGTGTTTGTTTTGTAGTCTAATAAGGTGCAAAGGGTGACTTGGACAAAGGCGACGTGGTGATCCGATGATCAACACCTCAAGCAAGACATTAGAAGCTTAGTAGAAGACTCTTAAGATCAAGCAAAGTCCAAGGCACAAGATTGAAACCAAGTCGGGTGCAAAGAATAAGTGAAAGACGGGAAACCAAAGTGACCGGACGCTGCTTAAGCAGTGACCAGACGCTGGATGGATGCGTCCGGTCAGCAATTCCAGCCGGCAGCGCCGAGTTTGAGTGACTAGACACTGGGTTAGTTTCGATCGGACACACCGATACAACTGTTCCTCAGCGTGACCAAATGACCGGACGCTGCAAGTACGATCGGACGCTAAAAACTCAGATGAGTCCGGTCGTATACAGAGAGGTTCCAGAGACACGCAGAAGCGATTAGACACGTCCGATCATGTGTGACTGGACTCATGTTGAGTCTGATCAGTGGCTGCACAGTTGGCCAACTAGCCGTTGTGAGTGACCGCGTTCAGTTAGTTCGATGACTGCGTCCGGTCGATGGCAGAAAAGCCCATCAAGATTGCCCAACGGCTCTATTTGCTTGGGGCCCTATAAATACCCCCATTGCCGACCAAAATAGCATGGTTGGAGCTCAAGAAAGCATACCAAGTGTTGAGACACATGTTTAGTTGCTCTAGCCACCAAAGTGCTTAAGTGAAATACTAGATGATTAGTATAGGTACTTTGCGAAGTGCTTAGGCTAGTTAGACCACCGCTTTGCGTTTGCTCTAGGTGTTAGCCCTAGTGTTTAGTGAAGTTTGCATACTGTTGACACTTACTAACGTCGCTACCAAGAGTAGAGATAAACTCTATCCCCGGCAACGGCGCCAAAAATGCTTGTTGGTATAAATTAACGCACACTCTACTTTATCTGCAAGCGCACAGATAAGATCTACCGATGTAGCACTTCACCGGATGTAACCCAGTTTTAATATCGAACCCAAAGGAACGGATAGTGTTAAGTCTTAAAGTCTAACCCTGAGTAGCTAACAAGGACGGAGAATCTAGAAGTATAGAGAGGATCACTAAGGCTGTCTAATTCCAATTTAAGAGTAATATGTTTATATTATTCTTAGTAGGGAAGTTGCCATAAAAGGTCACAAACAGAGTATGATTCTTTTATGCAAATGTATAATCCTACCTACCGAGCCTACACATGGGTAAGTGGACTATAGAAGAATCAACAAGGCTATAAGAGTCATCCTTGCGAACAACCACTACTACCGGCATTATAGGAGGCATTTATGAGCTATCAAGTCTAAGCACCACGCTTACACTATCCAACTACTCTAACTCTAGAGCAACTTAGAATTAAAGTACTCAAAAGAGAGTCATAACCTTAAGAATAATGAGAACAATAACTCAAACTTAAATATAGACGTTGATTACCGAAACAATCGCTGAAGCAAGTTGAAGATGAACTTGAATCCGTAGGTACAAGATGAAGAAGTTGATCCGACAGGCCAGAGCTCCTTCCTGATCTCTTCCTCTCTCTCTTCTAGTTCTAGTATAAGACTAGGTTCTAATCCTAAATAGAGGGGTAACTAGTCTTCTTCTTGATAGCTGGCTCTTGATTACAACTAGATGAACTAGAAGAGATTCATCTAGAGGGACTCTACTTCTACATTGGAACCCTAGTTTCTGATGATGATGAAGAACGAGTGCTGATGAAGAGGGACTGATGATAACTCTGCTGTTATGATACTCGATGGCCTGGATCAACCTTAAGGTACGGCCGAGATATCTACAGTGGTGGTAGATTGAGAGCTACAGCGGGATCAAGACTAGGTACGGGAGACATCCTAGGGTCGGTGGAGTAGCGGAAGCGAGCGGCCTGGGCCGGTCTGTCATAGGGTGGGACCGTCGGTCCCACCTGGTAGCCTCTCGCGTGGTCGACCTCCTGGTGTCTTCTTGCGTCCTCTGGAGTCTTCTAGAATAATCCTGACGTGGCGGTTGCGTTATCTCCGTCGGTTTCCTTCTAGGGGAAGCAATCAGCGCTGGTTTCCTGGTTTAGTCCCTGCAGAATCACAATTCACCAAAACTCGTGGAATATTGTCAATTAAAACCCTAAACCTTTTTTGGTGATTGAATTCATGCCCTTTTCATATTTATTTATCCTTTAATTATGATAGAACCAGTGTCAACAATCCCTCAAGCTTACCCTTTGCTAGTCCCTTAGCAAAACCAAAAATTAACAATGGATCAGGAGTTGCTACAATATCTTCACTTCCAACAAGTATACCTGCCGTTAAACAAAAATTATCTGAAACATATCATGTTATCTTCATGGGGCTTATTACTCTTACCTTAGATCCTGAATAATTGAGAGATTGAACGATCAAATCAAGCACTATGTCTCTAGTTCTTTCACTTCACCTTTATCCCGGAGTTTTAATTAATTTCAAAAGCATTAAGACATATGTTGTCAAATTAAACAATGGATCCAAAGAGAAAGTCAACCAACCATTGAATCAAGAAGTGCATGTGTATGGAAAAATGGAGTCAGATGCTCTTTTGAATATATTCACTCTCTTTCTGTTTATCAGAGACATATGGCTATCAGGCTAATTCTACTGTCGGGCACGTGCCCATTTTTTTCTTTCTTTTCTTCGAGTTTCCGGACACTTGTCCCTTTTTATTTCCTCGGGATCTATCTTTTTGAGGTTTCCGACACTTGTCCCTTTTTATTTCCTTGGATCTTTTTTTTCTTTTCTCCCTTTTTTTAATAGCCACATGCTTCCAACAAACTTTTGAGAGTATAGCAACAAATAATTATGAGCATTTATGCGGAAGATGGATGAAATATGTAAGTGATCTTATTCAATGGTATGATAAACTACTCATAGGGTCAACAAAGCTTAATTTAACTCAATGTAATTATTAGTCATGTTTATATTTAGAAATCGCCGGAACTTTAGTGTTGTTTAGAACAAGATAATAGCAGCTCAGATCATCGCATGTCATATCCCAATTACCTAGACCTTAGATTAAGTATTTGCCAACCATGCATTTAATTTTATTTTAAGGCATCATTATTAATGAGGAGAACTCATGCTTTGAAGGCTAGGTACTTGAAAGAAATTAGATAGAGCAACTATTCATTATTTCCATACAAAAGATTAGAGAGAGAGAGTTCTTCTTTGGTCATCAACTTCTTAAAACAAACTAGACACACTATTTTATTTATTTAATCTAACACACTCTAAGATATAAAAGCTAATAATAGTAGTAGTAGTAATAATAAAGACATACCTGAATCGCGAGGATAACGGGGGTGCGTCTCCCCAAGCTAGTTCCCTTAATAGTGTTGAGCCTTCATGTGCCCATATATTTTTGTCTCTTTTTTAATTAATGGTGAGCCTTCATGTGCCCACATATTTTTGTTCTTTTCTTTTTAAGGTGAGCCTTCATGTGCTCATATTTTTTTTTGTGTTTTGAATTTGTTTATAGAATGAAAAACTTAAGAGGATAGAGATACTTACATGGGTACATTGGGGTGCCTTCCCCCAAGCTGAATGTGACGTACTCGTTCGATCTTGCAATGTAGCGGACTGGCAGTGCATATGTCCTTCCTCTATTAGAGCTTTGATTGATGTTGATGTTTGTTGAGACAGTGCTCCAACAGTGGATGGAGCATTCACTTGCTTGCTCGTCAGCTTTTCTTGGCCCTTCAAATCCTCTTAGGTGCAGACTTTTTCTTCTATACTTTCTTGGTCTGAGTCTTCACCTCCTGTGGCTCACTGTCTTGAGGTTTCTCTTGTTCTTTCTTTTTCTAGGACAGTTCCGATAGCTTCTTCTTCTTCGTGATTGGCCTCTCTATTGTTGATAGTTTGTCTTCTTTGGCTTTGAGATGGCGTATTTCACTTCTATTCTTCTTGGGTGCTTCATTAAGCATTTAGTTGATGAAGTTGCATCGTACCTTTTCTCTAGGAAAGTGAAAATGGATTTCCTCTTATAAGTGATTGTACTTGTAGCGTAGAGGAATGCTCTTCCTAGGATGAGGTGGACATCATCGTCTTCTCCCATGTCGAGGATCAAGAAGTCTGTGGGGACTTAATGACCTCTAATTCTGACTACGACGTCTTCCATCATTCCTTCTTGTTTATGCCTCTTGATATGGTGTCACTCATGTTCTTCATTTGCCCAGTAGTTTGAAATGAAGCGTTAATTATGGAAGCTGGCAGCATCTTGCTCAGTGTGCATGTTCTTGTAGATCTAGGACCTTCACTCTGTAGAATTTGGGAGTGATAAACTTCTCCATGTTTGCTCAAGAGTGTGTCCTGCTCATAAAGACAAGGTAGAGATCAAGTGCATGGGCTCTGTTGGTGGAAAAACACCAACAGAACCAAAAGTTTTGTTTATTCCTCTCTAACCTTAGGCACATTGCACAAGACAAACTTGTTGTTTATGTGTTCTATTCAATCTAAACATGATTGATAGGATCAGAGGATGAGCATGAAATTAGCATCTTAAAATATTTAACAGATCAAATTACTTAACCAAAGGAAGGATAATCTATGCATAAAGTATCGATCTTTTCATGATTGAGAGATATATCATCTTCCAAAGGTTAGATGCACAACATTTTAGCTCATTTCGTTAAGACGGTGAGATTCAAGAGAGTAAAGCTAGGAACAAAGATCAAAGGACTGAATATGTTGAGTTGATTAGGTTGGATCAAGTGAGGTGCAACTTAAACATATTTAGTTCTTTATTTATGTTCATACTAGAATCAAGATGAAGCTTTTAAAGTGATGGTTACTGTAACACCTCAGGTGTTTACATGAAATAAAATATTGCCAGGCCATCATAAGCATTCCATAGCATCATGTGCTAGCTCACCTTGAGATGCATTCATTAAAAAGAGTTTAATTCCTAATGTGTGAGCATTTTGTTATGGCTTGTGAGGTAGCTCAAAACCCTAATTTGGAATGTCTTTATGAAGTAACTTGTGTTCATTCCATTGACTAGAGTCATGTAAAGGCATGAATCCAAGTTCAACATTTCAAAAGGTTACAAATTTACTTAGCCTAAAATGGGAAATCATCAATTTCTATATAAGTTAATTAACCCTTTCCAGTTAACTCAAAATCTGTGCATATTTAGGGGCTGACCCTAAAAACTTTTTAGTAGATCTTGAGAAGAGGTACAACTTTGGTATTCAAAGTTTCAAAGTTCCTGTACAATTCTAAGTAATTTTGAATCTATTCAAACCCTGGAAATGGTTCCCTTTTGATTCTAGACTTGCATTTCAAAACTAATTGAAATCTGAGTTTGAAGTTTACATCAAAGTGGTATAGAATTTCAAAAGGAACATTTCATACATTGACCCTTTTTTTCAGGTGTCAGTACAAAATCAAAAGTAATTTTGCTTCTACTACAAAACCCTAGTTCTGTCCCCTTTTCAAATTTCCATTTGAAATGGATTTGAACTGTTTTGATCAAATGACTTATTTCCATTTGAAATCAGCCATGGGGTGTTAAAGCAAAGTTGTACCACTTTTCAACTCTACAGTTCATATTTTGGCAAAACTTGAAGTTTAGTTCAAATTTCTAAAGTAATTTAAAATTTTCAGAATGGGGGGAGACACAAGGAACAGTGCATGAAGGGGGAAGCTCCTAGAGCTCGTCAGGAGCTGCTCCGCCCGGACCGTGCTCGCGCGGGGGCGCATGCGTCACGCCCGAGCGGCTTGGCAGTGCTCGCGCAAGTTCTTCATGCGCCCCTCCTTCGTCCTTTTTATCCCACAGAAGCACCGAGCTGCTTCTCGCTCGCCTTCGTCCTCTGCTCGCCGCCGCCTGCGCTCGTCGTCTGCTCAGCCTACGCCGGCCGCGTCGTAGAGCCGCTTATCGTCGATTTCAGCGTGTAGGCGCACTCGTTCCCGTTCAGCGCCTTCGAGCCCCTAGTCGTTGCGACCGTAGCTAGGTCGTAGCCTCGCTGCCCCCGCAGCCGCCCGGCGTGGTCGCTTCTTCATCTCCGGTTCCAGGCACCACCATCGACGCCGCCCCCGTGGTCAGCAAGCTCGGGGCTCTATCATCCTCCCTGAGCCTCGTTCTCTCTTGCTTATCTCTTCCTGATGCTCTACCGCCAGGTCTCTGACCTTATCTTCCCTGTCTCAGCCGGAACAGGTCGTCGCCGTCTAGCCGCACCGCTGGAACCCCCCGTCTCGTCGTCGTCACCGTTCGGAGCCGCTTCAGCCTCGAGACCTAGCCCCTAGAGTCGTGGTGAGCCTCTGGTGCTGATGCGCTTGTTCGTGGGCTCGTTAGAGCTCCCAGTTGGCCGGCGTGCCGCGCCGTCCGTCGCATCCGCCACTGTCGTTGTCGGAGTAGAGAGAGAGGTCGAGGGAGGGAGTGTGAGGGTTCAGCAGAGTCGTGAGGTGAGGGGAAGGTGCTGCACTGGTTGTTTGGCCGGAGAAGGTCCAGTTGCTCCGGCGTGCGCGAGCCGAGCTCGCCGCCGGCAGCTTGGCATCGGGGACGTGTCGACGGAAATTCGACAAACCCGAGGGCCTAAGTGCAAAGCCCTAGACTCAGAGGAATAGTGCCTAATAGTGTCAAGGTCTTGGTTGTAGTTTTGCTAAAGCCAGAGGGCTTTTCTGCAAAACTGGCAGTGCCAGCGCGGTCATGCCGCGTTGGCCGCTTATGCGCGGGATGGGCCGATCGGGCCAGATTCGGCCCATTGAGGGTTTTGTTTGTTTTAAACTTTTTAATCTATTTCTGAGGTGTGCATACTGTTGCTGTTTTGTTATTTTTGTATGAATTAATTTGTTGATCCAAAAATCATGAAAAATTTTGTACATGTTCTAAGAATGTGTAGTTTTTTATGAAATATAAAATGGGCATGTTTTTGTATTTTGTTTTGCAGTAAAAATTATGCCTCTTATTCTTGAATAAGGATTCAATGATTTTTATAAAATCAAGTTAACTCCAAAAATGCTGAAATTTATTTGTGCACTGTTTGAATCATAACAATCTGTGTACCAAGTTTGAACTAATTGAACATAGTTTGCTACACAACTTATTTTCGGCTAATTAAAATTGCTTTCTTTATGATTAAATAATTTATAAAACAAAAACCCAAGTTCTTTAGAGTAGTTTGAAGGTTAAAATAATGGAATTATCTTGATCTGTTGAGTGAATTATCTTGATCTGCTGCTGATGGCAGGCAAGAGTCACTCATTGTAACCATGTACGTTTATATAAGTTAGTTTTGTTGGTTTGCACTTTACCGTGGAGGCAATTGTTGCAAGTCAAGTGTTTATAACCAGTAAATTTCCATCTTCACCACGATCATGTCATGAGCATTCCTTTAAGCATGCACTCTGTTATCGTGTAGCCTCCGAAGTAATCGCGTGTCCGGACGAGGTTGATCTGGAAGATCAGAGTATCCAGTTGACCCAGGTTATCAGGAATTCCAGACTCTTCCATCAACGAAGGCAAGCCCCGGTTCATTTAACCATTTCATTGGTTTATACAATTACACTTACTTTCGATAACCTGATGCATTAAATGTTTATCAAATAAATGTTTTAAACCTGTTGATGCATGATCAACCTTGTTATCGATATATCATACCTTGCTACCTGCTTTATGAAAATGCTAGAAATGCTTAGCCTCGCTTTATGAAGCTTTTGATAAATTTTTCAATACTTATTGTTTTGGAATGATAATGAGAAAGAATGATTGTTAGACCAGACGGGCACATGCATCGAACCTGGGGTTGGTGCAGAGTGACCGGATGTGTCGGATAGGGTTAACCGTTGTTGGCCTGCTAGATTGAGAAACTGTGAAATACCGATCATATACTACGGTAAGCCCTACCTTGGTGGTTCTTAAATGAAACGGCTAATCGCGCACTGGAGTGGAGAGATGGCGGGAGTACTAGCTACCCTCGTGGGTAAAGTCCCGGATTGGAGGTGTACAAGTACTCTTGGGTGGCGCGGACCTGGTCTTGTTTTGAGGATCCGAGGTTGGGGTTGGTATATGTGTGATCTAGGGTCTACATATATCGTATGATCGTGGAAAACTCCCAGATCTGGTTGAATCGGTTCGAATCGTCGTGCTCCTCGGTTAAGGAGACTCAATCTTTCGACCCGCACCGTAGAATGAAAATGGAACTGGTTTAAGAAAGAATGATGATGATCTTTCACTAATGTTCACTTTCAGTTCTTACCAAATACTCAAATGATTAAGTAAATTTGGATCTAAACTACTTTAGTAAGCTTTTATGCAAATGAAAAATTCTGTTGAGCCTACCCAAGCCAGCATACCTGTTCTTCTCTTCTCTTGTCAGGTAAGCCTTGTTGAGTACCTTTGTACTCAGGGTTTGTTAATCCCCTGTTGCAGGTGACGTGCACGAGCAGCCTTGCTTTGAGGCTTGTTGCGTGACCGTCGTTGAGGAGGATGTGTCCGGGAGGAGTAAGGCAAGCCTTAGGCAGGGTTGTTTGTGGTGTTATACAGTTTTATTAATGCTACCTCCACTACCTAGGGTAAAGTTTGAAACTATGGTTTGTAATAACGACGCAAGTTTGAACAACTGGTTTGTAAAACTTATGGTGTAATACTTCCGCACTTTTATCTCTGATGTATTTTATTTGTGAAATGTTGTAATACTGCAATGACTCTTGCAATGATCCTAGGAGTCTAAGGAAACGTGGATAAGTCGGGTTACCTGATGACACGTGATGGTCTTTTGGGTTATGGGGCACAGTGTAGTATTCTGTCCGAGGTCTGTAGGACAAGGACAGGTACACGTGGGCCCTAATAATCCAGGAGGTTCTGTCACAGCTACTTACCTTGAAATGTTACTTTGTCATTGGAGAGTGATGTGTCGAACCACCTCGTGGAAGCTTCTCTTGTCTAGCGGGCTTGGTCTTTTCTTGTTTGTCTCACAATGTGATTGAGAGGAGGAAGATCATAGTGGAATCATCTTTAGAGGTATCGGCCTTCCTTCTACTCTTGTGTCGACATTATCGGTGAAGGCGGCATTGTTTTTCGAGTAATGCTGACTAGGATCCCCTTTCTTTCTTGTCTTAATTCTGTACTGTGAGGATGTAGGGACAATTCCGCATTCTTCTCTTGTCAACCTTTCTTGTTTTTCCCCTTTAATTATTGGGTTGACAGGGACTTGAATTAAGAGCTGCTACTCGAGTGCCTCCATGAGAGTCTTTTGTCTTGTAATGTCACAACTGAGACTTGTCCTCTCAATAGTGTCTAGATCATGGAGATCTTATCGGTTGTTCTTCTTGATTTACTAGCTCAGGTGCTATCTCTCCATCTTCTAACTCTTGTGGTGCAGTGGCTTCATCCTTCATGATGCCCTCCTCAATTCTTGGTAGTTGGTTCTCCCTTCGAGGTCTTCTCTTAGTTCTCTTTGGCTGCTGTTGACACTGGTTAACTATCAAAATAAAGGATAAATAAATATGAAAAGGGCATGAATTCAATCACCAACAAAGGTTTAGGGTTTTAATTGACAATATTCCATGAGTTTTGGTGAATTGTGATTCTGCAGGGACTAAACCAGGAAACCAGCGCTGATTGCTTCCCCTAGAAGGAAACCGACGGGAGATAACGCAACCGGCACGTCAGGGATATTCCAGAAGGTTCTAGAGGACACCAGAGGGCACCACGAGGCGGGGCCCCGCGAGAGGCCGCCATGTGGGACCGGTCGGTCCCACCATGAGACCGACCGGTCTCCCCCCGGGCCCGCTGCCTTCCATCTTCTGCAAGCTACCTCCACCGCCTTTGAGGATCCATCTCAGCCCTACGTGAAGTCGGTTTGATCCAACGGCCGCGGTTGATCCCTCAGGTCTATATAAGCAGCCTCAGACCCCCGTCTCCGGGCATCTCCCTCTTCATTATTCATCTCCACATCAGAAATTAGGGTTCCAATGTAGAAGTAGAGGTCCCTCTAGATGATCTCTTCTAGTTCAACTAGAATTAGATCTAGTTCATCTAGTTGTAATCATGAGCCAGCTATCAAGTAGAAGACTAGATACCCATCTAGTAGGATTAGAACCTAGTCTTATTTTAGAACTAGAAGAGAGAAAGAGAGGAAGAGATCAAGAGGAAGCTCCGGCCTGTCGGATCAACTTCTTCATCTTGTACCTGTGGATTCAAGTTCTTCATCAACTTGCTTCGACGATTGTTTTGGTATCAACGTCTATATTTAAGTTTGAGTTATTGTTCTTATTATTCTTAAGGTTTATGACTCTCTTTTGAGTACTTTAATTCGAGATGCGCTAGAGTTAGAGTAGTTGAACAGTGTAAGTGAAGGACCGAGAATGCAAAAGCAAGGCGACCAGAGGTGGGGGTGAATGGGAGCCAATGAAAAATTCTCTCTAAAACTTTGGCCAATTGTCCCAAAATCAACCCCGAGAAGCACAGACTCAAATCATGATGCTCACGACCCTTGGAAGAGGGTGGATGATCCCTAGGATCACAGCGGAGCACCACCAAGCACAAGCGAAGCTAGACCGAAGAGCTCCGGCACACAATTTTGCCCCCTTAACAACCAGTCCCGGACGTAGATAGACGGCTACGTCGAGAAATCCCAAATACCGATTGCTAACGAGTAGCAAAGATACCTAGAGAGGTTCCTTGGTGAACTCTAGGGTCAAACGAGAAAGTCCGAAACCAAGCGAAAGAAGCCGGAGAGCAAACGCAACTAAACGGGGTACTCAGCAGGGTCCCGGACTGTCCGGACCAGGAGTCCCGGACTGTCCGCCAAGGCCGGACTGTCGCGCCTCAGGTGGCGGACTGTCCGCCGGCAAAATGCTCTGAAACGCACTGCTGCTGAGAAGTCCCTGGATGATCCCGGACTGTCCGCCAACTTGAACGGCGGACTGTCCGCGGGTCAAGTTCGGGCTTGTCCGAACCGGCACTGCGGCCACTGGTCTGGCCCGTGCCCGATGCCCGACTGTCCGCCGGTGTAACGCGGACTGTCCGCGACCTTGCAGGGAGGGCGATTTTGATCGCCTTCTCTCCAAATCTCTCCAAATCCGATCCAAATCAAATCCCATGTTCCCAACTTGGAGAAGATGATCACGGGGTATTTAGGAGACTATCCCCAAAAATCATCCGCTCAAATCGATCCAATCAACGGGAAATCAAAAGGAAGGTCGATGAACCGGAAAAAGCGCCACGAAACGAAATTGCTCTGATCTATTCAATCATGAGGAGTTTAGATGAATTCCTTTGGTCGAAATGACCTCCTCAATGATACGAAACAAAATGATTCAAACGGATTTCGCAAAGACGCACCGGAGAGGGAGATCGAGTGACGGGAAAATCGCGGTGAAACGAGAACGCGAAGAACACGAAGAACTCGAATCAAAACGCGAATCGACACTACGATCTTGCAGTCGAAGCGCAAACACACGCTACGACATTGAGGTTACGGCCTCACTTCCTCGAAATCAACAGTACACAGAGGTGAGTCTCTCTGCGGATCTCAGCTAGCTACAGCAGGGGATGGGAGAGCAGGAAAACCTAAGACAAAAGAGCAAATGACTGAGATAGGGGGAGGAGGGTGTCTCCCCGACTACTTATCCTAATTCTAGCTAAAGTAAATTCCTACTCTAACCCCTCTCTATTCTAATTACAGAGCGAACCAGCTAAACCCTAGGGTTATTCTGGACCAACTCGGTGGTAGGTGTATCCGACGGCACACGCCCCACAGCCCCGAAAGCGTTGCCTCGTCGCAACCTCCAGATTGCGCCACGTGCCGCCCTCGCTCTGCACCCCAGTTTTGTGGCCCAAACCGGGAAAACCAAGCCTTTCCAGCAACCCCCGGTTTTTGAGGCCCAACCGGGAAACCAGTCCGCCAAGTCCATCGCCTGAGTTTTGTGGCCCAAACTCAGAAAACCCGCAGCGCCCCGAGTTTTGAAGGCCCAAACTCGGAACCGTCCTCAGCCCGAGTTTTGTGGCCAAACTCGGTAGTTGGGGCGGCACCCAGACCGCAGGCGCCTCCGGCCCGCATTTACCGAAAGATAACGGAGCTTTCGCGCAAAAGGAAGCATTCGCGCGAAAGCACGTTTTCGCCTTCGGTCCGCAGGACCGGAGTAGAACGGAGTTTTCGTGCGAAAGGAAGCATTCGCGCGGAAGCACGTGTTGGCTTGCAGATCAAGGGAAGGCGGAGCTCTCGTGCGAAAGGAAGCATTCGCGCGGAAGCACGCATTCGCCTTCGGTCCGCAGGACCGGAGTAGGACGGAGCTTTCGTGCGAAAGGAAGCATTCGCGCGGAAGCACGCGTCTCGGCTTGCAGTTCAAGGGAAGGCGGAGCTTTCGTGCGAAAGGAAGCATTCGCGCGGAAGCACGCATTCGCCTTCGGTCCGCAGGACCGGAGTGGACGGAGCTCGTCATTCATGACTTCGGTTTTCATAGGTTTTCGCAGGTCGACGGAAGCCTGAGTCAAAGGGAGCGGGCCCACCGGTCAGGAAAAGGAGCCGGGGGACGCTGGGCCCGTCGGAGGGCGAAGTTACGATGATGCCCTTCGTGCCGGAGAAGGCGGCGTATGACCATGGAGCAGTTGTTAGGGCATCATTGTATTTGCAACAGAGTGGTCGGAAGGGCATTCCTGTACTTTCAAATGATCTGGATTAATATAAAAAGCTCCCCAGCCTCCAAAGGAAGGGGGGAACACTGTTCACTTCTACCACTTCTCCACTTCCCTGTTCGCTTTCAGCTTTCGCTTCGCGCTTTCGTTCGTGCGACAACCCGCTGTTTCAAGGACCCGGTCCTGAAACAACATTGGCGCCCACCGTGGTTGTCGCCCGAGCTTACCATGCCGCCAAGGAAAGCGCCGAAAGCGGCCGACAATCCGGAGATGATCGCCGCGAGAAAGGATGCTTTCGGCACCATCGCGGTTTCAGTCCCAGCTAGCCAGGTTCCACCAAACACAGTCGCAGAGCCGCCACCTTTCGGCGGCGCTCTGTCGATAGAAGCGCAGCCGCCGCCGGGAGCATCGACGAGCCAGGACGTGCAGCCTCAGCATCAGCGGATTTCGGGCAGAGAACGCACGCCGGATGGGCACGTCGACGACGAGTTCGAGGACGAGGATGAAGACGATGACGAAATCACAAGACATGCCCAAGCAATCAAGACGCTGGCACAGCAGCAAGGGAAATCGAGAGGCTGTTGTTGCAAAGAGACCAGCTGCAGCAGCAGTTGGCTGCGAAAGCAAGAGAGGACGAGACTCGCAACGCTATTCGGCGAGCTGAGGCGCAGAGGAGGCAACTCGAGAAGGAAATTCAGGAGCTGCAAAGGGCCGGGGCGGACCCAAATCCGATAGCACACGAAAACGTATGCATACCAAGGCGAGAGCAACCGCCAGCTCTCGGCAACGCCATCGACGAAACCTCTCCACTCTCGAGGGAGTTGCAAGCTCACCCGTGGCCACTCAATTACAAGCCCCGCATTCCGACTTTCGACGGTAAAGCGAACCCACGCAAGTTCTTGGCAAGCTATGAGACGGCTGTATTTTCGGCAGGAGGAGACAATCAGGCTTTGGCAAAATCTCTCATCCTGGCAGTCGAGGACGTGGCCCACGATTGGTACACCACTCTCAAGCCACTGTCCATCTATTCATGGGCACAGCTGAAAGCCGAGCTGCTGGCCACTTTCCAAGGATTCCGACCGGATGTCAAGACCACGCGGGACCTCATGAATTGCACCCAGCAAGACGACGAGCCACTTTCGGAGTACCTCAAACGTTTCATCCAGCTGAAAGCTCAAGCTCCGAATGTGCCGGAAGCGGCGGTGATCGCAGCAGCTATCGAAGGCTTGGGGACTGGGCAGTGCGCCGCTCATCTGTCCAGGGAGCCGCCGAAAGATGTCAAGGAACTGTTTGACGTGATGAATGCGTACGCGAGGTCGGATGATGACTTTCGGCGACGCAAGGCCGCCCGCCAGATGCAGAGGCAGGCGACGAAAGCAAGTCGCCCGCCGCCTGTGCCGAATCAAAGGATTGTTAGGCCATTTCGTTCAATCAACAATTTGCAAGAAGAACCGACGCAATCAGCAACAGGCACAGAGAGGCCCGACATGCCCGACTTTCATCCCCAAAGAGGATTCGATCAGCCGTTCCGCGGAGGGCGCGGCGGAAGGA